>CM070655.1:20343273-20943273 GCA_036346575.1 Dendrocalamus sinicus | reverse complement strand
GTCATTCGACATACCCATAGGCAATCGACTGGGGAGTGAAGTCTTAATCCATGAAGACATCAAAGTACTCCTCCTCTATTACCTCTGGTTGAAATAGTTCCCCTTCAACAACTAAGCAGCAAAAGATATAGCAGTGAGTACATAAAGTACTCAGCAAGTTGGTTATAACAAGATGCAATATATAATGATGTATGCTTACCAAATGATAGCTGAGTGGTTATTTTGCAGAAAGTAATAATTTAGAGTAAACACAACAAATAGATTGAAAGAAACTTCAACAACAAGTAATAAGTAATTAAGTCAAAGCAATTGAATAGACCACAAGTGAACTACCATTCACTTCCCATCCAAACTCAACCAAGGTTTTATGAAGTTCTACCCCTTGTGTGAAATCACGGAGCGTTGTCCATAACTTGGGATATGGCTATTTAAATAGTTCTACACTCTACAGATATTACACAACTTTATCCACATGATATAACTATCTTATAGTGTTACTAGTATAACAAGCTTTCTTAGACATGTTGACCAAAAAGATCATAATAAGGCCTTTACAATGCTCAACCTCAACCCAATTTTGTTTGCTAAGGTTTTGCTATCGAGTAGGTTTTAGTCGGTAAAAGCTCTCTCTTGCATCAATGTGAAACAATGGCTGCGACTACACCCACATTCATCTCAATGTTGGAATCAAAGTTGAAATATCACAAATTAATCAACTAGGTCTATCTCATACTAGACATATGATTGCATGGTAAGGTTTAGATCAATGGCGCACAAAGTTAAGTCATTAATCATTACCCAAGCGAGACATACACATCCCAAAAGTGCTAACCACACTTCTCCCTTTAATGCATGATCACTCGCCCAAGTGAAAACCATTTTGTATAACCAGCACAAATAACACACCCATGTCATGGCACATCGTTTTTATAATTGTGGCTGACCACCCACGATTCAATATCTTATTAAGTCAAAATTAATTAATTAATCAACATGTGATTGTAAGTCCAACGTAACAATAAGCAAAGCTAGGCATACTAAACGAACAACCCAAGTGAAACTAGTATTGCATCACTAGATAGTTACCCATGCTATGGTGATAATAGAATCATGGCATTCAAATTATCAAGGAGGGATTAATCAAAATTGGTTAATAGCTACCAAGTACAAAGGTTTGTAATAAATGAAACATAAATAAATTCAAATAAAATAAAAAAAATAGAACCAAAAGATAGAGCTTAATTTTATATAAATTTAGAAGAAGAATCGAGTCAATCGGAATTAGGACGGAGAAGAACGGGCTCTTGAAAAATTGATCGACTTAGAAAATATTAGAAATTAACAAAGGAGAGAGAAACCTATGGCGAACAAGTAGGTCCTATTGATTTTTTGGATTTTGGAATTAAAGAAATTTCTAGTAAAGCTCTGCTGTATGATAGGTGGGTCATGGCTCATGGACCAGGACGACGATTTGGCTTGGTTTATGATGGACTCGGTGCACCGGGACGATGGCTAGGGCTGATGTGGCAATGTGACATGGTGCTGACTAGGATGACATGTAGACCTAGGGCTGACATGGATGCCTACGTAGCACTAATGTGTTGGATGACGTGGCTATGCACTACAGTGAAGTGGCATCTTCGGGTGTAGGTGGCGTGGCGTGGTGGCTGCATGGGCGACACGTTAGACCTGTGCGATGATGTGGCTATGACATCACTAGTGAAGCAGTGTAGCTAGGATCATCTAGCGAGCTTCTCTGACGAAGTCATCATCGACGATGCCCCGAAAAGAGGAGACGTGCAAGGTTTAGAATGCAACGCGGCAGATTCTACGACGAGGTTAGTGGGGAAGGAGGCTCACTGGCTAGGGCAGAATCTCTTGTCAGAGTTGTGGTGGAGGCAGGGACGTGATACCAAATTCTGGCAATGGTGCAAGGCGAGGAAGTCGAGGGCGGCTCGGGATGAGTTTTGGGGGCTCGGCTGCGTCTTTATAGCATGGCCAAGGAGGAGTTTATGGTGTGTACACCAAGGCAAGGACGACGACATCGAGTGGGACTCAGAGGAGGAGTCCAAGATGAGGAAGACAAATCCAACATGTGGGTCCCAGCCGGCAGCGACCAATATGTTTTGAATTAATTGAAGCTTATTTTTATTCACATTAAATATTTTTATTTTTAGAAAATTTCATTTGAGGTTTATTTAATTCAAGATAAATCCAAATGATTATTTTTATTTTAAAACTTCAAAAAGTCTCTAAAAATCAAGTTGTTATAGTCACATGGCATAGAAGCATTCAATTTCAATGACTCATTTTTTAGATTTTAAGAATGCAAGAGAATTATTCGATTTATAAATATCCCTAAGCAATGGCTCATATGATTTACAAGGCATAGACGATTTTAACCTTGTTGCAAATCTTGTTAGCGCACTTAAAGGTTAGATTGCTATGTCTTTTTTGTTTTGTTGTAGGGACTACGGAGTGTAATAAAGTTGTCCAAGCAAGGTCGGAGCAAATTAATGCTCCATGTATGGTTGGAGCATGCTCCAATTTTTCGGCCTCATAACATATACAACACTACAACAAGCCTGTTTTTCAAATCCAACTTCTGAACATATGATTTTGCAAATTTGATCCCTTCATGACCACGACAACAGCGATAAATGACACGTGTCGTCTACCATGCTTGTCCATTGTGGTAATGGCAAGAACCATGGTAGGCAGTGTCGTCTTGGTAGGCGACGGCTGAGTGCGGCAGGTAGTGGAGCTACCGAACTCGCCTAGCTCGGTAGGTTGTTGCCGAGCTCAGCCGGCACGTGCAAGCCTATGGGTCTCCTAGCTGCCAAGCTCGCCTAGCATGGTAGGTCGTCTGTCAAGGATGCTTAGCTCGGTAGGCCGCCTATAGTACCAGTTACGGTGCCTACCACCTACCACGATGAGCAAGCGTGAAAGGCAACATGTATCGTCTGCCGCTGCTGCCGTGGTCACAAAGGAGGCAAAATTTGCAAAACCATGTGTCCTCAAGCTAGTTTTTAAAGAAGCTGTTACAGTGTTACATATACGATGAGTTCCAGTTTTTGAAATGGATTAGTTGACCAGCGATTTAGCTATGTATGAAATGGAACAATTTTTTATAAAAAAAATAAGAGACATAAATTTAATCTGAAAATTTTTGTGAGAAAACCACATGCGCATAAACAACGACGATCAACCTAATGACAAGAGTTACTAGAATTTTTGGTACAAATAATCCATTTTTTATTCGAAATTACAGAAATATACCCACGGGAAATTTTTTTACAAAAATAGGCTCCAGTCGTCCAATGGTTGAGCGACTGGAGCCTTTCGCCCAACCAGCGGACGACACAATAGCTGTCGCTCTACCCTCGGGCGACTGCATCTAGTCACCCTCCCATTGGACGACTTTCATGCAGTCGCCCAATGGTTGGGCGACTACACACAGGGGCCGACAAAACCGTATGTACCGATCGTTTTATATACCGATGCAATATAAACAACTAGTCTGAAAAGATAAAATGGCAAAGTTCTATATGACTTATATATACTCATTTGAAAGGTTTCGACGAGATCTACAACTTTTCAGTTGAAGAAAAATCCAAATTCCGAAGGGAAGAACAAGAAAAAGGGCAAAAACAGAAAGAAAAAAAAACTTGCGACGCAGGTTTAGGTCCAAAGATAGCCAATTTTTGGGATCTTGGAGGGCGACTGGCGCAATCGGTCATTATTTTTGGATCGGGCTCGTCGTTAGCTTTCCAACGAGTACAAGAACGTCGAAAACGGACACCGTATGCAAAAGTTATGCCCGTTTTACTGAAGGTGTGTCGGAAACGGACTCGAATTCGTTTCGGCCTCAATTGAAACTGCTATAACTTTTGATCCCATAGCCAAAATTGCTCAAATTTTTTTTCTGGAGGCTTTTGGATGTATGAAGAACAGCTCCACCAATTTTCACTATTTTTGGCGAAGGTTTGATACACTTTCCAAATTTCGGCAAAATAGACTCTTTCCTCTCTTTTTTCTCTCGGGACCTGAGTGCAGCCGCCCAACCATTGGGCGACTTTCATCTGATCGCCCAATGGGAGGGCGGCGGATGAAAGTCGCCAACGTTGAAGCGGCGCAATGTCGCCATACGGTTGGGAGATTTTCCGTTGTCATTCTTTGGGTTGGCGAAGGCTCGATCGCCCAATGGTTGGGCGACTGGAGCCTATTTTTGTAAAAAAAATTTCCGCGGGTATATTTCTGTAATTTTGAATAAAAAATGGATTATCCGTACAAAAACTTTAGAGTTACTAAGCTACATATTTTACAATAAGTGTATATGGCCGGTTCTTTTCAGCTTCTAAAGGCTGTTTTTTAGCTTTTCTACAGTAACTAGCTTTTAAACGAAGTATCTTTTCAAAAAAGGGTCCACTAGTTAATTGTAATACATACTGTGCCGACTTTATTTATATCAGCTTAAACCACACATGAGTTTCTGTTACTTTGTAATCTCTCGCACGAACAGCCCAAAAGGTATAAACCATAGCAAAAAATCATAAGCTTAAGCTGAAAAGAACAGACCCATATAAAGGGATACGACTCAAAAGCGGTAAACGGAAACAAATCCGGCCCTCTACTCCTTAATATTCAACAACAGAGTTCGAATCACGAAATCAACATTAACCCATTGAACGAATGGCTTTTATTTTCTTTGACCTATTTCTTGAGAAGTTACACACATGAATGCATGATATGTCCTGTTATTTGTAACTTTTGATTTCTTCAAAAATCGAAACAAATTGAACGATAAAGTAAATTTTTAAATGATTTTTTGAATTTAAAACCGTATATATCATCTACGTAGCGTCTTCGTTATTTACTATTGTTTCGAAAATACAAGTAAAAATCTATAAATCGTAATAAAAGAAAAACCATACACCCGAGACCAAAATAGCAGGAACATGTGCCTTCGGAGATGATTACGTCGGTGCGAGTGGAGCTGAGAGCGCATGTGCTGAGCTGCTCGTAAAACGAAACCTGGTCCCGTGCCATATTGGCCCATTCTACTACTGACTTTTGTCACTCCTATCCCATGTGTTCGTTCAAGGCCCACTGCCCGTACTTGGACTGTGAGATCGCGTGGCCCACTCCCGGATTTGTTCGGTCGGTTTGTTCAATTGTTCTACGCTCATCATAATTTAAACCCATTCCAAGGTTTCTAATTCAGATGATAAAACCCATTAATTTGCGCTATATAAGTTAAATATGATCCGGATAGCTTGTCGCAAAATATTGGAGTTGTCTTCTAGAATATGTCCATGCAGTCAAGCTGTAACACCCTCATTTCTGGGAGTATTATGAAACCCTCGCAACTGCCCAGGATTGTTCAGTTGCGAGTACATCCATCGAGTGTATAACATTGCCAACACATGCTTAGAATAAAAATCAACTTTATTACAATATAAAGGAACAAAAGCCAAGTTTTACAGAAGGGCAAGAGGCCTTAGATACCTTACAAACAAAAGAACGTCACAGGCACGCCTGAGCGGAGGACGACCCTAATTCCATGTTTCCTCGACCTCGTAGAGCTCCATTTCTTTGCCTTCATTTGCCTCCTTTTTGTTGGCTATTTCTGTTAATATTTTTAGCAAGCATGAGTACAATAACTGTACTCAACAAGCCACACGGAGCTTAACAATAACTACATGCAAGGTATAACAAATAAAGGGGAACAGGTCTATTATTTTGTGTGGATGCAGTTTTAGTTGGAAACCAGTTAAAGACTGAAAAGATACTTTATTAATAAAAGGGGTTTCAAACTTGATTACCAACTTTCCATGTTACCAAACCATTCTCAAATCTACTTATGCCTTGTTGTTGGAATCACCCATTAAACATAGCTTCATTTACCGGAAGCACGGCGTATTCGAATACAATTAATCATGACTCTGCAGAGCTACCCTGCTTTACCCACAAGATTCCTTAACTCCCGCTAAAGAGTAAAGGAAACAAGGATGTTCGCTACTCAATTCTTTATATTGCCTCTACCTAGTAGGTTTGCTCGATAAGCCCAGGCCACAACCTCTGACTCATCTCAGCCTACTATTGTGTGGACCTCTGATAATCAAATCAACAATAAAAATAACAATGGCGCCAACTTCCATACAGCCCTTCTCAACTCCCTTCCGTATGGACTCACACTTTGCCTTCGCCTTGCGTTTGTAGAGGTTCAATCAAATTTGAGCAGCTACTAGACCAGGTTTCACGTATCAACACTTGTTGTTGGGCGATCACTATGTTCTTTACTTAGCATAAGGGTCTAGTCCTTATATTTTCACCGGTGGCAAATTCCTTTCTACAAATCTGTCCAGTGCTTTAACACTCTCATTGATTTGTAACATTTGCCTTCACCCTAGGTCACAGGATCCAACGATCCTCGCTTACCCTACAACCACTTTCCCAAACAAATATCAACTCTTTTAGTAACAGCAGATGATGATTCTCTAAGCTATCATATTCACATTATTTTTACACTTAATTTTACTATGTCTTGTCAAGGTGAATATGGCCATCAAATTAGACTGGGCTTCTCGGGTGGTAGGACATAACTATTATCATGTCATTCTAAGCATTTATTGTAAACAAAATAATAGTTCACAAATAACATAATGAAAATACTAATAAATAAATAGCGGAAATGTAGGTTCAACATGATCAAGGTATGTGTGACTTGCCTTGCGGGTTTACGATTTCGATTAACTTGTATTCTTCGGTGGGCTGGGCTTGGACTTGAACTTTTCCTTCCTGCTCCTACGAATCCTCGACTTCGGAAGCTAACGTAAACCAATTAAAATAAAGTTAATTCCATGCCCGAAGGATTAGGCTAGGAATAAAGAAAATAAAAGAATAAAGAAAATACGGAAAACTCCATTAAATTGGGATTTTGGGCTTTTAGGAGGGCTATATGGGGAAATGGGCATTGGATTTGGGTTGGCGGGCTCGAGACGAATCTAGGGAGTATAAACTTGTATTTTGGGCTTTGGGTCAAGTACTGTTCCTCGGGTCCGGTTGGCACTGTTCATTGGGTTCGGCGAGCTGGTCTGACTCAGCCGCTTCAATTGGATCCGGTCGGATGCAACAGGCGCGGGGGCGAGTGGGTCCGGTCGGACCGCATCGCTTCGGCTCGGTCGGGCGTGTCTGGCGCGGGCGAGCTGACTCGGTTCAGCCAAGTCGAGTCGACTCAGTCTGGGGAAGAGTGCATCGCACTGTTCTTCTTCTTCCCCGTTCGGCCCGGGCGCACGCAGCGAGCAGAGGAGGAAGGCGGCGGCTAGCGGCGGCGTTAGGATGGAGTGCGACGGCAACTGAGGGCATGGGCGGACTCAGCGCAGCGAGGGGGTTCCATTTTTGGCGGTGGGAGGCCCGGCGGAGGCGGCAATCGCCGGCGGCGAGCTCTCCTCTTTTTCGGGTATTTTTGAAAATTGGGACGACTAGGAAGTTTCTAGGGCAATTGAGCCGGTCTTTGGGCATCATTGGGGTCTAGGGGAGTATGGAGAAGGGTTGGCCGAAGCTCCAGAGGCTTGAGTCGTGCTGGCCGCGGTGGAGGTTAGCGGCAGTGGGGGTGCTCACGGCGCCGGGAGAGAAGAGGCGGTGGGAGGCTATGACGGCGGGTCGGGGAGGTTTTGGGGAGCTTGGGGATGTTACTAGAGAAAGGAATTGGAATATGGAGGGCCGGAGATGGGACATTGCACTAGGGCTCATGGATGGGGATTTTTGTGATTACCGACAATGGGGACAGCAATGGAGGTGTTGGGGCGTCGAGTGGGTGGTGGGGATGATGGCCTAGGGTAGGGAGGAGGCTTGGCCGCTTAAATAATGGCCTGGAGGCGGTTCGGCCTGGGCTTATCCCTGGCGGCGAATGTGCATGGCGGCCGGTAGAGATGCCACGCTCTTTTGGTCGGTGCAGGGCGTCAGGGCGGCAGAGGGGAGGTGTAAAGGGGAGCTTGTCCGCGCGGTGGAGGTGGCGATGTCCGCTGGCGCGGAGTGGCGGTGGCGCGCGCAAAGGAGGTGGGTGACGGCAAAAGCTGGGGGCACGACGCTGCGGCGGGCTGGCGTGGCCTGCCACGGGGGTCTGGGGTGGGGTACGGTGGCCGTCCAACACGGTAGAAGTGGAGGGAAGAGCGCAGGGGTGGTCGGTCACGAAGATGTCGTGAGCGGCAGCGAAACTCAGTGAGGCGATGGTGTTTTTCGGATGGAAACAGTGCAAACACTTGTCTCCTCTCCAATCCGACTGAGATGGCAAGGATTAGGGCAGTTTTGGGTTGAGATGAGTATGGTTTAGGTTGAGGAATTAAGGGAGCAAAGCATAAACGAGAATTCAATTTAATTTCAGATTTTTGAACATTTTCGGATTTTCGGTTTTCTTTCACAAGCTACCATGGGCACTACACCATGAAACGGCATTCCTGGAGTAGCTCTCCGAAAAAGATATCATTGTGAAAAATTACATTTAGATTGAACATACGAAGGAGACACGGCTAATTAAGTCTGCCATAAAAACGATTTTGTAATATTATTCTTTTATAATATATCAGATTAAAAAGTATGGACAAGGTGCATAGACTCCCAAATCAATACCCGTTGATGTGTTTTGAGATTTGTGATGTTTGACATATGTATCTTTATATACCCATAAAGTGTATTGAAATATTGAATTCCGCAAAAAAAAAATCAACCACTTAACTAGTTTAAGCTAGTTTTATGTTATAACATCACTGTAGTCTATTATATTCAATAGTATATCAAATTAGTTTGAATTGAGTTCAAAACTCACTTAACACAGATATATCAAGGGTTTGAAATATTTCATACTCAACCTCCAAATTTTGAATCGATACAAGTGTACTGAACCGTCCTTGAGTTGTCAAAGCTGCATTCCGTTGATTTCAAAACGCATAACATGAAATTCGTTTTTATTTATTATTTTTACTAGAGGATGAGTAGGTTGAACAGCTAAGAAAACGTAGGATGTTGGGAACCACCTCATAGTAAGATATAGAGTTGTAGGAGTATGACTCCACTTACTAGAGTCTAAAGTCTTGTGTATCTTTAAGCACACGTGAATATGTCTTAGTATGAAAAGCATGTATCCATGCTCTATAAATATGTTTTAGTATGAAAAGCATATATCCGTGCTCCATAAAATCTTTGATTTATCTCAACCTCTGCAATTCTAGGCATTTGCTGATGGACGCAATCACGTCACAGGGTCGTACAGTGGTGGAGGAAACCATTTTACTAACTTGAGTGGAATTTTACTAATTTCAATTATTTGGTTCTCGTTCTTCTTAACGAAAAATTCTATTGTATCACCGTGGCACATACCAGGATATGTAACAAGCCAACCAGCGTCTGACATGTGGCACGTAGCACTGTAGCAGTACTGTGGCGCGCATTGCAGCAACACTATAGCATGCGAGGCAGCACAAAAAACACATCTGCTATAATGTGCTACAGTGCACTACAGTGCATATTGTGCCACGTGTCAGACGCTGGTTGGTGATGCAGATACGCACATACTTAGCACTTTTCATTGGAAAAGAAGTATTGAGCCGCACTAAATATTGTCAGGTGAATTTGTTTCTTAATGAATTTCCTTCTATTCGTGGGAACGATATACTACCTTATGTCAAATTCTTGTTTATTATTATGTTTGAATATTGTGATGATTCCGGGGCCAAAGCAATGGAGAAGCACAAGGAGGGTAATCATATTTGCTACCAAGAACAAAAAGGTCAAAGCACATGGGAATGGAAAGGAGAAACCAAACAGCCCACGCAGCTGATCAAGGAGGAAATAAGCCCATGCAGTGGGAGAGCAAAAGGGAGGAGCCCAAGGACTTAAACTACAAGTTTTGGATAAGATTTTCAAACCAAATTCGGACTTCCCACGTGCTCAACCCAATTCAAACTCAGATTCAACTCAGAATTCAATTCGGATTCGGTTTGGGACAGCTTGACAGGCGGTTACTAAAAAGGCCATAACTTTCACAAACGGAGTCCGATTCAGGTGTTCTTATACTCGTTAGAAAGATAATTTCAAGGGCTACGCAATGGATCTGGTCCCACTTTCAAATTCATCATGGATAAAAAGTTATGACTAAAATAATATGACGGGTGGAAAATATAGTTTCCTTTTTGTGAGAATTCGTATCTAAGACCATATAGGGTTGAGTCGTACTTGATTTGGAGACCATATGGACGTCCCAAGGGGCTATATAAGCCTTGTATTAGCAGCCTTTAGGGCAGACCACGTTTGAGAAAAATTAATCTACTAAAATTTTCAAGTTAACATTGCCGCCGAAATTCCTTATGGAATTAGGAGTATCTTTTTCAATCAAGATCGTTCAGCCTTTTCCGCTGGGAATCGGGTGCACAATAGATCTTCGCTTGGTGATCGGCAAAATCAACACGAGTGTGTTTTGGCGGATTAAAGAGTGTTCGTCCCTTGCACTGGCATTGGAGGATCATTACGATTCATCAAGATTCCCGTGAGTATCCATCCTACGTCGAGAAGATCGGACGACCCCATATCAGTTGGCTTGTTACATATCTTGCACTGTGCAACAGTGATACAATAGAATTTTTCCTTCTTAACTCAGTACCTCTCTTTAAAGTGGCACTTTATCAATTCCCCTTTTCCTACTAGAGGTGGTAGGAAGTAATTAATTTTGATGCCCAATAAAATATGGCATGCCACGCATTGCTGTAGCATGGTACAACTAGATTTGGTGCCCAACGGAAGGTGGGTTGTACAATTACACCCTAACAATTAGGTGCACCTGATTTATTCCCATTTATGATCTAAGGAAAAATGTTTATATGCAGTACTGTAGCCAATTTGCTAAGTACACTAATGGAGAGTAAATCTGTCTGCGATTTTACTTTATTGTTTCTTACATATATGCAGTAGGTTCTAGATTGCAGAATAATTAACGAGTCTTTCTTTTGTGCATTAATTTTCAATGGATTAGAATCCAACGGTAGAGGCTGTGCTCATGTGGCTCTCTCTTATGGATGCGGCTTGCTTGTGCCCGCTCTGTGCTTCCATCTATGTCCAAGCACATCAACGGCTGAGATTTTAGCGGTGCGTGCACGCCCTCTCCATCAGTACGGGGCAACTTAATTAAAAGTTAAAACTAAGAGCAACACCAATAGGACCCTCAAACAAGCCCCTAAACCAAAATTTGAGGGCTAAGAATAAAAACACAGGTCCAGCAGGACCCCTACTCAGGCCTTCAAAAGTAGGAGGCCCTCAAATTCACCCATCAAGCCCTCATTCCTGGGACCCTGGAGGAGGCCCCTACTTTTGAGGGTCTGAGTAGGGGCCCTACTGGACCTGTGTTTTTGTCCTCAGTCCTTAAAATTTGGTTTAGGATGATGAATGGGTCCCACATGGCAGTGTCTATTAGGATGAATTTGAGGGCCCTGATTTGAGAGCTGCTGCTGGAGTAGATGCAAAAAAAATCAAGCTCTCAAATGTTAGGAGAGTCCTCAAATCAAAAATAGAGGCCTTGATTTGAGGGCTTCTGCTGGAGATGCTCTAACGAGGCAGGGCAGAGTTATGATTTGAGGGCTTTGGTTGTGGCATTAAGCGGCTATGCACAGTGTTCGCTAGATCAAGATCGACCGGATATTAACAAATTAGCCAAATCATTTCGAAAAAAATAAAAAAAATATGTTAACTCTATTTTTTTTAAACTTTCCAGTCGACTTTTAACTTTAACTACTGTTCATACCTACGATAAATCCACAAGGCGGGGCGACATGCAACTAGGCTGTAAGGTGACCAGATTCGTGCCAGGTGGGTTACATTACAGGTCGGCCCGTTGGCCTCGTTTGACACCGAAAAGCGATGACCGATGAGTTTGCTCCAGCGGCGTTCCATTTGTTGCCTAAGCTTGGCCTAACCCATTCTGTACAGCAAGTTACCCGGACTGGGCTAGCCGACATCATGCTTAGCTCGGCGCAATCTAGAATAGGCCTAACACGACCCATTCGGCCATTTGCACCCATTGCTTTCAGGCCCGCTAGAGCAGACGTTGCTTTACTTTGTGTACAGCAATATTTTTTCGATCACATGAAAGGCGCACATACAAACACACCACGCGCGCACACGCATTGTTAGGCATATCTAGTATACTTTCTTGCATCCTCTTCAAAACACCATGAAAATGGCCATAAAAAATTCTGAAAAAACTGGTTAGATAAGTTATGACGCAATCAAGCATCCTGCAAACATTTAATGGAAAACACAATGTATATTAGGATTAAAAAACAAATTTCAGTGAATAGCAGCCTTTTCTTTTTTATTTTTGGATTTCATTTTTAGCAAGTTTTTTTTGTTTCTCCATTTGTAGATCAATGTAGATTTGAAATTTTCGTGCACGATATATTTATTTTCTATCGAAGTTGTCCTTTTTTGAATTTTTCATAACCATTTATGTAGTGTTTCAACGAGAATGCACGGGATGTACCGAAACTTGGGATTTACTACATATGCCATCTAGGAAATATTTACATATGACCCTATGAATATATATGCTGCCCCTCGACCTTATTTAACCTTACCGATGCCCAACGACAAACCATTGTCACCCTGTGAACCACTCACCTTATCACATATTCGCACCGCAAGTCTTGATGATCTCCCTATTGTATTGTCAAACCACCCCCTCGCGGCAGACCTACCAGGGGTCAAGGGGGCCTGACGCCCACCCTACCTCTGATTAGAGAGTAGGTACCCTCTACCCCCTATCCATCTATGGGGCATCATGGTCACCATGGATGCTTCTTGATCGGCGAGAGTGAGACCATGAGGGAGAGTTCAAATCAAAGAGTGAGACTGAGGTAGAAGAAGAAATTTTGTAGACATAAGGAGAGTTGGGAACTTGGGCTTGAATTACCTCTTTCCATACTGGGCCAACCATGCAACCACACCAGCTGTCGCCAAGAGGGAGGAGTTGGGCAGTTGTGAGGGCTATCAGCTGTCGACTTGCCGCCTAAGGAAGGGATAGAGGGAGGCTAGAGGAAGAGAGGGAGGGATTGAGGCCTGCCACCTAAGGATGGAAGGGAGGGAGGCTGGAGGCTATGAGGGAGGGATCTGGAGAGGGCGGAGGTTGAGAGGCTAAGAGGGAGAATTTGGGGGGCTATGACTGTGAGGGTTGTCAGCTTGCTTTGCATTAGAAAGAGATACCAGAGGTAGTGGCCCATGAGGTACCTAAAAGAAAACACAAATCTAGTTTTCAATTTATACAATTGTGATTGATTTGGTATTTTAGTTTCATCTACTGTTATTTATCAATTCATAGAGTTGAAAGAAATAGAGAAACAAACATTACATAAATATTTTCCAAGCAATACAAGTAGCACTCCTTATACTAATGAGAGCATGACTCACATCAAGAAGGCCTCGGTGGATATTAGTCCAGATGAAATCATCGTTCATTAGGCAAATCACATACCTATTAATGAGTTTGACAATGAAATTAGAGATCAAGTGATGAGGGCATATTTGTTCAGAGGTCCAACCCAACCAAAAGGCCATGATTTTTCTCGTAAAATGCAGAATGATTGTTCAAGGGCATTTCAATAATGTTGGTACAATAAATTTGATTTGTTGGAATATAGTGTGAAAAAGGTTGTGGCCTTTTGTTTCTATTGTTTTTTAAGAAACTTGGAAGGCCCAAAAATTCTGGTAGTGATGTATTTATAATAACAGAGTATTCCACTGGGAAGAAGGCTTTTGCAAATATTTCATAAACAGGGGGCTGCGATGATTTTAGAAATCGAAGGGCAAGTGTGACTCAAAGACTTTCTAATTATGGCCGATAGTCAAAAATTGCATATAAAATTTGCTTGACTGCTTTTTTAGATTGTGCAAGATAACTCCTAATGCAAGGTGAAGCTTTCTGAGGGCATGATGAATCTTTAACTTCCATCAACAAGGGAAATTTTATAGAATTGGTTGAGTGGTACAATGATAAGAAAGAGGAACTAAAGAAAGCGTTCGATCAAGCTCCCTTACATTGTATGATGACTTCTCAAAAAAATTCAAAAGGATCTTGTGAAAACTTGCGTGCAAGAGGTCATGAAGGTAATTATGGACGAGACTAGAGATAGGAATTTCTCTATGCTTTTTGATGAGTCAGGAGGTATATCAATAAAAGAACAAATAGCCGTGATTTTGAGGTTTGTAGATTATTTTATGTTTTTTAATTAACTTAGAATAATCTGTAGCATGCATGTTGTGAATAATCAAGGGAATATTGTTTAACGTTTTCTTAGTATTAAGCATGTGACAAATTGTACATCTGCTATATTGAAGGAAGCTTTGTTGGAAAGCACCAATTATCAATTTCTAGGTTACACGGGCATAGTTATGATGAAGCTTCAAATGTGAGAGGAGAATTTAATGTCTTATAAAGGTAGATTCAAGATGAGCATCAATATGCTTTCTATGTCCATTGCTTTGCCCATCAGTTGCAGTTAGTGGTTGTGACTGTTGCAAAAGAATGGATGTGTTACTTGCAAAGCATCAAGTATCTTATTGAAGAAGCTAGAGATGGAAAAGCTATGACTGGCACAGGGTTGCATTAAGAAATGAACCTAGTTAGACCTTTAGATACTAGTGGGGCTCTCATCTGAGAAACTTATTGCGTATTTACCAAATGTAGGAGACAGTATTAGAGGTACTAGAGATTGTGAGTAAAGATGTATGCCAACCATCAAGTTATGGTGGAACATCAGGTTTAATACAAAAAATAGAAATCTTTGAATTTATTTTCATCTTGTATTTATCGATAGACTTGCTAAGCATTACAAGTGAGTTAGCACTTGCTTTGCGAATGAAGGATCAAGATATTGTTGAAGCCATGGGTTTGCTTGTAGATATGAAAGTGTGCTTGTAGGACATGAGGGACAATGGGTGGAAACCATTATTCCAGCAAATAAAAAGCTTTTGTGAAGCAAATGATATTCATGTGCCAAATATGGAAGAACTCATTCCAGTTAAAGATATATCCACACTTAGGAAGCATGCAGTGACTTACCTTCATTATTACCATGCTGGATTTTTTATTACTGCCATTGATGCCATTACATCAAAGATAGACCATCGGTTCAATAAAGTTTCTTCAAAGTTACTGGTATGCATGTCTTGTCTTGAACAAGGTACTCTTTCTTCAAGTTTGATTTAAATAAGCTTGTTTGACTTGCCAGGATGACTTCGATATGGTTGACCATTTGTTGTTAAGAAATCAATTTCAAACCTTGTTCTCAATGTTAGGAGAAGTGTAGAATTCTATAGATGTGATGATATTGAAAAGCTAGCTCAAAAGAAGGTTAAAAATAGGGAAAAAAAGAACTTTTCCATTATTCTATTGCCTCATTGAGCTAACACTGATCCTTCAAGTGGCAACAACATCGGTTGAAAGAGTTTTTTCGGTAATGAATATTATCAAAAATAGATTTATCCAATAAAGTAGCGGATGAGTGGTTTAGTGTGATATGCTACACTGAGCAAGAGATATTTAGAAACCTTGATAATGATAGAATTAGAAAATATTTTCAAAAGCATGAAATCTCATACAATGATATTGCCTTGTACTTGTAGTAGTCAATCCTAACACTTTAGTGGTATGTTGCATCCATTTTCCAATATTTATAACTATTTACAATTGTAAGTTCTGATTTCATCACTAAGTTTACTAATTTTGGTGTTTAAATAGCTACTTACATATATTTATAGGCTTTGGGAGGCAATATTTATTGTATTTTGCATTTTTACTATGTCTCTATTCTAATTATGTATGATTTTTTATTGCAAAAGATAGTTCGATTTATATTTATCTTTTGTTGGCCTTGTCCCATTAGCCCCATCTAAATTTTAGTTCTGGGTCCACCACTGCTCCCACACCTTCGTTGCCGCGAACCTTTGTTCGAAAACCTAACTCATTCATCTTTCCTCGATAGCATGTTGCCCTCTCATTACTGTCCTCCATCCTCATCCATAACCACGACCAGTGCAGCAGTATCCTTGCCTCATTCACTACAACACATTTGAGATTTGCCAGCATTTAACTTTAGCCTGGCATTTAGCCTAGATGTCTACTACAATAGCCCAGGTTATTTTTATAAAAATAATAAAATAATAATTTAAAGTAAAAATAAGTGTTTTGGTTGCCTGAGTTTTAAATTTAATTTGCCCTGATTTTCTGCTTTTAAAAAGATTGGATTTGAAAAGTAATTTAAGTAAAAATATAAAAAAATATTATTAAATAAAAGGATATTTTGATTTTTTTTGTAAAATCCTATTTTAAATTAATTATTTGGATTTATTTATCTTTTATCTGGTTTTACCTGGTTTTTTGAGTTTAAAATCTATTTTTAAATTAAAAAAAATATATTAAGTATAAAATTATAATACCAATTTAAGTTGAAAATATTTTATCTAAGTCCAAAATGGATCTAGGGAATTCTGTGATTTTTCTAGAATTTTTGGGGTTTATTAGATATTTTCTAGGCCCTTATTTATTGTCTGGGCTTTTCTAAAAATCAAAATCGAAATTAAAATTCAAATCTCCCGCCCCCCTCTCTGGTCAATGCGTGGACGGTCTATATCCACCCACGTCGACTCCCAGCCCATCCCCGCTGTCCACCCCTCTTTTTCCTCCCGGCCGTTTGATCCTTATCCAACGGTCTCCGCCAGCCCTTCTCTTCCTCTCTCTGCGCTTGGGCCCCGCCTGTCAGCCCCCACCCTTCTTCCCACGCCTCTTCTTCCTCCTCGTGTTGCAATCGCCATACCATCCCCGCCGCCATGTGCACCGCCACCTTGCCCGCCCGGATCTCCTTCCTTCTCCCTCTCTCTCCTTCCCCGTGCGGCCCGCAACGACCCCTCTCAATCCCTGCCCGAATCCCCCACTTTCCACACTGGCTCCTCCCCTAATCCTGCCATGATTGCCGCTACCCCGCGCCATCTCCTGCAAGAAATCCCGCTATGCCTCCCCCTCCTTTGAAGGCTTTGCATTGTAAATGCCTTGTCATGATCTCTCCGCCGCACACATAAGGAAGTGTGCTAATCGCGTGACAATATGAGATGATCATGTCTTGTGGGTAAAGCTGTACAACCTTGTAGAGTGTATAATCTATCCTAGATAGCTGTGCCCATGGTCATGGGCAAGCTGAGTAAAGTTTTTCATGGATTAGACTTTGCTTTTCAAAATGGTTTATGAAAAGCTTATGAATGGATGGAATCCATGAGAGATTGAAAGCGTATGGATGGATGGAATCCATATGTGATCTTTTGAAAAAGATGGTCTAGGTAGGATGCCCGTGGTTAGATTGGTGTCAGGTCGGTATGTGCTCCAATGGTAATATTTTCCTTAAATTACTATTTTACTTACTGTATTAAATTTAGTATTTTCAATCTACTTACTGTATTTCTTTAAATGCTATTTTATGCACAAATAAACCTATATGCCTTCCTTTGTTGCCTTTATTATTATGTTGCATTCTTCCGTGTGACTTGCGGAGTACAAGTTTGTACTCACCTTTCTATCTCCATACAGAGGAAGACGACTTCAACTACGGTGAAGACTTGGACGAGTAGGCCGCATCTTACTGTCGTTTGCCTGTGGGCAGGCATGTTGGGCTTCTTCCGCTTCGGTATTTTTTTTCCGCTGCTTATGCTTAAATTTGTCTTATGTGCCGTGGATGTAAACTTTGGCAATCATGCCCATATTTAGTTAATAAATATCATTATAGTTGATATTTATCTTTATTGTCCACTGTGTGCACTAGCTGATCCTGAACTAGTGCGATTTATATAGAGGATCTAGGAGTTGTTGCTTCAGATCCGACAGAGATGGCGGGGACTGCAAAGGGGAGAGGAGAGTATGCGTAGCAATTTGGGGGCACAGGGTGTACCGAAGGTGGCTGGAGGATGGCCAGCAGTGAATGGGACACAGCGACGGCGGGGTGCTCTGGTGAGGCGCGGCTTTGGCGGTGTTTGATCTCAAGGAGTGGCAGAGGAGGTCGGTGGTTGCGCGGTGGAGCTATTGGTGGCCAGATTGGGGCCTGGCGGTGCTTCACTCGTCCAAAATTGCTCACCTGCAACCTTAGTCCAGATCTATCAGACATCACTAAAGTAAGAGGTGCATGGGAAGCAGAAACCATCTTACCTGTTTGCAGGGTGTGCACACTAGGTCTCTAGCACTCTTAAGCTTAGGTAATTCTCTAATTAGATTCTTACTACTAACTCTAGTCAAGTGGTCGAAGTCTATGTGTCCAAACCCAGGATACCACAACACTAAGTCATGAGAGTCAGAAGCCACAAGACACCTAGGGCTAGAGGTAGAAGAGATACTAAAATCAGCACTAAAGATCCTCTCAAACCTAAAGATCCCAAAGACACACTCACCCGAAGAGTCTAGAACTCTACACTCACCACTCTTGAACATCACTTCTAGACCCTCATCAAGAAGCTGGGAGGTAGATAGCAAATTATATTTTAGCTTACTTACCAAACCGACGTCCTTGAGCATGAAGTTGTTGTTGAAATATATTGTGCCCTTAGCTATCATGGTCCTGGTAGAAGCATTCCCAACATGATCAGCTCATTGCTGGATGCACATGTGAGGGACGAGAACCATCTACAATCTCCAGTCATGTGTTGAGAACACCCAGAGTCAACAAGCCATACATCATCGTTCCTTGCACTCCGAAACCTATAGGGCATAAGCAGAAAATATATATACCTCAGTACTAAGGTTAGTGATAAAAGACTTGAAAATTCAGTACTAAGCCACATGATGTCTAGGAACACTAGTAGAAGCAAAACTAAATTGATTAGATAGATAACCATGAGAATGCACACGTGAACCATCTAGACCTCTTCGAATCACCCTACCAAAAGGTTGGTACTCCTCCTGTCTAGATGCTACCCGCGATCTACTCGCATGATATCCTAACCCAAGTGCTACCTAGAGTTACCAAAAGAGTTAAAGAAGTTATCTACAAACCTTGGCCTGTGTACAGTAGGAAGGACAGGCTGCTTGGCTTTAGAGACACTAATGGATGAAGGAACACCTCTATTAGACCTCAAAACGCACACTATCTTCTTCCTCTCAATCTTGGCTCTACAGAAGTAGAACTCAACTATGTGGCCATCCTTCTTACAGAATGTGTAGTGGTACTTGACCTTTTGAGGGGTCTGACCTGCTGAAGTCGAAACACTTGTCTTGCTAGAAAGAGTTTGGGCAAAACCTGTAGATGTAAAAACTGTCTTAGATGGCTTAGGGATTCTACCTCAACTTGCCACTCTCAACAACTCTCACAACCTTAGGTAGGTAGTTCTTGGAATACTCTAGGGAATTAAATCCTAGACCTCTCTTCTTCACACTTACCTTAGATTGGTCAAGGATCATGTTGAGATTCTTCATTCCACTAAAAAATCTCTCAAGGGTCTTTATGAGGTAATCATTCTCTTGGGCTAGGTTCTCACATGTGGCACACTCATTTGATTTGGTTGCCCTAGCACATCTTTCTTTATGAACAACTCCCTCAAGTTTTAGAGTCTCACAAGACGCATAGGGTAAATTTCTAACTCTAGCCAATTATTCCTAAAACTTGAATCTAAATGCCTCTGCATCTCATCTAAATCACTCCCAATTTTAGTACAAATACATAAGAAATATAATCAATAACTTTCTTGAAAGCAGTCATGGTCATGGGTTTTTTAATTTTAGGTTTCTCCTCTATTGTCTTGTTCAGAGCATCATTCTCAATTATGAGTTTACAACAGTTTTCATAAGAAGCAGTCCTAGAATAAAGAACCATTTTAGTCATTCCCTTCAAGTTAACTTTACTATACCCACAATGAGTGCAAGTACAATCAGGGTTAAATTTATGAAATTCCTCACCAGTACTATCCAATTTTAATTCAAGCAAAGCACAATTTGAGCAAAAAGATGGCATACATCTATAGAAATCAAATCTAAAGTAATAGCATCCAAACAAACATAATCAAGACTTGATTTGAGAGAATCTAGTTCATCTAGAGCATTCTTAAGTTGATAATAATAGATAAATGAGCATATTTTAGATTTGATAATTCATCATGTAGGCACAAGCAAGATTCACAATTATCATTAGGGTTAATGAATTTGAGCATAACAACCTCTAGATTCGAGTTATCAATTATGATGTCATGTCTCTTAATCATTTTAGCTCAATATTTTAGATTTTGTTTGGCAGCAACCAAAGTATGTTTTATCTCTTTAGAGGAGGGGCATACCTTGTCGGGATCAACTGTAGGGCTTGTCGGAGTCGGAGGAGTTGACATCGTGGCTACCCTTGGCCATGAAGCATATGTTGGTGAAGTCATGAGCCTTCTTCTTGCCATGGGAATCATTCTCGTCATCTATCCCTGAGTCCACATCACTCATGTCGATATTCTCAAGAGTGGCAAGGATCTGGTTGATGAACTTATGATAGTTGGCTTCTTGACTATACGTCTTGAGCTTGAGGACGCTGAAGGTCCTTCTGCTCCTTACCCTTTAGCTTGAGGCACTTGGCCCGAATGTGGTTTAGCTCACCACACTCAAAGCAAGTGACAAGGCCACCTCTCCTCTTGTTTATCACTTTGTTGTATGCTCTCATGAATTTAATGGATAGGAGGGCCAAGTAATCTTCAGGTTGCTTTCCTAGCTGCTCATCGCTAAAGGAGTGCAAAGCAGATAGGGAAAATCTAGACAAAACCAAAATCCAAAAAAACAAAAGAGCCACTCTGAGAAGGGTCAACCACTAAAGCTATCAACTCTGTCTTAGGGAGATATGAGATGAAGTCAATTTATGCGTCTTCAACCTCAAGTAGAGCTTATCCATAGTAAGCGCAATCATGATAGTGTTGTTATTTATGGAAGTGATCTTCATCTCCCAAACTCTCACATCAAGAGCACTAAAAGCTGGTGTGCATTCTCAGACATAGAAAACACAAGGCCAAAAGCATGCAAATCATAGATGATCTTTGAAAATCTTGTCCATAACTCATCCAAATATCCAATGGGCCTTTGATCAACTTTGAGTTCTCTTTCTTGAGTTGGTTTTATCTCTCTTTCTTGATTGTGGTAGAACCCTCGTGGTAATCAGTGAGGTCTTCCAGATCTCGTGGACAGATCTCAAGTGAGCAACATGCTCAAATTCAAATCAATTCAGCTCCTGAATCAAGAAGTTGAGTGCCTTGCAATTTGCCTCTGCATCGGGAGAGACTACATCATCATTGGCTAGCACCGCATAAGGATTATTGACTTTGAGCCAAATTGTGTGCCCTTTAGCCTCGATGTAAGCATGCATGCGAGCCTTCTAATATAAAAAAAATTGACTCCATGAAACACAGGTGGCTTGGTAGAAAACTTGTCTGATGCCATGGCTTCTAAGACCAGTTAAAATCTATGAGAAGAGCTAATTGGGCTCTAATATCACTTGTTGGATTGGTATGGCAACAGAGAGGGTGCATGGTGCCTTCAAATTTTTCTCTAAGTATTCTCTTAATCTTCACTCCAATATCTATGAAAGCTATAAAGATAAAAAAAAAACAAAAATCTAAAAATTCTCGGTGCTATAGTGATTTCAGCTTGTGAATTGTGAAAACAACACTATTTCAAATACAAAAAACATAAAACTTTTGATCTGTTGATCCAAAAGATTTGAAATTTGAATCAAAGCAAGTTCATGACCTTAAGGATCTATCCAAACCAAAAAAACTGAAAGAACTCGAGAGAATTAGGATATTTTCATTTGTAAAGGTCTGCTACACTAAAACTGGGCCAAAATCTAAAAATGAGCTAGCTCTCAAACTAAAGGTCTAAATTACTAAAAATTTGATATGCACCTTGTCTAGGATGTCAAAAACCTACTCCAATCAATGATAAAAAAAATTGTTGCCAAAATTTTGCCCTTTTTTTTTTGTTATTGCACTAAAAACAAGTCAAAAATCACAAACAGTGAATATGACTTGCTCCTGGGTGAATTATGGCGAAGATGGGTCTAGATATGTTCCCACATATCATAGCAAGCAAGAATACTGAAAAATTAAGGAATAAATAACTAGATCAAGAAATCACTTGGAGAGACCAAAATTTGCAAAAATTGGGTTTCTTCATGAACTTGCCAATCAGCTGCCTAGATATGTGGAGATTAATTTCCAGATGTTATCTCTACCTTTTGCATGTCCTTGATACAATAAGATCAAGAAGGAGAGAGAGAAGAGAAAAAACCAACCAAATCGAGCAAATTAATCAACACAAAAGATCTTCATAAAGATGAACAAAGATTGATATATTGCTATTTAAGGATGAAGATTTTATAGCCACTCCACTTGGAGAACAAGAGAGAACACAAGTTGATTCAGATTTTACAACCCAGAATCCTATGTGATTTCACCGCACCATTTCCTGGATCAATAGATAGTACTCACATATACATTGCTGATTCATTTTATACATCGGAGGAAATGTATCACAACTTATTATTACATATCAAAGTTTTAACTCACCACATGGGGTGAGGATTTACATAAGGGCCTAACCAGCCGAATACTTACAATACCAAAAAGTGAAAGCGAAAGTCATAAATCCAAAAGGTAGGACCCTAAAAATCCATAGGCAGGCGACTGGGGGTAAAGGGTGAGCAGCAAACATTATCCTAGATAAGATAATATATGTACACACAATCTTCATCAAAATCCATCATATTGGGATTTAATACTTTAAAATCCATCCTAATTTCCTTCGTTTTCCCCTCTAGCAAGACCAAGGGCATCCTTATAAGTATAGTGATCTTGTTATCATATTTATGAGATTATTGAGTAATCTAGTGTGAGCAAAAACCACCGTGCTCCACAAGCCAATACACATAATACAATTATATTGGTTCATGGTTTACCAAAGGAAGGCTCGGACTATTCTTATTTTGCCAAATGCCTTGACAGCTTACCATCCATAAGAATTCCTAAGACTTAGCAAGTTTAAGTAAAACAAGTTTTCTAAATATGTAAATGGTTACAACATTATCATATGCTATTTTTCCAGCATTTCATCCAGTTACTATCAACACTGGGTCGACACCCAAGGCAACACAAATCAGGGCATCCACTACCCGACACTTTTCCTTCCTCCCACAAAGTTTTTAGAAATAGAACTATATCCAAGGAATTCATGAGTCTGCCCTTGACCATGGACACAGCTGTTTGAACAGTTTTCACCATACAGAGATTGTACACTTCACCTATAGGAGATAATCAACCCTTTTTACCCATATGATTCCTTAGTCATGCAGATCGAGGAGATCATCACGCAGTTGTTAGGCAGTACCTCACCCCTTCCATCATCTCACCCATATGGGCTGCTTCCATACAGTGGGTCTCATAAGTTGTGTGGGATGACCACCACAATGGCTAGCGTAGCTAGACTATAACTTTTCATAACAACTAGCGCACCTGGTAGACTTCACCCTCCACTTGGTGTCCCATTCAAGACTGTACACAAAACCCCTCCTACACTACCCCACACCTATGACATCCAAATTTTCATAGCCTTTTTGAAGTTTGTAAAATAAAATTCACCATTTGGATTTTTTGGAATTAATTCAAGAGTAAAATGAATTTTCATTAATTAAAAATATTTAATGTGACTAAATTAAACTTGAATATTTGTTGGAAATATTTTATTTGGGTTCCTTACGTCTCAAGGAATTTTCTAGAATTTTATGTGATTTTTCTAGATTTATCTGCTATTTTTTAGAGCTCACGAGATTCATTTGAATTTCTAAAAAAAGGAAAATCCCAAAAAGCACTGTGCATCGTCTTCCTCCTGGACTCCTCGCCGCCATGTTCATTTCAAACTACGCCGCCACCGTCCGTGTCATCCCTACCACCACGTGCATGCCCGCCTTGGACTTTAAGCCGTGTCTGAGCTGCCTCCTCAGTGTTAGTGCCTATAAAGCCATGCCCCTCCTCTCGTTTTCCTCATCCCTAAGTCGAGCTCGCCTTGCGTCGCCGTTCTCACCGAAGTTCACCTCGGTCATCGTTTTTGTCAGCCGTAGCCGCTTCTCCGCCATCGACCTCTCGCTGTCGTCTTCGCCAGTGAGCCGCCGACCTGTCCCACCTTGCCATCTCGTGCCGCCATCTAAGTCGTCGCCGACCAAACCCCGCCACTGCCCGATCAACTTGCCCGTTCCTATGCCGCCTTAGTTCACATGCTGATTCCCTCGGTTCGTGCGCCCGCCGCGTCACCCCGCACCCCGCGCCCATGCTAGTTCGTCTTCTCCGTGAACCCTGTCCACCGTGTGCCATGCCACTGACATCCCAGGCCCACTGGTCAGCATCCTTGTTCCATAGATTGAGCTGAGTCAGCAGAGCCGAGTCAGTTGAGCCAGGTCAGTCGCCACCCCACCTGCCATGTCAGCCCTAGTTGCCTAGTCAACCACCACATTAGCAAGCCAATTGCCATGCACTGTGCCATGAGATGAGTTCATTGTAGACCAGCTTTTCCGTGAGCCGAGTCCATAGCATAGTAATCTTTTCTAATTTTTAGCCTTTTCCTTCAGATTAGATTTTTCGAGAGCCTGTTTTTCTCCGTCCTAGCTCCGATTGACCCGATTCTTTTTTCCTAAATTCATCTAAAATTGAGCTATATCTTTTGGTTCTAGTTTTGATGTTTTTGGAGATTATTTGAATTTTGTTTGAAATTGTTTTGTGTTTCGTTTTGTTTTCTCTCTCATTAGATCATGTCTTCGAAGGAGTTGAAGTAAGATTTGAATATCAAGAGCCATTAACTGAGCAAGGCCAAGGCAAGTCGTGCCCTTTGATCATGTTGAACCTAGTTTTCTAATCTATTACATATTATTTTATTTTAAATTATCATGCATCATTATTTTATTATAAACCTTTATATTGGTAGATATTGTCTAAATTGATTAATCCCTCCTTGATAATTTGAAGTCTATGAGTCTATTATAACCATAGGATGAGTAATTATCTATTGATGCAATATTAGTTGTCACATGGGTTGTACGCTTATATTGCTTAGCCATGCATATAGTAATGTTGGGTTATCATCACATGTGATTAATTAATTAATTAATTTTGACTTAATGATATATTGGAATGTGGTGGTCAACCATAGTTATAAAATTTGAGTACCATGACGAGGACAATGTCATTGGTGTTGGCTATACAAAAATGGTTTTCACTTGGGCGAATGCTCGTGCAGTAAAGGGGTGCAGTTTGCACATTGGGGTGTGGATGTTTTGCCTGGGTAATGTCTAAGGACTTAACTTTGTGCACCATTGATATGAGCCTTACCGTGCAAACCACATGTCTAGTATGAGATAGACCTAGCATAATAATTTCTGAAGTCTCAACTTTGATTTCGCTACTAATGTTGTTTTGTTGCAAGAGGGGGCAATTATCGACTAGGTGGTTAGGCTACTCAACGACAAAACCTTTGTAAGCGAGGTCGGGTTGAGATGGAGCATTGTAAAAGCCTTGTTGTGATTTTTTTAACGTAAGGATTATCACATAGTGTGGGTACAGTTGTGCATCCTCTCTAGAGTGTAAAACTATTCGAATAGCTGTGTCCCCAGTTATGGACAATGCTCACTGATTTCACACGAGGGGTACAGTTTTCATAAAAATCTAGATGGTTTAAGTTGGGAAGTGAATGGTTGGTTCACTGGTGGTTCATTGCGTGAATCTTGATTCGCGGGTGATTCATTGGAGTGAATAGTCAGTTCACTTGTGGTTTGTCTCAATTCCTTTGATTACTTATTTATTATCATTTTCAAAGTTTGCTTTTCAATCTATTTATTGTATTTACTCTAAATTGTTACTTTACGCAAATTAACCTTTCAGCTATCCTTTGGTAAGCTTTGTATACTATATTACATTCTTTGTTACAAACAACTTGCTGAGTACTGTATGTACTCACGGCTTTATCCACATTTGGTTTGTTGAGGAAGAAGGTCGAAATCAATCGGAGGTACCAGAAGGAGGATTCTTCGACGACTTCACATATTAGGACTTTGCTCCCTAGTCGATTGCCTGTGGGCATGTCGAATGGCTACTATGCTTATTTTTATTTTTCGCTGCAAGTTTTTTAAGCCATTCAGGCTATTATCTATAAGCTTGGCGATAAGGTTGCAACTCTGATAAGTAATAATATTTGAGTCTTTTCTTAGTGAATTGTGATATGGTTGATATTTCATCTTTGTTTATACTATGTGCACTAGCGTGATCCTGAACTAGTGCAGAATATATAGGAGAGTCCAGATTTCCATATTCGGGTCTCGACAGAGGCGGTATCAGAGCTATATCGACTATAGGACGAAGCCCTAGTTAGAGTAGTCGAATTAGCAAAATTTGAAATTTTAATTTCTAAATCAAATCAGCCAAATGATTATCTAGTAATTCCCTATTCTTACATCATTCTTAGGATTCTTACTCTTCGCCTCCTCTGAAATATTGTTTTCAAAACTTAATTTAACTTATCCCCATAATGTCCATAGATGTCGCGAGTGTCCCTTAATCAAAGAGAAGATTGGCATGGAATATTCAAGCTGTGCTGTGAAGTTTGGATCAAGGAAGCACGTAATATGTCAAGACAAGATTGAAGATTACCATGAAGATTAGAAGCTATTAGATTTGGACCTTGATATAGTTTTAGCATCGTGTAGATCGTCTTGCTTCTTATTTGTCGTTGTTTGTGATGTGAGCTGCAGTTTTGCTTCTAGCATTATGATGCAGTCATGTCAAAAATCTTTTTGTGGAGTTTATTGCTTCTTTTGTTTGACTTTTCAGCTAAGTGAGTGTTTTAGTTTAGGGTTGCCATTAGTTATATCCCCCTTATAGGAGTTTACCTCTTATTTTTGCTTTTCCCTCTTTCCTTGGTAACCTTGGTGTCATCACTAGCAGATGGTTGACACACTGAATTTAGCTAATACCAATCAATTATCTTCATATCCCGATAGCCGTGGAGCCAATGCTTAGCCTGGGAACAATGCTTCAATTCCACCATCTCCAACGCCAACACCAAACCTAGAATAGATAGTGGCAATGCACCTGCAACTTCTTCAAACTCTTGTTCAGAATCAAGTCAACCAAGTTCAACAAGCTCATGTCCACGCATCACAGTCCAAACTTGGGGAATTCATGAGAACGAGATCGCCTTCCTTTGCCGGTCCAGTGGATCCATTAGAAGCTGATGATTGGCTAAAGAATATTGAGAAGAAGTTGATTTTAGCTCAGTGCAATGACCATGAGAAACTGTTGTATACCACTCACCAACTAAAGGGAAGTGCTGCTAGTTGGTGAGAGAGTTATTGCACTACTCACCAGGATGTGCAGGCCATCACTTGGGCTGAATTTGTTGAAGCTTTCCGTACCACACACCTTCCAATGGGAATGGTGGAGATGAAGAAGAAAGAATTCCGTAGGTTGCAACAAGGCCATCTCAGTGTGCTAGAGTATCTGACTAAATTCACACAACTATCCCAGTATGCACCTGAAGATGTTACAACTGATGGAGCAAAGATTTGGCGCTTCATGGAAGGACTTGACTCCAACATCAAAGAACTAATATTGTCAAAGGAATTCCCAACTTTCCAGCACATAGTGAACAAGGCCCTTACTCAAGAAGATGCTCAGAGTCAGCTGAATGAATCCCTAAAGAGGAAGATGGTTCAACAAGGAACTCAGTTGCATCAGTCACAAAAAGGCAGAATCAACATGTGTCGGCCAGAATGTGTACCACAACATGTAGATTCCAAGACTTCAGCTCCAATGCCTCATTATGATATTTTGGGACCACACCCTATCAACATCAGAAATCAACTTCAGAGGGAAAGAAGCTCCACAACTTCATCTAATTGCTTCAAGTGCAAAGAGCCAGGTCATTTCGCTCGCATGTGTCCGCAGAAGCGTCAAGCAATCACGCCAATTCCGTTCAACCTTGGGAGTACACCTACCAAGACTCCATAAACAAGCTGTGGAACATCATCATATGAAGGAAGCCAATTATCTCAGAGCATTGCAAGGGGAAGCCAGAACAATGTCGTCTCCAATGTCGTACCAGGTAACCTATTCCTTTAGTGAGCCTGAATCTCAGGGTCAAGATTCTATTTAAGTGGGTGAGGTTCATAACATTCTGATCTTCAAAGCCTTTTTGAAGTTTTTAAAATAAAATTCACCATTTGGATTTTTCTAGAATTAATTCAAGCTTAAAATGAATTTCATTAATTAAAAGGATTTAATGTGACTAAATTAAACTTGAACATTTGTTGGAAATATTTTATTTGGGTTCCTTGTGTCTCAACGAATTTCCTGGAATTTTATGTGATTTTTGAGTTTATTTGCTATTTTCTAAAGCTCAGGAGATTTATTTGAATTTCTAGGAAAAGGAAAATCCCAAAAAAAAAACCCAAAAAGGCCAAGTGGGCCGAAGCCCACCAGTTGACCCGACCTGTGCCTCAGCCTAGCCCAATTCCACCCGTGCCACGCATCGCTCATCTGCGCCTGCTTTGCTCAACAAATGTTTGCCACATGTCGGCCATCTGCTGCTCACCCGCCTACATCCAGCTGTCCGAGCTGCCCTCTTTGCTAGCCGTCCGATCTCTTGTGATACCACGTGTTGTCCATCGGATGGTGGTAGCACTGTGCATCGTCTTCCTCATGGACTCCTCGCCACTGTGTTCATTTCAAACTCTGCCACCGCCGTCCGTGTTGTCCCCGCCTCGATGTGCGTGCCTGCCCCGGATTCTAAGCCGTGTCTGAGCCACCTCCTCGGCGCTACGCCTATAAAGTCATGCCCCTCCTCTCATTTTCCTCGTCCTTAAGCTGAGCTCACCGTGCGTCGCCGTTCTGATGCGGATATGCACATGATTAATTTGAATATTATGATGAGTCCGGGATCAAAGCAATGGAGAAGCATAAGGAGGTTAATCATATTTGCTACCAAGAACAAAAAGCTCAATGCCCATGGGAATAGAAAGAAGAATGCCAAGCAACCCATGCAGCTGATCAAGGAGGAAAGAAGCCCATGCAGTGGGAGAGCAAAAGGGGAGAAGGCCAAGGACTTAAACTACAAGTTTTGGATAAGATTTTCAAGTCAAATTCGGACTTCCCACATGCTCAACCCAATTCAAACTCGGATTCAACTCAGAATTCAATTCGGATTCGGTTCGGGACAGCCTGATAGGCAGTTACTAAAAAGGCCATAACTTTCACAAACCGAGTCCGATTCAGGTGTTCTTATACTCGTTGGAAAGGAAATGTCAAGGGCTACGCAATGGATCTAGTCCCACCATCAAACTCGTCATATATAAAAAGTTATGACCGAAACAAGATGATGGGTGAAAAATATAGTTTTCTTTTTGTGAGAGTTCGTATCCAAAACCATATAGGGTTGAGTTGTAATTGGTTTGGGGACCATATGGACGTCCCAAGAGGATATATAAGCCTTGTATTGGTAGCCTTTAGAAGGAGACGAATTTTATGCATAAGATTGAAACATAGCTATTGCTTGTTGTTTCAACACCAGAGTTCATGCGAGGACTTTGAGAGAGAACTAGGCATCCATTGTTCGTTCTGCAATTCAAGGTCAAGCCGTCGTTCCATTGGGAATTGGGGACTTGGTGTTCGTCGTTTGTGGTCTCGCGACGAACAATTATCCGGTGTGTTTTGGGCGTATTCCGAAGAGTTATGGGTTCGTGCATTGGCGCGAGTGTTCAACTAGCGACATCGTCTACCTCGCATCAACTATCCACAATTCCTCACTGAGAAGATCGGGACCCCTCCCCGTATCATGTGGTATCAGATTCTAGGTTTACTCGGTGAGAACTTCTTTACCCGTAGTTAGTAGATTGGTTTTTCTTTTCTATAGTCCAGAAAAAAATTGCCCCATGTTGTAGGGGTGGCCCCCACCTAAGCCCAGTAGGCCTACTCGCGTGTAAGGGTATAAGCTGTACAAGCGCTCACCATTTGGATATATATATATATATATATATATATATATATATATATATATATATATATATATATATATATATATATATATATATATGTGGCATAGGCCACGGGGAGGAACCCGAAGCCATTCACTTACTCAACTCTCCACTACCACACTCTCTCTCTGTTTGGTCTGTAGCCACAACAGTTGGCGCCGTCCGTGGGGAGGACAAGAGCAAGCCTCCAGATCTGAAGGAGGATGGCACCAAGGAAAGCTTCAACATCGGTGGCAAGGGAAAAGAAGGTGGAGGCGGCGAAATCTCGCGTCAATACCAAGGCTTCGGCTTTAGTAGCTGCAGGTGCGGGTGGCGGCGCGGATGTGACGATCGTGAGCACCGGCGTCCACGACACGACGCGCGACCCCGCCACCACTACCCCGACCACCAACCTCAGCGGTGACAACGCAGGCGTGTCCACTTCTTTACTCGGCGCGGGAGCGGTGGGCGGCCCGGCGGCAGCGTGAGCCGTCTCGGCTCGGGGTCCTCGCGCGCGGTAGCTGCGGGCAGATCGAGCGCACAGACCGTGGTCGCCGCCATCCCGGTCGCGTCGCCGAGCGTGCTGGCGGCCCCAACCACGCCCATGGTGGAGACAGCCCTGCTGGCGGCCCTCAGTGCATGCCAACGGGAGCTGTCAGACCTCCGTGGAGCCGTGCGAGACATAGAAGAGGCTCGGAGCCGATGCGCAACACCGGTGGCGGCGTCTCAGCCCACCTCGGAGAGGGCGAATAGCGACGACGCTATTACTCCCAGTCGCGTTCCCCTACGGCGCATAGACCCGAAGTCCCCGCTCTCCGTAGTCCTGCAGCAAGCGATGTGGCCCGAAGACTTCAAGTTCCCGAGCATCATCGAAGCGTACAAGGGTGATTCCGACCCACGCGAGTTCGTATGCGTGTATGAGACCGCCATCGAAGCCATTGGCGGAGACGACACTACGAAGGCAAAGGGACTCCCCCTCGCGTTACAAGGAGCGGCGCTGTCCTGGTTCTTCACCATCGAACCACAGTCCATCTATGCGTGGGAACAGATCCACGATCGGCTCAACAACAACTTCCAGGGAAGCTACGTCGAGCGTGTCGATGCGGACCAGCTCTTCGTAGTCAAACAGAAACCCGAGGAGGGGCTCCGGCCTTACTTTAAATGCTTCGCCAAGGTACGCTGCCAAGTCAGGGACGTTAGCAAGGCACCGTTATCAACGCAGCGATACAAGGTCTCCGCCCGGGACCGCTCGCTGAGTATAGCGCGCGGAAGCCACTCAAGTCGGAGGCAGAGCTCTTCGACAAAATGGAAGTGTATGCCCGAGCCGAAGAGGACGCGCGGGGGTGCAGCGGCACCGGCTCTGACGCCGGGAAAATGGAGGACTTGTCGCAAAGGAGCAGCACAAGAGACAACCTGAGGATGAAGCACAAGAAAGTGTCCGTGGGCAACACTCGTGAGCACGTCGACGACGGGGTACACCAAACCTCACCAGGCGACAGGCGTAAGCCCCGGCGTAACCGGCGAAGACCCCACAAGGCCCACCACGTCCTCGCTGTGCAAGGCATCCCCCAGGAAGCTGTGCTAATCTCGCGCGTCGGAGGGGGCGCGAAGGAGGCCGCGATGAGAAGCCGCGTGCGGAGCAGGAACTCCTAGAGTACGGCAGATGGTGCGAGGTGCAGGGTTACGGGGGCCATTTCACACGGACATGCACCAAGGTTGCGGCGTTACGGCAAGCGGTGGCCCATGTACGGGCCTCGGAGACACGGACCCCCGCAATAGCCCACATACAGTGTACGCAGGACAGTCTCTTGCGTGCTGGGTCCCCCGGAGAGACCCAGTGCCGTGGTATTAATGTCATCGCTGGCGGCTCTTCGTCGAGCACTTCCCCGACGCAACTACCTCTGCGGGCATCCCATTGCAGCATCACCTTCATGTCAGCCGATGCCCAGGGCGTAGAATTCCCCCACCAAGATCCCTTGGTCATCCAGGCTGACATTGCAGGTTGCGACGTCAGGCGTATCCTCATTGACGGAGGGAGCTTCGCAAACATCTTGTTCACGGAGGCCCTTGATCGTATGGGAATACCTCGGATCCTGTTAAAAGCTTCGGAAGCCCCCCTCCAGGGCCTCGGCGGGCAGCCTCTGAAGGCTCTGGGTCAGATTCGCCTCCAAGTCTCCTTGTGCCAGGCCGACAACGCCAAGACTGAAGATGTCGTCTTTGACATCGTGGACATCTCGTATCCGTACAATGCCATACTGGGCCGGCCTACCATCAACTCCTTCGAAGCGGTCCCACACTATGCATTCTTATGCATGAAGCTCCCAGGACGGCGGGGCGTCATCACCCTCTTCGGCGATCAGGATATGGCTCGGAGCATCGAAACCGAAGCTGGACGCTTGCACCGCAAGGTGCACGCCCTCACCGACAAATACCAGGCGGACACGCCATCCGCTCCGGGATGGACACCTAAGCCCCACCGGAGGGCGGGGTGAAGAGGGTGCCGCTCCAGGCGGAGGGGCAGTTCGTATCCATAGGCGAGGGCCTCCCTCCGGAAGTAGAGCAAGACTTGCTCCGAGTCCTCCAGGCCAACATAGATGTCTTCGATGGTCCTCGGAAGATATCAAAGGAGTGGACCGCGCCCTCATCGAACATAACCTCACGACCCGCCTTGACTCCAAGCCCGTCAAGCAAAAACTTCGCCGTATGTCCATGGACCGGCAGCAAGCGGCCAAGGTGGAGGTGGCGAAGCTCCTTCGAGCGGGGGTTATCCGCGAGGTTCAACATCCAGAAAGGCCAGCGGCGCTTGGCGCATGTGCATCGACTTTACCGCCCTCAACAAGGCATGCCCGAAGGACGATTACCCTCTGCCGCGCATAGATCAACTGGTCGATGCTACCGCCGAATGCGAGCTCATGAGCTTCTTGGATGCCTACTCTGGCTACCATCAGGTCTACATGGCCAAGGATGATGAGGATAAAACCAGCTTCATTACGCCGGTGGGGACCTTTTGCTTTGTAAGGATGCCCTTCGGCTTGAAGAACGCGGGCGGAACCTTCACCCGCCTCGTCGCGCTGGCCTTGGCCGTCCAGCTAGGGAGGAATGTGGAGGCCTACGTGGACGACGTGGTAGTAAAAACCAGGCAGCTCACCTCCCACGGTCGGGATCTTCAAAAGACTTTTGACAACCTCCGGAAGGCGGGCATGAAGCTCAATCTGAACAAATGTGTCTTCGGTGTACAGGCGGGCAAGCTCTTGGGCTTCCTCGTATCCGGGCAAGGCATTCAAGCGAACCCCGACAAGGTTGACGTTATCCTGGGCATGGAACCTCCCAAGATGACGTGGGAGGTCCAGAGGCTGGCAGGCCGCATGGCGGCCTTGAGCCGTTTCCTCTCCAGAGCGGCGGAGCGGGGCTTACCATTTTTCAAGACTTTCCGCGGTTGCGATGGGTTTCATTGGGACGACGACTGCGCAAAGGCCTTCAACGACCTCAAGAAACACCTCGCAACCCTTCCCACTCTGGTGGCCCCAGCACCAGAGGCTCCCCTCCTACTCTACCTCGCCTCCTCGGCAACGGCGGTCAGCGCCGTCCTCGTCCTTGAAGAGGGCGCGCTCCAGCGGCCAGTGTACTTTGTCTTCGAAGACCTCCAGGGCGCCAAGACGCGATATACCAAGCTCGAGAAGCTTGCTTACGCGCTGGTCATGGCCTCAAGAAAACTCCGGCATTACTTCCTGGCGCACCCGATAACGGTGCCATCCTCGTTCCCTCTGGCAGAGATGCTGCACAACAAGGAGTCCACGGGGTGAATCGGCAAATGGGCGGCCGAGCTGGCCCCATTCTCCCTAACATACGCCTCTCGAACGGCGATCAAGTCTCAAGTTTTGGCGGACTTCCTCGCGGAATAGACCCCTCTAGCTCAGACCGCCCTCCAGGTCGAAGACCCGGTGTGGACGCTTAACACCGACGGAGCGTACGGTGTTGCGGGCGCAGGGGTGGGCACCGTTATCACCACACCAGAGGGGCAGCGCCTGTTGTACTCGGCGCGCCCAGCGTTTCCAGCTACGAACAACACGGTCGAATACGAGGCCTTACTCTTCGGCCTCAGGAAGCTCAAAGCGATGAGAGCGAGGCTAGTCCTCGTCCGCACTGATTCCCGGTTGGTGGCGGGCCATGTGGACAAGTCATACCAGGCCAAGGACCCGGAGCTAGCCAAGTACCTAGCAGCCGTACGAGCGAAGGAACGACACTTTTTGGGTGTCACGGTGAAGGCCATCCCTCGAGCAGACAACGAGCAAGGCGGCGTCTGGCCAAGGTTGCGGTCAGCTCCCAACTCCGTAGGGGCATTTCTGAAATCGCGCGGTGGCGCCATAGTGCAGGATAATTGGGATGCGGCCCTCGTCCACCGGATCTCCCAGCAGGGTGACTGGCGGGAACCCCTTTTCGCTTTTCTGCAGGGCATCACGGAACCGGATGACCCCTCCGAGCTCCGGCGTTTACAACACCGCGCTAGGTCCTTCCAGGTGCTCGATGGGGCGCTCTACAAGAAGGGGGTCTGTGAAGGACTACGGGTAGGCTACGCTAGCGCAAATTAATAAAAATTCTACCCGTAAACCAAGATCACTGCAGTTATAGATCACGGAATTACCACTAGGCGCGCGAGTGCGGAATTGATGCAGCACGTCGGGGCGAGTAGTCATACTACGTCGATGCAAAGACGTCGGGCGAGTAGTCGTACTACTTCCTCGTCCTCGTCGCGGCGCCCAACGTACAACTCCTCTCTTGCGGTTCGTCCAGCGCTACAGATGCAGCGCCGCCAAAAGGTATCCACACGTGCGGGAGGAGCGGCGCGCCGGATTGCGGATCGCGCGGCGCCGTGGCGTGGGAGGGTGGCGGCCGGGGTTTGAGGAGGTCACGAAATTCTCAATGAACCACGAGCGCCCTTGCCCTCCTTTTATAGATGTCCTTACAAATGGGCTTCGAATGGAGGCCCATTAGGACTCAATACCCGATCTAACCGGATCCAATCCGAATTAGGCTTCAGCCCTTAAGTGTGTGACCCTATGGGTTCACGTATGTTTAGACATGACACGAGTTTACCTACTCGGTCAATAGTTGGTAGCGGCCTCTAGCAAGGCGTGCCAACTCCTAAACATACACAAAGATCATATCGGATGAACCATCACAGCGTTATGTACATGCCAATCCTTTTGTCTCACGATATTCGGTCGAGCTCCAAGCTGACCACTCTTTCTCGATCTTGTGATCTGGAATCCCTTACTAGGTTAACTCTTAACCTTAAGTAGCATGGCCATGCATTTCTGGATCCGATCACTCGAGGGCCAGAGATATCTCTCTCGGATAGAGAGGGCAAATCCCATCTCGACCGACCATGCCTCGCGGCATGCTTCATGACAAACCCGAAAGCTACCTTTATAACTACCGATTCACGGAGTAGCGTTTGATAGCCCCTAAGTAGGTCGATTCACATCTCAAGTACATGCGACAATCTCAGGTCTAAGGACAAGGCGTACACATTGTGTAGAGAGAGAATCATAAGTATAATTGTTGTCTCATGTTGGGTCGGTCCAACCCCATGTTCTAAACATGTGTCCACATTATTGGTTTGACATCTCCATGTCTATGACCTGTGAAACATGGTCATCAACCGATACATGTGCTAATCCATCATTCACGTGTGTCCTCACATGAACTCCGACTAGGGACAACTTTAGAATAACCATATAAGTAAAGAGTTTCACAAACAAGTCACATACTTGTTAATCAACACAAAGGCAATATTCAAGGAACATTTATTAAATCATGGATACAACGAAATATCATCATCTCTATGATTGCCTCTAGGGCATATTTCTAACAGTCTGCGCACCGCTCCTGCGATGCCTCCCGCGTGAAGAAGGAAAGCGCCTCCTCACAGAAATTCATGCGGGTCTCTGCGGCCCGCACCTCCAACCAATGTCTCTGGTGGGCAAGGCATTCAGGCAGGGTTTTTATTGGCCAACAGCTGTCGCGGATGCCCAGGATCTCGTGCGCCGTTGTCAAGGTTGCCAGTGGATGGAAAGGGCTATCCACAGGCCCCCGACAAGCCTCCATCCCATACCCCTGGTATGGCCGCTGGCGCGGTGGGTCATCGACGTCGTGGGACCACTTCCCAGGGCCCCAGGAGACCTGCGATTCATTGCGGTCGCTCTAGAGTACTTCTCCAGGTGGCCGAAGGCGGTAGCTTTGGCCAAATTACCTCGGCAGCTCTGCAGCGCTTCCTCTGGCAGAACATCATATGTCGATTCAGCGTGCCTAGGGAGATCACCATCGATAACGGTCTGCAATTCGATGCAGCCCCATTCAAAGAATTCTGCGGCAACGTGGGCATCACCCTCTGGTTTGCTTCGGTCGGACACCCACAGTCCAACGGGGCGGTGGAGCGGGCAAACGGCGCTATCTCCGCCGCAATCAAGAAGCGCCTCGTCGGGCTACCAAAGGGGAAGTGGCCAGGCGAGCTCCACAGCGTCCTCTGGTCCCTTCGCACAACGGTCACACGCCCAACGGGGTTCACGCCATTCAAGCTCCTCTTCGGTGACGAGGCGGTCACACCTGAAGAAATAAAGGCTGGCTCGCGGCGGGTCCTCGTCCAAGCACCAAACGAGGAACGCCAATTGTCCGTGGATCTCCTTGACGGAGACCGGGCAAGCGCAACACAGCACGTCATAAAATACGCACGACAGATTGTGCGCGATCGTAATCATTCGCTGTACCCGCGCGAATTCAGACCAGGAGACCTCGTCCTTAAGATGGCACTCCACGCGGAGACGGTAGGCAAGCTCGAGTCCAAATGGGAGGGCCCGTACATCGTCGCGAAGGCCCTATAGAAGGGAGCGTATCGCTTAGCCACCTTGGAGGGGCACACGCTCCGCCACACGTGGAATGCAGACAGGCTGCGGCGGTATTACGCCTAAGTCGAGCACACGAGGGCAAGGGCCTTCCACGGCTTCGGCGGACGCAAGCGGCTAGCGGTTAGTGCCTTAACCCTTGTAACCGCTCACCCGCGCAAACGGGAATTTAATAAAGTGCATCGTTCATGCAAATTCTCTCGTTTTCATACCAAAAGTGCGCGAAGGATCACCTTCGTGTGCACTGTGCATGAGCATGAATAAAGACGCGTGGGGGGACACCTCCGCGCGCACTCTACGGAGTATAAATAAGACGTAGCGTCGAGGTCCGCCTCCTCACGCACTTTACGGAGTATAAATAAGACGTAGCGATGAGGTTCGCCTCCACACGCAATTTCACCGCCCGCAACGCGCGGAGGCTCGCCTCCGCGCGCAGTCTACAGAATCTAAATAAATAAGACGTAGCATTGAGGTCCGCCTCCGCACGCACTCTACGGAGTATAAATAAGACGTAGCGATGAGGTTCGCCTCGCACGCAATTTCACCGCCACAACGCGCGGAGGCTCGCCTCGCGCGCGATCTGGACTCTAAATAAGGCGTGGCGTCGAGGTCCGCCTCGCACGCACTCTATGGAGTATAAATAAGACGTAGCGACGAGGTTCGCCTCCGCACGCAATTTCACCGCCCGCAACGCGCGGAGGCTCGCCTCCGCGCACAGTCTACGGACTCTAAATAAGACGTAGCGTCGAGGTCCGCCTCCACACGCACTCTACGGAGTATAAATAAGACGTAGCATCGAGGTCCGCCTCCGCATGAACTCTCCGGAGTATAAAAAAGACGCGGATGCTATCCCTGCGCACTCTACGGAGTATAAACAAGACGCGAACCCCGCGCACGCATGGGCGTTGCCCCAGTGCGTACACTTCGGAGTATAAATAAGACGTGGATATCGATCCCACGCACTCTCCGGAGTATAAAAAAGACGCGGATGCTATCCTCGCACACTCTACGGAGTATAAACACGACGTGGGTACTCCCAAGCACGCGCAGGCACTGCCCTTGTGCGTACTCCCCGGAGTATAAATAAGACGTGGTCGAGGTTCCCACGCATGCAACGACTAGGCGCCAGCTCCGCTGCCACCACTTCGAAGGGTAGGGGACGGAGCGCTCGCCCCCCTCGACTAGGCGCCAGCTCCGCTGCCAACACTTCGAAAGGTAGGGGACGGAGCGTTCGCGCGTCTACCTTGACTAGGCGCCAACTCCGCTGCCACCACCCGAAGGGTAGGGGCGGAGTGCTCGCGCGTCTGCGCCGACCAGGCGCCAGCCCGCTGCCACCACCGAAGGGTAGGGGCGGAGCACTCGCGCGTCTACCTCGACTGGCGCCGCTCGCTGCCACCACTTGAGGGTAGGGGCGGGCGCGCGTGCGTCTACCTCCACTAGGCGCCGGCTCGCTGCCACCACTTGGCGTAGGGCACGGGCGCTCGCGTGTCTACCTCGACTGGCGCCGGCTCGCGCCACCACTTGAAGGGTAGGGGATGCGGCGCTCGCGCGTCTACCTCGACAGGCGCCGGCTCGCTGCCACCACTTGAAGGTAGGGGCGAGCGCTCGCGCGTCTACCTCGACAGGCGCCCGGCTCGCGCCACCACTTGAGCGTAGGGGCGGAGCGCGCGCGTCTACGTCGACTAGGCGCCAGCTCCGCTGCCACCACTTCCAAGGGTAGGGGACGGAGCGCTCGCGCGTCTACCTCGACTAGGCGCCAGCTCCGCTGCCACCACTTCGAAGGGTAGGGGACGGAGGGCCCGCTCCAAAGACTCCATCTCACTCCACGCGGAGGCACACGCGTTGTCCCAGGATAACGCCTTCTCAGCAACGGAGGCAGTAAGCAATTCCTTCTCCACCGCTAGCGCGGAGATTCACTGAAGTAGGGCGGTCTGCTCCTTCGTTGCAACGCGCTGAGCCTCCTCCATCGCGCGTTGTGCGGCCAGTGCCGCGTTCTTCGCGTTCGCGCCCACCAACTGCGCGTCGTCGATAGCCTCGTCCTGCTCCGCCATCAGCACCCGGATGTGCTCGTCCTTGGCGGCGTTGGCATCGTTCGCGACGTGCAGCTGGTCCGCCAGTGCCCTCCGCTCACGCGCGCGAGTCTCCTCGAGGGCTTTGCTAATTGCAAGCATCTACACGAGCGTAACAACAAAGGTTATCCATCAGATAAGCAAAGGATATGCAGCGAGAACAGAGACCGTTACCCTCATCTCTGAGGCACCCAGTGCGAGCACCAAAAGGTCACCCCCGCAGGACTGCAGCGCTTGTCGATCTAGGTGGCTGCCAGCATACTCTGCCACCTCGCTCCAGGAGCGAAGCGTCTCCCACCGAGCGACGAAGTCGGAGACACCAAGCCCTAGAGCCCCCGCCTCAGCGCCTTCGGCAGCAGTTGGGGCACACACAGTCCCCTGCTCAATCAGGCTAGCGACATCGCGGGCACCCCCATTGCTTGATTCTTGTCCTCGTTTGGGAGACCTTGTCTCACCTGATGTCGACGGAATAAGCGAGCAAATCGGGGAGAGTTTCGCGAAGTCGCGGGAGGAAAACGAACTACACCTACCTCCAGTACCCTCTACCGCGGCCTCCACCTAGGTCATGAGCACCTCACTGACCTGAGGAGCGGCAACCCTCCCGGCTTTAGGAGCATCCCCGCTAGGTGTCAGGACCTCAGTCACTGGGCCTGCCACGCTGAACCGGCCCCTCGAGGATGGTGGCGACTGCACCCGAGGCCGTTTCGCCTTCGGAGTCGCAGGTGAAGCCTCCGTGGTTACCTTGGCAGCCGCGGAAGCCGTCGTTAGCGACAACGCTGCGGTTGCCGCTGGAGGTGACGAGGCGTCATCTTCAAGAACAATGAGGCGTGCGCCCGTCGCCTCGCCACCATATACGGCCTCGTCGGGAGTTAGGTGCCTCCCCGAACCGGTCGATCCGAGCCCAGCGCCCGTCTCGCCCCCCATCCTCACGCTCTCAATCGGCGGCACGACCGGCGAGCTGAAGGCAATGGTCTCCGATTGGACCTCGCATCAAGAGGATGGCGCCACCGCCGTCGCGTCGCTCCGGAACGGGAATTTCCAAAACCTCGCATACCCGATTAATCCGCCCTTGCTTTGCCAAGGAAGTTGCGGACTCACGGGCCTTGTGCTCCTTCGCCATGTACGGCCCAAGAACCGCAACCACTGCGCGCTCCGCATCTTCTAACCGGCGTACTGCACGCACAAGCGAAATATCATACCTAAGGGTTTGCAATCACCCAGGTGGTACTTGGCCTATCGCAGGGATACTTACAGGGCGCGGAGGGCCTATGGAGCGAAGACACCCCCGGGTGGATGCCGTCCTTCCGGTCGGGCCCCCGCCGCTCGTACTTCCAGTTACAAGAAAGCGGGGATATCCCGTACATGGTGAACTCCTCGGCGAGGTCACGCGTGTTGAACCGGAGTGCGACCCCAGCAAGTCTCCACGCCTGTTGCTCATCGCTGGGTCGAGGCGTCACATCCGGACAGCGGTCGAATGATATCGGCTCTCCCCGGCTTCGGAGGCCGCTCGTGCTCGTCACGAGGTAGTAGAACCACCGCCGTGTCCAACCGGACTCCCACTTTTCCCGCGTAGCCAACGCGGGAAACAAGTGCGAGCACTCCGGCCTCAGCACGAAGTCCACGTTGCCGAAGTTCGAGTAAGCCCCCCTTCCACTCTCTTCGGTTGGCACCGTGCGTCATGCAGGATGGCGAACAACTCGGCGCTGGGACGGGTACCCTCCGTCCGCATCGCCCAAATAAAGATGGCCAACCGAACGATCACGGCCGGAGTCAGCTGCGCCAGCTCCAACCCATACTCTCACAGCACTTCGTGAACAAAGTATGTCGCCGGGATTCGGAGCCCAGCGTCGAAGAACGCCACGAAGATGATCGCCTCCGACTCTCCCAGGTTCGGCTCTGTTTCGTCAGGCTCGGGCAAACGAGCCCCGGCACGTTCCACTAGCTTCTTCCCCCGAAGAAGGGTTTGGAGGGTCTCCTCCGTGACGCGGCTCCGCCCCAACACACGGGAGCAGCGACCCTTTGACCTCTTCATGGCATCCCAGAGATGGTTGGTTTGCTTCCTGTCGCGCAAAACCAGGCGGTACTCGCCGGTGGTGGCGTCAGGCAGTGCTGGCTCGACGAGGCGCTCTCGCTAAGGCGACGCGCAGGATCGTCAAGGGCGGCACCCCTATTAGCTGGGAGGTCATTGCGCGCAGCCATTCCTCTCTCCCCACTGCGGCGGCGGGCAGGCACGGAGGCGAGAGTAGCAGCAGGATGCGCAGGAAAAACGGGAAGGAACGCACAAGCAAACAAGCAGCCAAGGGGAACGATCGCATGCCCACAGTGGCGACTTATAAAGCCCCCCGTCTCCCCCGCAGGCAGAAGATCGACCGACAGAATTACAGCGGTTTGGCTACCCACGGTCGGGCAGTGCAACCGCTGGCAACCGCGGCAGGCGGCGGTAGGTGGGCGATCAGCGCGTAATGCGCCGATGCATTCCTACCACGTGGCCACTTTCCCTGGGGAAGAGGCGAATAGCTATGGTCGTGGGAACGCTGGCATCCCACGACGCTCCAATTACAGCCGACCGCGTGCCCCCACCCAGTGCAAGGCAGACGGAGGAGCCGCGATAGCCCGCCCCTGATAGGGGCCGGTGCGATTCCAGGCGTCATTAAAGCGCACTCCCAGGCCACGCAACCATCTCCCTGCGCTGGCGCTACATCATGCGGAGCATTCCCCAAGACTCGGCTGCCTGGGGCAGCCGACCAAGTTCACCTCGCGCCCACAAATATCCGGAGCGCGAAGTAGGGCACGCCCGGACCTCGGCCCCGTCGAGGCCTTCGGCCTGCCCGGTGCCTTCGGCCTCGAGGCTGTGCAAGCTCCGGGAGCGGAAGATAGCCCTCGCACAAGCACGAATGGAAGTGCGAACGCAAATGTGTCTAGGTCATCGAGGATCACAGGCCGATGGGACGGAGGGGGCCAAAGGGCTTAGGGCATGGCTTCGGCCCGTGAAGCCTTTCACCATGAGAGGCTCCTGTTGTAGGGGTGGCCCCCACCTAAGCTCAGTAGGCCTGTTAGAAGGATGTAAGGTCCGAAATGGGACATATGTAATGACATGAGTGCCCCTGAGGGGAATACTCGCGTGTAAGGGTATAACTGTACAAGCGCTCACCATTTGGATATATATATATCGCATAGGCCACGGGGAGGAACCCGAAGCCATTCACTTACTCAACTCTCCACTACCACACTCTCTCTCTGTTTGGTCTGTAGCCACAACACCCCACAAAAAGAGTTAATTTCCGCTGTCCAAACCCCATTGTGCCTTTCAATCTGTTAGTTTTGGTTTGCTAAATTGAATTTTTGTCCGTCTTAGCATTGTCTAGTTGCTGGTCATATCTTTGTTCCATTAAAAATCCAAACAAAAAAAAATTCCCCACCCCAAACCCTAATTCCAATTCGGCTGATTTGTCCTTTCTCTGCAGCCGTCACCAAAAACGCCATAACTTTTGATTCCGAGATTATTTTTGAGTGATACTACTGCCAATAGATTCAAAACTTCATTGTACATCTATCTGTAAAATTTCACGTCATTCCAGAAAGGCAGTTAAGAGATATATGCGGTGAAAGTTGACCCAAATTTCTGAATTGAATCTGCAACAGTCGGCACTTGTGAATTTTGTACGAATTTGTCGGTCGGTTTCCAAAACTTGGCCCCAAAACAAAAGTTGTAGAAAAATCCGTCAGGAAACTGAGAAAAAAAGAATCATTGCAAAAAAGGCAACTGACAAAAATTTACGGCCGAAATACCGACGTGCTGTCCAGTAGACAGCAATCCTCAGTTTTCATGTTTTGGGTCAACCATTGTGTTCTTCAATTCCAGATTGCATTCGATTGAATTATCTTATATTTACCACTCCCATACATTGCCATATACTTATTTTAGTCTTCATCCATCCTTGGTTGATCAACAATATAGGCTAAGTGCTAGATACGAACTATAATTCAATTCTGTGCAATTTCTGAAATTAATTGATTGTTTTCCCTTGCTACAAAATACATTACTGTCCAAGCTCCACCTACACCCGTTTGTGTACTCCCTTGCTCTTGGTTACGCTCATACATTACCGGGTTGAGGTCGTTCGCTGTCACAATTGTCGATTTGCCGTCCTTTATTCACTATGGAACGGTAAGCTTGTCTTGTTTTTAGGACAGTGAGTTGCAAACATAGAGAGAGCTTTTGTTTTACTAACCCGGAGATAACCTCGTTTCTTGTTTGTGAGTTGTTCCCATGTTAGGTCACGAGGAGGATCCACCTAATCTAGAGGCGCCGGTTACGTGGACCGAGTACATTCGGTTGCGCGAGATGCGACAAAAACAACGTCATAATGGTGACAATGGCGTGTGCGATGAGCTCAGGGAAGTTCAGACTGGACTGAACACCCTCGGGGTGGAGGTCAAACAGTTGCGTACGACCATCAACAATAACTTTCAGGAGCCGTGTGCCATGTTCGCACACCACAATCTACGTGGGGGTGCACCAGCTGATCACACAAGTGTGCACGGCCCTCCGGTCGTTCTGCACAATGAGACCGAGGAGGACATGAGGGTTTCAAAATCATCTTCCTACACTCCCCGTACAACACCTACAGGAGGTAAAACCACATCTCGTTTCAATTCATTTAAAACTAATCTATCTATTGCAAGTTTTACTCCAAGTGCACATGCTGCCCTATTGCTACAAACAACACTTGAGATGCATCAAAACCCATGTGAGAGTGAGAGCCACATAGCCAATGGGAAAGAGAGTATTAAAAAGGGTGAGTTGTGTGATTCCACCATATATGAATTTGAGAGCATCCCAATTGAGAGTGTGAGAGAAACACCAAAAGAGAAGAAAGAGGTAGCTGATGGACAAAGTGAGGTTGATTTTAAAACTAACACATTAATGTCTACTTCTAGTATTGTTTCTCACATTGTGCAGGTTGAAATTGAAGATGAGGAATTAAACATTCAACAACCGGCATCATTGGAAGTCAAAGATGAGGAGATAACCACGGTTGAAGATGAAGTACTTGCTGTTCCGTTGTTACATCATGATGATTTAATACCTACAACACCTATATCAACTGAGGAGAACAATAAAGGTAACAATATTGGCGCTGGAATTAATTGTGGAACGGTGAGTACTTGTGAGAACTCATATGTGCGAATAAAAATTCCATGTTCTGAAATTTCTTTGCTCAATTTACATAATGTGGAATTGATTACTCATAAGTAAGTTCTTACTCGAATATCTCCTAGTGATTCTTTGTGCTATATCATGTTTGATGATCCTAGAGAGCTATCTAGTGTGATTGAGAAGTTGCTGAAATTTCGTGTTTAAAATCACTAGTTAGTACCTATGCATATACATATAAGTTCAATTTGATTGGAAATTATGGTATAGATGATAAGTTTTATGTTTACCGAATATGCATTACGTGTGATAAGCTTGCTGAATTGAAATTGCATATTTTGGATAAACAAACTTTTGTGCCATATCATGATCATAATGAGATGAGTTTCAATAATAGTGCTTCATGTTTTAAAAGATTTCTTAAGCCTACTTATTCATCCTTTAATGTACAATCATGTACAAATAATCAGAGTAGCGCAGTTGAAGCATGGAAGGAACTAAAAATTTTCTTCCCCATATTTGAACAACTTAATTTGGAGGACGACTTTTTCTCATAGGAGGGAGAATGATATGAAAGACAATATTGCAATGTATACATCTTATGGTTGTCGTTATATTAATTGGTTTGTGTGGAACAAAGAGAATGACACAATAATTGATTCATACATATACCATGCGTATGTGTTTTTCTTTTTATCTACTACGCCTTCAGATGTTCTTGATATGCTAAGTAAAAGAAGTGTTGATGACAAATATATATACCATGCATATACGTTGTATTCTTTGCTTAGTACAATTTCAGGCTACCAAAAGCCGAGGACGGCTTTTCTTGAAGAAGGGGAGGATGATGTGGATATGCACATGATTAATTTGAATATTATGATGAGTCCGGGGCCAAAGCAATGGAGAAGCACAAGGAGGTTAATCATATTTGCTACCAAGAACAAAAAGCTCAAAGCCCATGGGAATGGAAAGAAGAATGCCAAGCAACCCATGCAGCTGATCAAGGAGGAAAGAAGCCCAAGCAGTGGGAGAGCAAAAGGGGAGAAGGACAAGGACTTAAACTACAAATTTTGGATAAGATTTTCAAGCCAAATTTGGACTTCCTACGTGCTCAACCCAATTCAAACTCGGATTCAACTCAGAATTCAATTCGGATTCGATTCAGGACAGCCTGACAGACAGTTACTAAAAAGGTCATAACTTTTACAAACGGAGTCCCATTCAGGTGTTCTTGTACTCTTTGGAAAGAAAATTTCAAGGGCTATGCAATGGATCTGGTCCCACCTTCAAACTCGTCATGGATAAAAAGTTATGATCGAAACAAAATGATAGGTGAAAAATATAGTTTTCTTTTTGTGAGAGTTCGTATCCAAAACCATATAGGGTTGAGTTGTAATTGGTTTGGGGACCATATGGACATCCCAAGGGGCTATATAAGTCTTGTATTGGCAGCCTTTAAAAGGAGACGAATTTTATGCATAAGATTGAAGCATAGCTATTGCTTGTTCTTTCAACACCAGAGTTCATGCGATGACTTTGAGAGAGAACTAGGCGATCCATGGTTCGTTCTGCAATTCACGGTCAAGCCGTCGTTCCATTGGGAATTGGGGACTTGGCGTTCATCGTTTGTGGTCTCGCGACGAACAATTATCTGGTGTGTTTTGAGCGTATTCCAAAGAGTTGAGGGTTCGTGCATTGGCGCGAGTGTTCGACTAGCGACATCGTCTACTTCGCATCAACTATCCACGGTTCCTCACTGAGAAGATCGGGACCCCTCCCCGTATCACGTTCTCACCAGAGTTCGCCTCGACCGTCGTTTTTGTTGACCATAGCCACTTCTTCGCCGTCCTTGTCTTTGCCGATGAGCCGCCGACCCGTCCCACCTTGCCCTCTCGTTCCGCCATCTCAGTCATTGCTGACCAAACCCCACCACCGCCCAGACACCTCACCCACTCCGTGTTGCCTCGGTTCACGTGTCGGTTCCCTCGGTTCGTGCGCCCGCCGCATCACCCCACACCCCATGCCCACGTTGGTTCATCTTTTCTGTGAACCCTGTCCACCGTGCACCATGCCGCTGACATCCCGGGCCCACTAGTCAGCATCCCTATTCCATAGACCGAGCTGCGTCAACCGAGCCGAGTCAGTTGCCACCTCACCTACAATGTCAGCCCTAGTTGCCTAGTCAGGCACCATGTCAGCAAGTCCAATCACCGTGCACTGTTCTATGAGCCAGGTTCATTGTAGACCAACTTTTCCGTGAGCTGATTATAGCACAGCAACCTTTTCCAATTTTCAGCCTTCCTTTAGATTAGATTTTCCAAGAGCCCGTTATTCTCCGTCCTAGTTCTGATTGACCCAATTCTTTTTCCTAAATTCATCTAAAATTGAGGTCTATCTTTTGGTTTGGTTTTGAAGTTTTTGGAGTTTATTTGAATTTTTTAATTTGTTTTGTGTTTTGTTTCGTTTTCTTTCTCGTTAGATCATGCCTTTGAAGGAGCTAAAGCAAGATTTGAAGATCAAGAGCCATTAACTGAGCAAGGCGAAGGCAAGTCATGTCCTTTGATCATGTTGAACCTAATTTTCAAATCTATTATGTATTATTTTGTTTTAAATTATCATGTATCATTATTTTATTATAAACCTTTGTATTGATAGATATTGTCCAAATTGATTAATCCCTCCTTGATAATTTGAAGTCCATGATTCTATTGTCACCATAGGATGGGTAATTATCGAATGATACAATATTAGTTGTCACATGGGTTGTACACATCACCATAGGATGGGTAATTATCGAATGATACAATATTAGTTGTCACATGGGTTGTACACTTAAATTGCTTAGCCATGATTATAGTAACGTTGGGTTATCATCACATGTGATTAATTAATTAATTTTGACTTAATGATAAATTGGAATGTGGTGGTCAGCCACAGTTATAAAATTTGAGTACCATGACATGGGTAGTGTCATTGATGTTGGTTATACAAAAATGATTTTCACTTGGGTGAATAATCGTGCAGTAAAGGGGGTGCAGTTTGCACATTGGGATGTGGATGTTTTACTTGGGTAATGTATAAGGACTTACTTTGTATACCATTGATCTGAGCCTTACCATGCAAACAACATGTCTAGTATGGGATAGACCTGGCATAATAATTTGTGAAGTCTCAAGTTTGATTTCGCTACCGATGTTATTTTGGCGCAAGAGGGGGGCAATTATTGACTAGGTGGTTAGCCTACTCAATGGTGAAACCTTAGCGAGCGAGGTTGGGTTGAGATAGAGTATTGTAAAAGCCTTGTTGTGATTTTCTTTAACATGAGGATTATCACATCGTGTGGGTACAGTTGTGCAACCTCTGTAGAGTGTAAAACTATTCGAATAGCCATGTCCCCGGTTATGGACAATGCTCGGTGATTTCACACGAGGGGTAGAGTTTTCATAAAAATCTAGATGGGTTAAGTTGGGAAGTGAATGGTTGGTTCACTGGTGGTTCATTACATGAATCTTGGTTCACGGGTGATTCATTGGAGTGAATGATCAGTTCACTTGTGGTTTGTCTCAATTCCTTTGTTTACTTATTTATTATTATTTTCAAAGTTCACTTTTCAATCTATGTATTGTATTTACCTTAAATTATTGCTTTACGCAAATTAACCTTTCAGTCATCCTGTGGTAAGCCTTGCATACTATATTACATTCTTTGTTATAAACGACTTGCTGTGTACTCTATGTATTCATAGCTATATCCACGTTTGGTCAGTTGAGGAAGAAGGTCCAGATTAGCAGGAGGTACCAAAAGGAGTATTCTTCGACAACTTCATAGATTAGAACTTCGCTCCCCAGTCGATTGCCTGTGGGCATGTTGAATGGCTACTACGCTTATTAATGTTATTTGCTGTAAGTTTTTTTTAAGCCATTCAGGCTATTATCTGTATGTTTGGCCATAAGGTCACAACTCTAATAATTAATAATATTTGAGTCTTTTCTTAGTGAATCCTGATATGGTCAATATTTCATCTTTGTTTATACTATGCACTAGTATGATTCTGGGCTGGTCCAGAATACACAGGAGAGTTCGGATTTGTATATCTGGGTCTCGACAACACCCCCACTAGCGAGATGACTTTCAGGGTCCGATAAATCTTACTTAGTCAGTTGCACTTTGTAGACTCGTGGTTGTACTATTTTACATTAGGAGATCAGAGTTAGATTTAGTCCTTAGGGTTATCTAGGTGGTTCTACCCCAAACCATATATTCTCGTGCAATTACTACACCAACCACTCTTTACCATCCGCCCAGATATGTAAGCATATCAGGGTTTTTGGAAGCATAAACTATTTAAGTTTACATCACCAATGACTTCCCAAAACCATATTCATATTAAATATGATGACGTGGCAGATTAGTGCCCCTGAGGAGCTAAGTAGGTCTAAGTATGTCATTTAGACACAGTATATAACTAATATGATTATCAGTAATTACTAGGGCAATAATGGTTAAGAGTACAACTATTCCAAAGATGGAAGTATAACCATGTATTAACAATAGGCATGTAACTAAATTCTTAAGACAAATATAAATTGCATAGTAATTAATAGCGTATAATTTGGTAATTTAAACCGAAATAATTTGCTTAAAAGGTAGGTTCAATATGATTAGAGTATTGACTCGCCTTGTTCACTTGTTGCTTGGTCTTATGGATCTTGATTCACCTCGGCTTCTTCTTATGTGTCGTGCGCTATTCAATTGATTGCATGAAAATTTGCAAATTGAAACTAAATTCAAATGAAAATTCGATTGAAGTCCAAAATTTGTGATTTTGGTTCCATTATATAGATCTTGATTTTAGAGGAATTTAGAAATCGGTTTCCTCCAATTTGGACTTAAAATGAAGAAGTTATGCTATTTCAAAATTTGGGTTTAAAAATTAATTCTAGAAAATAAAAGAGGAGAGAGGATTTCTCTCACTAACAGGTGGGCCCACATGTCATATTCACTGTACTAATTAAATGAAGGGCCCACACATCAGTGGTTGATTAAGCTTTAAATAACATCATTAACCTTAACTAACCACGGATTTGAACTTAATTACGCATGAATAGTTCTTCTTCGTCTCGCTGACGGGAAAGGGGTGCATCGCCGGCGAGGCGGTGATCAGCAGCACGTGATCATGCCCGAAATGGGTTTTACACCACTACACGCATCTATAGGCCAGCTTATGTAGCTCGGTTTGGCCGGTGAACGACCAACAGTGAGCATAAGTGGCGGAGGAACAGGGGCCAAGGCAATTGAGCAACATATGACATACCAATTCAAGGAGCAGAGAGCAACTAGGGACTATCCCAAGGCTACCTGTGGTGGCGGTGAGGCTCAAGGATGACAGAGCTAGCCATGTAGTTGACTAGCGGTCGCAGAGGGTGGGGCATGGCACTAGCACTACTACAGAAATCCACATTACGAGCGGTTCGAAACGTCATCACGGCGGTTTTACGACCGTTTGAAATTATGGGTCGATGATAATCCAAGTTATCACAGGCGATTTTTGAACCGCTCGTGATTATGCGATATCACGAGCGGTTTGTCATTAAAACCGTCAGCGATTATCGATATCACGAGCGGTTTTGTACTAAAAAATGCTCAGTGATTATCGATATCACATACGGTTTTAAAAAAACCGTCGTGATATCGGATAATCACGCACGCTTTTAATGACAAACCGTCTGTGATATCGCATAATCACGCAGCGGTTTTTAATGAAAACCGCTCTGTGATACTCCTCCCCCCAGAATCTATTTACATTTATAGCTAGCCTCAGAAATGCTAGCCATGCCCTCTCAAACAAGCGGATAATCACGGACATAAACATATACAACTCACACATCTCATTTCATTTCAGATACATTTCACATCTCAATTCATTTCACGGACATAAAACATCCAATTGACAACGCACTTCATTTCACAAACATAAAGCATCCATTTCGCAAATCAATTCATTGAGTTGAAATAAAATATCCATTAACAAATACACAATTGTAAAAGATCTACACTGTATTTGCACTTAGAATTACAATAAAAATCATTCAGGCGGTGGAGCTCTCCATCCGATCTTACGACTTTTGACCACAAAAACCAAATGAGCTCTCCTCGAATTTTTGCAAAATCCGGATGTGTCAATGCAGATGTAGAGATGGACGCGACTGTCGATAGGAATATCAACGCGCATATATAAAAGCGACATGTATGAAATAAATGTGGGAAGATTGACAAACCTTAGAATTAGTGATCTTGGTGGAATCGAGAGTAGTCTCATATGGTGGCACATGTAGTATCCACATGTGTTGCCGGCTCCTATTGGTGGCACCGCAAAAATATAATGTGTTAAATCAAGTGGCATTACTACTATGTGTTGTATATGATTAATTAATGTGTAGCTAGCGAATACCGAAACTTGCGATCATGTTTCAAGGCCTTGGCCCTGTCGTCGAGTCACGTGTTTGTTGAGCGTATGTGGCGAACGACCTTCGTTATTCGAAAAGTTAGATTAGTTATTTGGAAGGAAAGAAAGAGTACAATGTACAATGTACGTACCTATCAGTATTCGGGCGATAGTGTGTACTTGAATTTGTTCTTACTTAGAGAATCAAGGTATATAGCCTTATTCCATTTTGGTATAATTACAATTAAAATCCAATGGAAATTCTCATTGTATGGCATAAGAACAAATTCCTTATCTTGGTGAGCAAGGTGCTTTTGTAATATAGTCCTCGGCGAAGGATGCATTCTCGATGATGGTATCAATGGCGACCAAGCGTGGGTCAGAAACCAATTTGTGATTTCGATGATCTAGCTTCGATCAGCATGAATCTATATATAACATAGGAAAGCAACAAATTGTGACATATATCGGTATTACGTGAGCAGAGACTTTGATTATGCAGGACTTACAACGCCCAAGCATCGAGCAGTGAGGCGTCGAGGCGTTGAGCGTGAAAAGATAAAATATATCGTCAAAGGTCACCGTGAAGACACATCCTGAGTACCAATGTAGTATGTACCAAATAGCAAACTAATTAAGCTACTGCGATAAACAATGTACCAATGTAATATGTACCAAGCATCAACCTAAACACTAACAATAAGCATGAAGCATCAACCTAAATATGTACTAAGCAACTAACCATAACAAAGATGAAGCATCAAGCATCAACCTAAACACTAACAAAGAAGCATGAAGAATCAACCTAAATATGTACTAAGCAACTAACCATAACAGTATGAAACATCAAGTATCAACCCTAAACACTAACAGTAAGCATGAAGCTCGGGGAGGGATTTGATGACCTTACGGTTTTGGTGACCTTAGGGACGCTGGAGGAGGAGGCGGTGGCGACGGAGGAGGAGGAGGCGGCGACAACGACGGAGGAGGAGGCGACGGGCTCGGGGAGGCGACGGAGGAGGAGGAGGCGGCAACGCAGGAGGAGGCGGCGGCGACGGAGGGGGAGGAGGCGACGGGCTCGGGGAGGCGACGGAGGAGGAGGAGGCGGTGACGCAGGAGGAGGCGGCGGCAACGGAGGGGGAGGAGGCGACGGGCTCGGGGAGGCGGCGACGGAGGAGGAGGAGGCTGCGGCGACGTCTTCGTCCGGGGAGGCGGCCGGCGAGGGCTAGGGGAGGCAGCCGGCGAGGGCTCGGGAGGCGGCGGCGACGCGGGCTCGGGATTTAGAATTGTCGAATAAGCGCAGCGCACGAAAAACCCTAGCGAGAGGGTATATGTAGGGCGATTATCACGAGCGGTTCTAAACTTAGAACTGTCAGCGATAACATATCACTGACGGTTCTAAACTTAGAACCGTGCTCGCGATATGTTATCGCTGACGGTTCTAAATTTAGAACCGTCGTGATAAGCCTTGTGTCATTGCTGCAATTAAGACCACCAATAACTACACAGCTGCATTCATATCAACTACCAAATAGCTGCATTCATATACAACACCAACCAGTTGTATTCACACAGTGTATTTCTTGATACATCACACATTTTCACATATACATCTCAAAATTGACTACATCACACATTTCCACATATACATCTCAAAATTGACTACATCACACATTTTCACATATACATCTCAAAATTGACTACATCACACATTTCCACACATACATCTCAAAATTGACTACATCACACATTTTCACATATACATCTCAAAATTGTCACACATTTTCACATATACATTCTTATTGTACTTGCTTATTTCCTTTAAAAATTAGCCCTTCATCATGATCAATGCGTACGTAACTAGTTTCGTCACGTTGTTCATCGTCGACCCTTATGCCATTTCCAAAAGGAGGTAACTCGTCAAATTGATTGTATTCCTCCTCGTCCACTACATTCTCCACTCCGATAATTCTCCTTTTTCCATGAAGAACTACATGGCGTTTCTTATTTGCCGGGTCGGTTACATAGAAAACTTGAACAACTTGATTGGCGAGTACGAATGGTTCATCTTTGTACCCGACACGTTGGAGGTCCACGGTCGTGACACCGCACTTGTCAACCTTCACTGTGGGAGATGCACCCAACGGCAAATAAATAAGGGGATCTTGAAAACCACATAGTCGAGCTCCCAAATCTCTTCTATGAAGCCATAGTACGAGTTTCTCGACCCATCGGTACTGAATGCATCTATGCGGACACTGCTGTTCTGGTTAGTGCTCTTGACATCCTGAGACTGCGTATAGAATGTGTACCCATTTATGTTATATCCTTGCATGTCACAACTGTAAATGTCGACCCTTTTGCCAACCATGTCAGCGTCTCACTCGGCGAGCTCCTAGCGATTTGCTCCTTCAACCATTGGTTGAACCGGCGGTTGTGTTGCCTCATGATCCAAACATCCGGCGCTCCGGATTCTCATTGCCAAGCACACCCTTGTCTTTGGTCCACATAAGGCGCCACTTCAGTCATGTGTTGCAACACCGTGAAATGGGCTTGAGTATACATGTCCATATCGGAGTGATTGCTTTCCTTCCGATAGTTTCGAGACCCTTCACCTCCCCTCATGACGAGATTGAGGACACCTATCGGTTGAATCTGAGCCATATAATCGACACAAAACTCAATGATCTCTTCGCTTGCATAACCTTCGACGATGCTGCCCTCCGCCGAGAACGATTCCGTCGTAGGACTTGAGAGTTCCATGAACCTCTCAAATGGGTACATGCTACGTAGGAATACGGGCCCGCACATTTTTATCTCCCACACAACGTGAACAATGAGATGGACCATGATATCGAAAAACGAAGGAGGAAATACATTTCAAGGTGACATAGAGTCATCACCACCTCGTCTGCAGAGCATCTAGTCCTTCGGGATCGATGACCTTACGAGCAATTGTGTTAAAGAAATAACATAGCCTCATGATTGTCTCTCGGACTTTGATCGGCAAAATATTTCTAATTGCAATAGGGAGCATCTGTGTCATCGCACATGACAATCATGAGACTTCATGCCATTTAACTTCAAATCTTGCATCGAAACAAGTTTCTTCACGTTGTCGGAGTAACCGGATGGAACTTTGACACCATGCAAGCAGCGCATTCTGTTTTCTCAACCTTGGGCAGAGTGTAACACGCAGGGGAAGATGCGTTCGTGCATTATCGGTGCATGTCGGTGCTAACTCGGGCCCGATGTGCATATCGGCCAAGTCAAGCCGTGCGTTGACGCCGTCCTTTGTTTTATCACGGATGTTCAGTAAGAGACCAATCAAGTCTGTCGCACACATTCTTTTCTCGTGCATGGCGTCGATGCGATGCCGCACATCTAGGTACTCCCAATAAGGTAAGTCCCAAAATATTGATCTCTTCTTCCGGTGTTCTTCTCATGAGCCCTCAATTTACGTCCCTTTCCGAGGACAACATCTAAATCCTTAACCATATCATAAACCTCGCGCCCCTTAAATGCTTTGGAGTTGAACCATCTTCCTTCTCTCAGTCAAATTGTTTCTTCATCTTGCGGTATGGGTGAGCCCTCCGAAGGAACCGGCGGTGACGCATGTAGACGGTTTTGCGTGAGTGTCTCAGCCACACACTCTCGGTACCATCTAAACAGTGAGTACAAGCTTTGGCACCTTTTATACTATGGCCCGATAGGTTACCAAGGGCAGGATAATCATTTATGGTGCAGAACAATAAGGAGCGCAGAGTGAAGTTCTCTCGTTTGTATGCATCCCATACCTGTACCCCTTCGTTCCATAGTACTTTTAGATCTTCCACCAACGGTGCTAGGAACACATCGATATCATTCCTAGGTTGTTTTGGCCCTTGGATAAGTATCGACAGCAAAATGTACTTTCGCTTCATACACAACCAAGGAGGAAGGTTATAGATGCAGAGAGTCACGGGCCATGTGCTATGTCGGTTGCTCATGCTATTGAATGGATTCATTCCATCTCGTACTCACCCAAACCTTATATTCCTTGGTTCTGCACCGAACTCGCAAAACTCCTATCGATGTTTCTCCACTGCGCGGAATCAGCAAGGTGTCTTAGCATTCCATCCTTCTTGCGCTCCTCCGAGTGCCAACGCAGTGATTTTGCCTCCTTTGGATTTGCATAAAACCTTTTCAAGCGGGAATTATAGGAAAATACCATGCCACCTTAGCAGAGGTCCTTTCTTCGCCTCTGTTCCTCGCCATCATCGATTGATTATTACGTTTGTATCGGGATGTGTTGCACACGGACATACATGCATGTTTGCATACTCTTTACTGTAGAGGATCTGATCGTTCGGGCATGCATGTATTCTTTCTACTTCCATTCCCAACGGACAAAGAACCTTCTTGGCTTTATACGTGGTTTTAGGCAACTCATTTCCCTCTGGAAGCATGTCCGCTAAAAGACCTAGCAGCGCCGTGAAACTCTTGTCGGACCAACCGTTGCTTGCCTTCAATTTCAACAGTTCAAGCACGCCCGACAACCTCGTGTACTTGCAGCCCGTGTACAAAGGTTTCTCTGAGTCCTCCATCAAGCCACGGAATTTAACATACTCTCTCATCATAGTTCTCTTCTACATCGCGAAGCATCGATCCAGTTATCATCGTGCAACCTATCCGAATCGAGCCACAATCAACATCACCGCGGCATGTCATTCACTTCACTGCGATGTCATGCGGGGCATATCATTCACTTCACCGGCGATGTCATCCGGCATATGATCATTCACTTCGCCATGACTGGTCCAACACGTATAATCCTTTTAAAACCCTCCGAATCAAGTGAGCTTCAATTTGCCTCGGTTCTTAAACATCTTCAAATTCATGATCGGTGCATGGACAGCACATATATTCCACCCCTTATTCAACATATCCTCCTCGTGGCTCTTATAAAAGCGAAACACCATTAATGTACTCTTCACTCACACGGCTCATGGCATACATCCAACTTCGGTCCTATGTTACGTACATATATAACAACTTAGTATTAAAATCTAGAATAACTAATTATAACTACATATATACGCCACATTTATTATATTGAGACTTAATTTCTAGCTCAATTCATATTACAAACACAATAGCTATTATATAACCAACAATTTTGCAAATTAATTAACCATCTTCAATAACCACTCATGGATTACTTACACCTAAATTGTAATGCAATTAAAAATAAATAAATTTCATTACTAACCATATCTACAGCAACCGGGAAAGTCGAATCTTAATTCAAAGCTCAATCTCTGCCTCTTCCCACCAAATTAAGCGGCACAAATCGCTCTAGCTTCCTCCCGAGTGAAAAAGTGCGCAGCGATGGCTAGATCGGATCGAAATGAAGACGATGCGGTCCGGCGATGCAATAAATGCCGTAGTCATTATCACAGATGATTTTTAACTAAAAACCGTCCGTGATAATAAATATCCTGACGGTTTTTATAAAAACCGTCTGTGATAAGCTTCATACCAGAACGCTTCGCGCGTGTTCGATGCCAGAACGCTTCGTGTTTCGATCATCTAATTAACGTCTCTCGATCATTATATGAAGCGTCTATATCATTAATGTTTGGGTATACGAACCGTTTGTGCTAAAGGTTAAATATGCGCTCCTAATCCAGTCTCTTCTACGCACGTACAATACAATATACAATACAACATGGCTTCTACTCATCGTTCTTGTGATCATCTCCTTCCTCTCATCATTCATCACGAATTGTTCGCGGAACCTTACAGCGGCCAACAATTTGCATCTGAGCAACTTCTCCGCACCGCCTGCTCTCCTTCCCGACTTTCTTGCATCCGTCGGCTTGACTGATCCTCCGCCGTCGACGGGCGTCTCGTACGCCGCTCAAGAAAGGGAAACACCCTCACCCCGGTTCTTCTCCACAATGTGCGCAATGCGGAAGAAGCTCTACGCATTGCAGGCGATGGATAGCCTTGCCGATCAAGCGTAAGCGGCGGATTCGAGGAATCTTTTCATGCTATCCTGCACGACATTATGGATCTGCGATCATTTGCCCAGCTGCACGAGGAAGTGCCGAGGACAAGGGCAATCTTAACGGCGTTCGAGAATTTAGCGGTTGATCCTCCAAGTCCCCAAGTTGAAGAAGAAGCTACGAAGCCCAAAAGAATACAATCTGGGAAACTCTTTACAATGCGACTTTTGTAATAAATTTGCCTCTAATTGAAATTAATAAATTTGCCTTTAATTTGTGACCTCTTCTCTTAGTAGTTACGTAGTTAAGTTATTAGAAGCAATGTGTACTTATATATTAACCTCGATCTAGATTATGACAGACAAAGGGACATCACGGCGGTTCTTGTGAAAACCGTCATGAACATTCCTGCGGTTCTTAACAACAACCATTTGTGATAGTCGACACAACACGGATGGTTTTAATAAAAACCGTGCAGTGATATTCGATATCACAGATGGTTCAGCAATAAGAACCGTCGTGATACTCCTTTCCGCCACAAATACCACAGACGGCCTTCAAATTAAAACCGTGCGTAATAGTATACATTCTGAGCGGTTTCACAAAGCTGCGTGATTTGGCGTCTACTATTAGCCTTTCTGTAGTAGTGTAGCGGTCTACAGGGTTCCTGGCTTCAATTCAATGGAAGGGATAGCATTAAGGGGTGCTAGTGAAGCTCCTGGCCACGGAATTGAGCTATAGCTTACAGGAGTGGTGCAGGCAGCAATGGCCGATGAAAAGGATGAAGACTCACTTCAGTGGGCTATGGCCCAGTAGGGAGCGATTCTGTGGAGGAGGAGGCTCAGTGGGGTGTGGAGATCTCATTAGGAGCACACTCCAGTATTTATGAGCCACGAGGAGCTTTGGCGACATGGGCTAGTCACAGTGGCAGCCGAGAGGTGTCCCAGAGATCTAGTTCATCGATGTCAGCATGGGGATGGCCACAGGGGCAGCGACGGGATGTCACACGAGCGTAAGGTGGGTAGGTGAAGCTCGGTAGCACAAGATGCAGAGCTCGCCTTTGGGCGGTCTTTCTACCATAGTCTTGCCATGGGATGGCGAGCCAGCGGGGCTGCAGGTGCATCCTCTGGTGTCTAAGCATGAGTTAAGATAGGGGTGACGAGGCGTATGGGAGGTGTGAACCCAGGCTTGAAAAGGGCAGTAGTAGGGCTGAAAACGAAAACGGTAATTCTCGGTTACCGAAAATCATTTTTGAAAAATTACCGATTTTCCCCCTAAACGGAAACGGTGACGGTAACCGATAAAACGGAAACGAAAACGGTAAAAATATCCGATAACGAAAACGATTTAGCTCTCTTCCGATCGTTTTCAAAAAATATCGTATATAATCGGTAATTACCGTCGGTAATTACCGATCGATGAGTATGAGCACCCGGCCCAGTGGCGGGCCCATTAGTCTCCCAATCCGGCAATCCCCAATCCGTCTCGCGTCTCTCAGACGACCGGACCTCCTCCACCCATCCGCATCCGGCATCTCCGGTAGCGCCGCCTACATCCCCACGCCAAGACGCGCCTCCATCCGGACATCACAGATCCACACATCACGGATCAACAATCGCTAAATTTAAACAAAGAGATCAACAATTTGACAGATAACAAAATTAGCATTCACAATCTCATCGACATATATCACATTCACTCCAATTCACAGTAATCCAGTAGCAGTAGCAGGGGAAGCAGAGGGGAGGCTGTCGGTGGAGAAGAAGAAGCAGGCGGCGGTGCTCGTTGTAGAGGAAGAAGCCGGAGTCGGTGAAGAAGTTGCTGTCGGAGATCGCCGGCGTCGGTGGCGACGGAGCAGTAGAGGCAGTGGTGGGGTGAAGCACCAGCGAAGAGGAGAACTGGAGAGGGAGGATGCGGTTGCCGGAGAAGGGGATCTGGCGGTGGAGAAGAGAGTGGTGTGGTGGAGCAGAGCAAGAAGGCGACGGCCGAACTCAGGTGAGCGGCGGCGCAGAGATGGAGGAGCGGCGGCACCGGAGGTGGAGAAGAAAGGGAGAGGAAGGCGGCCGAGGTGCGCGGTGAGGAGGAGAGCCGGGAAGAGGTGGCGAGGTGGAGACGGGAGGTGCTGTGGAGAGCGGCAAAGGAAGAGGAGAGAAGTGGTGCGCCAGAGGGAGAGCAAGGCGGCGGCCGGTGGAGGAGAGCAGAGAAGGGAGGAGAAGCGGTGAGGTGGCCGGAAAGGAGAGCGACCGAGGGAGAGCAGCGGGGAGAGGCAGAGGCGCACCGGCGAGATGCGGCCCAGCGCTCGCCGGCGCCGGAGAAGAGGAAGGGGGAGGAGAGAGCAAAGGGGATGAGAAGAGAAGAACCGGGCTCGAGTTGTTCCCAGGCGGCGGCGCTAGGGTTATGAGGGAATTGGGGGTTTTCGGCATTTTTGCGGTTTTGTCCTCCCGATTTCAGGAATTTACAATGAAGTCCTTCCCTCATTTGATTTCTTCTGATTTAGACCTCCGGAGCTCCGTTTTCTTCGCGGAAAGATCCTCGTGCCGAGATGACACGTACATTTATGCTGAGCAATTCGGAATGCCAATTTTGCTATGTTTCTTTGCTATGTTTCTTCCGCACCTTCTTCCAAGAGTACAACACTTGTTTCATCAACTTGATTGTAGATCAGTTTATGGATAGTGTGGATGAAATGGGCGGTGATTATGTGCTTAGAGATGATGATGACATGCGGAGGTTCAGCTATAGGAATCCTGCTCCTATCCTTTGTTAAGTTCAATTAAGAACTTGATTTAGTATTTTAGTTACTAGTGTACTAGTACTTTCTAGTTTGTGAGCTTGTGACTACGCCTATGTCATATGGTTGTCAGCTTTGTGTGCTTGTGAGACCTAACTAAGTATTATTGTATTAAGACCATGATGTCACTTGTGGTTGTGGGCTTATGGCTTTGTGTCGTGTCTTTTTATTGCTATATAATATATGCGTCTTGCCTCTTGTGCCATAGATCATTACTACAGTATTATTTTTCATGTGACCTAGGTCAATATATACAGCTATTGTCATGCTGTGCAGATTGGTGTGTAATGTGTTTATTGTATTTTAGATATCGCTTTCATGATTTTCGATCGTTATCGATGCACTTTTGATCGAATAGTTTCGTTTCCGAAATTACCGGGATATCGATGTCGTTATCGTTTCCGACAATATCGTATCGATTTCGTTTTTGAGAAAATAATGTGAAACTGAAAGTGATTTGACCTCCTACCGATCGTTTTCGACCGTTTTCAGCCCTAGGCAGTAGAGTCCTGGTCAGTTGTTGCGGCGCTCCCTGGCGTGACGTGACTAGCATGGTAATGCACGGTGCGGAGCACAAGAAAGGGAGGATTGGTTCGGGGGTGCATAGGGCGTGGTTGATGAGGGGGAGCCAGAGCCCATGCACATGCTAGCAAGGTTCGGGCACTGCTGGAATGGCGTTGTGCCATGGGAGCAGCGCTAGCAGGGTGACATGGGCGGTAGGCCGAGCTAGGCCAAGGGTAGGGAAAGGGAGAATGGGCCATGCCTAGTAGGTCAGTGGGCCAAAAACAACATGGGACAAGCCCAATCTACTTTCAAATTTTACTTTGATTTTTCTTTAAATTTTTACATTTGAATTTCAATTAAAACTCTCAATTCAAACAAAGGCTAGATGAAACTTAGGGTTAGATTCATGCATGCATTTGCTTCATCCTATTTCATAGACTTTTCTAAATACTCATTGATGCTCTTAATTTGCATTTCCTTTTTAGAATCTGTAGATTTTGAATTGAGCCTTCATTCTAGTTTTTGTTTTTAACCCATTTTTGCAAACATCCTACTCTTAAATTTATAAAATTTCCAACAATGTTTTCCCCTGTTTTGTTACTAGGGTTTTTAAATGTCCACTACTTTTATGATGCTATTAGTTTCAGATTGAGCATTTCCTTCAAAAGCTAATTTGTAGTATAATTGATAATAATCTTTAATTATTTTGTCAGATTGCAACTAATAACATATCTCAGTTTTTCTTTCTTGATTTTAATCCTATTTATTTACTTATTGTAGGGCCATGTTCATGATTTAATTTTTTTAGCAAATTATTGATCGCTTTTATGTTTTCTTTTTATACCTGGCCTTATACTTAATAGGATTTGTTTATCGCAAATCCTCCTACTCTAATTGTTGGATCATCTTTTGAAATTCATATTATAATTTAAATCAAATTCTTACTATTTACACTTGTTATTTATAATTTTATTTTCAGGAATTTCTTTATTTATTGGAACTTCAATGAAAACAAGAAAATTTCTAACAAACTGAATGCAAATAAGATGCATTCCAAAAAGTTTTAAAAATTACATATTTTTAACATTATAATTTTTAACATCACTCAAATTTTTTCAAGCCTTAACCCTAGAACTCATGAATACTTGGTCTCAAGAGAGGACAGTTGGATGGTTAACTACAAATCTCCATTCCAATCGCTTAAATAGATATGCTAGCCAGCCACATCTCTCCCTTAGTGGATGCTATTCACTTAGTACAATAGGAGAAACCTGATAACCTCAAATACATGGGTTTTAACTCACACACTAAACTTATACATGCTTTTCAAAGTGTATAAGTCCGAATCTACTAACTTCTTAGCCTTGATCTAACTTGATCTTCTCAGTTTCTTCGTGACATAAACCATTCTCCCAAGTGCCGCTCAAGCGCCTTGATTTTGCTCCAAGTTAGTTTTCGGTATTTCGGTCAAACTACCTGTTGTAGGGGTGGCCCCCACCTAAGCCCAATAGGCCTGTTAGAAGGCTGTAAGGCCAAAAACGGGACATGTATAATGGCATAAGTACCCCCAAGGGGGATACTCAAAATGTAAGGGTACTATTGTAAAAGCACTCCCCAAGAGGGTATATGAGCACGATACCAGCCATGAGGGAGGGGCGAAGCCATTCACTCACCTAACTCTCCACTACCACACACTCTCTCTCTATTTGGTCTGTAACCACAACAGTTGGCGCCGTCCGTGGGGAGGACAAGAACAAGCCTCCAGATCTGAAGGAGGATGGCACCAAGGAAAGCTTCAACATCGGTGGCGAAGAAGAAGAAGGCGGAGGTGGCGAAATCTCGCGTCAATACCAAGGCTTCGGCTTTAGTAGCTGCAGGCGCGGATGTGACGACCGTGAGCACCGGCGTTCACGACGCGACACCCGACCCCGCCACCACCACCCCGACCACCAACCCCGGCGGTGACAACGCAGGCGCGTCCACTCGTTCACGACGCGACGCCCGACCCCGCCACCACCACCCCGACCACCAACCCCGGCGGTGACAACGCAGGCGCGTCCACTTCCCTACTCGGCGCGGGCGCGGTGGGCGGTCCCGGCGACAACGCGGGCTTCGTCACCAGCTCCAGGGCCCTCCACGCCAGTGCTGCGGGTAGATTGGGCGCCACAGGCGTGGTCGCTGCCGTCGATCGCGGCGCGGCGTCTGCGTGCGGCCCCAACCACGCCCACGGTGGAGACCGCCCTGCTGGCGGCCCTCAGCGCGTGCCAGCAGGAGCTGTCAGATCTCCGCGGGTCCGTGCGAGACACACAAGAGGCTCGGAGCCAATGCGCAACACCGGTGGCTGCGTCTCAGCCCACCTCGGAGAGGACGAATAGCCGCGGCGCTATTGCATCCAGTCACGTCCCACTACGGCGCATAGACCCGGAGTCCCCGCTCTCCGTGGACCTGCAGCAAGCGACGTAGCCCAAGGACTTCAAGTTCCCGAGCGTCATCGAGGCATACAAGGGTGACTCCGACCCGCGAGAGTTCGTGCGCGTGTATGAGACAGCTATCGAAGCCGTTGGCGGAGATGACACCACGAAGGCAAAGGGACTCCCCCTTGCGTTACAAGGGGTGGCGCTGTCCTGGTTCTTCACCATCGAACCACAGTCCATCTACGCGTGGGAACAGATCCGCGATCGGCTCTACAACAACTTTCAGGGAAGATACGTCGAGCGTGTCGATGCGGACCAGCTCTTCACAGTCAAACAGAAACCCGAGGAGGGGCTCTGGACTTACTTCAAATGCTTCGCCAAGGTACGCTGCTAAGTCAGGGACGTTAGCGAGGCAACCATTATCAACGCGGTGATACAAGGTCTCCGCCTGGGACCACTCGCTGAGTATAGCGCGCGGAAGCTACTCAAGTCGGAGGCGAGCTCTTCGACAAAATGGAAGCGTACGCCCGAGCCGAGGAGGACGCGCGGAGGCGCAGTGGCAACAGCTCCGATGCCGGGCAAACAGAGGAGTTGTCGTAAAGGAGCAGCACAAGAGACAACCTGAGGACAAAACACAAACAAGTGTCCGTAGGCGACACTGTGAGCCCGTCGACGACGGGGTGCACCAAAACTCACCATGCGACAGGCGTAATCGGCGAAGACCCCAAAAGGCCCGCCACATCCTCGCTGCGCATGGCTTCCCCTGGGAGGCCGCGTTAACCTCGCGTGCCGGAGGAGGACGCGAAGGAAGCCGTGATGAGAAGCCACGTGCTGAGCAGGAAATCCTAGAATACGGAAGATGGTGCGAGGTGCACGGCTACGAGTGCCATTTCACGTGGACATGCACCAAAGTTGCGGCTTTACGGCAAGCGGTGGCCCATGTACGGGCCTCGGAGACACTGACCCTCGCAATAGCGTGCTGGGTGCCCCGGAGAGACCCCCGCAAAGGTAGTCCCTCACGTGTTGGGTCCCTCGGAGAGACCCAGTGCTGTGGTATTAATGTCATCACTGGAGGCTCTTCGTCGAGCACTTCCCCAGCACAACTACCTCTGCGGGCGTCCCATTGCAGCATCGCCTTCACGTTAGTCGATGCCCAGGGCGTAGAATTCTCCTACCAAGATCCCTTGGTCATCCAGGCCGACATCGCAGGTTGCGACGTCAGGCGTATCCTCATTGACGGAGGGAGCTCTGCAAACATCTTGTTCGCGGAGGCCCTTGATCGTATGGGAATACCTCGGAGCCTACTAAAAGCTTTGGAAGCCCCCCTTCAGGGCCTCGGAGGGCAGCCTCTGAAGGCTTTGGGTCAGGTCCGCCTCCAAGTTTCCTTGTGCCAGGCCGACAACGCCAGGACTGAAGATGTCGTCTTCGACGTCGTGGACGTCTCGTATCCGTACAATGCCATATTGGGCCGGCCTGCCATCAACTCCTTCGAAGCGGTCCCACACTACGCATTCCTATGCATGAAGCTCCCAGGACGGCGGAGCGTCATCACCCTCTTTGGCAATCAGGATATGGCTAGGAGCATCGAAATCGGAGCTGGAAGCTTGCACCGTAAGGTGCACGTCCTCGCCGACAAATACCAGGCGGACACACCATCCGATTCGGGATGGACACCTAAGCCCCACCCGGAGGGCGGAGTGAAGAGGGTGCCGCTCCAGGCGGAGGGGCAGTTCGTATCCATAGGCGAGGGCCTCCCTCCGGACGTAGAGAAAGAATTGCTCCGAGTCCTCCAGGCCAACATAGATGTCTTCGCATGGTCCCCGGAGGATATCAAAGGTGTGGACCGCGCCCTCATCAAGCATAACCTCGCGATCCGCCCGGCGCCAAGCCGATCAGCGAAACTTCACCGTATGTCCATGGGTGGCGACAGCGGCCAAGGTGGAGGTGGCGAGCTCCTGCGGGCGGGGTTATCGCGAGGTCAACATCGGATCGCTCGCCAATCCGGTGTTGGTTAGAAAAGGCGGCGCTGGCGCATGTGCATCGACTTTACCGCCCTCAACAAGGCATGTCAGAAGGACGATTACCCTCTGCCGCGCATAGATCAACTGGTCGACGCCACCGGCGGATGCGAGCTCATGAGCTTCTTGGACGCCTACTCCGGTTACCATCAGGTCTACATGGCCAAAGGCAGCGAGACAAAACCAGCTTCATTACGCGCGGTAGGGCGCTTTGCTTTGTCGGGATGCCCTTCGCTTGAAGAACGGCGCAACCTTCACCCGCCTCGTCGCGCTGGCCTAGTCGTTCAGCTAGGAAGGCGTGGAGGCCTACGTGGATAACGTGGTAGTAAAAACCAGGCAGCTCGCCTCTCACTGTCGAGATCTTCAAGAGACCTTCGACAACCTCAGGAATTCAGGCATTAAGCTCAATCCGGACAAATGTGTTTTCAGTGTGCAGGCGGGCAAGCTCTTGGGCTTCCTCGTATCCGGGTGAGGCATTCAAGCGAACCCCGACAAGGTTGACGCTATCCTGGGCATGGAACCTCCCAAGACGACGCGGGAGGTCCAGAGGCTGGCAGGCCGCATGGTGGCCCTGAGTCGCTTCCTCTCCAGGGTGGCAAAGCGGGGCTTACCATTTTTTAAGACTCTCCGCGGTTGCGATGGGTTTCATTGGGACGATGAGTGCGCAAAGGCCTTGGCGACCTCAGAAACACCTGCAGCCCTTCCCACTCTGGTGGCCCCAGACGAGGCTCCTCCTACTCTACCTCGTCGCCGCGGCGCGGCGGTCGCGCCGTCCTCGTCCTCGAAGAGGCGCTCAGCGACGGTGTACTTTGTCTCGAAGCCCTCCGGGCGCCAAGGCGTGATATACCGAGCTCGAAGCTTGCTTACGCGCTGGTCATGGCCTCAAGAAAGCTCGGCATTACTTCTGGCGCACCGATAGCGGTGCCATCCTCGTTCCCTCGGCGAGATGCTGCACAACAAGGAGTCCACGGGGCGAATCGGCAAATGGGCGGCCGAGCTTGCGCTATTCTCCCTAACATACGCCTCCCGAACGGCGATCAAGTCTCAAGTTCTAGCGGACTTCCTCGCGGGGTGGACCCCTCCAGCTCAGCCCGTCCTCCAGGTCGAAGACCCGGTATGGACGCTTAACACCGACGGAGCTTACGGTGTTGCGGGCGCAGGGGTGGGCGCCGTTATCACCACACCTGAGGGGCAGTGGCTGTTGTACTCGACGCGCCTAGCGTTTCCGGCTACGAACAACACGGTCGAGTATGAGGCGTTACTCTTCGGCCTCGGGAAGCTCAAAGCGATGGGAGCGAGGCAAGTCCTCGTCCGCACTGATTCACAGTTAGTGGCGGGCCATGTGGACAAGTCATACCAGGCCAAGGACCCGGAGCTAGCCAAGTACCTAGCAGCCGTACGAGTGAAGGAACGGCACTTTTTGGGTGCCACGGTGAAGGCCATCCCTCGGGCAGACAACGAGCAAGCCGATGTCCTCGCCAAGGCTGCCAGTCAGCAGCTCCCAACTCCCGAAGGGGCATTTTATGAAATCCTGCCAGCGGCGACCATCGCGCAGGATAACCGTGATGCGGCCCTCGTCCACCAGATCACCTAGCAGGGTGACTGGCGGGAACACCTTTTCGCTATTTTGTAGGGCATTGCGGAACCGGATGACCCCTCCGAGCTCCGGTGTTTGCAACACCGCGCTAGGTCCTTCCAGGTGCTCGACGGCGTGCTCTACAAAAATGGGGTCTGCGCACCGCTCCTGCGATGCCTCCCGCGTGAAGAAGGAAAGCGCCTCCTCGAAGAGATTTATGCGGGGCTCTGCGGCTCGCACCTCCAACCAAGGTCTTTGGTGGGCAAGGCATTCAGGCAGGGTTTTTATTGGCCAACAGCTATCGCGGACGCCCAGGATCTCATGCGCCGTTGTCAAGATTGCCAGTGGATGGGAAGGGCCATCCGCAGGCCCCCTACAAGCCTCCATCCCATACCCCGGTATGGCATTTGCGCGATGGGGCATCGGCGTCGTGGGACCGCTTCCGGGGCCCGGGTGACTGCGGTTCGTGGCGGTCGCCACGGAATACTTCTCCAGTGGCGGAGGCGTAGCCACAGCCAAGATTACCTCGGCGGCTATGCAGCGCTTCTCTGGCGAGAACATCATATGCCGGTCGGCGTGCGGGAGATCACCGTCGACAGCGATGCGCAGTCGATGCAGCCTCATTCAAAGAATTTTGCGACAGCGTCGGCATCACCCTCCAGTTCGCCTCGGTTGGACACCCACAATCCAACGGGCCGGTGGAGCGGGCGAATGGCGCTATCTCCACCGCGATCAAGAAGCGCCCTGTCGGACTACCAAAGGGGAAGTGGCCGGGCGAGCTCCATAGCGTCCTCTGGTCCCTTCATACAACGTCACACGCCCAACAGGCTTCACGCCATTCAAGCTCCTTTTTGGTGACGAGGCAGTCACACCTGAAGAAATAAAGGCTGGCTCGCGAAGGGTCCTTGTCCAAGCACCAGACGAGGAGCGTCAAGTGTCCATGGACCTCCTTGATGGGGACAGGGCAAGCGCAACACAACACGTTATAAAGTACACGCGTCAGATGGTGCGCGGTCGCAATCGCTCGCTGTACCCACGCGAATTCAGACCAGGAGACCTCTTCCTTAAGATGGCACTCTACGCGGAGATGGTAGGCAAGCTCGAATCCAAGTGGGAAGGCCCGTACATCGTCGCAGAAGCCCTACAGAAGGGAGCATACTGCTTAGCCACCTTGGAGGGGCAAACGCTCCACCACACGTGGAATGCAGACAGACTGCGGTGTTATTACGCCTAAGTCGAGCATGCGAGGGCAAGGACCTTCCACGGCTTCGGCGGGCGCGAGAAGCCAGCGGTTAGTGCCTTACCTCTTGTAACCGCCCACCCGCGCAAACGGGAATTTAATAAAGCGCACCATTCATGCACATTTTCTCGTTTCATACCAAAAAGCGCGCAAAGGGTTACCTTTGTGTGAACTATGCATAAGCATAAATAAAGACGCGTGGGGGACGCCTCCGCGCGCAGTCTACGGACACTAAATAAGACGTAGCGTTGAGGTCCACCTCCGCACGCACTCTACGGAGTATAAATAAGACGTAGCGCTGAGGTTCGCCTCCGCACGCAATTTCACCGCCTGCAACGCGTGAAGGCTCGCCTCCGCGCGCAGTCTACGGACTCTAAATAAGACGTAGCGTTGAGGTCCGCCTCCGCACGCACTCTACGGAGTATAAATAAGACGTAGCGCCGAAGTTCGCCTCCGCACGCAATTTCACCGCCCGCAACGCGTGAAGGCTCGCCTCTGTGCGCAGTCTACGGACTCTAAATAAGACGTAGCGTTGGGGTCCGCCTCCGCACGCACTCTACGGAGTATAAATAAGACGTAGCGCCGAGGTTCGCCTCCGCACGCAATTTCACCGCCCGCAACGCGCAGAGGCTCGCCTCCGCACGCAGTCTACGGACTCTAAATAAGACGTAGCGTTGGGGTCCGCCTCCGCACGCACTCTACGGAGTATAAACAAGATGCAGCGGAGGGACGCCCCCACGCGCACTCTCCGGAGTATAAATAAGACGCGGATGTTATCCCTGCGCACTCTACAGAGTATAAACAAGACGTGGATACCCCCACGCACGTGCAGGCACTGTCCTTGTGCGTATTCCCCGGAGTATAAATAAGACGTGGTCGAAGTTCCCACGCATGCAACCACTAGGCCGCTGCCACCACCTCGAAGGGTAGGGGACGGAGCGCTCGCGCGTCTACCTCGACTAGGCGCCAGCTCCGCTGCCACCACTTCGAAGGGTAGGGGACGAAGCGCTCGTGCGTCTACCTCGACTAGGCGCCAGCTCCGCTGCCACCACTTCCAAGGGCAGGGGACAGAGCGCTCGTGCGTCTACCTCGACTAGGCGCCAGCTCCGCTGCCACCACTTCCAAGGGCAGGGGACGGAGCGCTCGCGCGTCTACCTCAACTAGGCGCCAGCTCCGCTGCCACCACTTCCAAGGGCAGGGGACGGAGCGCTCGCGCGTCTATCTCGACTAGGCGCCAGCTCCGCTGCCACCTCTTTGAAGGGTAGGGGACGGAGCGCTCGCGCATCTACCTCGACTAGGCGCCAGCTCTGCTGCCACCACTTCGGAGCCTGGGGTCTGCGGTGCAAAGCATTCGCAAGTCTGCTCGCTACTACCAGAACGAGGGGCGACGTTAAGCCTAAAGACCTGTACCTTACATGACACCCCGGCTCACAGCATATTACATAACAAAAAGAGCACGGGAGAGTTGTCGCTTAGCCCGTGTAAGATAGTAGTTGCATTACAGTAGCAGACATACACACGGCATGGGACACACCAAAACCTGGAATTATTCCTACGAGTCTGCGCCATCTTCGCCGTGACGAGTGCCCGCACCGCCTTCGCTGCGCCGGGGAACCTCTTCGAGCCAGCGAAGCACGTCCCCTTCGTCGTGCAGCGTCCGCCGCAAAGCAACCGTGGTGGCGCCCTCCCCGATGTAATTCCAAATCCGATTATGGAAGTTGGGGCGCACTCAGTCCCTTGCTCAATTAGGCCAGAGACCCCGCGGGCACCCCCGTTGCTCGATTCTTGCCCTCGTCTGAGAGACCTTGTCTCGCCTGATGTCGACGGAATAAGCGAGCAAATCGGAGAGAGCTTCGCGAAGTCACGAGAGAAAAACGAACCACACGTACCTCCCGTACCCTCTACCGCGGTACTTCGTCCGGCCTCCACCTGGGTCATGACCACCTCGCTGTCCTGAGCGACAGCCCTCTCGGCTTCCGCAGCATCCCCGCTGGGTGTCAGGGCCTCGGTCACTGGGCCTACCGTGCTGAACCGGCCCTTCAAAGGCGGCGGTGACCGCACCCGAGGGTGTTTCGCCCTCGGAGATGCAGGCGACGCTCCCGTGGTTGCCTCAGTAGTCACGGTGGGTGTCGTCAGTGGCAAGGCCGCGATTGCTGCTGGGGGCGACGAAGCATCATTTTCAAGAGCAACGAGGCTCGGACCCGCCGCCTCGCCACCGCGTGAAGCCCCGCCAGGGGTAGTGCGCCTCTCCGAACCGGTCGGTTCGAGCTCACCGCCCGTTTCGCCCCCCCCCCCCTCTCTGCGGTCTCGACCGGTGGCATGTCCGGCGAGCTGAAGACAATGGTCTCTGATCGGACCTCGCCTCGAGAGGACGGCGCCACCACCGTCACGCCGCTCGGCGGTTCCACAGGCACCAGGCGTTCTGGAACGGGAATTCCCAGAACCTCGCACACCCGGTTAATCCGCCCTTGCTTTGCCAAGGAAGTTGCGGACTCACGGGCCTTGTGCTCCTTCGCCGTGTACGGCCCAAGAATCGCAATCACCGCGCGCTCCGCATCTTCTAACCGGCACACTGCACGCGAAAGCGAAATGCCACACGTAAGAGTTTGCAATCACCCAGGCAGGCCGGGGCCTATGGCAGTGATACTTATAGGGCGTGGAGGGCTTATAGAGCGAAGACACCCCCGGATGGATGCCGTCCTTCCGGTCGGCTCCCCGCCGCTCGTACTTCCAGTTAGAAGAAAGCGGAGATATCCCGTACATGGTGAACTCCTCGGTGAGGTCACACATGTTGAACCGGAGGGCGATGTCGGCAAGTCTCCGCGCCTGTTGTTCGTCGCCGGGTCGAGGCCTCACATCAGGGCAGCGGTTGAATGATATCGGTTCCCCCCGGCTTCGAAGACCGCTCATGCTCATCACGAGGTGGTAGAACCACCGCCGTGTCCAGCCAGACTCCCACCTTCCCCGCATAGCCAACGCAGGGAACAAGTGCGCACAATCCATCCTCAACACGAAGTCCACGCTGCCGAAGTTCGAGTATGCCTCCCCTTCCATTTTCTTCGGTTGGCATCGTGCGTCGTGCAGGATGGCAAACAGATCGGCGCTGGGACGGGTACCTTCCGTCCGCATCGCCCAAGTGAAGATAGCCAGCCGGATGATCGCGGTCGGAGTCAGCTGCGCCAGCTCCAACCCATAGGCCCGCAGCACTTCGCGTACAAAGAATGTTGACGGGATGCGGAGCCCAGCATCGAAGAACGCCATGAAGACGATTGCCTCCGACTCTCTCGGGTTCGGCTCCGTCTCGTCAGGCCCAGGCAAACGAGCCCCGGCACGCTCCTCCAGCTTCTTCTCCCAAAGAAGGGTTTGGAGGGTCTCCTCCATGATGCGACTCCGCCCCAGCACACGGGAGCAGCGGCCCCTTGACTTCTTCATGGCATCCCAACGATGGTTGGTTTGCTTTTTGTCGCGCAGAACCAGGCGATACTCCACCGGTGGTGGCGTCAGGCAGCGCTGGCTCGACGACGCGCTCTCGCTAAGACGGCGCGCATGATCATCGAGGGCGGGGCCGCTGGCAGCGGGGCGATCGTCGCGCGCAGCCATTCCTCCCTCCCCACTACGGCGACGAGCAGGAGTGGATGCGGAAGCAGCAGCGGGGTGCGCAAGAAAACGGAAAGGAACGCGCAAGCACAAGCAGCAGGCAGTCAAGGGGAGCGTTTGCATGCCCATGGTGACGACTTATAAAGCCCCCGTATCCCCTGCAAGCAGAAGATCAAGCGGCAGAGTTACAGCGGTTTGGCTACCCATGATCAAGCAGCGCAACCGCCGACAGCCGCAGTAGGCGGCGGTACGTGGGCGATCAGCACGTAACGCGCCAATGCATTCCTGCCGCGTGGCCACTTTCCCTGGGGAAGGGGCGAACGGGCGTGGTCGTATGACCGCTGACATCCCACGACGCTCCAATCGTGGCCTGCCACGTGCCCCCACCCACCGAGCGTGGAGCAGATAGAGCGGCCGCGACAGCCTGCCCCTGACAAGGGCCGGCGCGATTCCAGGCGTCATTAAAGCGCACTACCAGGCCACGCAGCCACCTCCCGGGGCAGCCACCCAAGCTTACTTCGCGCCCGCAAACGTTCGAGACGCGAGGCATGCTACACCCTGATGTCGGCCACGCCGAGGCCCTTCGGCCCCGTCTGGGCCTTCGGCCTGCCGAATATCCTCGACCTCGAAGCCGCGCCGCTCCACGAACCGAAGACAAGCCGGCTCCCGTAATCATCAGCACGAAGCAAAGTGTATCCAGCCCGTCGAAGGTCACAGGCCGATGGTACGGAGAGGGCAAAAGGGCTCAGCGGCATGGCTTCGGCCAGTGAAGCCCTTCACCATGAGAGGCTCTTGTTGTAGGGGTGGCCCTCACCTAAGCCCAATAGGCCTGTTAGAAGGCTGTAAGGCCCAAAACGGGACATGTATAATGGCATAAGTACCCCCAAGGGGGATACTCAAAATGTAAGGGTACTATTGTAAAAGCACTCCCCAAGAGGGTATATGAGCACGATACCAGCCATGAGGGAGGGGTGAAGCCATTCACTCACCTAACTCTCCACTACCACACTCTCTCTCTGTTTGGTCTGTAACCACAACACTACCAAAATACTCTTTTTTGACCCGATCATCTCTTTTCATTGCAAACAATCGTCATACTTACCATGTGTATATGCATCACTAGTTTGCCACGTGTTGGTAAGTTTCTCTCATTCCATTCCACTAGACAAAGACTCACTTGGACCGACCAAACCACATGGTGCTAACCTGCCATTCGAATTTTCCTTCAATATTTTCTGCTTTTCTCATACCATGCTTGAGCTCACTATCTCACCTGGCATCTCTGATCGTTTTGAGTCTCGGCTCCTTCATGAGTGTAGCCCCGATCCTCACTGTTGACCATGGTTGACTCCAAGCGATCCTGCACATTCAAAGACAAAGAAATTATTTTCAAGCATAAGTTCTTTATAACTTGACCCATATTAGCAATAACATGTCTCATGCAACCTATAACCACTAACCTAGGCCACCAAATCATCTCATAACTCAAACTTTCCAAAATCATCCATTTTTGTAACCTGCCTAGAAAAATCTGTAAATCTATAAATTTCAAATTTTCATTACTCCAAAATAACAATAGTTCATTACAATAAAACCATGTACCTTCTCATATCATCCTTCAATTAGCTTTTCTTATTTTTACAAAGGTTCTTTGGCGCGCCCTAATCAATCAAATCATTAGGCCGTCCTCTCCCTCCCTCTGATCCCTTTCTAACTAGGAGCCATCATGCAATGTAAGCCCCTCCATATATGTCGTCCATGGCATGCAATCCGTCGATCGTCTGGTCCTTACTCTCTGCCTAGCTAGCCACGGCTGAATCCTTATTCTCTTTCTGCCACGGTTGAATCCACTCCCAACCATGACAGCCATGTGTCACCCACACACACACATGCCCGGCCCTTTGTTTGTTAGAATTATTGATTGGCCATTGCGTGCTGGTACTTGCGGAACAAATGGACCATTTCGTGCTAGTATCTTTTTTGCACTGTCATTGGTAGTACGGGTACGTGCATCCTCCTCTTCTTTGTTTGCGTGCAAGGACACTGCACACGTACGTATTATAGTGGATATGAGCCAAGTTCTTATTTTATCAAATTTTTCTCAAAATTAATATAATTTAATTTAATATCATTTTATGTATAATTTAAAAGTATTTTTAGAAACGAGCAAACAAGCTAAACCTAGGGCTTTTATCTAAAATCAACTCATTTCAATGTTTAACTAATTAATAAGTATAATTAAAATAATTTTAAATTAAGTTAACGAACCCTACTAACAAGCTTTTTTTTTTATCACCCTGTACGTCCGGTCGTTTTACTTCTAACGTACTGTGGCACACTCTGCTGACTCGATGCTCTGAAAATGCATCGAGTGGGTGATCCTCAGCTTGCATCTGCGGAACCAGGCCCTATTTGGAATGCTGGTATTTCAAAGTTTTAAGAAAATTTGGAAAAATTATTACATGGCAAACAGCGACTTAAGCTAGCTCGATCTCAAGACGCGCGGATTGAAAATTCATGCATGGATGCATGCACGGACGTAAATTCCACTTAATTGATCAATCATATGTGCAAGCATGATCGCTCGCACACCACATGCATTACCGTCAAAAACAAAGTATTACACATGCATGCACGCGTGCACGGAAACACACACATGCAAGTGCGCGTACACAGTTGCTAGCTAGCTTAGGGCATCCAAAACACTCCACCCCGTAGCCTAGCGGGTCATTACACCCTGCAGATGCTCCGGTGGCTTAGGGGAGAGGAAGTGTTGGTGGAGAGGTGGTCCAAGCTAGGAGGAGATAAGAGTGCACCTGATCGTCTCGCTGTTCTTGACCGTGACACCACGGCGACCACATTGCGCTCACAGTTCTTGACCATGACTTAGCACATGAGTGTGAGACTTATTCCTATAATTCTAAAGTATATATGATTTAGTATCATATTATCTAACTAAACAGAGAGAAGTTAATTTATAAGGTGGAGTTCTTTCCACTTCTTAAAACATATGATACATTAATGGGGATAACATGAAAATGATTTTGACCAGAGCAGAGGTGCCTAAATCACTGCCTCTTTCATTTCTTTTCTTCCTCCTACAAACATGTGTTGTTGTGTCGTACCATTTGAACCTCATCGATTCTTCTTCCTGGCATAAACCGTGAATGAGGAGAGTGATATCTTTGAGCCGTTACTACTGTGAGATCTACACAGGAGGCGGTAATAAGGTTTCTGGATAGTGCACATCTGCGCGACCGCTCGCTTTGCTACTTTATCTATGTTCTGCACTGCATCGAGCCTGCATTGTTTTCTATTCTTCATTAGACCCTATTGTAAGTCGTTCATGTATCCGATTGACTCTGATATAATTTTGTTCTCGCGTATATTTGAAGTACAATGTAATTTGCCTACTGATGTTAGTTATAAGCTATACATCACTAGTTATATACAATATTTTCCTCTAATAAAATTTAGAATTAATATATTATCTATATTTCTGACAGACTACAGTTACCCTCCGGTGAAGGGAAGCTAGATGGGAAGTTGATTGGATCTACACGGTAGCAGCGACAACCAAGATGGTAGATATAGGGCCTATTTGGGAGAACTCCACCAGCTCCAGATCCACGAAAAACAGCTCCACTCCATGAAATTTTACCCAAACGCTCCAGCTCCGTGAAATCTAGATCCACCAAAATCCTGGATCTGAGGGCCAGATACATGGATTTCATAGAGCTCCTCAAGGGGTGCTCCACCGTGGAGTTAGGTGGTAATTACCCACCAATGCCACTGGTTACACACCCCATCCCACCAAAAGTGGCCATTCCCACCAAAACCTCAATTTCGTGGATCTGGAGCTGCTGTATAAGCCAAACACTCCATGGTGGGATCCCAGATCCACGGTGGAGCTGCTGCTCCAGATCCACGTTTTCAGTGGTGGAGCTCTTCCAAACAGGCCCATAGCCAGATCTAGATGCTAGCAACTGGTTCCAACTAGATTCGACCATCTGACGGGCTAGCCACGACACGGGAAGTAGTGTAAAAGTAGTGAGGGAAAATGATTTTTTGTGTAGCGAGGAGCTGAGGAGTAAAATAAGGTGAGGAGATGGGTGGCTAACAGGTGGGCTAAGGATCTATTCTATAAGTTCTTTTGTTTTTAGGGTTTTTATTGTAAAAACTTAGATAAAAGTATAAGTTAGAATAATATAGGGGCTGAAAGGGAAAAATAGAGGTCTAACATGCAAATTTTTCTATGGAGCCAGTCACGCCGCCATGTATTTTATATGTTACGTAGTACATTGTGGAGGCTGACTTTTTGTCAGATTTAACTGTATTTATAAAAATGATATTTTTGCCATTCGGCCACCGAGCGGCAACGCTCGTGGGTTGGCGTGTAGGCCCTGCTGTCCTGTTGGCACATAATTAGCTATGCACTCTTAATTTTAAGCGACAACCAAGATGAGTGACTGAGATGACCGATGATCAACTACGAAGGTTCGTATTTATGGCTGAGCGAAAAGGGAATCCAGTGCGCTCACCCAGCAAACGAAGGACTTCTTATCGACGAGCAGCACATCGAGCAAGGGTGATGACATGATAACTCTGACAAATGTATAGACAAGGGAGCGAGCGAGGGGGGACAACACAGACAGAGTGATAATTGTCTGAAGGACATAGCGGAAAAGAAAAGATAGTAGCAACGGGTTAACATATGTGCGAAGGATAGAGGTCAACCACTGCAAAAGATGCCTAAGCATTGCTAATTTCATTATTAAATTAACATGAATTAATGTGGCAAATTTAGAGCACACAAAATTTCCAAAAAAATTACTCAATTACTATGACTGTGCCGGGAGAGTTCACATAAAATTTCATAATTTTTGGAGCTTGTTTACTATATGTAACAACTCGTACAAATATCACAATCATATGAATTTTGAGCAATTTTCACAGTGGATTAAATTACCAAAAAATTTCACAGTCAAGTACATAGTGTCGGAGGTTGTACACAAAATTTCGTAATTTTTTGAGCTCATTTGCTATATTTAAAAATTCAAAGAACAGTATATAAAAAATTAAGTAGGTAGCCGGCTTAATCACCTGCTGTCTTGCCACGGGACGACAGGCTAGCAATAGGGGCGTGTGGTGGCCTGGTGGCACCTGCTGTCTGGTGGCAAGGCGGTAGGCTACCTGCGATCCACAAGTAGGACGGCAGGGCTTACACGTCAGCCTACCAGCGTTGCCACCCTGTGGTCGGATGGAAAAAACACTATTTTTATTAATACAGTGTATATACAGTCATTTTTATAATTATGGTTGTTAATATTACCAAATCTGTCGAAAGTATGAGGAGGCTTATGCGTACGTGGATCTCCTAGTCACCGTGCACTGTGGATGCCTTATCCTAAACAGATCACATGCGTTGGACAGATGGATGAATGGATTTGCCCTAGCCCTAGCTCAAGCGCTCAACTGGAAAAGGGAAAAGACTATAAAAGATTAGTGTAGCTAGCTCTGCTCAGTCCCGCCTGTTCAATCTTTCTGCACGTATTTGGTGCCATCTTTTGCCCTTTAAACCTCCTTTTCCAGGGCTGCAGACCATTAGGCAAAAGAAGACAAGGTTTGTGGACCAAATCCCGTACGTACGTATCATGATGAAAAATGACTCTTTTAATTTCTTTTCTTTTGTGTTTACGGATGATTATCGATGATGCAAATAACTATAACGGTATTGATATGGCAAGGACGTCCGGTCGTATCGGACAACGGCCCATACGGACACAGTCCACACCTCGACCCATTTAATTTTTCCTTAACTCGCTCACTCTCATACCACATTCTGTCACTCTCCTTATTCTCTCTCTTCTCTCACTCTCTTCCTCTATCCGATGATATCCGAGCACGACAATGACCACAAGCTCAGCCACCACATCCCTGGCACCTCAGGTGTAACGTCGCTAGATCTAATCGCCGCCGTCGACTTCCTCTTCGACCCTCCTTGGGCGCGGCACCGCCAGATCCGACCTTTCCCCCTCCCCTGGCAACCTAGGAGGTCGAGTGGGCTATGAGGATGTGGGTGGCCTTCTCCTCCAAAGCCAGATCTAAGCCGCACATGCTACCTTCCCGCCGCCTGCCACCGCCGCGCTCGAGGGCCTCGCCGCCGCCTACCATGGGGTAAGTGTTTGTTTTTGATGTAACATTCTGATTTTATGTATGCAACAGTAAGCAATAACCGGTGCAACATCAAAATTTTTGTCAAAATATTTTATTACATACATAGCCGAAAATTGTTGCATATATAAGTGATAAATGTTGCGACTGATCGTACGGTGCTAGCACCCAAATCGGATGTCCGGGCACTAGCAACACTCTAACAACAATATGTATATACACTGTAACACTGCAGTAGTGTGTCAAAACTTGTGCATCCGGATCAACCATGCACCATAAAAAAAATAGAGGGTGTATTTTTTTTTTCATTTTGGGTTGTTTTCGGTTGGTGGTATCATTGATCTGCAACTATCAAGACAAGGTTGGTTGCACATTTGTAGTTTTTGCGCAATGTGTTATGTTAAGAATTACTAATTTCCTACTATATTGTAACTAGGTATATTCACAAATTAATCTTTGCCCCCCTCTTTTGCCAAGAAAGAACTAAAGAAGCTAGACAAGGATATCTATATATATGAGTTAAAGATGGCAGCCTTTTTCTTCCACTTTTACTAGTGGAGAGAGCACAATGAAATTCAGCCTCTGTGAAAGTACTTCAACTGAGCGATGGTGAGACCGTGAGAGCAATTAACAATGCCCCACGACCTGAGTTCGTGTGTGGCCTTACTGAATCTAAAGTAGCTTTGTTTTTCTACTCTCAGGTGTACCATCATATAAAAATCGATTCAAAAGTGGTGTGTGCATGCATGATATACAGTTAAATCCCAATAATATTTTGCTAATGGTACAAACGTTAGGAGAGGATGAAAAGCCAGGCCCAACCAAACCCACTGGCCTCAGGATAGAGCTTAGTGTGGAAGTAATTTAGTCTCAAATAGGGAAAAGCAAGACAGAAAGCAATGTGCACCAGAATATACTTGCATAAAGGGCAAAGGTCGCCTTGTTATTTTATTACCAAATCATTAGTAAAGTGCAGCTTATGGATAAGCTCATTCGAACAGCTAAGCTAAACAGTGCATATCATTATTTTCTTTGATATATATATATATATATATATAATATATATATATATATATATATATATATATATATATATATATATATATATATATATATATATATATATATATATATATATATATATATATATATATATATATATATATATATATATATATATATATATATATATATATAATCTACTATATGACAAAAATATGTGCTTGGAGGAAGAATGTTAATGCATGGAAAAAGAATATCTACAGCTTATTTGGTGATTGTAATTTCATTATCTCAGTATTTTTGTTAGTATCTTAGGTCAATTAGACTGCCCAACTAACGAAACTGGTATATCTTAGTAGCGAAGGTAGCATTCTCTCTCAGGATTTTTATTGCTTATTTGAAGAGATGACAAAAAACTCTTCCATGGTTTGGACTACTCCATCGTATCGAAAGCTAGGGAGCAACAAATAATTGCATCAAGAAACAGAAAATTGATTGTTGCTTTCAGTACCTTTGCTCTCTTCTTCAGGCTCCTTTTTGGAAAGGCCAACCTAAGAAAGCTAGCAGACATTTGTTGCCAATTTGAACTTCTTAATAGTTGCACAAGTAGTCACAATAAGAGATACTTTAAAAATTGTCCCAATATTTTGTATGTTAGAGACGGCCGGTTTTGAGATGATTTTAAGACATTTTCGAGACATGTAGAATTTTATTTTGTAGAGATATTTTTCAGACGCTCTCTAATTTGTCTAAATTTTTTGTTGTGTAAAGATATTTTTTAAATGCTTTCCAACACGCTAGAGGTGTCTTTTCATGGTTGATATGTATTAAATATTGCAAAACTAAGCATATGAGGCTATGAAGTTGAGGTGGCGACTCCAACAAGTCTAAGAGAAGTATTCTCATGAGTTCAAGTATCAACCTTTGCAAGGGTCTATATATTTTTATATTTTTTTTTTGTGGCTCACTATGCTAGTAGCACAATTTAACACCTCTATATAATGCTGCAAAGAATATAGAGGTGTTTTAATAAAACGTTTCTTCATTGAAGCAAAGCGACAATACATAAGAGCACGCTTATGTGGCTTTGTAAAAACATCTTTACAATAGTGTAGCGATAAACGTCTCTACATAGGGTTTTGTGCTATAGTTGTACATGTTTCCATTGTTTTTCTTTTTACATAACTGGAAACTGAAACATGCATGGAATAGTACCAAGTAATACTATACTACTATTAGCTAGCTAACAGCCTACTACGGGCCTTTTTTTTTGTTGAGACTTATGCCTTTTAACTGCGGTTTGTAACTTTTGAGCTGTTCATACAAGATATTATAGAGTAACAGAAACCCACGTGCGATTCTTGCCAATATAAATGAAGTCGGTATAGTATATACTATAATTAATTAGTAGACCCTATCTTGAGAAAACACTTGTTTAAAAGCTAGTTATTGTAGAAAAACCAAAAGTTAAAGCCAATAGTTGAAAAAGAATAGGCCCTACAACGAGAGGAAAAGGCAAAGGGGCTAGGTTTGGCAAAAGTGCAAAAACTTAAAAGAGTTTATGAGCTGCATTTTTTTCTTCTAATTTCTACCGCCACCAAGGGGGACACCATGTTGGGAGCACCAGCCCACTTGCGCATCTAACGAACTACCCTGCATCTAGACCTGGCCAATCCGACTGGCCTGAGGCATAGTACTGTTGGTATGGTCCAGACATGACACGGTATGAATAGTAAATAGGCCATGCCAGTTCAGTCTAACTGGGTGTGCTATGCTCATGTGGGCACCTTGGCACGGTAGGCCGGTCTGGCATGACATGAACAATAACTCTTCTATAGTAGTGCAGTAAAATTACTTGTAGTTAGCAGTAAAATTACTTGTATTATAGTTACTATACTCTTCTGAGCGCAGATAGATGATAGTAAAATTACTTGTGACTGATAGTAAAAATACTTGCAATTCAGCGACTAACGATAAAATTACTTGTGGCTGGTAGAAAAATCACTGAGTCACTGTTGGCTTGTTTGGCTAAGTGTGCTAGGGCTGGCCTAGAGGGCAGGCACGACATGGCAATTTATTGGACTAGCCATATCATGTCTAATTAGACCGTGCTCTATCTAAGTCGCTGTCGTGCCCTACAGGGTGTCCATTTGGCCAGGTCTGCTGCATCTAATTTGACCAATTAGCCCCAACATGGCATATAAAATCTAAATCTTTGCTATGGATAAGATGGATCCGATATGTAATCTAAATCTAGATGAAATCTCAAGTGACAGTTCGATTTGGTTGTGTTGATTTCTGGTACGTAGAGTCATGTGTTATATTGTTTCGATGAGCATATATACCGTGATTTAGTTACTTTCTAAAGTCAATTAATATTGGCCACATCAAACATATATAGTTTTTTCTTGCCGAGTTGTACACTTCCTTTTATCCTATTTTTTTGTTTTCTGATTTATAGTATAATCTAAATATTTGGTTAGTGCAACACATTATAACCTTAGAAATAAAGAGGTTAAAAAAATCATATTTCATGTATTCACCACAAGTAGTCCACACTGGTATGTAGGGACTATGCTCTAGCTAGCAAACATGCACTTAGATGCCACGCACACCAGTTATATATTATGTATTACTTTGTAATTATTAGTCATGTATCTAGTACAGCGTAAAACACTTTACAAGACAAAGTTTTTTTGCAAGTATGGTTTGTGCATATGTGTCTTCATCAAAATAATTTGTGCTGATATTGTTGTAAAGTGCACATCTTTTTAGTTAGCTAACATGTTGTTTGCTCCTTAGAAACAAACTTTTCCATGATAACAGGATTGGTGAACCCTGTTTAATTGTAGTAAATATATAATAACATGCGTGCTTTGTCATTTGTACGAATGCAATACAGTGGCGGATCCAGGATTTTTAAGATGGGTGTTCGGACTTCGGATCTAGGTTACTCGGATACATCGATACCGCAACACGTCATTTCCCTCAAAATACCAATACATGGATACATGTATATAGATGTAATAAAAATACAAAAAACATAGAAATTAACAATTTCTTATGAGACAATAGACGATATAAAGCTAGCATAATGACATAAATTAAATAGCAAATTATAGATATTAATGACAGTTGCGTACCTTGCTGATCCTGTCCCTTTTTTGCTCTTTCCAGCTCTCTCCATAAAGATTTCAAATTTACGGACTCTTTCATTTTTTAAAGCTCAAAGATCTACAAAATCATAAAATACAATTCATGAGTTTACCTCATGCTATATCAGGTTTCGCATGGCAACAACATGGCATCATAACGTCCTGAAATCAGTCCACATCAGAGTGTTGGACACTCGATTGGCTAAATCATTTCAGCAGAATACCATATTTGAAGCATTTGAGATACCTTGATCTCTCTTCAAGTGGGATTCAAACACTATCTGAAAACATAACAATGTTGTATCATTTACAAACTCGAAACTCAACGGTGCACACATCTTTGCCAACTTCCAGAGAACATGAGATATATGAGTAGTTTAAGGCATTTATTGCTTGTTGGATGTTGCAGACTAAAACACATGCCAATGGGCATTGGACAACTAACCTCCTCCGGACACTTACTGATTTCATTGTTGATGATCTTTCTGGTCGTGGTATCGAAGAGTTAAAATGCTTGAACCTTGTTCGTCAACTACACTTGTATAACCTAAGGAAAGTTAAGGATGGAATATATGCCAAAGAAGCTGGTCTAATTTACAAGAGAAATTAATTCCCTAGTGCTATCTTTGGGGACCTCAAAATTTGTTGCGCGCTGCAGATCTTGTGGATAACGGACCAGAGGTGTTGGAGGCTCTTGCACCACATGGTGGACTAGAAGTCCTGAAAGTGTCACACTACACAGGTATTGAGTTTTCACTATGGATGAAGGACCCAAGAAAGCTGCAAAATCTAATGAAGTTGTACTTAACTGATTGCAAGCATTGTATGGAGATCCCTCCGGTCTGGCAGCTACTCTTTCTTGAGTTCCTACTTCTAGACCAAATGGATAGCTTGACACACATCTGCAACATCAGTGGTTTCTTTGAAGGGGACAACATCCGGAGGCGGAGCGGAGGCGGAGCAGGAGTGGAGGGCCGGCGCGGAGGCGGAGTGGAGCTGCGGAGCAGCGGAGGACGCGGCTAGGGTTAGGAGCTGGGACTCGGGCACTTGGGCAGCGCGCGCGCTGAGCGCACGAGCCGCTGCGCTGCAGCGTAATGGGCTGGGCCGCACGCAGGCGCGACGTCGGGCCGGGCGGCCAGCCGAATAGTAGCGGCCTGGAGGCTGAAATTAGTGATTTTGACCCAACTAAATATATGTATATGTATTATACCTCATATATACTAGATTTTTTGTCAAAAAATTTGGGTGTTCAGCTGAACACCCATGACCCACTGTAGATCTGCCCCTGATGCAATATGTTGTGTGCTACCAAGACCCAAGAGCAGATATGTAGCTGGATTCTTTTTTGGTTTTGCCTACCACTTTCTGCTATAATAACTAACTTTTAAATAGTATGTCTTTTTAAGATAGGCTACAGGTAGATTGTAGTAGATATTGTACCAACTTCAGCTATACCAGCTAAAAATATATGTGATTATTTTTCCTATGCGTACTATTTCTCGCGAACAGCCAGAATTCAAAAAATTAGCCAAAATCACATCCAAAAAACCCACCCATGTCGGTTGTACTTGAGTCCCACGAAGAAACCGATTCGTATATTGGACGTGACATAAAAGCTACCTCTAAAGTCACTGGTTACTATTATGGTCGAGGCTCCACTCGTTTTAGCTTCAGCATCTGGTTTTTAGCTTCCAGTTTACTATTTCTTAATTTTGTTTTTTTCTGGCTTTTTAGTTTTTGGGCTTTTTTGCCTTTTCTTTTTTCCCGTATTTTTTTGCATGGTTTGTGATAGGCTAAGCTTTTTCTTATTTTTAAATTTTTTAAAATTTAATTACGTTAAAAAAACTACTAGCAGCTACAGTACAAAATAAGCCAGCTACAGTGAAAAAAGCCATGAGCAAGTAAAAAAGCCAAGTTGAGCAAGGCAAGCTGAACTTTCAAGGACAATCGCTAATGGGAGAAAAAAAATTCAGGGATCCATGTGCATAAGTAACTCAAATAGTTTGTTTGAGAATAATTTCATTTTACAAACATTACAAAAAGCCTATTTAATACCCTCAAATATAAAATTAGGTATTTAACCTCAAACTTACAAATACAAGTCAATTACATTCTAAGGTGGTTTTGAAGGGTGGTTTTCATGACATGTATCCCACTCAAGGTGTTTTTTTCCATATTGGAGCCACATCATCGGGTTTTGCTGACAAGGATCCAACTCAAGGATGCTCACATCCACACTGTTGACATCGGGCTTACTCCTCTCTCTCTATTATTTTTCTTCTTCTTGTCATCCTCTCTCCTTTCATTTAGATCCGAGTCAACAAAAATCAATGAATGATTGACATCATGGCAAAAATCACTATGAGTTGGATCCCCACGAAGAAACTGTCCTTCAAAATCGCCTTACAGTTAGCCTGATTTTGTAAGTTTATGGCGTTAAATGCTCAATTTTCTAGTTCAATGATTAGATAGACTTTTTACGAAGTTTAGAGTATAAAATAGACTTTTTTTCTTTTTTTAATTAATCTACCGTCGAAACCTTATGATCATGCTTTCGAATGCTTTGGTGTCTATTCAGCACAAAATTTTGTCAAACTTAGATTTTTTAAAAAAGTAAAAAGTATTATGTATAGAAACTGTACATCATAGTGCTAACACGCAGATCCGTATGTTGCATGCACAAGCCAAATTCATTATTTTAGCTATAATTTAAGGCGGCCTCAAATCAGTTTTAATACCATATATGTTTTAACAAAGCCAACTTTTCCATAATATTTTATTACAAGAAACTCACGAAACAATTCGTTCATAACCAAAGTATCTGAGAATTTAAATTCTTATTTTATTCTAACTAATTTGCGTTATGCCAATAATTTATATAATTCTATATATCATCAAATTAACCTTAGTAGATAAATGAGTCCAAATATTACCCAAACATGATTAACTTCTCTTAATTGTAACCTGCGCTTTCATAAATATTACAATTTAAATCATTACAAAAAAAAACTCACAAGGGCGTTTTTCAAGAACACCTTTTAAATTAAGTTTCATCATCAACCCCTACAAGCTAGCTAGTCTCCTCTACAATTTACCTTTTATTTCAATAATCATGTTCTTGTGTGTGTTTGAGGCGTCTACTTCAAACAGTTGAGCATGCTCTTAGCTAGGGGCAAAATTGGGTTGAATATAGATCGAATAGTGCTCAAGCTATATTCACATCCATATTTTTTCTCGGATTCGAATACGAATCGAAGAAACGTCGGATACGAATACACATTGGACAAATGCCGGATACGAATTCGAATCAAATATCTACTTCATTGGTCAGATCTAGATATCCTCATAACTTATATAGTATGAAGATATTAATGATATTTTATCCTTATATAATCACGCTTAATTATTCTAATGCATTTACTTCACCTAAAAAAATATGAATTCACGTTCAATTAAAAAAACATGTCCAACTAATTAGTTGTATTGTAATAAATATGCATATTACTTCGTTGAATACAAATATGGATAGGAATAGTCCGGATGAAATAACATTTCAGATGGTAAAAGTCCATACCATATTCGTATTCATATTTTTTATGTGAATTCAAATTTGAATACGAATATAATAGAAGTTGTTAATCGAATAAAAAATTACTATATTCACATCCTATTGAATACGATAACCAAATAATATACATATTTTGCATCTAATTTTGACCCCTACTCTTGGCAAGGTAACAAATTCCCAGTACACAGCTATAATTCCCTATAACAAAAGTAGCATCAGCATTACCGGCCCGTCGAAAGCCATGGTCTTGAATCTCGAGCTTCGAGCTGATCGATCATGACCAGCTTTAGCCAAAGTCAAGAATACAAGAAGCGAAAGAAAAAAAAGGAAGGAAAACAACAAAGGAAAAAAAATTCTCACTTGCTCACTAAGGAATGCTTAGCTTTAGCTAAGGTTTTGTTTCTTTTGTGATGGTTTTTGTCTGTAAACTAAGCATGGGAGCACAAAATCAACATTGTGAATTTCATCTTTTTAACTAAAATAACAATTAATGCATGCTAGCTGCGTGTATTTCATGTTGCCATAGGTATCACGTAAGGTTTTCTTGGGTTTCGATCGTTTAATAAGCAATATGTTTATTTCATTAAAGTAAGAGAGCATTTCCTGAGTTCCTTCCATTAAATGGCTAGCCTCGGAAATGCTAGCCATGCCCTCAAACAAGCGGATATATACATACAATTCACATGGGAAATCATTTCACATACATAAAACATCAATTCACATCTCAATTCATTTCACAAACATAAAACATGCACTTCACATCTCACTCATTTGACAAACATAAAACATCCATTTCACAAAGCAAATAATTGAAATAAAATATCCATTTAGAAATATACAATTACAAATCTGGAGTGATAAGAGCAATAAAAACTCATGGTGCGCAGTGGAACCGTCCTTCTGGCTTTATAACTTGAGTCAGCAAAAAGTACGCTAACTCTGATCGAATTCGGCCAAGGTCAGGCTGTTTCAATGCAGATGACGGGATAAATGCAGCCTGTCGATAGGAATATCAATGTGCGTATATATAACATGATAAGTATAAAGTAATTATGGGAAGATTGACAAACCTTGGGATTGGTAATCCTCGAGAATCGAGAGTAGTTCCATATGGTGGCAAGCGAGTAGCCACATGTGTTGCCGTAATTTCTTGGTGGCACTGCAAAAAATAGAATGTGTCAATTCAAGAGGCATTAATTACTACAAACTGTTGCATAGGATTAATTAATGTGTAATAGCGAATACTTTAAAATCTCGAGCATGTGTCAGGCCTTTGGCCCCGGCTTGAGTCACCTCCTTTGCAGCGTACATCTCGAGCGCCCTACGTGATTGAAAAGATTAACCTTAGTCATTCGGAAGGAAAGAAAGAGTACAATATAGGTATGTATGGAGAAAATGTACTTACGCATCGATTACTTGGTGATAAGTGTGAAGTCCATTTATTCTTACTTAGGGAATCAAGGTAATATACCATGTTCCATTTGGTACAATCACTATTAAAATCAATGATAGCTCTGGTTGTAGGGCATAAATGCGTATTCATCGGTGCGGTAATCCAATGATCCACTGCAATGTACCTCGGACGAAGGGTCTATCCTCGTCGATGGTATACTTGGCGACCATGTGTGGGTCCAATAAACCAACCGATGCTTTGGATGCCTAGCTTTACTCAGCATGTGGCTACATATATACACAAGAAATCAACAAATTATACGAAATTTATCGGTATGACATGAGCAGATGTGATTGTACACACTTACGGCGTCGGATCGCATGAGAGAGGCGTCCAGTGTTGGCGTGTAAAGATCGAATAAATCATCAAAGGTGACTACGAAGACACCGTTTTGCATATTGTGATGTAAATCACTCAAGAATTTGATAGAGATACTTGAGATCCGCTCTTGCTCGGTTTATTGGATTATTGCATGTACCACATGTGCAATTACACGCAACTATATGCTAGGCGTTGGAGGGCCTTTTCCTCGAGCAACGGCTCGCCAAGCACGCAATTTGCGAGCTAATGGCTTGTACGAGATTTCATCATTGGTCTTTGCTTTGCTTTTGCCCTTGCTGCCCTTGCTGCCCCGTGTTGGTCGACTTTACGGTAGCACCGGTGGTGGAGGTTGCACTTGTTCAGTAGCGGGTCCGGTTCGGTTGCCCTTGTGGAGAAGGCACCGGTGCACATTGCTGATCCGCCACCGGTGAATAAGCCTCGGCGCAGATATCACTTTTGGGCCACTGGATGAAGGATCAATGGCTTGCCCTAAAGTCACGAGCTCGTCGTTGGTGAGGCTTCGGTAGTGGGGCGACCTCAAAATTGGTGTTTACCCCATCTCGACACTTTTGCGGCTGTTGCTAAAGGTTGTTGTGCACCGGCCTCGATACAGACGGATATGTCATGCCCCACGCGCGCAAGCGCAACGGAGGCATATCTTACTTGGGCGTGCGCCGTGGCTCCTACATGCGATACAAAATTAGCTACTCAATTAATAGGCATATCAATGGAGCAAGCATTCGAGATAATAATTATTACCGAGGATGTCGTCCACCGAAATCTGCCCTCGCTGCGCCGGATTGGGCGCACAACTACTCGGATGGTTGCGCGGGCTAGCTAGACCGAGTGGCGGCGGCTGCTGATTTTCGTAATTCTCCGCACCTCATCTCTAACATAATCAGCAAGCTCCTCTCTAAGAGATGCCTTGATCTCTTCTCGTAGCTGTGCCTCGCGATCGGCTTTGCTTCTCTTCGTCGCGATCTTGGTGAGTCATCTTGGAAACCATGTTTCCAAGGAACATAAGCCAAGGCCTCTCGTGCGGCACAGGTGCTCCTTGTTTCAGGGCAGCGGAGAGCATATCATTCTCCTTCGTCCTGGAATGATCCAGCGTAGATTCAAAACTCAGCTCTTCCCGCAAGAACACGACATGTCATTTTACTTCGTAGGAGGTTGTGGAGTAATTACAAGCTACGTAGTTCGTTCGATATCTTACGGTGCTGGGACACTTGCTGGTGCTGTAGGGTTTCGAAAGGAGACGTCCCCGATGTCGTTGTAGATGACCTTGCTCTAATCCAATTTCGGCGCGGTCATCCGGGATATTTGAAAATGGCGGGCGATGTCTGTGGGCTGCGATTCATCCTCCTCGTCCACTGCAGATTTTACCCGCATACCCAGTGTGCCAAGTCGTAGGGTGGGTGTTTTTGCTGGAGGGCCTTGTGCGCCGCACTTGTACTTTTGAACTCGTCGGTAATCTTCATCGCCTTGAACTGTTCCCATTGTGATTCCAAGAATGGGTATTTATGATAAAGCGTTTAATGCATCTCCACATATTTCTTGACAAGCGTGCTCTTGAAGTTCTTCCATGCTTTGCACGCCGCTAGTAAGGTTTGTCGTTGCACGGCGTCTTGATGTTCTTCGGGATCTCAAGCGACGCCAAAATTTCTGTCCACGGCTCGCTTTTCGAGTCGGAGCACGTCCTTCCACGAATTGAATGTGATCTCAATTCGTTCTCGTGCAACTATGCCGATCATTCTTCTCCATGCGCTTACTGTTTTCTTAGGAATGAGAGGCACCCCAGATACATTGACCTGTGTGATGATAAATCGGCCCTCAGGCTTCTTCGATAGCCCTCTTCCTTGGCGTTTTGCTTTTGGAGCGGACTCCTCCGGCGAAGATGGTGAAGAATGAGTGGAAGACATGTTGCTCTATTAGGACAGGATGAGGAAACATGATGCTCAATGATATGAAGAGAGAGAGGAGTAGAGGGGAGGAGAAGGGAGGGGAGAAGGGAGGGGGTGATGTGGACAGAGAGAGGAGATAATGTGCCTATCTTAGTTCCATATTTAATTCCAACTAAATTCAATTTATATTTCCAACATAACATGAATGACATAAATTGCATGTAAACATATAATTCTATCTTGCCATTCATAACCATGTAAATATTCAATGAATATAAACACCAACATGCTGAAATAACATGACAATCTGTCTTCTAAGCAAATAAACAATTAAATCCAGCATTACACAAATTAATTGTTTTAGATTTGCTCTCGATCTGAGTTGCGCAAGATTGAAAATCTTGGCCATCTCATGCTAATATCGACACTCATCATCAATAATCTGATTATTAAAGATTTGAGCTCACAAAAATACATGTCTAGACAAGATTAATCTGCATCACAAATAGATCAATTGAATAAAAGGATCATTCTACACAAGATTAATCTTGCATCACAAGATTAATATAATACTGCATCACAAACAGATCTCAAAAGATGTAAACTTATATGCCCAGCAGAAATAAGGTCTAACAGTATAGCCGAAATACCAAGGAGCTCAAATCTAACTCAACCAGATTATTTCTGTTTTCGATATTATCATCACAGAGCAGGAGGAGGCGCGACGGAGGATTGAATGCACTCACGTAGGAGGCGGAGGAGGAGGCGGCAGCGGAGGAGGAGGAGGCTGCGGCGGCGTCTTCGTCCGAGGAGGCGGCAGCGGAGGAGGAGAGAGGAGGCGGCGGCGGCGGGCTCGGGGCTCGGGGATGGCGGCGGCGGCGGGCTCGGGGCTCGGGGATGGCGGCGGTGACGGAGGAGGAGGCCTACGAGGCGACGGAGGAGGAGGAGCGGGAGAGCGCGAGTTTAATTAGATGTATATCACTGCAGCGGAAAACCCTAGCGGAGGAATATATGGCGGGATTAGCATGACGGTTCCACATTTAGAACCGTCAGGAAATTATTATCACGACGGTTCTAAATGTGGAACCGTCTGATGATAATATCACTGACGGTTCTAAAGTGTGGAACCGTCTGTGATAATCATTACACCCGCACCTACCAGCTGCATTACAACACCAACCAGCTTAAATGCCAACATACAACACAATATATTTCTTCACACATTTGCCACATACATCACACACATGCATTGTTGTATACAAATATGCCAATTCACATATACATAACACATATACATCATTCTACTTGCTTATTTCCTTGGCAAAATATAACACAATGTATTTCTTGACACATTTGCCACATACATCACACACATGCATTATTGTATACAAATATGCCAATTCACATATACATAAGACATATACATCATTCTACTTGCTTATTTCCTTTAAAAATTAGCCCTTCATGATGATCAATGCGTGACGTAACTAGTTTAAATCACGTTGTTCGTCGTCGACCATATGCCTTTTCCAAAAGGAGGTAACTCGTCAAATTGATTGTATTCTTCCTCATCCACTACATTCTCTACTCCGACAATTCTCCTTTTTCCATGAAGAACTACATGACGTCTCTTATTTGCGGGTCGGTTACATAGAAAACTTGAACAACTTGGTTGGCGAGTGCGAATGGTTCGTCTTTGTACCCGACACGTTGCGGGTCCACGGTAGTGACACCGTGCTTGTCAACCTTCACATGGGAGATGCACCCAACGGCAGCGAAATAAGGGGATCTTGAACAACACGTAGTCGAGCTCCCAAATCTCTTCTATAAACCCATAGTACGAGTTTCTCGACCCATCGGTACTGAACGCATCTATGCGGACACCGCTGTTCTAGTTAGTGCTCTTAACATCCCGAGACGTGTATAAAATGTGTACCCATTTATGTCATATCCTTGCCATGTCACAACTGTAAATGTTGGCCCTTTTGCCAACCATGTCATCGTCTCACTTGGCGAGCTCCTAGCGATTTCCTCCTTCAACCATTGGTTGAACCGACTGTTGTGTTGTCTCATGATCCAAACATCGGCGCTCGGATTACATTGCGAAGCACATCCTTGTCTTTGTCGACATAAGCGCCACTTCAGTCATGTGTTGCAAGACCGTGAAATGGGCTTGAGTATACGTGTCTATATCTGCAGTGATTGCTTTCCTTCCGATAGTTCCGATATACATGCAGAGAGTCACGGGCCATGTGCTATGTCTGCTGCTCATGCTACTAAAAGGATTCATTCCATCGTACTCGGTCCAAACCTAATATTCCTTGGTTCACGCAGAAGTCTGCAAAACTCCTATCGATGTTTCTCCATGGCGAGAATCCGCAAGGTGTCTTAGCATTCCATCCTTCTTCCGCTCCTCCGAGTGCCAACGCAGTGAGTTTTGCCTCCTTTGGATTTGCAAAAACCTTTTCAAACGGGAATTGTAGGAAATACCATGCCACCTTAGCAGCGGTCCTTTCTTCGCCTCTGTTCCTCACTGTCATCGATTGATTGTTACGTTTGTATCGGGATGCGTTGCACACGGACATACATGCATGTCTGCATACTCTTTACGGTAGAGGATACGATCGTTCGGACATGCATGCATTCTTTCTATTTCCATTCCCAATGGACAAAGAACCTTCTTGGCTTTATACGTGGTTTTAGGCAACTCATTTCCCTCGGAAGCATGTCGGCTAAAAGACCTAGCGATCTTTGTGAAACTCTTGTCGGACCAACCGTTGCTTGCCTTCAATTTCAACAGTTCAAGCACGGCCGACAACCGCGTGTACTGACCTGCAACACGTGAACAAAGGTTTCTCCGAGTCCTCCATCAAGCCCCGGAATTTAACATACTCTCTCTCATCATAGTTCTCTTCTACATCGCGAAGCATCTGATCCAGATTGTCGTCGTGCAACCTATCTGAATTCGCACAACAATCGACATCATCCGGCAGCATATCATTCACTTCACCGGCGATGTCGTCCGGCGGCATTTCATTCACTTCACCGGCGATGTCATCCGGCGGCATTTCATTAACTTCACCGGCAATATCATCCGGCGGCATATGATCGTTGACTTCGCCATGACTGGTCCAACACGTATAACCCTTTTTGAAACCCCTCCGAATCAAGTGCGCTTCAATTTGCCCTCGGTTCTTAAACATCTTTAAATTCTCGCAGTCAGTGCATGGACAGTACATATATTCCACCCCCTTATTCAACATATCCTCCTCGGCAGCTCTTGTAAAATCAGACACGCCATTAATGTACTCTTCACTCACACGGCTAGCGGCATACATCCAGCCGGTCCTACGTTACGTACATATATAACAACTTAGTATTACAAATTAAATTAACTAATTATTACTACATATATATCGCCACATGTATTATATTGAGGCTTATTAATTTGCTAGCTCAATTCATATTATAAACACAACAACTATTATTGCAAACTATCTTCAATTAATAACACTCACCAATTACTTATATCTAGAGCATGAAATTCATTACTAACCAAATCTAGAGCAAATTTGTAATGCATGCAAAGAAAAAATGAAATTCATTACTAACCATATCTAGAGCAACCGGGAAAATATAAGTAGCTTCAAAGCTCAATTTCGGGGCCTAGTTTGTTTCCAAAATGATATTTGTGTGCATATTCTGTTAGAAAACAAACAACAAATAAATTCAAGGGCGTATAAAGTTCAAATCCGTTATCTGTAAACTCGTATGAATTGCACAAAGTTACTAGATGACGAGAGAATGTTCTATAACCATACAAAATATCCAAACGAAGTTGTGCAAAATCGATAGCACCGCTACAGTAAATCCGATCGTACCACTACAGTGAATCAGCAGTACCGCTATAGTGCTATAGTAAAACATCAGTGCCCACTGAAATATCTTGTAGACCACTGCTACGGCAAAATCGCGCAATTTCAAAATTGAAAATTTGATAGAATTTTTAATCCGTTGGTCCAATAACTTAAAACTTGCATGTACCTTCCTTAGCATGTTAGGAACATATTCTAATCAACAATTGAGAGAATCATAGCTAAAATTCTGATCTTGTTTCATTTAAATGAAAGGATCACTAAAACCGGACAAAAACGAAAAATCTCGATCTGATTTTGCTTGTGAGTTCTAGATGATCTAGATGAGTTTGGTGGATTCTCGCATGTCATAGCAAACTAAATCATAGCACGAATTTGTAACACCTTGGCTTAACAAAAGCCCAAGATATCACCCACAAGTACTGTCACTACAAATTTTAACCAATAATCAAGAATTACCAACAACTAGACTTTAAGAATAAACATTCAACAAAATACTATACATAAATTTCAGCAATATAATATACATAAATTGAACTTAAGACAAACCAAATTATTGTCAAGATGAATCATAAATAAGTCTAAACTAAAGAATGCACCAAGTAGCAATATTATGAATCAAGGCACTAAGAGAAATTATAAATTATCCAATTACTACAGTGTGAGTTACTAAATTGTTCATGTTCATGAGTGATGAATTATTAGGTGGAGTGAACAGCTACAAAAATATAATACTCAATGTCCTACTTTCACCCATGCATGTCATATTCAATGTTCATCTAAAAATAATAAATAAGTAAGGGTGAGTCCACGACTCAGTAAGTACACAATAAAACAATAGAAATAATAACATGCTTGGTTCATTTATCAGTTTCCACCATTCCCTTTTCTCATATCAATTTGTTCAGTGCAATGCAATACTCATGCTTATATCTCCTTTTGTAGCTTATGCCGGTATAGTGGAAGTAGACCTGTTGATGTCACCCTCTACCTCTATCCCGTTGAGATACCTACCGAAGTAGGTCTTTTCCTCCACTCCTGTCGAGGTGCCTACCTCTATAGGTCATACTCAAGAGCAAACCGAATTAGTCAAATAGTTTTACTCATAGCTATTTGATTTTCTCACCGCCCTGACTCGTAATGCATATGTCATATTATAAATGAAATCTTCTATTATTTTACCACATATCACATTTGTCATCAAATTAATATCATAATGAACAAAAGATTATTAAATATTACATGACATAATTAAATCAACAATAATGAACAATTATCAACCATCAACTATCATTTTACTATACACTGGCCTCTCTAGTTGCGACCACCAGGTTGTTTAGAAGATGACACAAACCCTAAAGTTACTCCTCCTATAGTAAACACCCAAACTCAATAAAAAGCTATAGAAATATAATACAACTTTTAATCGACAATGCTCCTACACACTCCCCAAATCCACTACTTTCCCCTTTACAAGACCACCACCCTTGTCCCGGTACTAAAATCATCGTATTCCAACTCCCACATCGTATTATAGCAAATCATACCAGTTCTAAAATCTATACAAAATTTTCTACAACTTCCTATTTGATCAAATGTTCAGATTAAATCATCTAAACCACTGTTTTTGATGTAGAAGATAAATCTGTCATCTTCTGGATAGCAGAGTAAATAGTTTCATACCCTCTAATCTGCACATGTAAATATATTGACCTATGATATTTTTAGAAACTATAGGAAATTATCTATCACTTTATAGCTATGCCCGAAATTCAATTCTACCATTAAATCAATCAAATTAATAATTTTTCATGACTACGTCCAGCAGCAACCTGGTTCTGGATAGCAATCCCCCAAAATTCATAAGTTCTATTCTATTTGTCCGAACATCATGTTTTTAGACTTTTTGGAACCCTTAAGAAATTCCTATATGTTTTATGTAGACCAAATCCACAAATTATTCTATCTTCTATTTTTAATCTATATATTAATACATGCTACCAACAAATGATAATTTACTCGATAGCAGGCTTACAAAATTCATAACTCAAAATCTATTCATCCGACTGACAAGAATAAAAAATCTACAGAAAGCTATTAGAATCCTTTACAACTTCCTACAAGATGATATTATCAAATTATGCTAATACGGCACACAAAATAGCAATAGAAAATTATCGCATATCAAACCGATCTACCAATCGTTCCTCCGACGAACACTTGCTACTTCCTCTCTAGTTTTGATTTTATTAAGTAATTAAAATAAACACAGTAGAGAGAAAATAACTAGACCATTACTTAAGTGGTGACTGGCAAAACCACGACTAATTCCTTGTTTACCTCCCCATTTTCTCCTGATCTTTTTGTTGCCACAACACTTCTTTTCTTTTCTTGACTCCCATTGATTTGCCCTTGGCCAGATCCTTGCTCCCTCACATTAACAGTCAATAGCCAGACTGCAAAGCTACTCTACATGTGCACCGAGGTGAATAGCAATGCATGCAATAATGCACCTCGGATTCCACTGGCCCTCACGGCAAGCATGCGCGCTGACCGTGCGATGGGACGACGCGCGCCATGCGTCTTGCGGCCGAGTGATAGCAGGCGATATGCGGAGGTTTTGCCGCTAACCATAAGTCTCAGCTAAAAATAACAGATCTAACATATAGGAAGTAGAGCCATTGGTGCTGGCGACGCATCACGCCCAGGGAGTTTCACACGGCAGCACCGAGAGGTTGACTGGCGCACGCGTGGCTAACGACAGCTGGCTGGATTTCGCGTGACGATGAATAAAATTGGCGATGGCACCAGAGGAAAAAAGAAAAGGTAGGGTTTTGGATTCCTTTCTCCCACTATCCTTAAATCATGGCACCAATTCGACCCAGACTCCAACTCCTCATATAGCTTGTTCCAAGAAACCAACCCCACTCTAATAATCCTGCATTCTTTTTTCATGTGTCTCTTTTCTACTATTTATGCACAGGTCCTTAAGAGGGATAATTTTGGAATATTACAGAATTGAACCCAAAACACTCACAAGAGCAAAACCCCAAAATTACCCTCTCTTGAGCCAAAACTGAGCAAACACAAGAACTTACAAATAATAAGTACTTAGATAGATAAGATATGGTCTTCAAGAGACATCTTTGTCATTCAAACATCCCTATCACAAAGCAAGATCAAGTAGGGAAGAAGTACTAAAAACCATGTCAAATCAGGATTTCAACAAGAGAGCATACAAGGAAAATACTTAGACGAATTTTGATTTCTATTGATACTTGGAGAGAAATGTTTACAATCACTCCCTAGCCAAACACCATACACAAAGCTTAAGAATGACAAAAATCTCAACCATAAGAGCTTTTCACATCTCCCACAAGATTCTCTTCAAGAACTCTAACTCCTCTCAAGGCTATACATGAACTCTCTCAAAACTTTAACACTAGCCACATCTCTCTCCTTATATATGGAGGCTCGTAAGGGAAATTCTAACCAATATCTCTAGTTGGGTTTCATTCACTTACATGGGCAAACCTGTTAAACCAACACAATTCCAGGTTTTACACTTACATAAGCACGCTTTTCAAAACACACACACATACACATCCCCTCATTAACCCATTAGTGAATCAACACTTGATCTACTTCATATTTTCAGCACAATCAAGACCTAAACCACTTAGGCCATGCCACGGTTTTGCACACCGCCACTTTTTCGGTATTAGGTAATTTACCAAAATTTCCCTCTACTGCTTTCCTTAAACCTTCCCTCTTTATTTTCCACAAAACATCACCCATGCTTCGCTATCTTCCATGTGGTCCCAATGATTTGCCACTAAGCCTCTCATGTATTTAGATCCCACTAAACCGTCCTCATATGCAAACGACCTAAGTCACTTGGTGCACCACATATTTCTCCTCGCACATGACAACACTAGGCTTCCTTGACCACATAGGATCTCAACTTCTCTATGAACCTAGTCTCGGTCTACTTTGTTATTGTCCGTCATGTCTACCACCGGTAGTTTCTGCTCTGGCTCCTTGTCGTCTTGGCTTGTAACCACCTCACAAGCCTTAATCATCTTCGATGGCTCTTTGATCGTTTGGACCTCAGATCCTCCTGAGCGTAGTCCTAATCCCTTGACCACTTTGGACCTACGTTCTCCTAACCTAGTCCTGGTCCCATCCCTCTCACCATGACATAGCTTCAGAGTCCTACAACCAATAAAAATAAGCAAACCATCATGTAGCACCACACAAGACAAAATCATCAATATACTTAATTGATGACAACGAGAATACTTACCTCAAAGCTTACATCCCCAGAAGCACCACTGCAAAGAATGACATGCATCTCCAATCACTAGTGCACAACAGGTCATCACAGATGATTCAAACAATGTCATCACAGACAGTTTTGAGAGCCGTCTGAGTTTATGGGTCAGTAATAGTTGAGATCATCATAGACGGCTTTTGAACCATCTGTGATGCAGACTATCATAGACGATTTTTTTTTGTAAAAACCATTTGTGATTGTCAACTATCACAGATGGTTTGTAATAAAAACCGTATATGACATACGGTTTATCACAGACGGTTTCAACTATAAATCGTCTGTGATATATTCATATCATAGACAATTTCTACTAAAAACCATCTGTGATAAACCGTATATCACAAACGGTTTCTACTACAAACCGTCACTATCACAGACTGCTATGAGTTAATAACTGTCGGTGATATTCTTTTTTATTCCTAAATCTATTTTTGTTTGTTGACTACCTCAAAAAATACTAGCCATGCCCTCTGAAATAAGCAAATCAACACAGTATATATACATCCAATTCACATTCATTCATTTAAGAAATAAGAACATCCATTTCACAAATCAAATAACAGAAATAAAATACAAATGCATACATGAACAATTAAGCTCAATGTTATCCCAGTGAAATTCATTCTACATTGTAGAACTCTCTATTTTCTTTTATGACTTTAGACATCAAGAAGTACATACACTGTTCTTGAATATGTTTGAGGTCGGCCTGTTCCAATAGAGTTGTAGTGATAGATGAAACCTGTCGGTATGAAGATCAATGTCATGCATACATATATAAATTGATAAGTATAAAATAGTTATCACAAGATTGACAAACCTCAGGATTGTTCTTTGCGGAACCGACAAGTAGTTACATGTTGTGGCAAACATAGAATCCACAAGTGTTGTTGCCCGGTGGCTTCTGGTGGCACTGTAAAAATAGAATTTGTTAGTTTGAGAGGCATTACTGCGAAGTGTTGTATAGGATTAATGTGTACTAGTGAATACTGGGAAATCTATAATAAGTCCTCGAAGGTCACCATGAAGATACAGTCATAAATATTGTGTTGTAGATGATGCGACATAAACTTGACGTTGACACCCGAGAGCCATTGTTCATCTGGCTTATTGGCCTATTCCATGTAACACATGCAATCTCTAGCAAAATAGTCCTAGAGTTAGGAAGCACTCTTTTGGAACAACCAATGGCTCGCTTAGCACAAATTTTTGGGCTAATGGCAAGTAGCGGATCTCATCATCCGTCTTCTTCGGTTTGTTCTTGCCGCCTCAGCTGTAGGTCAACTCACGGGCACGAGATGTAGATGCACTGCGCCCTTACTACGTCTATGCAAGTAGCGTTGGCACCTATGCAAGTAGCTCGAGTGGACTTGCCACTGGTGTAGGTAGTTCGAGTGGACTTGGCACCAGTGTAGATGACTCTCATGGATTTGGCACTAGTGCAAATAGCTCAAGTGGACTTCGCACCAGTGCAGATGGCTCTCATGGACTTGGCACAGGTGTAGGAGCCTCCAAGTAGGTGTCCCTCTTGGACCACTAGATAAATGTCCCAATGGCTTGTCCTAGAGTCATGACTTCATCGTTGGGGGCATCTGTAGTGGGACAACCTCAAAATTTGTATGAACACAGCACACATTCAATTTTGCAAAACCTAGAGCTAGAGATACACCGTGCACTAAGCCCCAAGGCCCGGATGGATATGCCTGGCCCCAAGTAGCGCACAGGGCAATTGAGGTATATCTCACTTGGAGCTTACACTTTATAGCCACCTATATAACGATACAAAATTAGCTACTCCAACAGGCCTATCAATGGATCGAGCATTCCAGAGATAATAATTATTATCAGGATGTCATCGATAAGAAATCGATGGTTGCTTTCTGAGGTAGAGTTGGACGTGTAGCTACTCCGACGGTTGGGGGACTGCCTAGCACAGGAGCGGTGGGGGCTTCCTGCTGATTTTTCCTATATCTTTGCATCTCATCTCTGACCAACCTTTGCATCTCATCTCTGATTTTTGTCGTAATGTCCTCTCGTAGTGCGCCTCATGCTCAGCATTGGATGTCTTCCTACTCCAGCACGCTTTGGAGTCCTATACAAAGCCACATTTCCAAGAAACATAAACACCAAGGCCTCGTGCGACTCAGGTGCTCCTTGTTTCCCAAGGCCATGGAGAGTAAATCTCTCTCCCTAACTACCTCGAATGAGCCTTGGAAAGATTCCACACTCAACGCTTCCACGCGGTGGGACACTTCCTCATTCTTATCCAGTTTCGGGCGTGCTCATCAGGGTTCCAGGCAAATGGCGGGGAGGGCTCCCACAGAATTGTCTGCTCATCCTCCTGCCTCCATTGCGGGATTTTACCCGCATACACAGTGGTGCTGAGTCTGTGGGGGTGTGTGTGTTTTGCCTGGATGGCCCCGTGTGCCTCACTTTCACTCCTAAAATTATCTATCCTCTTCATCGCCACAAACTCTTACCATTGAGTTCCAAGAATGGATACTTGTCGAAGGGTGTTAGATCCTTCTCCACATATTGCTTGACAAGCAGGCTCTTGAAATTCTTTCACGCTTTGCACACCACTAGCAATGCATGTCATCGAATGGAGGATTGGTGTTCTTCCAAGATCTTGAACGATCAAAAAACTTCCTTCAGCAGCCGACTTTTCCGATCTTTGGTCACCTCCTTCCACGAAATGATCACACATCTATTCCCATGCAACTATTCTGACTATTGTCCGAAATACAGACACTGCTTGGTGAGGATTGAGAGGGGTCCCAGACGCATCGACATCCGTGAAGGTAAATTGATCCTCAGGCCTTTTCGATAGTCCTCTTGCTTTTTGGGATTTTCCAGAAGACGGTGCATCACACACATTCGGCAACGATGTCAAAGAATGAGTGGATGACATCTTCAAAAGATAATAGAAGTGAGCAATTCTTGAGCCAATTCTTGGTGAATTTAGAATATGATCACGTATTTATGTGAAAATTTCTCTAATCAGTCAGGCTTTGAACTCTAGACTACCTTATCGAATATATGAAAACAAGCAACAGTAAACTTAACAATGAACTAGAGATAGATATCAAAACTATTACTTCAAGTAAATCACATTCGTATCATAGTGTATCATTTCTGCTTTATCTTTATATATATGTTGTGCTAGCTGAAATTTCAATTAATCTGCTTAGTTCTAGCACTGGAAGATATTGCAAAGAGATTTTGTGGGTTCAGTTTGATATCCCACATGTTCTATGTTCTAAGCATAATATACTGTTTAAATGACTTGGGAGGATTTACATATCTATATGTTGATTGTGTCATTTAAGTGCTGGTGGAATTATACTTTAAAACAATTATATTTTACTAGAATTAAATTTGAATTCATGCTAAAACCGCATTAATTACAACAATCCATAAAACCAAGCGCATATACAGCTAAGCATATATCCAAAGACAAAATAATAACATAGAAATCAAATTATTATCTTTTAACATGAACAATATAATCAAGCCAAAGGACATTATGCTAAACTGAGCACAAACATGAGCATTTATAATTAACATAATGCACAGATTAAGAAGTGAGTTTTGCTCTCAGTTTGAGGAGTTGCTCAAGTTAAAACCTGGCCTTCTCACCCTTATCAATAGATCATATATCAAAGGGACTAACTCCTTAGCATTTTACTAGTTTGATACTCTAAAATTACCTCAGTAAAGTAATAGAATCAACTGCAAAATTTTAAGCACACGACGGAATGAAGAACAGCTATTGCAAGATCAACAATAGTGCTATGGCAACAAAAGAAACAAACACTAGAGATGTGCTACAGCAGTAATAGTAGTAATAACTGAATCTAACAATATTTAGTCCAAAACAAAAGTAAAAAATAAGTAATGATAAATCAATACTAGCAAAATACTCTCTCATTAGTCTCAGTGATCTCAATCTGAAAAGTTATTCTCATCGAGCATTCACAAAGCCCACATTCTATTATGCAAAGTCCCCTAGTGCTACCACTTACGAGGAGGGTCACCACAATCGGGGGAGGTGGCGACGGGCTCGGGGGAGGCGATAACAGTGTCGGGGGAGGCGGTAATGGGCTCGGGAGGAGGAGGAGGGCGACTGCCTCAGGGAGGAAGGTAGGGGAAATAAGCAAGTAGCTACTTTCATCACATTCTTCCTCTACCTTTATGCCATTTCCGAAAGGTGGTAACTCATCAAATTGATTGTATTCTTCCTCGTCCACTACATTCTCAACTTTGACAATTCTTCTTTTTCCATGAAGAACTACGTGGCGCTTCTTATTTGCCTGGTCAATTACATAGAAAGCATGAACAACTTAGTTAGCGAGTACGAATGGTCCGTCTTTGTATCCAACACATTTGAGGTCCAACCCTTGTGCCTCCCCTCATGGCAAAATCGAGGCACATCTATCGGTTCGACCTGAGTCATGTAATCGACATAGAACTCAATGACCTCTTCAGTTGTATAACCTTCGACGATGCTGCTCTTCGGCTGATACCGATTTCATACATTGGACTTGAGAATTGCCATGAACCTCTAGAAAGGGTACATGCTACGTAGGAACATGGACAGACACATTTTTATCTCCCACATAATGTGAACAATGAGATGGACTATGATATCAAAAAAATGATAGAGGGAAATACATCTCAAGATGACATAGAGTTGTCATCACCTCATCCTGCAGAGCATCTAGTCCTCCGGGATCGATGACCTTCTGAGCAATTGTGTTAAAGAAATAACACAGCCTCATGATTGTCTCTTGGACCTTGATTAGCAAAATACTTCTAATTGTAATAGAGAGAATCTGTGCCATTAGCACATAACAATCATGAGACTTCATGCCAATTAACTCCAAATCTTCCATCGAAACAAGTTTTGTTATGTTGGCGGAGTAACCAGACGGAGCTTTCACACCATGCAAGTAATGGCACAGTTCAGTTCTCTCGGCTTTGGACAGAGTGTAACAAGTAGGGGGAAGGTAAGTTCATCCTTTATCAGTCTTTGTCGGTGTAATTTAGGCCTGATGTACATATTAACCAAGACAAGTTGTGCGTTGACACCATCCTTTGTTTTGTCATGAATGTTTAGTAAAAGACCAATCAAGCTGTCACATACATTCTTCTCTACATGCATGATGTCAATGCAGTGGCCAACTTCTAGGTGCTCCCAATAAGGTAAGTCCCAAAATATTGATCTCTTCTTCCAAACATCCTTCTCATGGGTTATCGATTTACATCCTTTTCTGAGCACAACATCTAAATCCTTAACCATATCATTGATCTCTTTTCCACTTAAGTGTTTTGGAGTTGAACTGTCCTCGTTCTCTCTGTTGAATTGTTTCTTCATCCTGTGGTTTTGCGTGAGTGCTTTAGCCACATATTCTCGGTATCATCTAAGCAGTGAGCTTTGGCCCTTTTTGTACTTTGGCCCAATAGGTTAGCAAGGGCAGAATAATCATTTATGGTGCAGAACAACAAGGAGTGTAAAGTGAAGTTATCTCATTTGTATGCATCCTATACGTGTACCCCTTCGATCCACAGTATATTTAGATCTTCCACTAATGGTGCTAGGTATACATCAATATTGTTCCTAGGTTACTTCGGCCCTTGGATAAGTATCAATAGTAAAATATATTTTTGCTTCATACACATCCAAGGAGGAAGGTTGTAGATGCAGAGAGTTATGAGCTAAGTGCTATGTTAACTGCTCATGTTACCAAAATGATTTATTTCATCTGTACTCAATCTGAGCCTTATACTCCTTAGTTTTGCACTGAAGTCTGCAAACCTCCTATCGATGTTTCTCCACTAGGTAGAATCAGCAACGTATCTTAGTATTTCATCCTTCTTACACTCCTCCGAGTGCCAACGCAGCAGTTTTGCCTCCTTTGAGTTTGCAAAAAACCACTTCAAATAGGGAATTATAGGAAAATACCATGTCACTTTAGCAAGAGATCCTCTCTTCACCTCTATTCCCTCATTGTCATCTGATTGACTCTTACGCTTGTATCGGGATGCATTGCACACCGGATATATATACATGTTTGCATACTCTTTACGGTAGAGCATACAGTCGTTCGGACATGCATGCATTCTTTCTACTTCCATTCCTAATGACAAAGAGCCTTCTTGGTTTTGTATGTGGTTTTGGGCAACTCGTTTCCCTCCAAAAGCATATCCGCTAAAAGACCTAATAGTGTCATGAAGCTCTTGTTGGACTAACCGTTGCTTGCCTTTAATTTTAGCAGTTCAACCATGGTTGACAACCTCTGTACTTTAACAAAGATTTTTCCGAGTCCTCTATCAAGCCCCAAGTTTAACATACTTTCTCTCATCATGGTTCCCTTCTGCATCACGAAGCATCTAATCTAGATTGTCATCATTTAGCCTATCCAAATCGGAACCACAATTGACATGATCATCTGGCAGCGTATCATTGATTTTGTCGGTGATGTCATTATTACTACCTTCTTGTATAATCTGCTCTTCACCATGGCTGGTCTAATGCGCATACCCCTTTTTGAAACCCCTTCGAATCAATATATTTAGATTCTGTGCTCGGTTCTTAAACATCTTTAGATTCTCGTAGTCAATGCATAGATAGTACATATATTTTACCCCCCTTATTCAACATATCTTTCTCGGCAGCTCTTGTAAAATCAGCAACGCTATTAATGTACTCTTCACTCACATGGTTCCCAGCTACATCTAGCTTCGGTCCTACATTACGCACATAACAATTTAGTATAACATATTCAATTAATTAATTATTATACTATATATGTACGATCTAAATTAAGTAGCTATATGTAGTAACATAATTAATTAAATTGAATTAAGTACAAATACACTATGAATTACTAAACCCTAAATCCTAAACTATGGTAGATGTAAAATAATCTTCTCTCTACATCAAGTTAGCTAGATCAATCATCTTCAATTCTCCTTTCACCAAAAGTTATAAATCTAAATTGTAAAGCTATTAGGAACAAATTACTAACCATAGGTAGTCAAAAACTTAGTGGATCTATAATTACTCTTGCCAAATAGTATCCTTTCACCAAATGGCCTCAAAACCCTATCTCCAACTCAAAGCAACAGCGTGGATATGGAATTTAAGACAGAGGGTTGTCGGGTCTGCGTCCAATTAATATAGCAGAATTATCAAAGATGGTTTTTTATACAAACTGTCTGTGATGACTTAATTATCACAAATGGTTTTTAATACAAACCATTTGTGAAGTATTATAGACAGTTAAAATAAAAAAATCATCTGTGATATTTGGTAACATCATAGATGGTTCTTGTTAAGAACTGTCTATGACACTTCACAGACGGTTTTTACCACGAACCATCTGTGATATTTCCTCTTCACAGATGGTTTTTAGGGCTGACAGCAATACATGTGGTCTCTAAACTAAAATCGTCTATGATTATATTTAATCCAAACAGTTTTGGGGAACTGCCTGTGATGTGGCATCTAATATTAGGCATTTTGTAGTAGTAAATGCATCATGGTCTTTGCTCAAACTCCACCTTTCATGATCCTCGTCCATTTTGTGTCTTGCTTGAGATCAACTATTCCACACGGCATCTATGACCATTCTGGATCTCGGTTACCCCCAACCTAGTCCTGGTCTCCTCGCTGTTGACCATAGTCACCTCCTAGCCACCTGCACAATAATAAACCAAACAACCATTTCCGAGCATAAGTTCTTTGCACCTTGACCGATGTTAGTCCGTAAATACACCATGCAACATGAATGCGTACAAATAATGACACCCATACCGTGCAAACACTCAACCAACTCAACTCAAATTAACAAGGCTACCAGCAGCACCTTGACTGGTATGACCACCAACCAAAGGCCGGTCATACCGACTGACACCAATCATACCATCAATACAACGACAGTAGTATTGCCCCAATACTACCATAATACAAAGCACGGTATGACCACTTGAGCTCACCCCAAAACAAACTCACTGGAAAATAGCTACCGCAACTAGAATTTGGTCATACCACACCCCGATCCGACTGCTATCCAAGCCCGGTAATACCTGTTAGACCTGAATTTTATAAACCAGAATCCTTTGTGATTCCACTACACTATTCCCTATATCAGTAGATAGTGCTCACATATATATTACTGATTCATTTCATACATCGAAAGAAATATGTCATAACTTATTATTACACATCAGAGTTTTACCTCACCACTTGGGGTGACAGTTTACATAAGGGCCTATCTAGCCAAGTACTTACGATACCAAAAACATGATAGCAAAAGTAGTAAATCCAAAAGGTAGGACCTTAAGAATCCATAGGCAAGCGACTAGGGGTAAAGTGTGAGAAATAGCTATTACCCTAGACAGGATAATATATTTGCACACAATCTCCATCAAAATCCACCATACTGGATTTAAGTTTTTAAAATCCATCCTAATTTCCTTCGTCTTCCCCTCTAGCAGGACCAAAGGCGTCATCATAAGCATAGTGATCATGTTCTCCTTTTTCTAAGTTTATTGAGTAAGCGAGTGTGAGTACCAACCATCGTGCTCTGTAAGCCATACACAGAATGCAATTATATTGATGCATGTCTTTCCAATGGAAGGTTCGGGCTATTTTTATTTTGCCAAATGCCTTGAAAGATTACAATACTTAAAAATTTACTGAGACTTAACCAATTTAACTAAAATAGGTTTTCTAAATGCATAAATGTTTGCAATAATATTGTCATATGCTATTTTCCAGCATTTCATCTGCTTAATAACATCACTGGATTGACTCCCAGATAACACAAATCAGGGCATCCACTATCTGACACTTTTTCTTCCACCCACTGGGTTTTTAGAAATAGAACTAGATCCAAGTAAGTTGTTAAGTCTGCCCATGACTATGGAGACAATTGTTCAAATAATTTTCACTCTGTTGAGGTTGTACACTTTACCAACAAAAGACAATCAACCCTTTTTACCCACATGATTTCTTGGTCATGCAGATCAAGGAGATCATTACACAGCTTTTAGGAAGTACCTCGCCCCTTCCATCATATCACCCTTATGGGGCTGCTCCCACATATAGTGGGTCCTATAAGTTGTGCAGGATATCCACCACAACGACTAGTGTAGCTGGACTACAACTTTCCACAATGACTAGCGTAGTTGGCAGGACTTCACCCTCCACATGGTATCCCATTCAAGACTGTACACAAAATTTCTCCTGCACTACTCAGCGAAATGACTTTCAGGGTCTGATAAATCTTACTTAGCCTAGTTGCACTTTGCAGATTTACGGTTGTACTATTTTACATTGGGAGGTAGGAGTTAGATTAAGTCTTTAGGGTTATCTGGGTAGTTCTACCATAAACCACAAGTTCTCATGCATCAATTACACCAACCCCTATTACCATCCACCTAGATAATTAAGCATGCTAGGATTTTTGGAGGCATAAATTATCCATGCTATAACAAGCTAGCCATTTTCCACAATGACTACCCAAACCAAATTTTTCGTGATGAATTGATGTGGGGCAAGTTGTTGCCCCTAGTAGCTAAATAGGTCTAAGAGTGCGTGGTGTTTAGATACATTGTATAGCTAGTATATTCATTCAAAGTCCTCTAGGGCTACAATGAATAGGGGTGCAAGTATTTCAAGGATGGAAGTGTCATAATCAACAATAGGCATGTAGCTAAATTCTTAAGATGAACATAGTTTGCATAATAATTAACAGCATGCAATTTGATATTTAATTTGCAGAAAAGCGTATGTTAAAAATGATCAAAGTATTGGCTCACCTTGTTCACTTATCATGTGGTCTTGTGAATCTTGTTTTGCCTTGGCTTCTTCTTCTTGAGCGAAAATTTGGATAAATACCAGTAAAATAAATTAAATTAAAAACAAATTAAGTAAAAATTAAATTCATGATTTTGATTCCATTGGATTTATATTGATTTTAGAGGAATTTATAAATTAGTTTCATCAAATTTGGATTTAAAATAAAGAAGTTATGCTATTTCAAAGTTTGAATATTGAATTTATTACAAAAAATAAAAAGGGAGAGAGAAACTCTCCCACTGATAGGTGGGACCCATAGGGTTTTTAATTTATTTTTTTTTTTCTGCAAATATTATTGTGTATGATAAGTGGGACCCACCTATTTTATTTATTTTTCTAGAATTTTCCTCGAATTGAAAAATAGCCTCTGTGGCTGATAGGTGGGACCCATGCACTATAGCTGCAATGTATCGGGCCCACTTGTTAGTGGCTCATACCACTTAAACCGATTTTAAAAGAATTTTTAAATAGGAGTGTCCACTTGTCATAAACCCCTATACTAATTAATGATGGGGCCCGCATGTCAGTGGAAGATTAAACTTCAAACGATGTCATTATTAGTAACTATTTATAGATTTGAACTTAATGATGCATAAATAGTGTCTTCTTCCTCCTACGAAAGAGAGAAGGGCTCATTGCCTCCGAGGGGAGTTTCAGCTGCTCACAAACATAAAAAATGGATTCTAAGTGGTCACAGGCACCTACAGGCCGATTTACGTGGCTCGATTTGGCTGGAAGAATGACCGATGGTGAGCTTGAGTGATGGAAGAACAAGGACCATGACAATCGAGCGGTACATAGCATTAGGATGCAATTCCTAGTTACTAGAGCCTCTAGGGGCTATCAAGACCGCCTGCAGTGTTGGCGGTGCTCAGGGATGGCTGAGGATGGACAGGGATATTGATTGGCGGCGGCATTGGATTTCCGGAATTTTTTGTACGGATAATTCATTTTTTATTCGAAAATACATAAATATATCCGTGGGAAAATTTTTTACAAAAATAGGCTCAAGTCGCCCGCCCCATTGGGCGACTCTCACCTTTCGCCCAACCAGGAGGCGACATTTAGGGAATGTGGGAACCGTTGAGCGAATCAATACTATCGCATGAGCGTTGGACGACTTATTAAAGTCGTTGTACGGTTGGGCGACCGGGGGGTTTAATTATTTCTGCACAGTCGGCCGCCCACTAAACAAGAGAAGAAAAGGAGAGGCAGAAGAAACGAGAGAAGAAGAGAAGAGGAAAAAGAGGAAAGGAGGAAGGGGAAGAAAAGGAGGGGGAGAAGAGAAAGAGAGGAAGACAGGGTTGGAGGAGGAGGTGAGGGAGGAAGGAGGAGTAGAAGCTATTCCATCCATTTGGATCCAGGTATTTTTTTATTATGTTGTATTTGCACTATTATTTAGATGAAATATTGGTGTTAGTAAAAATTGTACATGTAGAAAATGTAGTACAAATTTAGTATGGAAATATTAGTGTCAAAAAGTTGTAGTATACATTCTGTAGTATGGAACATTTTGTAGTATAGAAATTTTAGCACCCTTTTTAGTATAGAAAGTTTAGTTTAGTGTTGTACGATGTTATTTGACATGTCGTAAATTTCAATCATACACGCAGGCCTACATCATCAATGGCCACTACTACATTGAGAGTGTATTATGGTGCTGGAATTATTCGTGAAGGTCCGAATGGTGTGGATTTGAGCGATTTTTCGCAAGTTACTCTCGTACTTCCGGATGACGAGAATGCTCGAATGATAGATGTGCAGCATTGGCTGACCCAGAGTTTTTCATTGGACCCCGAGATGTGCAGCGTCGTTGTGCAAGGGCTTTGGAGCCGGTCTCCTACGGACATCAGATGGGAGTTGAAGACATTGGTGCGCTCTGCTTCGTGGAAGGGCTTTGTACAAGGGTGCTGGCGCCGTGGATACGAGTGTGTTCTACTTGTGCAACCGTGCTCACTACAAGCAGCTGCGCAAGCTCGTGCGTCCGCCTATGCTTTGGGAGGTGCTAGCAGCTCGTGCGGGCCGAACGTTGGCAGAGCTGATGAAGTTGTTCGTGATGAAGGCAATGCGGTACATGGAGGAGAGTTACAGCCGTTAAGCTATAGAGAGGAACTGGGCAAGCTGATGAAGGAGAGCATAATGAGTATATCGTGTAGCAGATGGAATGTGATGACCAGAGGGCATGGGATGAAGAGCAAGCTGTAGAGGACGACGAGGAGGACAGTTCCGATGATGAAGAAGTTCCTATCCCCCAGAAATGGAACCGGTTTAATGCGGAGGGTGTTTCGCACATGATGAGCATGAATCACCATGGGAGTATCATGACACAGAGGTTCGGTTGCATGCTATGTTTGCTGACAAAGAAACGCTGCAGGATGCCATCAAGCTTTGGGTCCTTTCAATGCAGCGGACATTTCGCGTCGTGAAATCAAGCCAGGAGCAGTACACTGTGAAGTGCGAGCAGGATGGTTGTCCTTGGAGGGTGCACGCACGTAGACCCAAGTATGAGACTCACTGGATTGTGTCCAAGGTGGAGCCGCACTCCTGCATTCTAAACACTGTCTTGGCGAGGCATCGTAACCTAACGTCCGGATTTATAGTCAATTTGATGTATGGGGAAATAGTTGAGAAGAAAGATATTGCAGCCACGCATATTGTGGTAGCTATCGAGAATAAATTCAAGTATAAGATTAGCTATGCGAAGGCGTGGCGTGCCAAGCAAAAGGCGTTGGAAAAACGTTTTGGCACTTTCGAGGCGGCGTACGATAACCTTCCTCGTATGCTTAAGGTGTTGCAGCAAAGGAACCCGGGCACGTACATCGCCGTGCACGACAAGCCGTCCATAAGTCCACCGGGATTTGCAGTGTTACAGATAGCATTGTTTGCATTTGGTGCTAGCATTGAAGCATTCAGGCACATGCTGCCAGTGATCTCAGTAGATGGGACCTTCTTGTGAGCAAATACAAAGGGCGCTCCGACGGCCATAGGCGTTGACGGTAACAATCAAATATTGCCACTGGCCATTGCATTTGTGGAGAGTGAGAATTATGAGAGCTGCCTATGGTTTCTCAGACATGTGAAGGCTGGAGTTGTAGGCACCCATCCTGGTGTGTGCGTAATCCATGATCGCCATGCCGGTATTATAAAAGCTATAAGAAAACTTCAAGAAGATCCTGAGGAGACCGTTCCTTGGCCGGATATGAGGAACTGGTGGTGCAGTCGTCACTTAGGGGCAAACTTTTTCAATCAATTCCCGAAATAATCTTTGATGAAGCTATTCAAGAGGCTGGCCAGGCAGAACCAGCAGAGGAAATTTGATGCTTTATGGGGGTTATTGGATGAGCATACCAGGAAGAACGTCGAAGAGAGGAGCAAGGGGCCGGTCACTCCTGGGGCGGCACAACCGCAATGCTTGCCAGCAATTGATGAGGCTAACCCAAGTGGTCCAAGAAGGCGGAGCTCACGAAACATCAAGTGTTTCTCGCAGTGGATCGAGGGGGAACCATTGGAGAAGTGGTCAGCTGTTGCACGACACGGATGGCGCAAGGTATGGAATAATGACAACTAACCTTACCGAGGTCTACAATTGGGTCCTCAGGGGTCTCTGTTCTCAGCCCCTTGTCGCCATCGTGGAAGGTGTTCTTCATAGCACAATCCGCTACTTCAGGGAGAGGCACGCGAGTGCCGCACTTCATGTGGCCAATCCCGGAGCCCTGTATTCGTCAAAAATTACGGCATACATAGAGACGAAGGCACATAAGGGTCAATTGCACACAGTGCATATCATGGGCAACAGGGAGCATCGTTTTGAGGTGATACTCCGTGATAGAGCCGGATTTGGGACGTCTCGTTCACTTATTACTCACGAGGTATGCCTTGGAGATCATGCAAACGAACATAGCTGCACATGCAACAAGCTTAAGTTGTTACACAAGCCATGCTCTCATGTCCTCGCTGCATGAGGGACCGTGGGAATGAATCCTTCCAACTTCATGTCCGAGTACTTCTTTAAGGAGAGAATTCTGCAAGCTTGGTGTGGGGAGCTCCGGGGGTTCAGGGTGGTGGGAAACTTCGCCACTTGGACATTTCAGCGAGGACCTGGGTTCTGGATATTAGCATGCTGAAGGGTGGGAAGGGTCGGCGACAGAGCCGACGTATTAGAAATGACATGGACGAATCACAAGCTGGAACATCTGGTGCACGTTGTGGGCGATGCGGTCAGGAGGGGCACACAGCTAGACGATGCAACACATATCCTGATCAGTAGTTATTGGAGACTTCAGCTAAATTTCATGCACCATTTGTAAAACTTGTATGTTACATCCGTTTTCTGTAATGTAGTTGGTGTTGTGCTGGTAGCTTAGTATTGCTCTGTTTACTTAGTTACTACATGTATTTGCTTAGTATTTGCTGTATGGACTATTTGAATGTTATGGACTTGAGACCGACACGTTTGCAATGACCGTAGCTTGTTGTTTCAGAAATTATGATTACTGTCCTCTGAGAAGGCAATGTTGTAGCACTTATTTCGTGAAACGTACTGTTTCCTGCAAATGACTGAAAAGGCTACGTTGTACCAAATATATTGAATGGTCCAAGCTCTGAATTTATTACGAGACTACAGGCTCTGAAAAGCCTTCATAAGGACATTTATTGCTACACTGGACTCCTGAAAAAGCGAAAAGATTCCCATGTCGTCCTCTCCATGGACTATGCCCACTGCACCAGATAACCTGCCTATATAAAGGCCTCCTATGTCTTCCAGGCCACATCTCCTCCTCTATCCATCACAATACTACTACACAACAATGTCTTCCTGGAGGTCCGACCCATTTGGAGTGCCGGAGTGGCATGAGCGCCCGAAGTGCCATTGCGGCTTTAGGACGATGTTGTGCGTCTGGACGGATCGAGTACAACAAGCCAACTACGGCCGTAGGTTCTTCAAGTGTCCAGACCTGGATGACGACTTCATGGTAACGACGACAATAAATCATTTGTTTCTCGTTATCGTTTTTCAACTTCATCCATGACATCTACCATGCCACACATAGCCTTGCAAGTTCATCGAATGGGTGGATCGGGTGCCGCCGGCATGGCCATGGAACCGGCCAATGGAGGTGGAAAACAAAGGACAATACTTTGTCAAGATGGATCAGGCTCGCGAGGTGGAACGACAGATGAGGCTTGAGCAAGAGCGTCGCATGAGGGTGGACCAAATCCGTCTTAAGGGCAAGGAGGATGAGCTGCAAAGGAGGCGGGAGCAGTTAAGTCTGCGTGAAGCAGCCATCAAGCGTCAGGAGGAAGAGCTTCAAGCTCGTGAGGCAGCTCTCAAGACCAAGAGTGACAGGAAGAATGATGCAGCGGAGCCATCTTCAGGGCGCGAGAAAAAGGGGAAACAACCACGCTACACCCAGTAGACAAAATGTAATAGACCCAGCAAGTTATATTCCCTAAGGCATGTTAGGACTAGTAGTGGAGTTCTGAACATTAGAAGTACAGAGTTCCACACATGCCACTTACCACTTTATGTATCGAATGTTCTACACTTAATCGTTCTTAAAAAAAATTTCCAAAATTATTTATGCACCTACAACATCCAGTGAACATAAACTTTTATTACAACTATACCAAATTGTTTCCCGGTTTAAAACTACAAAATTGACAAAACTCTAAAAAAATCACGGGGGGAGAGTAAAGTTGCCCTCCTATTGGGCGACTGCATTATAAGTCGCCCATCCATTGGGCGACTGCATGATAGTCGCCCAATAGGAAGGCGACTAATTGCAGTCGCTGGAAGGTAGAGCGACACAAGTTTTGTCGCCTCCCGGTTGGGCGAAAGGTGAGAGTCGCCCAATGGGGGGCCACTTGAGCCTATTTTTGTAAAAAAAATTTCCGCGAGTATATTTATGTATTTTCGAATAAAAAATGGATTATCCGTACAAAAAATTCTGGGATGGAGCACGGTACCAGAGATCCACGATGATCCTCGCTATAATTGGTGGGTAGGGAAGGCATTGGGGGAGGCTGGTGGTGCTCTAGGCCAAAAGAATTGAACTGTAACTCACCAAGATGACGGGGAAGACCATGGCCAGATTTGGAGACAAAGGGATTCTCTGGTGAGCTACAGCCAATGACATGGCAATTCTGTGAAGGAGGAGAGATAGTAGGGTGGGAGACAGTAGGGTGGGGTGATCTCATTGGACACATGCTTTGGTATTTATAGGTTGCGAGGAGTCTTGGCAGCATGGGCTGGTCATAGTGGTAGTCGTGAGCTATCCTAACAGTCATTACTCACCATAGTCAACCGAGGGATGGCCACAAGGCAATGAGATGATGGCACGCAGGCAATAGGATGACCGGTCAAGGTGCTGGCAACGCGAGTAGCGGAAATCCTCTCTTGGGCGGTCTTCGATGTCGTGGTCAAGAAATGGGACAACGAGCCATGGGCGCAGGTGTATCCTCTGGTGTTCGGGTGTGAGTTATGGCAGGCGATGATAGGGCGTACTACGGTGTGAACTCAGGCACAAAAGTGACGACGCAGCTCTGGTCAAAGGGTGCAGCTCCCCATGGCGCGATGCAGCCGATGAAGCGGTGCACGAGAGGAATAACTCCGGCATGGGTGAGTGTGGGGGAAGGTAGGTGATAGTGATGCGAGTCTAGTGCACTTGTTGGGGTAGCTCAGGAGCAACCAGACGACGAGTTGGCTCAGACGATGGTGTGGCTAGCAAGGTGGGGGTGACTGGCGCTCGGGCTGAAAGTGTCGTGCATGAACTGGCTTGGCTAGGCTGGGCCAGTGCACAGGAGAGGGGAAAATGGGCCAAGCCCAGTGGGCCAGCAGGCCTAGAATGGGTTTTGCCCAATCCACTCCTTCCATTTTTTATTCTTCTTTAAACTTTGGATTTGAATTTCAATTCAATTTGTACATTTGAAATGAAAGCCAATTCATGTGTATTATATTTTAAAATCAATTGGCATCAATTTCTCCATTTATTAATTTACCAATTTAAGGCTTTTAGTCAGCAATAGATTTCTAGGGTTACATTGTTTTATTTTTTTCTTTATGTATATATGTATATGTATATGTATATATATATATGTAGGTATGTTTGCATGTATGTGTGTATATATTTATATACATATACACCTACATGTATTTTGGTTTGGTTTTAAGTTTATGAGTGATCCTCGATTCTAGGGTTTTTATGCTCCTGTTTTTATTTTGGTATTTGAGCTCAAATTTTATTTTTGGTCTGCTATTGCCTGTATTTTAAATTTTTAGTTGGCTTTGCTCTAACAAGACTTATACTGTAAATTTTTCTGCCCTAATTACTGGATCATCTTTTTAGATTCATTTTGTAATTTGTATTTAGTTCTCATTATTTACACCCTTTATTCATAATTTTATTTCTAGGGATTTTTATTTATTGGAACCTCAATCAAAACCAGAGAAATTCCAACAAAAATCAAATGCAAATAAGATTCATTCCAAAAAAATTTTAAAACTTATAAAATTTCGTCATCCTAATTTTTGTGATGTTACACTACTGCACTCAGCCTGTCAGACCGTGGCTCTCATGCTAATCTAGCTGCTGCTCCATCCCTAGTCTGACCGCACCTGACCGTTATGACGGTGATCCCAATGCTAGTTATACCACCGGCAACAGAAGTAATTGAAAAATTGCAAACTCTTAAAAACCAAACTCAAACTCTGTAAACTCTTTAAGCCAAAAGTCAATTAGTATCACAATCATGAGGTGACCTTTACAGAGTCTCACACTTTCACTACGAGGTAAATATATCTACTGCAAACTATCGATCGAAAGAAAATTATGAGGTTGATTTTCAAAATAATATAATACACCGGCAAATGAAATTCCAAACCTTTGGAACCATTTGCTGTTGGAGAGAGGAGACATAGTTGTGTTATTTCTTACCCCATGATTGACCTGTTGATCAACTGTTCTTGCTCGTTTGCCTGCAGCCTCCGCCATTATTGTCCTCATCTCGATCTAAATTTCCTCCTACAAACATGGTTAAGGGCATATTCTCCAAAAGTAATCTTTTTAAGGCTTGACCAATCCAGAGGAAGCTTTGGAAGTTAACCACTCCAACAATATCGTGACTTATGTTAATTTCCTGTGTCAATTTCACATCAACATTAAAGGAGAGACTTTACTGATTAAACCAAGGCTCTCTCCTTTGGCAATCACTGTCATTGGTACCTAACCATAAGCCAACACCCAACAAGTTACGCTGCAAAAGCTAATCTCTCTAATGGCTGTATGAACAGCTAGCACTAGCAGTAATATATACCTCAAGTCCAAACAGGCACAAAACAATAATACTAAAAGACTTACACTAAACATACATAACTTATGGACATCTTTCAAATAAATAAATAAAATAGTTTCTTCATCAAATAATATTTTTAAAATAACTTATCAACATTCTGATTCGTTCATATAAATATTTATATTAGAATCAAAAACTATAATTCATATAGCAAAAATTAATCCACCTATTAAGTCGCGTGTGTCTGTGGGGGCTTTGCAGCTTTTCCTTCCCTTAAATACCTCCTCCTCCACTCCCCCATCCTCATTCCATCGACCCCTAGCTAAGCTGATTAAGCCAACCAGCCCCTCAAACAACACAAAATTAACATATATTTCAAGTCTCTCCATTTGTTTTTTGCGTCCACGCCCTTAGGAGAGCTCGGAATTCTGCTTCCCAGTACGGTGTATTAATGGATCTCGCGACGACGCCGGCGCGGCGGCCGATGGAGCCCGGGCTGGCGCGGCGGCTGTGGTACGTGGTGCTCGCCGTGTGCCACATGCTGCGCCGCGGTCTCTGCCGCAAGCGCCTCATGATGGACGTCCACCACCTCCTCGGGCGCGGCAAGCTCGCCGGCAGGGCGCTGCGCGGCTTCCTCGCTCACCCCGCCGCCGGGCACGGCCACCTTGCCTCCTCCTCCGCTTTAGCGTCGTTCTACGGCCACTCGAGGGAGGTGGAGTTCAGCTGCACCACCACGCCGTCGTACCCGCAGTACTACGGGCTCTTTCCCTTCAAGAGCCGCGGCGGGCGCGGCGGCGGCAGCCGGGGCGCCCGCGGCGAGTTCGGGGCCCTCGACGCTGCTGCGGTGGCGCAGGCATTCGAGATGATGAGCGCCGAGGTGGAGGGCACCGGAGGGGGCACGCCAGCGGTGGCCGGGATGGCCTGGATCCTGGGCCGCAGCCCCACGGGGGTCCGGCCGCTGCGCGTCACCGACTCGCCGTTCCCGGTCGCGCCGGAGGACGGCAGCAGCGAGCGCGTGGACGCCGAGGCCGAGGACTTTATCAAGAGGTTCTACCAGCAGCTACGGATGCAGCACTCGGCCACCACGCCAGAGTGCCAGCTACGCCGCTGTGGGTAGCTAGCTCCGTTTTCCCGGCGGCCGCCGGCATTGTGACGGGCGCTAGCTTTGCTTTGCACCCGTGCCGTGCGTGCGCGTGGGCGCTTGTACGCGTGTATGTGTGGTTTCATGCATGCATGCATGGCGAGGGCGATGCCTCGGCGAGGCGTGCGAACGCTATGCTTGGGCCGGCCTATACGAACCTACGCACCGTGCACGAATTATTTTACCATGAAGCCTATCTTCAATTCTGCATAGATCTTCTTCATTTGTATTTCATATATTTCTCCTCGTCAATTTCAGCTTGTGGTAATTTTATTGTAGGATTTGATTTGTACGGCACATCGGTCATTAATTGTGATTGAGAGTAGATTTTGCAAGTTATTCAGGATACATCCTGCTTAATCTAGTTCTTACCGATTTTAACCCTAGATAAAACCACGTATACCTGTACTTTTTAGCTTTAGCTTATAGCTGCTATCTATTAAAGAGAGTACAGAGTAATAGAAATTTATATATGTGTTTGACCGATATAAATGAAGTCATTACAGTGTGTACTATAATCACTTGTACATTTTATTTTAAAAAATAATTTCTTAAAAAAATTAGATACTAGAGAAAAACTGAAGAGTAGATTTTAGAAACCGAAAAATAGAATCCCTATATGGAGAGCGTCTTAGAGCAACTCCAACAGTTTGGCATCCGGCTTCCCCATCCTTTAATTTTTGGCAAAACGAGATAAAACCCTCTCCAACAGTTTGGCATCCTCCTTCCCCATCTTTCCCAACTTGCCAAATATCTGCTCTGAGCGCGCAAATATCCGCGTCAAAAATTTCCGCGCATCGTGGTTGGGAAGCCGCGCCGCCTCTTCTTCCCGCGCGCGCGAAGTCTGGAAGCAGTCCTTCTCTTCCCGCGCGCGCGAAAATTTTTGACTGCAACCAGTCCTTCTCTTCCCGCGAAGCACTTGGAAGCTGTAACTTGGAAGCTTTTTGACTGCAACTTGGAAGCGAAGTCTGCGCAACCAGTCCTTCTCTTCCCGCGCGCGCGACGACTGGAAGAAGCATCGCGTCCTTCTTCCCTCAGGCGATCAACCAGTCCTTCTTCCCGCGCGCGCGACGCCTGGAAGACGCATCGCGCAGGTTCGCCATCGACCAGGAAGTCTCTGTCCCGCCTCTTCTTCCCGCGCGCGCGAAGTCTGGAATCCGCGCCGCCCTTCTCTTTCCCGTGTGCGCAGGCCAGGAAGACGCATCGCGCAGGTTCGCCATCAACCAGTCCTTTCATTTATATTTGTTTATTTGTAGATTCGTCTAAATGATCGATTAGCAATTAGCCGGTTGATGGCGAACTGGACCGACGAGAATAGTACATGATCATGTATATTTGTTCATCGCATTTGTCATTCATTTATTCTTATTTATTTGTAGATTCGTCTAAATGGAAGGAGGTGGATTTTATACAAACATGATAACAGGAGATGATGTTGATGTTGCTGGGTTGGACGACTTCACCTTTCCGATGACAGAAAACACTCAGGAAACTCATGACCTTCCTTCTCAAGATCAACAAATTGGCGTGCAAGTGCAGCCAAGTGAAGGTGTTGAGGGCCCTCGTAGAACAAAGGGATTGGCTAAGAGAACAAAGAATTTTCATGCAAAGGAGGATATAGTTGTATGCTCTGCTTGGTTGAACGTTAGCAAAGATCCTATTAACGGGGCCAATCAATCTCGTTCCAAGTTTTGGAGTAGAGTTCATGCTTACTTTGAGGCAAACAAGACAACTACAGCTATCAGAACAGAGAGTTCAATTATGCATAGGTGGCTCGCTATTCAGATGCAAGTGAACAAGTTTTGCGCATGCTACGAGGCGATTGAGCGTAGGAATCGAAGTGGCAAAACTATCCAGGACAAGGTTTGTTTTGCACGTTTTTTTTCTTTTATTTGGTTCATTTGAAATTATATATATATTGACATTTTTACATGTACAGATTTCGGACGCGCTTGAGATGTACAAGGAATTGGACAAGGACAAGAAGTCATTTACTCTTATACCTTGTTGGAACAAATTGAAGGAAGAAGACAAGTGGAAAGCCAAGAGGGTGGAACTGGCCGAGCAAGAGAAGCTAGCAGGCAAGAGAAAACAGAAGGTTAACTTGGACTCGACACCATCGAATGGAGAAGCAACAAACACTGAAGATGTCATAGAGATTGCAACTCCAGAATCCGAAGAAAGGAAAAGGCCACAGGGTGTGAAGAAGGCAAAAGAAGCTCTAAAGCGAGGAGGTGCCGAAGCTTGCATGGAAGCTTTGGACAAAATGTGGGCAAAGAAGGAGGCGTTTGACTTGGAGAGAGAGAAGAAGAAAGAGGAGAGGTTCCTGATTTCACATGAGCTAGAGAAGAAACGTCTGTTATTAGAAGAAAAAAAAGCTGAAGCGGATTTGATCAAAGAGGAAAAAGAAATAATGTTAATGGACATGAGCTCCCTCACCCCGCTGCAGCAGCAGTACTACGAGATGATGCAGCAGAAGATTATCACTCGGCGTATGGGAAATTAAATTTAGATCATGTCATTTGCTTTCAATAATCTGTAAACATTAGTTTATTTTATGATTCGGAGAACCTTTGCTTTTGTTTGTGATTCGGAGAACCTTTGCTTCCATTATCATATATTTTATTTTATTCCACATGCATGGAACTGTACATGTTGCTGGTGGCCGGAAAACGAGATCGTGCATATTTGCAGATCATGTTCTTGTGTGCGACTCAAAAATGTGGACGTGCATGCTACTGAACAAATTAAAATGAACCGATTACACTTGAGTGAAAATATAAACTGATTCTAACGATTAAATGAAAATACTATGTACCTAATATAAATCTGGATGATGGTTCCATAGGTGCTCGATGAGGTCTTCTTTCAACTGGACATGTGTTGCCGGGTCTCTGATCTTTTTATGAGCATCAATAAATTCATCAAGTGTTCGAGTAGCCTGGCCACGGGAAGGTTCCACATTTGCACCACCATAATCGAACCTTTCAGTAGGGTCGACGATTTTTTCATCTTCAACAATCATATTGTGCATGATGACACAAGCCCTCATGATCAAACCAAGTGTCTTTGTGTCCCACAAGCGAGCTGGTCCTCGAATAATGGCGAACCTACATTGCAGAACCCCAAAAGCTCTTTCGACATCCTTCCTCGCTGCTTCTTGTGCTTTGGCAAAATATTTGTTCTTGTTCCCCATAGGTAGAGAGATTGACTTGACTAAAGTTGCCCACGAGGGGTATATACCATCTGCTAGATAATAACCCATGGTGTAATCGTGGCCATTAATGGTGTAGTTCACCTCTGGAGCTCTACCCTCTGCCAGGTTTGCAAATAACGGAGACCGGTGCAGGACATTGATGTCATTATGAGACCCAGGCATTCCAAAAAAGGCATGCCATATCCAAAGGTCATTCGAAGCAACTGCTTCTAAAATGATAGTGGGCTTCTCCACATGACCCTTGTACTGACCATGAGATTCGTACGGACAATTCTTCCACACCCAATGCATACAGTCGATGGACCCTAACATTCCAGGAAAACCATTTTTCTCACCGAGTGCCAGTAAGCGTGCTGTGTCTGCCTGATCGGGATGTCTCAGGTACTCATCTTCAAAAATATCAACAACTGCAGCAACGAACCTACGAAGGCTCTCAAGTGCAGTACTTTCACCAATGCGAACATACTCATCTGTAGCATCAGCCGGTACCCCATATGTGAGCATACGAAATGCAGCGGTGACTTTTTGCAAGCAACTTAATCCAAGTACATTGGCCGCATTTCTTTTTTGCACAAAGTAATCATCGTGTGACTCAACAGCATTCATTATGCGTACGAAAAGGTCCCTACTCATCCTGTACCTGAACAAAATAAACAAAATTTTAACAACACATATTATAATTAATTGCATAGTACGGGGCTAATCAAAGGTGAATGAACACCAACCTCCGACGGAATAAATGTGGACCGTACGTCGGATTATCCGCTAAATAATCTTGAAACATTTTTTCATGGCCACCTTCTCTATCTCGATAAATAACAACATGGCCAGGGACAGAACCACCATGTCTTCGTTTATGACCCGAAAACGTTTGTACAATTCGAGCAGCTGTGATGATGAAATAATCATCGTCATCTGAAAATGAATCGTCATCCAATTGTCTTTGAAGATATGATTTGTAAGCACTCATGACGTCGACTAACCCTGCTGCGAAAAAAGAGTAGTACTGTCTCGATCTGGTGAAGACACTGGCGTCTCCTCCTCTAGCTTCCCTTGCTAGCAACGTTGAAGACAAGCTCACGCACGTAGAAAACTCAATGAACTTGACCATAAAAGACAATCTCACGCACGTTGAAGACAAGCTCACGCACGTAGACAACGTTGCTGCTCTAGTACAGATTTTCTAATGTTTGTATTGCTTTAAATAGAAGACAAACAAGACTATAAAACGGAGTACAACGCTGCGTCCGAGACCCAAACTGCTACAAACCGAAACGGAGACAAACGAAGCACGCGGCGGCGGTGTTCTGGCGGTAGCGCCCGCGTGTACTTTCCCGCGAAAGGATTTTGCCGCGAAAAAAACAACACGATGGTACAAACCGAAACGGAAAGCAAACGAAGCACGCGGCGGCGGCGTTCTGGCGGTAGCGCCCGCGCGTACGTTTCCCGCGAAAGGATTTTGCCGCGAAAAAAAAACACGATGGTTAGACCAATTTTAATTTTTGGCAAGTGAATTATGGCAAACTATTGGAGATGGGCTTCTTTTTTTCTCCCCATATTATTTTGGGAGTTGGCAAACAACAATATATGGGAAACAAAAAATACCAAACTGTTGGAGTTGCTCTTACGCTGAGTATTTATGCACCGACGCGTACAGTATTGTGTCCTCTTTGTATAGCTAGCTATATAGGGCCGTACGATTCCTGTCGTGATCAAATTCACACGATCTTCCGAGAAGAAACAGGACTCTCTAAGCGGCGGGGGTGGGTTGACAATGGTCTATAATTTTTAGTTTAAAATTTTGAATTCTGACTATTTATAAGGGAGATATTTATGTGTGGTTTTAGCCAATATAGATGAAATCGGGATAATATCTACTACAATCGATTTATAGACCCAGCCTTAAAAAATATTCTGTTTGAAAGTTAGTTATTGTAGAAAATTAAGTCATAAACTCAAAAGAACCCATCTGATTATAGCTTGTGGTTTTCCTCTAAACAATAAATAGGATGGCTTCTCTATTATATTTTTAAAACAATTTATTAATATATTTTTAAAATAATTTATCAATACTCAATTTATTTACATAAATATTTATACTAAAATAAAATTTTATCGACCACGCTCAAGAAACGCACCCAGCAGCTGCCAGGCCGTTGTCTCCTATGCTAAGCAAAGGTGAGTACGTGGCCTTGTTCTCTCTAACAACGTGGAGCTACTCAATTATTTCAACCACGCTTTCTCTGCCATGTCTTTCACCTGCATGGCAGCCTGTGCTGCAGCTGTATGTACTGTATTACGTAGCTGATGTTGCCGTCACTTAACTACCTATTCCATTTGTGTGTGTCCCTATCTATATCCATTGCCTACCTAAGTAAGAGATATTTTATGGAAAAAGCATAGCCAAGCATTTACATCTTGCAACTAGATACATAAAAAGTTTTTGGATTTGGTACTGTTTATAAATTTTAGTTGGCGTGCTACTATATATATAAATTTGTGTCATCTATGATTGATCTGTCTATTTGTATAGGAGAGGAATTGATCGGACTGGACTCGCCAGCAACGGTTCCTCAACACGTTATCAGCACGAATTGCTTCGGTGAATCGAAAGTTAATCATCGAAGCATTAGTAGATTGAATTGTCCATATCTAGATCGCTTTAAATTCCGCATATTTCACTTTCTAGATTATTTTCTACGATGTAAATCCGCTCCAATTTACCACAAGCAGACTTGAAGTCACGGGCACAATGTCGATCGATAGATTATATGAAAGAAATAGATGTTGATTGCATTGTAGACTGGAAAAAAAGAAAAAGAAAAGAAAAAACATGTTCGGCCTCCCACCGCCTGCACGCACGGCTGCCCGCATGGCTACCGCTACGTCTTGCCGGGCGCCACCACTAGCCCCGCACGGCCGCCGCCAGGACCACCGGCTACCCAATCGGCTGCCCGCATGTCACCATGCACCCGGCCACACGTCGAAGCCGCCACAACCGCTCGGCCTCGGGCGCAACCGCAGCCCCCACACGGGCCGCCAGCACTCCCACACGAGCCACCGACCGCTCCCGCACGAGTCGCTGGCCGGATGCGTTCCACCGAGGCCGGCTCCACGCCCGCCTGCGCCATCGGATTCTGCACGGGCCGGGCCGGATGCGCTCCGCCGAGCCCAGTCGCCCGTCACGCCCAGATCCACGCCCGCATGCGCCACCGGATTCCGCGCTAGCGTGCCACCTGCACCCGGCCGAATCCCGACACCACTACCAGCGCCCAAAGCCGAGGCCGGCCCCGCCGCTGCGCTCGCCATGTGCCCCCACACGGGCCGCCGATCGCCCACACCTCCCGCTGTCGCCGTGCGCCTGGATGTGCCACCACACACTCAAAGGTGTCGTCACCGCCACTGCTGTGAATAGGGGTAGGGGAAACCCTACCCCTTTGCCTCTTGACCTGGCCGGTAATGAGCCAGATGGGCCGAAAGAAAAATGGGCCGGAGGCCCAGGCCAGAAGGGAGCACTGGCGATTTTGCATAAAAGCCCTCCCGAATTCTGAAAATTACGGAAGTGTCTTTAGAACTTTCAGATAGGTCCTAGATTTTGCAAATAAGCCTAAAAAATCTTGCGAATTACGCAAAAATTTTCTCTAAATTGAAAATTTGCGTATAGGCCCTCGAAATTGCAGAATTCGTTGAAAATTCATATTTCAGCATAAAAGGGCCTCGGGAATTCAAATTTTGAATTATTTTTAGCATTTGAAGCGTGTTTAGCACTGTCATTATTATTTTCTATGTTTCCTATATTTATTTACTGTTTTGGTTAATTGTAATTATTTAAATTGCCTTTAATCACCGAAAGTATCAGTAAAATTTATAGAAAATACATAGAAAATTATAGAACATTACGAGAATTTTTCGTACCATTATCCAATTCATTTACCGATAGTAAATTTATTTATGCTTGTTTACCAATAGTAAACTTATTTATCCCTCTCATGCACATGTAGATGACAGGCATCACGAACCGGGAGTTCGAGGAGCTGGCCCAGTATAGCCAAAACTACTTAACTTGGGCTTCCGATGTCGAGATAGTACTTAGGGCTTAGAAGCTCCGTGCTGCCATTGGGATTGGTGCACCATAGGATGCCAAACCTGCTACAAGTATGGCAAGTAGGAACGACAAGTCATATGGTCAATAAGACCAAACCTGCTACAAGTGTGGCAAGCGGGGACTCTGGTCGCGGATCTGTAAGGATCCGCAACACGTCGTCAATGCCTTCCAAGCTAAGAAGAAGAAGGATGACAAAGGGCAACATGAAACCCACTTTGCTTTTGTTGAGGGAGAGAGTTCTGAGCAGCTGCTTGCACCGATGGAGGTTGACTCCATTCCTGCAGCAGCACCCCCTCTTGACATTGTAGCTGCCACTGCTATGATTTATCCGGAAGAGCGTATCACCCCCGAGAAGATAGTAGTCGAAGTCTCTGACTTCTTAGCAGATTCAGTCAAATGCACAGAATGCATTTAGACTTTAATTGTCATTCATTTTATGTGTGGAAGGAATAAGTTAGGATTTGCATGGATGGTACTCAAACAATTTTATTTTCTCATGATGTTTGGATGATGTTGAATAATTTCTTCATTTATTCAGTTTATAATGGCATGATATGTTTTGATATTGAAGTATTTTATTTATGTGTTGATTGCCTTCTACTACATATTAATAAAATACTTTATATTAGAACACGTGTGGCGCCTTATGGACGAAGTGTGCTTAGCCGACAGCGGCACAACGAATACCATTTTAAGAGAGACAAAATTCTTTCAGTCGATTAGTAAGAATGCTGCCAGCCTTACAACAATCGCCAGTAGTGATGCTTGTATAATATGTTCAGGAAGAGCCATAATTATACTCCTAACGGGCACAACTTTGGTCATTCAAAAAGCTTTATTGTACCCAGAATCGACTAGAACTCTTCTAAGTTTCAAGAATATTCGCGCTAACGGTTTCCATGTTGAGATTGAAGAAGAGTATGATAAGGAATATCTGCTCATTACAAAGCGTGAAGCAGATGGAAAAAGGGTATTAGAAAATTTTCCTTCATTAGAAATTGGGCTATACTACACTAATATCAAGGCACCTGTAGCCTATACTACCCTGAAAATAATATTTAGAAGCTTTGAACTCTTATGTCTCTAGCATGAAAGATTAGGCCACTCAGGTCTTAGGATGATGAGAAATATAATTAACATTCACGAGGACATAATATTAATGTAAATAATTTTCTGAATCACGAAGATTTTGTGTGCCTCGCATGTGCCACCGAGAAATTAATTACTAGACCTTCTACTCTAAAAGTGAAGGATGAAGTTTTTGCATTCCTAGAGCGCATCCAAAGAGACATTTGCGGTCCCAAATAGCCACTATCAGGGCCATTTAAATATTTCATTGTGTTCATCGATGCTTCCTCGAAATGGTCGCACGTATGTTTATTGTCTACGAGAAACCATGCTTTCGCAAAGCTGATCTTGTAGATAATTCGCATTAAAAATATTTTTTCTGATCATCACATAAAGTCCATCAGAATGGACAATGCCGGAGAATTTACTTTAAAGACATTTGATGATTATTGCATGGCAATGGGAATTACAGTTGAGCATTTTGTACCACATGTCCACACCCAGAATAGACTAGCAGAGGCATTAATCAAGAGAATTAAATTTATTGCCTGACCGATTTTGCAGAATTGTAATTTACCAGCTACATATTGGGGACACGCAGTCCTGCATGCAGCAACTCTCATCAACTTTAGACCATCGGCATACAACATCTATTCACCTATGCAACTAGCGCAAGGCTCAGCACCGAAAATTTCTTATCTCCAGAGGTTTGGATGCAAGGTTTATGTACCTATACCCCATCCACAGCTTATACTGCTACAATTGCCCAATCCCCTACTGCTTATACTGCAAGAAACATCAATACCCCGACGACTGTCTCACAAACCTATTAGCATGTAGGCATTGTGGGGAAAAGGGACATGAGAAAAGTCAATGTACCGCAAACTGCCCCAACTGTGAAGAAGACCACCCGCAGAGAGTGTCCAACAAGCAAGATCACCTGTTTTCTCTATGAGGGACAAGACCACTGCCCCAAGGATTGCTTCATGAGCCCGTTGCTAACCAAGGCAGCCGAGATACAATGGATAGTCTCAAAATCGCTATAGGACTCGTCATGCTTGAAGCTAGGAAAGACAACTAGTGTCAGTTGTCATTTATTTAAGGGGGGTAGGAAGAATAGACAAAAATGTCGGCGAACTACTATGATGTATAAGTACTTTTGGAAAACTGCTATGATGTATAACCACCATGGAGATGCAATAATTTGTATTGTAACTACCATTGTGCGGGCTCGCTTCCTACCTTTGCGAGCAAAAGACGTCGTGTCAAGCCAAACCCTAGAACCTAATGCTAATCAGTTTAAACCCACTTCTATTCTTTCTACTCTACTGGAATCTCGAGGTCGAGATTCATTTGTGGGGGGTAGGTTTGTAACATCCTAAATTTTGGATGTTTGAAATTTTGAGTAAATTAAAACTTTTATTTACATCTTATTGGCATTTGAAAATTTTTGGTTCAAAATCTTATTTGAGTTTTCCTGGGTTTTGCTCCGAGCAAGTAATAACTGAGGATAATCCTCAAGCACAAAATAGCAGTCATAAAAATAAATAAATAAATAAATACACATAAATTCAAATGGTTTTTAACTTTTGACAACCTAAAATTCACTGGAACTCACTAAATCAAAGTCTTATTTAAAGATTGGAAATAGAAAATAATAATAATGAAGAAACTTATGAGAAATAAAACAAATATTAAATCATGAAGGAATTGTGGAAGATAATAGAAACTTGAGTTTTAAAAATCGAGTCTGAAAAGATGATCCATCATAAGGGGAGTACAACTTGAACCCAAAAATATAAAATTCTACTTTAGGAGTAGTACTAATAAAGGAAGTAAATAAAATCAAATGAAAGAAATATGTAAACACTTATATGTATTTTATATATAATTAGAAACTCTACTAAAATGTATAAATGCATAAAAGGTAAGTCTAGCAACAAAAGCTAAAAATGAGTAAATTGATAGAGGGGCCAAAAATATGAATGTACATATACACAAGTGCCCATATGAATGAGTAAATAAAATAAAATAAAAAGAGAGGGACTTTGCGGCCGGCCAGACCGGCCCAGCCAGCCCACCCTTTCCCCTGCCTTCCTCCTCCTTCATGCAGCGTCCCAACAAGGCCGAAGGCCGCTCCACCGCTCGGACAGCCTGCCTCCCCGCGACGCCCGCTTCAGACCGCTGGTCACTGGTGTCTCTCCGCGCGCGTCACCCGAACCCACTGCCATCCAGTCGCGGTCACCTCCCCACCGAAGCCACGCTTGCGTCATCCTCTGCCACCACCAACTCGGGCGTCGCCGCCCATGCCGGAGGCGCCGCTCCGGTCAGCAGCGCACGTCGGCTACAAGGTCGACATAGCATGGCCCTGTTCGCGCTTGTCACCCCATGCCAGCCACACCACTCTGGTCGCTCGTCCTAACATTTTTCCTGTAGCCACACCGAAGCCGATGTCACCGCCATACCCCAGCCAACCACCCTCCTGCCGCCACGCCTTTTGCCCCAGCTATAAAATCCCACCCGCAGCTCCAACCGCATCGCTGTCTTGCGCTCTAGCTCCTCTAGCCCCCAATTGGCCCCCCGTGCCCTCCTCCGCGCCGGCACCCCCTTTCTTCCCCACGGCCGGCCGGCAAGCGCGCCGTTGATTGAGGCCGCTCCAGTTCGATTCCCTCTCCCTAGACCCTCCTCAGAACACAGCAAAGCCATCCCCACCCTTCTCCGAGCTCCTCTTGGCCTGCACCTCATCGGCGTCGAGCGTTACCTGAGCCTGCCACCCCCGCACGCCGCCGACCCACCTTCGGCGCTCCTCGGCCTCCACCGACACCTCCATCGGCTTCCTCAAGGCGCCAGCGTCCCGTTTTGATCACCGCCGGCACCTCTCCAGCCACCTCTCGTCGGGAATCGTGCCGCCGTACGCCGAGATCCTCTGTTTCGGCCCCCCTACAGACTCGGCTTATCTACTACCCCTCCCCCATATAAGCCAGGTAACACCGAAAGTTTGCCTAGCTAGCAGCGCATGCGCTCGCCTTGGCAGCCCGCGTTCGAATCTCCAACCCACAGCGTTTAGAAATAGGTTTTTAACATTTTTGCAAAGTGATTCCAGTGCAGAAAAATTTAGGAAAAATCAGGGAATAGTCCAGAAAAGATGCTAAAATTTATCTAGGGTATAAATGAGCTTAATAAATATTTAACCATGGATTTAATATTATATGTTAGTGGCTAATGTGCCTTTTTAACCTTTATATTAAAGCTTAATTCCTAACTAAGACATAGGGAGACATTGATTAGAAATATTGTGTAGATTTGTGCTCTCATGATGATCTAGTAAATAAAAATTTATTAAACAATAAATCCTAAACTTTTGCATGTCAGTAAAGATCCACCATATGGTCTAAAAACATAAATATTAATCCTATGACCTAGCAATGATGAGAATTCTTTGTCGACTATAATACTCAAATTAAATTAGTGGTTATATTGCATATAATTGACTTATGGTTAAATTTCAAATGATTATACTTAATTCATTCTAACTCTAAATTAAATGAAACCCATTTTTAAATTCATCCAAAAATCAAAGTCGATCCACTGGAATTGAAATCATCAGTTTTTGAGTTATTTGGATTTCTTGCAAATGTTTATTTGGCTTGCTGATTATCTTTTTTATCTAAATTTTCGCGCACGTAACGATAGCATATGAGGCTCAGGAAGAGGAAGCTGAAGCAGAAGCCGCTCTAGAAAACCAAGACCAAACACACTGTGACCAAGGCGAGTCAATACTTTGATCATATTGAACCTACATTTTCTGTAAATTACTTTTGTTTAAATTATCAAATTGCATGCTGTTATTTTATATGCAAACACACATTTGTTTTAAGATTCTAGTTATATGCCCATTATATGACTTGTTAGTATTATCCCTTCTTTGGAACATTTGAATATGTGAACCTTGTCATTCTAGTAAAATTATAATGGTAATATTTCGAAAATAAGTCCGTAATTATACGACATGCTTAGTTGTGCTTAGATAATCGGGGCACAAAAATGCCCAAGCATCACTTTCAATTATGAGAAACTGCATTTTGGGAAGTCATGGTGGTAATGACTGGTATATGTTGGTATGTGTATTTTATGTTCCCAAAAACCCCAACTTGCTTACTTATCTGGGCGGATGGCTCGGAGGTGTGAGTGGTGCAGTGGAAGCACAAAATGGTTAGTGGTAGAACCGCCCAGATAGCCCTAAGGACCGAATCTTGTGATGACCTCCAAGTGTACAACAAGTACAACCACAAGCTGGCAAATTGTAGGCAAGGCTAACTAATTTGCATCAACTCAGTATGTGTTGCGCCGATGTGACCACAGGCGGGCAGAGGATGGCCACATCCTTCGACGTGACGGCGCAAGAGGGTACTCCTGGAAGGGTGGTCATACCCTGAAGGGAGTGAAACCTTAGCGGACGTGACACCGCTGGGAAAAATGCATTGTAACGGTCTTGTGATAATCTACTCAACCGCATGGCTAAGGAATCATATGGGGCAATGAGAAGATTTATCTCTTGTGGGTAAAGTGTGCAACTCTGCAGAGTCAAAACTATTCTAATAGCCGTGGCCACGGTCAAGGGCGGACATAGGAACTTAATTAGATATAGTTCTATTTCAAAAACCGTTGTGGGTGGGATTTGGAAAAGTGGAGGGCAGTGGAAAGCCCTGATTTGTGTTGCCCTGGGTGTCACCCCAGTGATAATGTAAGCGGCTATAACGCTGAAGGTCTAGCATATGGTGCAGAAACCATGTAACGGTGGATGAAATCTGGATCACTTTTATTATTACTGCATTCTTTTCACGCATTATGTTTTGTTCAAACTGCTAGGTCTCAGGAAATTTCTATGTATCATATTTCAAAAATAAAATGCTTCTTTTCCCACAAAATAAAATATAGGGAAGAATATATAGAGTCGAAGATAAAGAAGATGGATGTTTGTGGTAAACACACAAAGACATTGGTGGATTTCGTGTCGATTATCACAAGGAAAATGATAGTATGAATTCTGGAAAAATAAATTGGTGGATCCAAATTAAATGTATTGGATTATCATTGAATTGTAGAGTGGATAGATTGACTAGATGGATGAATTAAATGATTGTGGAGAATTAGGGAGTGCAAAAGTAGTTGCTGGATTACGACACTGATACATAATATAAATTCTTGGGAGATGTTGGCAATGTTGGAATTAATAGAGTTTGATCGATTACTAGCTTATAGAATTTGAATCAATTGAATTTCCGGGAATTTGGAGGTATGATAACAACTATTGGAGTATAATCTTGATCAATGATATTCTTGGTGGAAGTATACTAGTGAATTGTAAACTTGATCAATGATATTCTTGGTGGAAGTATACTAGTGAATCGTAAACTTGATCAATGATATTCTTGGTGGGAGTATACTAGTGAATTAGTTAGAGATAGACAATGGAAAATAAGGTTGATTATTGGAAGAGCAAATTATGGTTTTGGATCAAATACAGAAAGGATTGAATTGTTAGAAAGTCCTGATACGAATGATTTCGGTGGATTACATAAATGATGACACTAGCAGTTTGGAGTTTTAGGCAACAATTGATTTGTGGATTATATAAATTATGATACTCACTGGTTGGAGATTTAGGCAGCAATTGATCCGTGGATTGTATAAATAATGATATTCGTTGTTTGGAGTTTTAGACAGCACTCAATATAGAAAGTGTGGGTTCGGTGGATTGATTAAATGATGTCACTCGTTGTTTGGAGTCTTAGACAACAATCAATAAAGAAAGTGCATTTTCAGTGGATTAAGTCAATTATGGCAATCGCTGTGTGGAGTTTAGGCAGCAACAATAACACTATGATTAAATAATAATAATGCTACTAAAAGCAATTTATGGCAAATAAAATAACACGAGTCTCTCCTTTGATAAGTCATGCATACTATTTATTTGCATCCTGTGTATTGACTCGCGGAGCACGGTGGTTTGTGCTCACACTCGCTCTCCCAACAAATCCAGAATCAGAATCAGATCAGTATGCTTCAGCAACACTTTTGGTCATGATGGCAAAGAAGATGAAGATGTCAAGGGCTAGGTCGCGAACCACCAGTCGGCTGCCTGTGGCATGTCCTAAGGGTCCTACCTGTGTGCTTCATTTCAGTTGCTGCATTTTATTGATGTCGGCCTAATCGGCCCATGTGTAAGTCTTCTATTATATTTATACTTCCGCATGATATGTATTTGATGTTCATTTCTGTATCTGTGAGCACTATCTACTGATCTAGGGAATAGTGCGGTAGAATCACAGAGGATTCCGGATGTTAAAATTTGGGTCCTGACACAATGCACCGGGTAGGGTTGAAATATCAAAGAAAGTTGAAGGTATCCCTAATCCCGTCTAGAGGCCTCAGAATAAAATGACAAAAACTTCGGCCCCTCGAACCCCATGTAACTGGGGACACCCGGTGAAAAAGGATAAGAAGGATTGACATAGCTAATCATTGAAGTTCGCTAGAACCAGAAAGGGAGCCAGTTTAGACCTTGCACTAGTATGACACCTTCAGAAAAGTGTATACTGCATCTGAACATTCCCATGGAGGGAGAAATCAGCTTGGATGTGTGCGCACACATTGGAGCTGAAAAACTAAAGGGATTTACCACCGCAACTGGAAGGAGCGGTGAGCAAGTAGAAGCACAAGAAGAATTGACTCATGATGAAATAGCTATAAACTATGTGCACATGGAGAATCCATAAATAGGACAACAGCCAATGTTGATATCTACTTTGCAAAGAAAATTACCACAATCATCAATCTTGATCCAGAACCCGCATCACTCACTGAATGTAAGAAAAGATCAGATTGGGAAGAATGGAAAAAGGCAACAAAAACTGAATTATTATCTCTGCACAAAATAGAGGTGTTTGGGCCTGTAAGCCGCACACCTCCCCATGTGCACCCTGTAGGGCACAAGTGAGTATTTGTTTGAAAGAGAAATGGAAGAAATGAAGTTGTAAGATATAAAGCAAGGCATGTTGCACAAGGTTTCACTCAACGTCCAGGAGTTGACTGTGAAGAAACCTATTCCCAGTCATGAGTGGAATCATCTTTAGATACTCAATGGCAGTAAACCTACAAGTAGAAATGAAATTGATGGATATGGTAACTACATACCTTTAATGGAAACTTAGATTCAGAAATCTATATGAAGGTACTTGAAGGTATCCTTGTCCTGAACCAAGACAGAGCAAATAGAAATCTGTACAGTGTGAAACTCAGAAAATCACTGTACGGACTTAAGCAAACAGGCAGAATGTAGTATAATTGCTTAAGCGACTTTCTATGCAAGAAAGGCTACATGAACAATAAAAATTGTCCTTGTGCATTTATATGACGATCCCAGAATAGATTTTGTATAATCTCTATATATGTAGATGATCTGAATATCATCGGGACCATGGAAGACATAAAGGAAGCAAGTTCTTACTTGGAGTCAGAATTTGAAATGAAAGATTTGGGTAAAACCAAATTTTGCTTAGGCTTGCAGCTCGAGCATGTCCCTGAAGGAATATTAGTACATCAGCCAGCCTCCGTTCAGAAGGTGTTAGAAAGGTTCGGCTTTGAGAAGGTATACCCATCGAAAGTATCGATGATCGGGATATCTTTACAATAAGATAAAGACCCGTACCGACCTAGGGAAGAGGGGGAGAAAGTCCTAGACCGAATTTCCATACTTAAGTGTAGTATGAGCACTAATGTATTTAGCAAACTGCACTAGACCGGACATTGCATTTGCCGTAAACCTATTAGCAAGGTATAGTGTAGAACCTACCAAAAGGCATTGGCAGGGAATAAAGGACATCTTCCGATACCTCCAAGGAAACAAGGACCTTGAGTTATTCTACAGAAAGAACCAAGACTTGAATATAATTGGCTATGCAGATGCAAGGTACTGTCGGACCCGCATACCGCAAGGTCACAAACAGACTATGTATTCCTGTGTGATGGAACTACAATTTCATGGAAATCGTCTACGCAAAGTCTTATAGAAACTTCGACTAACCACTCGAAAATCATAGCGTTGTATGAAGCCGCACGAGAATGTGCTTAGCTCCGACGAATGATTCACCACATCCAATAGTCATGTGGGTTGAATATCATGCAAGCTCCCACAATTATCTATGAAGATAATACAGCTTGTGTTGCACAAGTGCAAACAGGCTACGTGAAGAGTCATCTCACAAAGCATATCAACCCCCAAGTTCTTCTATGCTCATGAATTGCAAAAGATGGACAAAATTAAGGTACTGTATACTAAGTCATGTGAAAATCTTGCAGACTTATTCACTAAGTCACTCCCAGCATCTAGTTTTGAAAGATGAGTACGAGGAATTGGAATGATGAGACTTAGAGAAGTGTAGAATTCAAGGGGTAATTTTTTTCTCAAGTTCGTTATTAAAACTTGATCACGAAGATCGAGTACCCAAAGAATAAATCCTGCAGATTAAATGAAATTGGGTAGATTGTACTCTTTTTCCCTGGACGAGTTTTCCTGAAGTTTCTTAGCCAAGGTTTTTAATGAGTCAATTCATGCAACACCGCATAATATGTATCATGTACTCTTTCTCCAAATTTTTCCCACTAGGTTTTTATGGAGTTTTGATGAGGCATAAATGTGTCGAATGAGTGCCCAAGGAGGAGTGTTGGATGGGTTTTTATGAAGATCTCTGTGTTTCCAATCTACTATTTGCGTCATCTGTGATTGATCTATCTATTTGCATAGGAGAGGAATCAATCGGACTGGACTTGCCAGCGACGGTTCCTCAACAGTACGTAAGCACCACTTTTTTCTGAACTGCACAGGAGGACTACTTGTATTACTTTCAAAAGAATAATAAAAACAATAAACAAGGGTGGGCCGAGAAAACTATGGAGGGGTAGTGGGGATGCGGCCAGGAGCTCACCTAAAAAGAAACTAAATTGTTGTTATAGAAAATATTGTAAGCTTATGTAGTCTCATGGCCCTCGCTAGATCCTAGGCTCTAACTTCATCCTTAATGATGGCGATCAAGAGTGGGGGTGCAGTTATTGTCGAACAGAAAATGCGAGCGTTCCGTTCCTTCCAAATTTGCCAGATGACTAGCACACTAGTATAGCCTTCCGCGGTGTTCCAAACAAGAGGACAACCTCGTCCCACCAGTCTTAGACTGAATGGAACGCCCACCAGGAAGCCAGGTTAATGGAGTCGCAAGCAATCCATTGTGCTATAAAGGTCCAAATTCTTATGTTAAGGCGGCACTTGACCAGCAGGTATAAGGCAAATTTCAGTTCCTATCTACATAGGGGGGCACATGAGATGATTAGGCCAGCCACGCTTGTCTAGGTAGTCCGCGGTCCATAGTCTATTTTGTAAGGCCAACTAGGCAAAAATTTTAATTTCTGTGGTGCCCATGTTTTCCAGACTAGAGGATTCATGGTGGTTTGAGCCGTTCCAAAGAATTGTGCTTTGTATGCTAAGGTGGCCGTGTACATGCCATTGGTAGTTAGTTTCCCTGTGATTGTGTCGTCGGCTGCCTCGTGTAGGGTAATCCCGGATGTGTGTCCCCAAATGGAGATTAGTTCATGTATGTGTTGCGGTGTTATGCCATCCATCATGTTAAGTGATGAAGCCAGTTGTTCCCTGTCAAGGCAGACCGTGGGGTGCTTTTTTCCTCCTGGATGCCTTGAAGATCATGGGTGTAATATCACAAAGTTTGTTGCTATCAGCCTAGGAGGAAATCCAAAACAATGTCTTCGTACCGTCGCCAGTTGTCATGATTGAGGCCGCTAAAAAGAGACGACGATCTAGGTCATCGCATGGGGTTTTCATTCCTTGCTAGGGTTTGGTTTGGGCTCCCCATTCCTGCTAGAGCCATCTAAGTCTAAGGGCCCTAGCGAAGCGCTGTAGGTCCAGGAGGCCCAATCCTCCTATCTGTGTAGGCCTGCAAACTCTATCCCAATTGACCTTATAGCTTTCACCCATTAACTGCTGATGTGACCTAGCCCAAAGAAAGTGTCTTGTCTGTCTATTAACTGTTTTAATCATGCTTTTCGGCACCTTAATTGCTATAAGGAAGTAGGTCAACTAGGGTATTAGAACGGATTTGATCAAGGTTTTCCTACCTGCTAGAGTCAGCAACTTGCCACACCGTCCTACGAGGCTGTTGTCAGACCCCGGGTTAGCAAACCCAGATTCTCTATGATTCCACCACACTATTCCCTTTAACTTAGTTTATTTGACATGGCATGAATCATAAGAGGATCACTAGTGCCAGACTAGTCACAAGATCCAACATGACTTGATTTAGTTCAAGTTTTTCATATTTAATGGAGCTAGCATGGCAAAAGCTAAGCTACACATAGAAAGACATGATAAATTTAGCAAGTTAGCACAAGACAAGCAAGATATCATGTCACATAAGGACAATAATCAAGGTTCCATGTATTTATATTACAATGCATATTATTGAAATTAAAATGCAATATGATACAAATGAATGCACAAAAAGTAAGCCCCCCTAAAAAGCAGTCTGAAAAGAAGGAAGCTCCAACTTCCCTTAAAGAAGACAAATTGAGAAGAACCAATAATTTAAACGGAAAATCCAAAAAATGAAGGTTCAAACTCAACGAGATCTCCCAACCACACCTTTCCCATATGGTCTCTAGCCTATAACCTTATACCATAGAGCAAAAGGCAACACTAACTATCATAACAAAGACACTAGTGGCCAAGAAGAAAACTTAATCTAGGCAGTAAACAATCCTAAAGAACCATTTAGATAAGAAGTGTGACTGGGATAAAATTATCTAGAGTTGGTTCTGATCTATCCAATCAGACCCTTCCTACCACTAGAACAAGAATGCTATATGAAACCAAGTGGTGGAAAGCAAGTAACTGAAGGTCTCAAGGGAGCAAAACCTCCATCACATTGCTTGGCTATGTGGTGTAATTGGTGTGGTTAAAGCTGAGTGAAGTTGCATCATGAGATCAATAGAAACCTCAACCAAAAGGTCAAAGGAAATGAGAGACCCAAAACATCCACACAAGCCACATGGTCTCCCCTTCACATCCACAACCTGTGACTCAAACACAGGAACAATTGGTGTTCTAGTACTGGGGTAAGTGATATATAAGTATGGATCCAATACTGAGACACATGACAACAAAAGTAGTATGACAAGTACTAATGACAAGAACACATGAAAAGACACCCCCCCACAAGTTTGATCTAGCCCTTATCAGAGCATCTAGAACAATAAAGCCTATTGCAAACCAAATTTAGAAGAAGCTTGTGGACTAATCAAAGTTGTCATGATATCTAGGCATAAGCACAATCTAAAACTACCAAGATTTCATACAAACTATTTCCATGCCAAAACATAAATGAATAAGTTCAAGATATACATGCAATTCAATGAATCACAACCATACACACATAGTAGGTGACAAGGAAAAGTCATAAAAGCATATGCTAGCATGGATATAGGTATAAACATGTACACATGAACCAAAGATGACAACAAGGCATGAATAAATAGAGCATCATGATATATAAAACTATTCAAGATGTAACCAAGCTCAAAACATCCATAATCAAACATGCATCATGTAGACATACATCATGACAAACAAAAATCATGAAAAATACGCTAACATGTATAAATAATGGTGAATAGACATAAGGAGCAAGATGTAGACAATAAAATAAGATAGATACAACGAAGCACAAAATCATGATGATACTTGACTCTTAAAATACACAATCAACAAGTAACTCATGCTCATGAAGTCAAGTTAAAACTTAAGCATCCGATAAATTAATGCATGCAAACCTGATACAATTGATGCAAAAGAGTCAAACTCCCTCTCTAAATAAGCCAAAAGAATTAATAATGCATGAATCACCAAAAAAGAAGTCGGTTGTGCCTTGGAACTAGGGTTAGTGAAGATTAACATGCAAATCCACTTCTAAGACACATGACAAGCAAGAATGTTATAATCTAAGGTGAAAGGAGGACAATAGAAATCCAATGCTCACATAATTATAAGTAAATAATTTTGAGAATGAACAAGAATATATATAAGGCATGGCAATGAGCAAAACAAGTACACTACATGCTAGAGAGATAACTCAAGCTCTGTTTATATCCATGGCAAAGAATGAAGTAAATGAGTAACAAAGCACATAGCAGCGCACTCATACAATCAAGGTCAAAGAATGCAAGATAAACTATGGCAAAGCTCATCTATCTATAATTAGCAATATTACATGTATTATCAACACCAAGTAAGCATAAAACATGTCAATAAACAAAACATATTTAAATTATGCTAACAAGGATCAAGAAAAGGATATGCTAACATGGATACCTAATGGATATATGGATATCTAGAGTAAGATATCTCAAAAGTATGATAGTGAATACATCAAGATAACACATACTCATGATGAAAAGTCAAGCTCAAGCATTCATGAAAATCATGATCGAAATTTTAGCCTATGCATATATGAACAAGCAAAAAGCATGACTGGTGATGAAACTAAAATAGCATATGCTAATAGCAATAAAAGAAATCTCATATATCCACAATTGTTATATCACAATACCAAGTATACAATAAACATGACATGGGCAAATCACGCAAATACATGGTATAATGACATCATGCAAGTATATGAATACATGGGATACAAGCAAGAATATGATACATAATACTGAAAGAATAATGCATGCTCATGAAGAAAAACTCATATATCCACAAGAGAAGAATAATTAGTTAGTACATGGATATAGAAGCAGAATATACATAAAGGCATGACAAGAATGAAACATGAGTAATATATGCCAATATGGTACAAGTCAGCATATGGATAAGCACAACATGCCAATTATGATCAAACATGAATATAAGGGTATGAAGGTATAGAATAGCTCACAAAGTAGGAGGAAACGCCAAACGTAAAAACATATGCCTCTTGGAGGCCATCAAAAAGGAGTGGAGGACCATCAATTGTTCCAATCAAGTGATGAAGCAAAAGACTAGAACCCAATAAATCATATATTCTCCATCCCATGTCTCAATACCTACACATGAGAAGAACAAAGTGCTCGAGTCTTGGATCCCGAAGGGTTAGTAATCAAGTAGTTGAGAACCCAAAACTTAGACACACCAACTCTAGAAGTATGCGAGTTAGCATGATGCAATGGATGGTTCATGCAAGAAAATCCAATTTTGGAGGCACACCGCAAGTAGACAACTCAATGAAGTAAACGAGTGCCATCTCTAAAAAAGCAATAAATGCTTTGCTTGAAAGCACCAAGAGAGAACCAACTAGAGCACCGAAAGAACTCACAACTCCTCCTCACCGTGGGTGCGCACCTTGATGGGGATAATGAGGTACACCTCTTGAGAAACGGCAAAAATACTTGCTTGGGATAGCACGTGGACAAAAACCAAAATCATAAGAGTCAAGTCCACGATGCCGTAAAACACAATTAGAAAAGGTGTCAATGAAGCCATCAATAAAGCAAACCTTAATACTAGACTCACAAGTGTTCATACCATGAGAAAGGCTATGCACACTTGGAAACTTAGAAGTATGGGCTTGTCGCAAGCATTTGGAATGCCGAAAGAAAAGGTCTATTCTATGCCCATCCTCCCCACAAAATGAGCAATGATACAAAGGTCTACTAAGAGACACAGTCTGTGAGGACGCAACATCAACAAGGCTCACAAAAAAATTCCTCTGGGCAGAGGCAGAAGAATCACACAGCACAGATCCAGAACCTCGCTGAAAACCAAGAAAAGAGGGACTAGTCACCCCAGGCCCAGTCAGACTGCCATTCATCAACCAGTTTGACTGTAGTATGGTCTGACAGTAGGGGTAATGGTGATTTGTCCACTCCCCTGGGTCTAGACCCAAAAAACAAGGCTCACACTGTGATTTGGCTTCCAAAATCGAGGCTTCATGCTTTGCACTTGATTGTTCATGTCATGGGCAAGACTATGAACACCAAGAGACTTAGAAGCATGATCACGATGGCATACACGATACTTAAAGTTGGCATAGTGAAAGCAAAGCTCACTTTGTGTCCATCTTTCTTACAATAGGTGCAATGATACTTCTCTTTGAGAGATGTAGTATCACGTGAAAAGAAGCACCCTTATCTTTAGAAATCCTTTGGACAACACTGGAAAAACCAATAAGAGTTGCACTAGCCAAAATAGGAGAATCCGAAGTTATGACACAAATGCCAACAACGATAGAACCATGCTTACTACTAGGAAGATCTAAATCCAAATGCAAGGAGGTGACTAAGTCACAAGATTTAGCGCTCATATCATCGTGCTCTCTCATCAAAGTATTTACACCATCTCTTAAAGAAAGACAATATGTGCAAGAGATGAGAAAAAGCAAGCAAACAATGAATTGGATCAGCATGAGGAACATAGCTAATACAACCACAAAACAAGAGAAGCTAGGCTATCAACATGAGAATCACTGAAGCCTACATGAGAATCATAAACATAAGCACTTGGCTCACTAACCCAACCCTAGCAAACCCAAGCTCCTTTACACATGTGTGGTGGGTCAATTTTAACTTCTCAATTTCATATTTTAAGCATGCAAGAAGAGGCATTCAAAATTTCAACATCCACATATAAAGACGTACAACCTACACATGGTAAGTGAAATTCCAACCTAGTATAATCAACATCAAGCAATCTAGCAATCTTATCATCTAGGCATCTCACATTATTCCTAAAAGCAAGCATATTCATCTTACACAAAGCCAAGGTCACATGAGGTCTATCTTGCTCATGATGAGTTGAAACTCGTCCTCCTCGTCAATATCATCATCAACTATTGACTCAAAAAGCTTCTTCTCCTCTCTAGATGATTTTGGACCTCTTGTCACAAAGGACATCCTTGACAAAAGCATCCCGGCAAAATGCAAAGAAGAGCTCATAAGTTTCCCTATGAGTTGCCATGCTCATGATTAAGATCAAACAAAGAGCAAACATTTCCAACACATATAAGGCCTAAACCACTTAGGCCAACGTTGTGATTTCACACACCACCACTTTTCCGGTATTGGGCAATTAACCAAAATACCCCTTTACCACTTTCCATAAAGCTTCCCGCTTCCTTTGCCACGAAGCATTACCCATGCTTCATCATCTTCCATATGGCCATAATGATTTTCCGCCAAGCCTCTCACGCATCTGGATCCCACCGAACCGTCTTCACTTGCAAATGATCAAAATCAGTTGATGCACCACATGCTTCTCCTTGTGTATGATGGCACCCAGCTTTCTTGACTGTCTGGACCTCAACTCCTCTCTGAACCTAGTACTGGTCCACCTTGCCATTGCCCGTCATGCCCACCACTAGTAGCTCCCACTTTGGTTCCTCGTCATCTCGGTTTTCGACCACCCCGCCAGCCTTGATCATCTTCAGCGTCTCCCTAACCATTCTAGACCTAAGCACAACCCTATGCCTAGTCCCGGTCCTCTTACGCCTCACCATGACCTAGCTCCAAAGTCCTGCAACCAACAACAACAAGCAAACTATTATGTAGCACCACAAAAATACACAAAGTCATCAATTGACACTTTTATCCATATAATGCACAATGCAAAATGTATGCAACCAAAATACTTATCCTAAACCTAGGACCAAACAATACACCCATGTGCACACAAGCAACAACAACCATACCATAACCATATTCCAACAAAAATCCATGACTCAAAACCTAAAACTCTGTTTTTCTAGGAAGATTGGTAGTACTGCTCCATAGCCGGTACTATTGCACTATAGTATTACCACTCCCAAAGCGGTACTTTCGCTTTTTTTGACACTTCCAAAAAACAGTCCAATCAAAATGTGATCTTTGCAAAAATACTTCACTCCATAAAACTTACAATGGTTCATCACAACATTATCCTGAAATTTCTCACATGGTCCTTCAAGCACATACCTCCAGTTGTCGGAGAGCCACACGGCATTCATTGAGGTACTTCACGGTAAGCGAGATGAGCACCGGCACGGAGTCCTCTGCGGGGATCATGAAGTCGATCATATTGTCAGATATCAACTTGTCGGTAAGTTCATGTAGGAGCCTAGATATTACAATCCGGATTCCTCTGTGATTCCACCGCACTATTCCCTGGATCAGTAGATAGTGCTCATAGATTACAGTTCTGATTATCAAAGTACATATCATGCGGAAGTGTAAATATAATAGTAAACTTACTCATGGGCCGATTAGGCCGAAATCAATAAATGGCAGCAGCGGAATGAAGCACACAGGTGGGACCCTTAGGACATGCCCACAAGCAGCCAACTGGAGGTTCGCGACCTAGCCCTTGACATCTTCATCTTCTCGGCCAACTTGTCCAATCTTGTTGCTGAGACGAGGTGATTTGATTCCTGATTCTGTATTTTGTCGCAAAAGCGAGTGTGAGCACTCCAACCCCGTGCTCCGCGAGCCAATACACTGAATGCAAATAAATAGTATGCACACTACAACAAAACATCCGTAGGGAGACATCATATTTGTAGGTTAGAGACGTTCTGTTTCGTCTCCCACAGACAACTGAGGCGCTTTGATAAAGCGTCATAGAAACGTCTCTACATGAACCGTCTCAAAAATATAGAGACGCTCTCTAAGGCGTGCCTATATTATTTGAGACGTTCATTAGAGACATCTGCATTGTATCCTTATAAAGTTAGAGACGCTTTTATAAAACGGCCGCACCACGTCTCAATTAATATAGGCACGTGCGTTGAGACGTTATGTGCCGTCTCAAGATGTCCTATGTAGTATGTATTTTTATTTTGATTGGTATATATTTTCTTCTATACACACAAATACGTATCCGTATGAGAATATAGTATTCCATATATTTATTATATATACATGTATATATAATAATTTTATAAGCAGCACCATAATATTGAGTACATATTTTATAAAATATAAGGAATGGGCGTAGCACAACAGATATACCGTTATAAGAAAAGCAAACCAACTACAACTGAACCAAGCCACACCCCGGCAAACCATTGGCAATTGACAAATTCGTCACCATTGCACCCTCCAAACCCCAAAGAAGTTTACATAAGAGAGGTTTACAAATAATTATAGCATCCATTTAAATCAACAGAGTTCACAACTAAATAAAAATCTAATATGCGATAAACACATGTCGGTAAAACATCCTCCAATTTGACACACATCTTTTTAAACTGCTATAATAAATCATCGTGTCTATTTCTTCAATCAAAAATTGTGCATCGTGTCTTCCACTGCATTTCTTTTCATAGTCCTCCATATCCTGCAAACATAGCAATATATGTAACAGTTGATTCACTTGAAAGAGCAGCACATATGTCGCTTGATTCATATACGGATGTACAGAGATTCCTATTAATGTACGTAATGTACATGTAAGAAAATACATATAAGGAATTCCTATTCTAACAAAGACTATTCAAACATGGATGATGGATGGCGAAACATGCAAAAATTCTGAGTCATTTTGGTAATCGATAACATGGTTAATCATTTTTATGTTAACTACCACCAAGAAAGCAAAGAAATGGGCTTAAAATTAATGTATCGAACTTACATTTGTGGCATGGAATTGCAAAGAAATACAACCTTAACTTTGGCCTTTCGATCTTCCATTTTGGTACCCTTGACATTGTGCCAATATTAAGACAATTCCCAGCAAGGGCAATCTTTACAATTCAAACATCTCTCACTTCTAAAAGGATCCACATTCTTTTATCCGAAAAGCAAGAGGCAAAGGTACCATAAGCATCCTTACATCCACCTCATCAAATAAATAAAATTTCTAGCGTTTTGACTTTCAGTTCAGGTTTTCCATTCAAATCAATATTGCTAGCATATAGGAAAACAATGAGGCGTATATTGTAATGTTCTTCTCCTTTCTATTAGACTAAACAATTTGCACAGTGTTCAGTGGTTTGCTACAAACTTGATCACAAAACTAAAAATTCCAAACTATGGTGGATAGTGCAGAATTTCACAACCTGTGTAAATTATGCATAGATTTAGTTTGACCACGAAATCAAAACCCCAATCTCCCACTTCAACCACTAATGACCATAAAATCAAAACAACCAGAGACATACACAGCAACATAAATTTTACTGTGTTTCTAACCCATTTGGAGAAGGCTTCGTTTAATCCCCCACAACTAGCAAGCCAAGTCTCCGAACACAATTACAACCATGCGAAATCAAACAAACAATTGCACTTGTACTGCTTACATAGATCCAAGTTCAACAAATGCATTGACAAAGTAATAATCTAACAATAGAAAGTCGTGCACCTTCTAACCCAATCGCGCACGACCACGCCAAATCCCGCCTCCCTTTTGAAGGAAAGCTAATTCGCACAAGACATATCGAACCAAGGCGAATATGTCCACATTACTTCTAAAATCCAACTCCCACCCATCGGCGTCTAAAATCCGCAACTCCCACGCATCGCCCGGATCAAACAGAATCGGAACCTTTTCAGACCTTACCGAGAAGATCCGGCGACGGCCCGCGAGCGACGGCCTCCACAAGCACCTCGTCGGCACCTCGGCAGACCGTCCGCCGTTCGTCGCGTCAATCTGCCAGATGCACCCCACCAAAGAGCACGATTAGGGCATGGCCCGTGGCGATCGGTAAGGTGCCGAGCAGTCGGAGAGAGATCCGCCACGCACCTGCGGTGTATGAAGGCCTGGACCTTGACCGCCGCCTCCACCTTCTCCAGCCGCGATCCGGGTTTGGTTGACGCGAGATCGGAGGCGAGATCGGAGATCGGAGATTCGGAGGGGAGGAGATGACGAGGCGAGACTGCGAGATCGAGACTCGAGAGGCGCCGCCGCGCTGGCTAGGGTTTGGTTGTCTCGTTGCTTCTGCAGTTCCGCGTGAGGAGGTCGTGTGGTCGCGCCGGGCCGGCGGGCGTGTCTGCTGATGGGCCGAGGCGCCGACTTCGGATACGTAATCGGGTTCTATTCGGATAATATCCGAGAATCTGAATACCGAAGGGATTGAGTCGGATATCAGTAAAATCGAATCCGCTACAGAATCCGTTTACAAATATTCGAATCCGAATCCGACCAGATACTAAACCATTTTACCGAATTTGCTTCCAGCCGGATTCGGTACCGGATCGGTCGGGACAAACCTGACCCGTTTTCACCCCTAGCTGTGTTGAAAGACTGAAGTCGTGGGCCGAGCGCGTGGAGACGCGGAGATAGTGGCGGCCAGCAGTAAAATACGTTACGAATCTGGGCTGAATCTTACCAATATTGTCCCAGCTGGATTCAAATTATCGGGCTATATACTACATACATTTTTATACCCCGGGCTAAAGCCCACCTTCCCAGGGGCCCAATTCCGCCCATGTTAATGCGTGAACATTCTAAACCTTAGGTTGAGAGTTCGAACCCTAGGATTGATATTTTTTTATGTTTTCACCCTTTGGACAAAAGCGAAAGAAAAGTCTCAAAGTTGTGAGTTCGAACTTTGAGATTGATATTTTTATGTTTTATATATATACCGTTACTTACACCATTTTGTTTTTTTAATATTCTTATATGGAGATAATAGATAAGACGTCTCAAATGATAAATAAGGCATCTAAAATTTCGTCTCTATACATGAGACGTACTCCAAAACGTCTCAGCAACCGTTTTAATAGAATTTAATAGCGTGCAACCCTTTAGAGCGTCTCAAACTGCGTCTCTATTTCAATTGTGGTTCTAAAAAGAGAGACATGATTCAAAGCGTCTTAAACAAAACGTCTTAATATGTTCATTTTGTTGTAGTGGCATGGCTTAACAAAGGAGAGGCTCGGGTTGTTTTATTTGCCGTAAAACGCGTCTAGTAGCATTTCTATTATTATATCATATTGTTGTTTTTGTGACCTAAAGACTCCTCACCGCAAATGACATCATTGACTTAATCCACCAAAGATTCACGCTCTTTATTAACTGCTGTCTAAGACTCCCAACAGCGATTGCCATAATTGACTTAATCCACCGAAATTACACTTCCTTTATTGAGTGCTCTCTAAACTCCAAACAACATGTGTCATCCTCTATTCAATCCACCGATCATATTCTTTCTGTATTGGTTGCTGTCTAAAACTCCAAACAGCGAATATCATCATTTATTTAATCCACCAATCATGCACTCATTGCTGCCTAAGACTCCAAACAGTGAGGGTCATCCTTTATTTAGATCCACCAATATCTTTTGTATTCTAAAATCCAATCTTGTGGTTGCTAGTCATCAACTCTTCATTTCTAAATTCTAATGACTATTCAACATAATTGCTTTTAAATCCACCGAAATCCTTCGTATCGGGACTTCCTAATAATTCAATCCTTTTGTTATTGATCCAAAACCATAATTTGTTCTCCCAATAACTAATCTTATTTTCTACTATCTATTTCTAACTAATTCACTAGTATACATCCCCCAAGAATATTAATGATCAAATCTACGACTCAATAGTATACATCCACCAAGAATATCAATGATTAAGTCTACGACTCACTAGGATACATCCACCAAGAATATCATTGATCAAGATTATAATCCAATAATTGTTGTCATTCCTCCAATATTCCTAGAAATTCAATTCATCCATCTAGTATTTGATCCAATCCTGTTAATCCCATTACTGCCATCATCTTCCAAGAATTTATATTAGTTATCAGTGTTGTAATCCCGCAATTACCTTTGCATCCCTAATACTCCAAAAATTCATTTAAATCATCTCTCTAACCTATATACTCATTTAGACTCCACCAAATTACTTCTCCCAGATCCCACACTATCATTTCCTTTTTATAATCGACCTGAGTCCACCAATATCTTTATGTTTTTACCACAAACTTCCATCTCCTTTACTCACGACCCTGTTTATTCCACCCATATTTTATTTTGTAAGAATAGAAATGCCACTATTTGAAATACATAAAATTTCCTGAGACCTAGCAGCTTTGGAACAAAACATAATGTTCAAGGAATATTAACATGATTTTCCATACATATGGCATCACACCGTATAACATCTTTCAGCGTTATAGCCGCTTAACTTACCACTGGGACGACACTCAGGACAACTCAAATCAGGGATTTCCACTGCCCTCCACTTTTCCATTCCCGCCCACAAAGTTTTTGAAATAGAACTATATCTGGTTAAGTTCCCATGTCCGCCCTTGACCGTGGGCACGGCTATTCGAATAGTTTTGACTCTGCAGAGTTTGTACACTTTCACCACAAGAGACAATTTGCTCGTTGCCCCACATGATTCCTTAGCCACATGGTTGAGTAGACCATCACAGTGACTTTTCAAAGTATCTATCCCCTTTTGTCATCTCACCTTATGGGAACCTGCCCACTTGCGGTGGGTCCCATCTATGCACGGGATGTAACCACGTCTACTAGCGAAGACACAGGCTCCACTTCCAGCAACGCTAGTACGGCTAGTTACCTCACCCTCCAACTCGGTGTCCCTTTAGGCCTCCCATTGCCCTTTGCGTATCCACTTCCATCCACTACCAGTGAGATGAGTCCAGGGGTTCCGATAAATTTACTTAGCCAAGTTGTACTTTACAGACTTGTGGTTGTACTGTTTTACATAGAAGGTCATGACAAGATTCAGTCCTTAGTGGTATCTGGGCGGTTCCACCACAAACCACACTCTCGTGCACACCTGCACCATACCCCCAAACCATCCGCCCAGATAAGTAAGCAATTCGAGGTTTTTGGGAATATAAAATAACAATATCCAACATATACCAGCCATTACCACCATGCCTGCCCAACCAATTTTTCTCAGGATTAAAGTGATGCTTAGGTGCTCTCGCGCCCATGAGTATCTAAACAATCTAAGCATGGCATATATTTAAAGACTTATTTTTGAAAGGTTACTATTATAATTTTACTAGGGCGACAAGGTTCACACATTCAGATATTCCAAAGGAGGTGTAATATTATTCAAGGCAAACAATGGTCATATAACTAGAATCTTAGATTAAACATGTATTTGCATATAAAATAACAGCATGCAATTTGATAATTTAAACAAAAATAATTTGCAGAAATGTAGGTTCATCATGATCAAAGTATTGACTCGCCTGGTGCGGTTTACCGCGGTCTTGAGCTCACACAATGCTTTCTCTTGAGCTTCTGGTCTCTATCTTCACTTCAAGCTTCATCTCGCTGGATCCACTGAATCTTCACGACTCCCAATTTCTAATTATGCGCTAGACGACTGAATCCAAGTAAAAGCAAATAATTCAAAAGATCCAATTAAATCTGGATAATCTCAATTTAGATTTATTATAAGGTAATGGGTGATTCGGGTGATTTGAGGCTAGGCAGGTGGTAGAAAACGATGACTCGATCTTTTATTAACAGTTTCTTTTATTATTTTTATATTTATCAAGGAAGTTTCACGAGTTAGGTTAGACCTATGATTTAATGTACAGGTTTAGCTGGTATTACTTTGTCGAGCGCTAATATTCAAGGCATTTTGGCCTACCGAATTAATTTTAGAGTCTAGGTATATAGCATTTTATGGGGTGATATTTTATGTAGCCTCAGTTTTCACTAAGCCTATTTCAACTTGAATTAGAATTCAGTTGTATGGGTCATAGCTTGTTATTTCATGCTCATTATTAGTATCTATTAAATCTAGTATTAAGAGTTAATTAATGGTACCATTATTATGTTATCCAGGCTTTAGTTACTGTTAGGCTTAGCCTTATTTCTAATTTAGCTATCTGGGCAAAGCTTGGTATGTATCATTTTATGTTACCCTAATTACTTGTGTTAATGGTTACATATTTACTTTGGAGTATCTATATGTCCGTGAGATTATTTTGATGCTTGATGACCGAGGGCTATTACATTTTGGTATCTGTATATTATTACAACCTTTTAATTTGAGTGCTCTCTGAAAATTACTGGCACAGATATTTTATTCCTTAGCATTAGTATCTTGCATATTTTAATTAATCTTATATTTACATAGGACCGAGCTCGCTATACCCAAAGTTTACTCCTCTAAATTAATTGTTGAGATTTATTTATCGGTGACGTGCTAATGGCGAGGATTTTGTTAGAGTCATCTAATTTAAATGTTTATGGTCACGCCTTTTGTTTAATTAATTTTATGAAGAGGCCTTAATTAAACCTACCCTTGCGATTTACTCAATGGCAGCATGTCAAATGGTAGCGTGTATATTTAATTATGGTCTAGGGTAATCTTTTTAATTTAAACCTTGCTTTTATAGCTAAACAAGGTATCCAATACCTTTATGAAATTTTTGAATAATTAACCCAAGTCATCTTTTATTAATACCTTAGAATTTAGATTTGAGTTAAATGTTCTACACAACATACATAACATTTAATCTATTATTACAGCTCAAATAACCTTATTTTATATCCTAATCAAATTTATTATCTCCCCTAGATTATTCCCTAATTTCCCATAATTTTTCTGGACTAAAATGGACTACAAAAATTCAAATAAAAATGGGGAAGCAAGGTGCGGCCGGCTGGATTCGAACATGGAACCTGAGGCTTGCTAGTTGCTAGTGCATGCCCTGTTAGCCAGGTGGGCGAAGGCTTTAGACTGATGGAGAAAAGGTATTTCTCTACAAGAGGTGAGGGGCAGCGAGGCAAAACAGGGGACATTGGGCGGCCCTCGGCGCCGAGTTCGCCGGCGGCCGCGGTGGCCGGGTAGGTTGGTCAAGCCGGTGAAATGGAACCCCGAGGAGGCGAGGAAGCTAAAGGGGAAGGTGGCGCGGCTCGGAATGGCGGCTAGGCGGGCGGCAGCAGCACAAAGCGACCGGCGGCAAGGTGGGTTCGGGGCGGCGGCGCCGGAGAGGGAGAAGATGGGGACTCGGGTGAGCGTGAGCTGGAGACGAGTAGGTTGGGGCTTACCATGCTATTTATTGAGCTGGGGAAGATCCCAGGCCGGCCGGCGACAAGAGCCATGGCGGCGCGGAGGAGCTTCTCGGTGCCGGCGAGCTCAGGTGGAGGAGGAGCGCCAGCGACGGTCGGAGGAGATCTGGGACGCCGAGGAGTCCCTCCCACCGTGAAGAATCGAAGAAATCTCGGCTGTGGAGGGATCGGCGGTGGTGAATGCACGTTCGACCGGCGGTGAGGAAAACCGGCCGTGCGGCGAGCCGGGCGCACAGCAATCCAATTAGCTTGGAGGGAATACGCACGGGGGGCGGAGGGACGTCCGGACGTGGTCGGAGCGGTGGATCTTCGCCGGAGTAGCTGGGGCGGTGTGAGGCAGCTATGGCCTTCGCACGGTCGAAAATGGAAGAAGAGACAGGGGAAAAGAATGGAGTGGCGCGGGAGCAAAAGGGGGAATCCAGTGCTGCTTATAACGCAGAGGGAGGCGCAGTGGCGGGCTTCGCGGGCGTGGCCGAGAGATGCGCAGCACAGAGCGCGGCATGCGGGGCGCAGGGTGAGGGGACACGATGGCGGCATTGGGCACGGGGCGCGATGTGGGCAGGGTATGGTGGGCGGCGCTATGAATGACGCGACTGGACGCTGGCGATGGCGATGGGTCGGCGCAGAGGGAGGCAGGGGCGGCGGCAGGCGCATGATGGCCCGGGGAGGGAGGCGTGGAACAACCTCAGCCACGCAAGGAAGAAGAGAGCAGGAAGGGAAGGAGAAAGAAGACATGGGAAGAGAAAATTTAGTCCGGGCCCACCGGCAGTGACAGTGAATAGCAAGATGTTTAAACTTAGTGTTGAGATTTCTGATTTCTGCATGACATTTAAGTTTTAAACTATCAACTATTATCTGAGGGTTTCTTTTACTATTATTATTACTATTATCATTATTATTGTTTATGTTATGTGTGTGTGTATATGGTTTCACATATTGTTACTTTGCTGACTTACCTAGTTTCGCATACACACACACACACACACACTATTCCCTATATTACCAAACTCTTCCTTGCACAATTAGGATATATACATACATATACTTATATGTATGCATCAGTGTTTGTATTTTATTCATTCTCCTTTATTGCTATTTATGTCCTTATTTCCAAAAAGGAGATTCTATATTTTAATTCTAGCTTCTCCCTCCCTTTTATGAATCATCTTTTCATATTCGAATTTTTAATTCTCTATTATTTGCACATTTCTTTTTTTGGCATCACTAGTGTTTGTTTCCTTCTTGAAATTGAATATATTGACAAGGTGAAATTTTTGGAACCTCAACCAAATTCAGGAAAACACCAAAAATCCAAATTCCAATTGAATATATTGCAAAAATAACTCGAGAAATTCATATTTTCAAATTTGAAATTTCAGGATGTTACAGTTCATCACTCCCATTGCTCATCAGCATGTCAATCGCGTTGCGCGGCGCCCACAGAGATCCTTGCCTTGGAAGATCCTCCTCTTCTCTTGGATGATCTTTTGTATCAACCTTGTGATCCTCTTCTTAGCATAGATGGATATGCACAAAAGCTAGGTTTGTCATATAGTTACAGCAAAAGAACTCATTGATGAGTTCATTGGGAAAGGGAAAAGTATTAATTTGAGGCAAATTTGTAGGTCAAATTGAGGGGTAATAGTTAGTATATATATTTACCCGGAGGGATCTATGGAGCTGAGTCCCTGGAAGCTTAATGGGAAGGGATATTGTTGCAAATAATGCACAGAAAAATAGAGACAAGAGCATGAATTTTTACGTGGAAAACCCTTGCGGGAAAAACCATAGACACTCAAAGGCAAATCACTATAATAAGGAGAGATTATAATGGAGCACTTTTTCCTATGGACTACTGAGGTACATATATATATAGTGTTAGGGAAAAGAGTCCCACACGGAGAGGAAATTGAATCAGAGTCAGTTGCTACAGATTGACACCACATTTGATACAACCTGTGTATGCACCTGCCATGCCACGTCTAGCATGAGGCGATGAAGTGTCCTACACGGACACAATATAAATTCAGATCAACTTAACAATCTCCACCTTAAACCGAATTCCCTCTAGTAGTGGAAGAATATGATAGACTTATCCAATAAAATTAGCATGTACACCTTGAGCACCGAAAGTCCAAATGACTAGTGAGTAATACCAACTAAGTCTGAGCAAAGATCAAACTTAGTAGCAGGAACTGGCTTTGTCAATATATCAGCTGGATTATCATGAGCACCTATTATGTAGACTTTAATATCACCTTGAGTAAAGACACCTCGAATGTAGTGATACTTGATATCAATGTGCTTTGTTCTCTCATGGAACATTTGATCTTTTGTAAGGCAAATAGCACTCTGACTATCATAAAATATTGTAGTGCAAGATGTACTTCCACAAAGCTCAGCAAATAAACCTCTTAGCCAAATGGCTTCTTTGCAAGCTTCAGAAATAGCCATATACTCAGCTTCTGTAGTAGACAAGGCAATGGTAGCTTGCAAACTTGCTTTTCAGCTAATGGCACACCCTCCAACAGTGAACACATAACCAGTGAGAGATCTTATTTTTTCTAAATCTCCAATAAAATCAGAATTCACATAACCAACAAGTCCATCTCTAGTCTTCCCAAACTGTAAACAAGCATTAGATGTGCCCCGCAAATATCTAAAAATCCATTGAACTGCTTTCCAATGCTCTTTTCCAAGATTAGCCATGTATCTACTAACCACACTTAATGCTTGAGATAAATCGGGGTGAGAACATACCATGGCACACATAAGCGAACCAACTGCACTCTTATACAAAACTCTAGACATGTACTCAATTTCACTATTTGATTGTGGACATGACACTGAAGAAAGTCTGAAATGTGCAGCTAAGAGAATACTCACATGTTTAGCCTTATGCATGTTAAAACGACAAAGAACTTCATCAATATACCCTTTTTGACTTAGTATAATTTGCCAAACTGTCTATCTCTAATGATTTTCATACCAAGAATCTTCTTTGCTGCACTGAGATCTTTCATCTCAAATTCACTATTTAATTGTGCCTTCAACTTTGAAATTTTAGCCTTGTCTTTTGCAGCAATCTATATCATCAACATATAGGAGCAAATAAATAACTGGACCATTAGCAATTTTCAAGTAAACATAGCAATTAGATCTTTTAAAATTCTGAAATATCATAAAGGAGTCAAATCTCTTATACCATTATCTAGGTGATTGCTTCAAACCATAAAGAGATTTCTTCAATTTGCAAACAAAATTCTTGTTTCCCGGAATGATGAAACCTTCCGGTTGCTCCATATAAATGCCTTCTTCTAATTCCCCATGTAAGAATGCGGTTTTCGCATCCAATTGTTCAAGCTCATAATCATGTATAGCCGCAATGCTGAGTAAAGTGCGATTAGAACTATGCTTCACAACAAGGGAAAAGATATTTGTAAAATCAATACATGGAATTTGGATGTATCCTTTTGCACCTAGCCTTGCTTTGTACCTAACCTCTTCGGTTGGTAAAACTCATTCTTTCTTCTTGAATATCCATTTGCAACGAGTATGCTTCTTCTCAATTGACAACTTGACCAGCTCCCAAGTGCTATTCTTGTCAAGAGATTCCATCTCATCACACATTGCAGTCATCCATCTTTCTAAATTACTAGAAGAGATAGCCTCTAGATAAGATTAAGGTTCTGCAATAATTTCAATTTCTTCTGCCATATTTAAATAATAATCCACAACATTAGCTTCTTCAATCAATCTCTTAGAAGGCTGAATGTTCCTCCTTTGTCATCAACTTCAATGGAACGATGTGTTGGTGGCTCAACAATAGGGGCTTCTAAAATATTTTTCTTATCTACTTCTGGTGTAGATCCTGAATCAATAACATGCTCCACCTACACGCTTGATTGCTTCTCAACAGAAACATCAATAGATGGCTTATCATGCGACTTATCAAAAGTAACACTTCTGCTAATAACCACCTTTCTAGTTTTAGGATTCAACAATTTATATCCTTTCACGCAGTTTTATAACCAAGGAAAATGCACTTAACTGCTCTAGGCTCTAATTTACCATTGATAACATGAGCATAAGCAGGGCAACCAAATATTCTTAAGTTTGAATAATCTACTAGAGAGCCAGACCATACCTCAATTGGTGTCTTCTTATCAATAGCCAAATTTGGTGACCGATTAATTAAATGACAGGCAGTGGAAGTGGCTTTAACCTAATAACTTTTAGATAATCCAAAGTTTAACAACATGCAACGTACCTTCTCAGACGTATATGCCAAAGATTAGTAAGCATCAGAATCAGATGATTTATTTGAGGCAACAGTAGCATTACCTGAAATTGTAGTCCCTCGCAGATGATATAAGTTGTGGAACCAAGGATATAAGGTTTGAGTTGAGTACAGATGGAATGAATCCTTTTGGTAACATGAGCAGCCGACATAGCACCTGGCCCGTGACTTTGTGCATGTACAACCTTCCTCCTTGGCTGTGTGTGAAGCGAAAGTATATATTTTGATGTCACTACTTATCTAAGGTCCGAAGCAACCTAGGAACAATATTGATGTGTACCTAGCACCATTGGTGCAAGATCTTGCAATACTGTGAAACGAAGGGGTAGATATATGGGATACGGACAAACGAGAGAACTTTACTCTGCGTGCCACGTTATTCTGCACCATTAATGATTTTTCTACCCTTGGTAACCTGTTAGGGTTGAGTACAAAAGGAGCCAAAGCCTGCCTGTACTGCTTAGATTGTACCGAGAGTGTGTGGTTGAACAACTTGCACAAAACTGTGTACATGTGTCACCATAGGTTCCTTCCAAAGTATCACTCATACCACAAGATGAAGAAACAATTTGATGAAAAAAAAGAGGATGACTCAGTACCAAGGCCTTTTAGCGAGAAAGAGGTTAATGATATGGCCAAGGATATCGACGTTGTGCTTGAAAAGGGATGTAAATTGAGGACCTGTCGGAAGAACATGTGGAAGAAGAGGTCAATATTTTGAGACTTGCCTTATTGGGAGCACTTAGAAGTTCATAATTGCATCGATATTATACATGTAGAGAAGAATGTATGTGATAGTTTGATTGGTCTCTGTTAGACCATGTGGCTAGGTTTAGGATATTTTGGTGATGAATAATTGACAAAGGTTAATTTGTTATGATGAATATTTGGTGATTTTGTTTAATTATGTTATGCGAGGTGTGTGGTGCGTGCACGGATTGATGTTGGTCAAGTTGAGACGAACTTGTGCCGGAAAAATGTTCTTTGGTCTTTGCATGTGCAGGATTGAGCATGAAGGCGACCATGCTCAGTGACGAGGTGGACCGGAACTAGGATGGGGCGATCACGGCCAACGTGCTCTCCTCTTTTTCCCAATCTACCTCATATATATGTATATATATATATATGAGGTAGATTGGGAAAAAGAGGAGAGCACGTTGGCCGTGATTGAGTGAGAGACAGAAATTGTAATCAGCGGCTTTTGGGATTAAGTGAATAGAAAAAGGGCGCAGCTTGCGGCGGCCGAAACGCAAGAAAGAAAAGAAAAAGACACTATGGTGCACTGGCGTGGATGAACGATTTCTTCGGTTTTTCAATAAAGTTTGTGAGTTTTTTATTTCGTATCTATTATCCTTTTTCTTGGTTTTTGATTCCTATAGATTCTCCATGCATTGATCTATGTCTAGGTATTTTTATTTCTTACATATATGAATTAGTTTTTATTAAAAATTAATTAGAAGATTGAGCAAAAACGCGACGTTCGCTGATGGGTCGGAAATTTTCTAGTCGCTACAGTAACTGCTACAGTGTTGCTACAATATCGCTACAGTACCGTGCTACAGTATTACTACAGTAAAATCAGAAAACAAAATCTGTTTTTTTAGTTTTTTGTTATTTCTGGTTTTTGCAGATTAAAAAATTAAAAAGACAGAAATTTTTTAAAAAAGGTTTCCGCTGTGTGTTGCAATCATTCACCCCCTCTGATTGCTATCAACGATCCTACAGTCTTTTACAGAACACTCCTGATAAAACAAATGATGGTGTCAACGCAAGGAGTGACTTGGTCACTATGAACATCATAACTGAATTAGCACTGATAGAAACCGATAAAGGCCAAACGTACCTTCCCCCAGCTTGCTACACTCTGTCTAAATCCGAGAGAACTCAACTGTGCCAATCTTGCATGGTGTGAAAGTTCCGTCCGGTCACTCCACTAGCGTGAAGAAACTTGTTTCCATGGAACATTTGAAATTAATTGGTATGAAGTCTCATGACTGTCATGTGCTAATGACACAAATACTATCTGTTGCAAATAGAAGTATTTTGCCGAACAAGATTCGAGTGACAATCATAAGGTTTTTTTATTTCTTTAACGCAATTGCTCAGAAGGTCATCGATCCCAATAGACTAGATGCTCTGCAAACCAAGATGGTGATGATTCTATGTCATCTAGATATGTATTTTCCTCTGTCAATTTTTGACATCATGGACCATCTCATTGTCCACCTTGTGAAAGAGATAAAGATATGCGGCCCCATGTTTCTACGTCATATGTACCCGTTCAAGAGGTATATGGGAATTCTCAAGTCCTATGTATGCAATCGATCTCAACCGGAGGGTAGCATCATCGAAGGTTATACAACCGAAGAGGTCATTGAATTCTACATCGGCTACATGGCTCAGGTTGAACCGATAGGTATACCTCCATCTCGTCACGAGGGGAGGCTAGAGGGTATTGAGACTATCGGAAGGAAAGCAATAACTCCGGATCGAGATACGTATGCTCAAGCCCATTTCACGGTTTTGCAACATATGACTGAAGTGACCCCACATATTGAAGAGCACAAGGACATGCTACACCAAGAGAATGCAGGTTAGTCAGAGGTTTGGATCACGAGACAACACAACCGTCAGTTCAATGAATAGTTGAAGGTGCGATTGACTGGGAGGTCGTCAAGTGAAATACTACAATGGTTGGTAAAAGGGCCAAAATTTACAATTGTAACATGGCAAGGATACGATATTAATGGCTACATATTTTATATAATAGATTAGGATAGAAAGAGCACAGTGCAGAACTCAGGTGTCCGCATAGATGCCTTTGATGTGCACATCAGTACCGCTGGCCCAAGCTTGTACTACAGGCTTGTAGAGGAGATTTGGGAGCTTGACTACGTAATTTTCAAGATTCCTCTATTTCGGTGCCATTGGGTCCAACTCCCACAGGTTGTAAATGTTGACAAGTACGGTGTCACTACCGTGGACCTCGAATGTGTAGGATATGAAGACGAACCATTCGTACTCGTGAGGTAAGTTATCCATGTATTTTATGTAACCGACCCGGCAAAAAAGAAGCGCCATGTACTTCTTCATGGAAAAAGAAGGATTGTCGGAGTTGAGAATGTCATGGATGAGAAAGAGAACAATCAATTTGATGAGTTGCCTCCATTCAGAGACGGCATCAGACTCGAGGAAGAACAAGGCGATGAAGCAAGCTATATGCGTGTCAATTATTGTGAAGAGCTTTATTTAAAAGGAAATAGCCAAGTGTAATAAATGATCCCACACAGCCAACACCTATTTGGAAAAGTGTTGCAATGTAATCATAATTAGGAAACTTGGCATGTAATTATGCAACTATATTCCATTGTAATTGTGATAGATTCAGTAACTAAGAAATAGTTATATTTATGATTATTCTTGTGTTTTTTATATTGCATGGCCAGCATGATTTTTTGTGGCTAGATGGAGTGAACTATCACAAGCGGTTTATCGAAACAAACTGTCTGTGATAATACTATCATAGAACCGTCTGTGATATGTTGAATATCACAGACGGTTCTATAAAAGAACCGTCTGTGATAGTTTCCCTATAAATATACCCCAAGGATAGGTTCTGCTCGCAGAGTCCTCACTCACGTACTCCATCTCCGCTGCCCCTGCTCACTCGCGTGCGACGCTGCCTCTCCCTCCCGACGCCGCCTCTCCATCCCGTTGCCATCTGACTCTTCCTCCGCGATGCCGGCCACCTCTCCCTCACAATGCCGGCCGCCTCTCCATCACGCCGCTGCCTCTCCCTCCCGACGCTGGCTGACTCTCCCTCATTTGTCAATCTTGTGGTTTGTCTCAATAGTTGGCTAATTTGTTTTGTAATCTTTAGTAGTTGGCTAATTTATTTTATGACCTTTAGTACTTCATAATATATGCTTCACTTATTAACTACAAGATCTAATACTAAAATTAGATATCCAAGCTTGAGCTCTAAATTTTTACTATTACTGTCATTTGTCAATCTTGTGATTTGTCTCAATAGTTGGCTAATTTGTTTTGTGATCTTCAGTAGTTGACTAATTTGTTTTATGACATTTAGTTTGTAACATCCTGAAAATTTAGGTTTGAAAAATGTGGAGTTCCTGAATTATTCTTGCAATATATTTTATTAGAACTTGGAGTTTATGGTATTCTTCTGAAATTTGGTAGAGTTTCCATAAAGTTAAAAGGTCAAGAAAGAAATAAACATGTTTAAATATTAGAAAGATGAAATCTAAGATAAGAATCTGAAAAGATGATCCACAGAAGAAAGAAATTTGGCTTAGAACATAAAATATCATTTCTGAAAATAATGGCATGAATAACAATGGAAGCAAGTAAATTAAATACCAACATTAGTTGGAAATATTTTTATTAAGTCCAAAATGTCATCAATAACTTCTGTGAATTTTCCTGGAATTTTTGGATGTCTTTTCATATTTTTCTGAGCTTATTGGGATTTTCTTGCAATTTCTAAAAAGCTAAAATCAAAATCAGGAAAATTCAAACCTCAACCCACTCCTCTGGCCGCCACTTGGACGGCCAGGATCAGCCCATGTCGCCCGGCCGATCCCGCCTCTCCCTTTCCCCTGCTCGCCATGTGGGGGGCCGTGATTTCCCCTTCCCCGCGCCCCGGCCCATCTGGCCCATCCGCCCCACTTAACCGCGCCCGCCGCCCGATCAGCCTCCCCCGCCACGTGGCTTCATCCGCACCATCGTGCTTTTCCCTCCCCTCTCCCGCTAACCGGTGGACCCGCCTTGTCAGAGGCGTCTCCTTCCTCCCCCGTCTCCTTCTCTCTGAGCGGAGGTAGCCTCTTTCTTCCCCGTGGCATGCATGCGCCCGGGAGGACCACGCGCGCCAGGAATCCCGCTGCTGCCCCGCCGCCTACCCCCGACACGACCGCTCGGGCGGGAGCGCCGTTGCCAGCTCCACCCGGCCCCTATAAGTACCCCCGAAGCTCCCATCGTCCTCCCCGCGCTCTCAGCTCTCTCCCCCTCCAGGTAATCGTGCTATAAACCCCTCTCCACCGCTGGCGAGCCATTCTCTCCCAACTCCGGCGACCCAGCTCCCCACCGTTCCACTGCACCAGAGCCCAATTCCTCTCGCTTGAACCACCTCTGGAGCGTCGCGAAGCTCTCCCGACCCTCGCCTGAGCTCCCCGTCGCCTGTGGTTTGCCGTCACCGAGCACCTCCCCGAGCCGCCGCACGCCACCAGCCTAGCTCCGGTGCCCCTCAGTCTCCGTAGCCTCCACCACCGGCACCACCGCAACCCCAGCGTCGCATTTTGGCCATCACCTCCGACCCTCCGGCCACTCCTCACCGGCGACGCCACCGTCCTTCCCCGGCCTTGGACTTCCTCTGCCCGAACCCCTCCGCGAGCTAACTCAAAAGGTATAATTACCCATATAGTGTAAGAAACACCCGAGCGCTCCCCTGGCTAGCAGCGCTAACTCTATTCCCCCCTGTTCCCTCGACCGCGCGCGTTCGAGCCCCCGGCTCTGCAGCGCGCCGAGGTCAAACTTTTCTTTTATTTCCGCTGATGTGGGCCCCACTGTCGGCAGGGGCCAGCCGCGGCGGCCACGACCATTATGCCCCGCTAGACGGCAGACACCGCATGCGGACCCCACGTAACAAAGAGCCGCCCCACATGTCAGAGACACAATACACAAGGAAATGAAATAAAAAGAAAATGAATTAAAAACTCCAGTGGGACCCATATGTCAGAGTTTTCCATTTTATGGAATTTCACAGAACTGAGATTTTCAAATGGGCATAACAGAAGTGAAACAAATTTCTAAATTTATCTAAATTCAAGATCTATCCAATGGAGCTGAAACCAGAAATTTTAGAGCTCATATGAATTTTTGGTGAAAATTATGGACAATTTGGGAATAATCTAGGGAACACAATAAATTTATTTAGGATGTAAAGTTAGATTATTTAGCATGTAGTATCCGGTTATTTACTGCATGAGCAACTGATGTAGATTAAATATTTAATGAAGGTCTAATTATCAAATAAGGACATTAATAAGAAAATGTGGCTTTGGTTAAATACCCAAATTTAGTAAAGATACCCATAAATATAATTAAGATATATGTCCAGTAATTAACACGCTGTCATTAAATAAATCTTAGAGGTAGATTTTGCAAAGCAACAAATATTAAAAACATAACCCTACGTAATAAGCTTTGCCCAAATAGCTAATAATGGTATCATTAATTAAATCTTAATACTAGATTTAGTAAATAATAATGATGAGCATGAAATAACAAGATATGGCCCATACAACTGAATCCTAATTCGAACTGAAATAGGCTTAATGAAAACTGAGGCTACATAAAATATCACCCCATAAAATGCTATACACCTGTACTCTAAAATTAACTCGGTAAGCCAAAATGCCCTAAACAATAGCACTCAACAAAATAATGCTAAGATGAACTTGTGCACCTATTCATAGGTCTAACCTAACTCATCGAACTTCCTTGATAAATACAAAAATGATAAAAGAAATTATTAATAAAAAGGTCAAGCCTCGCTTTTCCCCAATCGACCATGTATGGCCACCTTCCTTTCCCAAAAGCAGATAATTCCTGTAGGTACATCTTCACTTTTGATCCCTCGTATTTCTAAAATTTTCCCTCACGGTAAAGCATTCAGACAACTCGTCCTCCTGCTCAAACCCAGCTACCACTGTGCTTACAACACATCAACCTAAATCATCCTTCTATTCTCCAACCATAATAAATGCATAATTTAAAGTAAATCAGGTATTTAAAGTGATTGGATTTATTTGGATCTCTTGAGTTATTTGTTTTTATTTGGATTCAGTCGCTTATCGCATAGTTAGAAACTGGATTCAAAGTATAGAAAAGACCGGCAGAGCAGTCCCCTCAAATGAGACAGCTTTGAGAGAGCACAAGACCGTGGCAAACCGCACCAGGCGAGTCAATACTTTGATCATGTTGAACCTATCTTTTCTGCAAATTACTTTTGTTTAAATTATCAAATTGCATGCTGTTATTTTATATGCAAATACATGTTTAATTTAATATTCTAGTTATATGTCCTTTATTTAACTTGATTAATATTACCCCTTCCTTGGAATATTTGCTTACGTGAACCTTATCGCCCTAGCAAAATTATAATGGTAACCTTTCAAAAATAAGTTCGTAATTATACGCCATGCTTAGTATTGCTTAGACACGCGAGGGCGCTGAAATGCCCCAAACATCATTGTCATTTTTAATCTTGAGAAACTGGTTTGGGCAGTCATGGTGGGAATGACTGGTATATATGTTGGTATGATTATTTTATGCTCCCAAAAACCCCAACTTGCTAAAATATCTGGGCGGATGATTTGGGGGCTGGTATGTGGTGCAATGGAAGCACAAATTATGGAGTGTGGTAGAACCGCTCAGATAATACTAAGGACTGAATCTTGTGATGACCTCCTGATGTAAAATAGTACAACCACAAGTCTATATGGGTACGACCTAGCTGAATAACTTGCAAGGGTTTAGTTTAGATATCACCAGTGGAAAGTGGGTGCCAGAGTGTACTGGTTTACTCACAGTGAGGCACAGGGTTTTACTGTACTCGCACGGCGCAAGAGGGGCTTCGATCGTGGTGGTGTAACCCTTCAGCGGTGAAACCTCGCGGGTGGTGTCTAGCTAGATCGGAGTAAGGTAAAAGCTTTGTGATAAATTATCTGGGTCTCATGCCTAAGGAAGCATGTTGGCTATAAAGATAATTCATCTCTTGTGGTGAAAGTGTACAACCTCTGCAGAGTGTAAAACTATTCGAGCAGCCGTGCCCACGGTCATGGGCGGACATGGGAACTTACTCGAGTTAGTTCTATTTCAAAAACTTTGTGGGTGGAAATGAAAAAGTGGAGGGCAGTGGAAAGCCCTGATTTGAATTGTCCTGGGTGTCGTCCCAGTGGTAAGTTAAGCGGATATAACGCTGAAAGATGATATATGGTGCGGATGCCATATAACGGTAGATGGAATCTGGATCGCTATTATTATTGCATTTTCTTGAACATTATATTTTTGTTCAAAACTGCTAGGTCTCAGGAAATTTTTATGTATCATATTGCAAAAGTAAAATATTTTCTCTTCTCGCAAAGTAAAATATATGAGGAAATAAGTAGAGTCGGGAGTAATGAAGATGGAAGTTTGTGGTAGAAACATAAATATATTGGTGGACTCATGTCGATTATAAAAGAAAACGATAGTGTGGATTCTGGGAGAAATGAGCCCAAATGGATATCTAGACTAGATAGATGATTTATATGATCTTTGGAGTATTAGGGAGTGCAAGGGTATTGGTTGGATTACAACACTGATATTTGATATAAATTCTTGGGAGATGTTGACAATATTGGTATTAATAGGATTTGAACAAGTTCTGGATGGATAAATTGATCTTGGGAGTTTGGGGTATGATAACAATTCCTGGAGTATAAACTTGATCAATGATATTCCTGGTGGATGAATATTGGTGAATCGTAGACCTAATCAATAATATACTTGGTGGAAATAAACTAGTGACTCGTATACTTGGTAAATGATATTCTTGGTGGATGTATACTCATGAATTAGTTAGAGATAGATAATGGAAAAATAAGATTGATTATTGAAGAATTATGGTTGTGGATCAATAACGAAAGGATTGTTAAGAATTTAGAATGCAAAGGATACTGGTGGATTAAATAAATGATATTAGATAAATGATGTCGCTCGCTGTTTGGAGTCGTAGACAGCAATCAATAAAGAAAGTGTATTTTGGTGGATTAAGTCGATTATGGTAGTCGCTAGGTGAAGTATAGGCAGTGACAATATCATTATGATTAAATAATGACAAAGCTACTAAAAGCAATTTTTGGCAAATAAAATAACCCGAGCCTCTCCTTTGTTAAGCCATGCATACTATTTATTTGCATTTTGTGTATTGGCTCGCGAGCACGGTGGTTTGTGCTCACACTCGCTTTTGCGACAAATTCAGAAGCAGGAATCAGATCACTACGCTTCAACAATACTTTTGGATCATGATGGCGAAGAAGATGAAGATGTCAAGAACTAGGTCACGATCCTCCAGTTGGCTGCCTGTGGGCATGTCCTGAAGGTCCCACCTGTGTGCTCGTTCTTCCGCTGCTGCAATTTATTGATTTCGGCCTAATCAACCCATGAGTAAGTTTATTACCATATTTACGCTTCCGCATGATATGTATTTTGATATTCATTGTTGTAACTGTGAGCACTATCTACTGATCCAGAGAATAGTGCAGTAAAATCACAGTGGATTCTGGATGGTAAAATTGTTGGAAATATGCCCTAGAGGCAATCATAGAGATGATGATATTTCGTTGTATCCATGATTTAATAAATGTTCCTTGAATATTGCCTTTGTATTGATTAACAAGTATGTGACTTGTTTGTGAAACTCTTTACTTGTATGGTTATTCTAAAGTTGTCCCTAGTCGAAGTTCATGTGTGGACACACGTGAATAATGGATTAGCACATGTATCGGTTGATGACCATGTTTCATGTGTCATAGACATGGAGATGTCAAACCAATAATGTGGACACATGTTTAGAACATGGGGTTGGACCGACCCAACATGAGACATAACAATTATACTTATGGTTCTCTCTCTACACAATGTGTACGCCTTGTCCTTAGACCTGAGATTGTCGCATGTACTTGAGATGTGAATCGACCTACTTAGGGGCTATCAAACGCTGCTCAGAATCGGGTAGTTATAAAGGTAGCTTTCGGGTTTGTCATGAAGCATGCTGCGAGGCATGGTCGGTCGAGATGGATTTGCCCTCTCACCAGAGAGATATCTCGGGCCTCGAGTGATCGGATCCGAAATGCATGGCCATGCTACTTAAGGTTAAGAGTTAACCTAGTAAGGGATTCGGATCACAGGATCGAGAAAGAGTGGTCAGCTTGGAGCTCGACCAAATATCGTGAGGCAAAGGGATTGGCATGTACATAAAGTTGTGATGGTTCGTTCGATATGATCTTTATGTATGTTTAGGAGTTGGCACGTCTTGCTAGAGGTCGCTACCAACTATTGACCGAGTAGGTAAACTCGTGTCATGTCTAAACATACGTGAACCCATAGGGTCACACACTTAAGGGTGAAGCCTAATTCGATTGGATCCGGTTGGTGGTATTGAGTCCTAATGGGCCTCCATTCGCTGAAGCCCATTAGAAGGACGTCTATAAAAGGAGGGCTAGGGCGCACAGGGTAGAGAGAGAATTTCGTGACCTCCTCAAACCCTGGCCGCCACCCCTCCCACGCCCTGGGCACTCGCGCGGATCTAGTAATCCAGCGTGCGTCGCTTCCTCCCGTACGTGTGGATACCTTTTGGCGGCGCTGCATCTGTAGCGTTTGGACGAACCGCAAGAGAGGAGTTGTACGTTAGACGCCGCGACGAGGACGAGGAAGTAGTACGACTACTCGCCCGACGTCTGCATCGACGAGTACGACTACTCGCCCCCGACGTCTTGCATCAATTCCGCACCTGCGCGTCTAGTGGTAATTCCGTGATCTATAACTGCAGTGATCTTGGTTTACGGGCATAATTTTTATTAATTTGCGCTAGCGTAGCCTACCCGTAGTCCTTCAAAAATCTGGGGTCTAACAGTATTTCATGATATATGATTCACTTATTAGCTACAAGATCTAATACTAAAAATTGTATATTCAAGCTTGAGCTCTAAATTTTTACTATAATTGTCATTTGTCAATCTTGTGGTCTGTCTCAATAGTTCGTTAATTTGTTTTGTGATCTTCAGTAGTTGGTAATTTATTTTATGACCTTTAGTACTTCATGATATATGCTTCACTTGTTAGCTATAAGATCTATTTGGAATGGTATGTTACTGTTCCAAAGGGACCTTGTAGCAATAATATACGCCACATAGACCTTCAAACGGTATGAAGCAAGTTACACACTCCAGTTGTCAGGTTCAATGAACTTGAGACACTAGTGTGTGTAATTTGATTCATAGAACTTTGTTTACGCTCATAGTTCACTGTAGTTAGTTTTTTCTTACAAGAGAGATGACATCCACACAATCATTATCGTCATCATCTAGATCTCATGCTCCCAAGATTGAGATAACTAAACGTAGCCGAGGAGTATCAAAAAGGCTGGAGGGTCGAATGACCATCATGGTGGTCTCTCCGGATAGGGTCCCTTTGTAACCGAAGAAAGCAGTGGTAGCATTTCGGACTACCTACGGGAGAATTGAAGACAACGGGTCCCCATCACCATAGCAAGCTGGAAAGAATTGGCAAAGGATCAGAAAATCCAGCTATGGGAGGAAATAACAAATTCGTTCGAGATCTCAGCAGAAGTACAGGGACTCGTGCAATGGCAAGCACTCCTCACGATAGGAAAAGTATGGAAGAACTTCAAGAGCACTCTTGTCATGTAGTATGTGGCCAAGGATCTCACGCCCTTCATGAGGTATCCTTTCGTGTCACTAGAAACATGGGAGGTCTTTGTGCAGATGAAGACAACGCCGAATTTGAACAACAAAGTGTGGCACACAAGGCTCTCCAGTCACAAAACACTCACCCTCACAGACTCAGCACCGTTGGGTACGTGGGTAAAATCCCACAGTAGAGGATGTAGGACGAGGTCGCAATCCGATCGGAAGCCTCACCACCATTTGCTAGGATAGCAATCAAGCGCCCAAAACTAGTTAAGAGCGAGATCATCAACCACGTCTTCGGGTTGTCTCGTCTTTCAAAAACCCCACAGACGAGGAAGTGTCCCAACACCTGGTAAGATATGCTAAACTACATAGTTGTTAATATCTCTTGAACTTCATGGGTTCGAAAATAACATGATGCCTCTTGCAACAATCATTGACTACCGAATCTTCCCGAGGCTCCTTTGAAGAATATAGGGAGAGAGATATGCTATCACAGGCCCTAGGAAACATGGAGCACCCAGGTCGCACATGAGGCCTAGGGTATTACGTATCTTGGAAGCATGGATTCCCAAACGACTTCGAGATATATAGGAGTAGGAAGAGATCCAAGGCCTATCGCAACGAACAAATAAAACAGGAGCTTCATGCACAACTTGAGGAACAACTATCTGCCTCACTTCAAGAGAAGACTACCTCACTTCGAAGAGAGATAGATTCATTGAAGGAAGAACTGAGACAAGTCCACAACCAATCATAATTCACCCCCGTTAATGCGGTACCTAGTCCCCCTCAACGTCGGAGTAGCTGTGCGTCCACGCCAATTACTGAACATAGTGACACCCACTTACCTATTGACCACATCTAGGTAATGTACCTCTTTAGAATGCTACATAGATAAATCTACCTAGTGGACGCCTTAGCTCATCGTATATCGTTATGTAGGAGCCCACACCTTCCATCCTCAGAGTCAGGCTTGTTGGCTCCATTCCCATTGATGCTAGGCGGGGGATGGTGTATCCATGGCTGTCAGGGACGCTAGTGCACAGAGCCCAACTAGAGCCCGATTTCGTGAAGGTTCAGGTGGACATAATTAATGATGTTTTTAGCACCGTCCCTCTTGAGAAGCCCCTAAATGAAGAGATTATGACATTAGGGGATGCCGTCCACACATTCATCCAGTGGCCCAAGAGGGACATTGCCCTTGACTCGTTTGTGCCACGATCTCCACATCCAGTGGCCCAAGAGGGACATTGCCCTTGACTCGTTTGTGCCACGATCTCCACATCCAGTGGCCCAAGAGGGACATCGCCCTGGACCTGTCACATCGGCTCCTGTGGCTCCACCTCCAGCTCCAGTTCTAAAGCCTATTGCATTGGCTCCCGTGGAGGCGACGCCGAAAATGTATCGTAAGCGAGGCGCTAAGACCCAACCGAAGAAGATTAAGGCACCTCCCAAGCAATGGAGGTTCATTCTCGGACTGTCGTTGGTCCCCGAGTCACAATTACCCCAACTTGAACTGGTTTGCAATACATTGCATACCTGGTACATGTAGAGGTCCAACATGAAGCCAAACTGTAAGATCGTAAGGGTCTTCTCACCCCAAAAGCTAGCCTATGAGGTGAGAGACTTCCCTACTTTTAAGTTAGGTCTCTTACCCTTCCACAACCAATGTGGAACTATTCCAACAATCTCCACCTTCACACATTGATGTCCCTCAGCCCTTCACCGCCCCTTCACCGTACACCGACGGTCCCTCAGGGTCACAGTCCATCAGGCATTCACACACTAGTGTCCATTGGGCTGGAGATGTTAAAACCGGGCTCTGATACCACATGTAGGATCGTAAGGGCCTTCTCACCCCCAAAAGCGAGACTCTCTCACTTTTAAGTTAGATATCTTGCCCTTCCACAACCAATATGAGACTATTCCAACACCTTGCCCTTACACAGACATCAATTATTTTAGAAGAATAATCAGCTACGATAGGGTCCATTAAGTGGCACATAATTTGTCACACCATTTTACCTGTGACGCAAATTCACCTTCAAGGAAATCATGTTTGCCTATGTGTAACACCCCCATTTTTGGGAGCGTTATGAATCCCTCACAACCGCCCAGGATTGTTCAGTTGCGAGTTACATCATTCGAGTGAATAACATTGCCAACGCAAGCTCAAATACAAAAGTCGACTTTATTACAATAAAAGGGCTTAAAGCCAAGTTTCACAGTAGGGCTGACGGCCTTCAGATGTATTACACAAAAAGAAACACCACAGGCATGCTTGAGCGGAGAACGACCCTAATCCCAAGCTTCTTCCATTTCGTAGTATATCACCTCTTCATCATCGCCTGGCTCCTCGAAATTAGCAGTTTCTGTTTATGTTTTTAAGCAAGTATGAGTACAACTACCGTACTCAGCAAGTCACACGGAGCTTAACATTAACTATATGCATGGAATATCAAATGAAGGGATAACAGGTTCTTTAATTGGGTAGATGCAGTTTTATTTAATAAAACTTGAAAAGCAACTCCATTAAGTAAAGGGGTTTTCAAGCTAATTATCATTATTCCACATCTCAAACCATTCTCAACCCTACTTATGCCTTGCTGTTGGATTCACCCATTAAACACAGCTTCATTCACCGGAAGCACGACGTATTCGAATACAATTATTTATGACTCTGCAGAGTTGCCCTGCTTTACCCACAAGATCTCTCAACTCCCGCGACAGAGTTAAAAGAACAAGGTTGTTCACTGCTCAATTCTTTATATAGCCTCCACCCAGTAGGTCCTAATTCCCCATAAGCTCGGATGACCCCACGGATCTCATCCGACTCATAGCAATCCTACTGTTGTATGGTTAACCACCTCCCATACGAACTCACCCTCGGACTCCCCCCGCCAGTTGCAGAGGTTAAATTGAACTTGAGCAGTTATTAAACCAGGTTTGACAAAATCAACGCTTGTGGTTGGGCGGATACTATGTTCTTTACTCAGCATAAGGGTCTGGTCCTTATATTTTTCTCCGAGGTATTATCCACATACAAACCCATATTCAGTACCTTCCTATACTGCCACCATTCCTCACCCAAGCCTCCACCCTAGGATAAGGTCTTCGGATCCACATCTGTGATCCTCACTTACCCTAGATCCAAAATTTTAAAGCTTTAAACAAATACCAAAAGCCTTAATAGTAGAAATATTTGATGAATTCCTAACTACCATGTTTATATCACTATTATATTTAATACTACTATGTTTGTCAACATGAATATGGTCATCAATTTAAACAGGCTTTTTCGGGTGGTAGGTCATAACTAATAAATCAAGTCATTCTAAACAGTACTTTATACACCAAATAATGATTTAAAATATCATATTGAAAATACTACTAAATAAATGCATTAAGACAAGATAGGCTCAATATGATCGAGGTATGTGCAACTTGCCTTGCGAGTCTATGATTTCAACGAGTTCAAATTCTTCGATGGGCTGGATCTGGGCTTGAGCTTCTCCCTCCTGGTCCTGCGAATCCTCGACTCCGGAAGCTAGCGCAAAACAATTAACATAAATCAATTCCATGCCCGAAGGAATGAGCTCGGAATAAAGAAATGAAATAAAGAAATAAAATCCGAAAAAATTCAAATAAATTGAGATTTGGGCTCATAGGAGGGTCATATGGATAAATGGGCCTTGGATTTGGGTTGGCGGGCTCGAAACGAATCTGAGGAGTATAAATATGTATTTTTGGGTTTGGGCCGGTTACTATTCATTGGGCTCGGTCGGTTACTGCTCCTCGGGTGCAACGGGCTCGGGCGAACAGACTTGACTCAATCAAGTCGGCCTGGCTCGGGTCGGACGCGGGCGCGTGCGCTTGATGGCGCGCGCGCGCGGTGGTTTGGTTTGACGGGCGCGGCGCGGCGCGGCGGCGCGTGCGGTGCGACCGGATGGCGCGATCGGGTGCGCGGCGACGTGGTCGGCGCGCGGGCGGCGGCTGGCTCAGCCAACTCGGGCGGGGCCGATCGGGCACACAGTGCCTTCTTCAACCCCCCGCCCGTGCGCACGCAGAGGAGCAGAGGAAGGCGACGGCGGCTACCGGCGGCGGTGGAAGGACTTGCGACGGTGGCGGAGAGCATGGACGGGCTCGGGACGGCACGGGGAACCCATTTTTGGCGGTGGCCGGGCTGGCGGAGGCGGCGAGCCCTCCTTCTTTGCGGCTATTTTGGGTATTGAGGGGTGGTTAGGGCTTAATCGGGTAAATTGACCGGTGCTGGAGAATCAACGGGCGTAGGGGAGGCTAGTGGAGGCGGTGATTTGGATTAGGAAAGCCGGGTATGTGCTGGCCATGGTGAGGTGGTTAGTGGCAGTGGGGGCGTTCGGCGCCGGAGAAGAGGGGGCTTCGGGAGGTTAAGGCGGTGGTCGGGTAGGGTTTATGGGATGTCGGTGAAGCTATAAGCGAAGGCAATTGGAATATAATTGGCCGGAAGACCGACATTGATCTAGGGTTCAAGCTTTGGGGATTTCTTGGAATTATCGGCAATGGAGGTGGATGGGGGAGGCTTTGGGGCCTCGAGCGAGTGGCGGGGGTTGATGTCCGCAGCTTGGGACGCTTGGCCACTTAAATAGCGGCTTGGAGGCGGTTCGGCACCGGATATTCCTCCAGGCTGCGACGGTGCGTGGCGGTCGGCGGCAACGCCACGCCTTGGGGTTAGGTGGGGGCGCCAGGCGGCAGAGAGGAGGTGTAAAGGGGGTTTGTCCGCGCGGTGTAGGTGGCGGAATCAAGCGGCGCGGGGCGCGGTGGCGTGATCAGGGAAGTTGGGCGGCGGTAAAGTGGGGAGCACGGCGGCGGCAAAAGCTGGGCACGGCCGCTGCGGCAGGCTGGCGTGGCCTGCCACGGGCCTGGGGTGGCCGACCACTAGGCGGAGCCGGCGGGAAGGGCGCGGGGACGGTCGGTCACGACAATGGCGTGAGCGGCAGCGGGATTCGGGAAGGTGGTGGAATTTTCAGACAACACAGTGTAAGCTCTTCTCCTTCTCCCATCCGGTTGTGAAGGCAAAGATTTGGGCAGCTGGACTTTGAGATTCGTGGGAATTAGGTTGAGGAATTAAGAGAGCAAGGCAAAAACGAGAATTCAAATCAATTTCAGATTTTTGAAATTTTTCAGAGCTCGGTTTTGTTTCACTATGGATCTGACAGTAAAAATTGCAGAATGTGTACTCCATTTCATGCTCTTTTAAGACCAGACACAATCCTACCATCCCATTTGTCCTGCTACTCAATCTACAACACTCATTGTTATTGGAACATGATACCCCAACAAAATAGTTGAGAAAGCCTCTAGCATAGTGATCCATCATAAGCACTGCAGACAAAAATATTGTGTACACCGTGTGCTCTTTCTGAAGTTATTTTGCCATTTGACTGGCAGCATACCCAGAAACACTTCAGCCAGGGCCAGGACAGGCTGTAGAGAAGGGACCAGAATTTGACATACATCATGGTAAATGCATCTGCAGCCTCTCATGTGCTCTCTGGATTCGTACCAGAAAAGTGAAAACCAGCCCAAGAACATACGCCGATTCAAGACGAACAGATAAACAAGAAATTGACTCTTGCAGAATAACAGTTCAGAAAATTGCGAGGTCTTCTAACAAAAGGTATTAATCAATGGGACAGACACAAAGGTAAGTTGCTGTCCGTAATCCTTTTCTTTGCACAGCAGCGATCCTTCCATGGCTGCTGATCCCTGTGTAATGAACTTCGTTGATACATAGATTATAACAATCCCTGTGCAATGAATTTCTTTGCACAGCAGCAATATATCCTTCCATGGCAGGCTAACCATTCGACAACCAAGCTCAGGAGGAAGAAGACAAAGACTTGATCATCCCTGAGATTCAATAGAAAACGAAAAAATGAAACCGTATTCTCAAATAGCAAAGGAAATAGACACGATAAGCTCCTCCAGAAAGGAGGAGGAAACCTTACGAAGGGTTGATCAGTCTGTTGATACCACTGAAGAGATCGCAAAGAACAACCAGCGTCTCCATGGCCTTTCAGTACGCTGAATTTAGCCGAAAATCTGAACCGACGTACAAGTCATTCCAGCCCAAGTCCAACTGAGGATTTCACGGGCCTAATGGAACCATTTGGGCCGGGCACATTCGATCGCCCATTCGAAGGCCCAAATACAAAACCAATCTCAACCGCGAAACAAATAATCCCGGTCCAGATCGTGCCACACCCTGCTACACCCAGGCGTTTGGCCCGCTCTCCAGGCTCCAGGCCCAACTGCTCATGATTGGATAGCACCTTGGCTTCCGGCTTCCAGAGTCCCACCACTCCACGCCAGTTTCACCTCACCCCACCGCGCGTCGCGTCGCGTCCCCTCTTCCTCGCCGGCGCCGGCCACCGTCTGCCTCCACTCTCCGGCCAGCCATGTCCAAGTACGGAACCATCCCCACCTCCTCCTCCGCTCCGCCGCCCCCCGGCTCCTCCCCTCTCGACTTCATCTCCCGCGCCAAGGCCCGCGGCGCGTCGGCGCTGGCGACGCGCCGGCCCTGGCGCGAGCTCGGGGACCCGCGGGCGCTCTCCGTGCCGCGGGGGCTCGGCGACGCCTACCTCCGCGCGCGCGCCAACCTCGCGCACTTCGCCATGAACTACGCCATCGTCGTCCTCGTCGTCGTCTTCATCTCCCTGCTCTGGCACCCCGTCTCCCTCATCGTCTTCCTCGTTTGCATGGTCGCCTGGCTCTTCCTCTACTTCCTCCGCGACCAACCGATCACCCTCTTCGGCCGCACCGTCGGCGACGGCGTCGTGCTCGCCGTCCTCTCGGCGGTCACGCTCGTCCTGCTCCTGCTCACCGGCGCCACTGCCAACATCCTCACCTCGCTGCTCGTCGGCCTCGTGCTCGTCCTGCTGCACGCCCTGCTGCACCGCCCTGCGGACAGTATCGACGAGGAGGCCGGGCGGTGGTACACGCCCGTCCCGCCGCAGCCCACGTACTAGTGTGAGCCGCTCCTCATCTTCTTGCTTCTTGTTGGTTCTTGGTTTGTGATCCGTCAGAGCAGCTGCCAATTCTTTGCTGAATCAATTGTAGCTGTTCTTGATCGATTTGTGCACTTTTTCATAAATAATAATGTGATGAATTGGTGTTCTTGTTATGCTTTATCTTACAATTCGTTCGGTTGAATTCAAACATTTATTATCTTTAGATGATATGTTAGTGAAATTAATAAATTATCACCAATAATTCGGCTGTGTAGTAGATGAATTAGGCAAGAAGTGATCAAGTGGTACTTGTATAATGCGTCCTGAAGAAGAAATTGCAGGGTCTAACTCAAAGAGCTTAATTTGCCTTGTGTTACACGGAGTGGCCAGAACCCGACGTTCTCTAGTGAGATGGAGACATCGTGTGACCATATGAGCCACGTAAACTATCCTTTGTTAATAGTCTCTGACCAATAACAATCCAGACTCTTATGCTTATCCGCAGAAACCATCCAGAATAACCGGGTGAGTTTGAGGTTTATATTGGGAATTAGTTAGCTCGTATAATCTAGTGCTGTTGTTAACATTATCCTTTTGGGAAGATCACAGGATAGTCGAATTTTTTATCAAATCAACTCGTCTTCATATCCAGTAAGGCAGTAATTACTCACCAGTCAGCTAACAAGCGGCATCAGACATCACAATGTAGTTATCTTTAGCCATCAAATCAACTCTTCGTACTTAACGATTTTTTTATAAGCTGGCAGCTTTCTTATTTCTTTTTTGTTAGCGCACAATGATTGATGTGCCAGCTGCTGAAGAGAGAATAGTAGCATATCCTCATGGCATTTTTATGATTGCATTATCTCTGTGGTTCATGTAGGACATTAGCAAACTGTTGTTCTAGGCGTGTCCATCCAATTGAAAATCGAGATTCAAGATTCAGTTAAATGACATTCAGAAACAAAAATTCTTGCTGAAAATGGACATCTGCAGTTAGAATAGGTTAATTCCATTTGGATTGCACAGCAGGGAACCCACACCTGTGGTAATTCTAAAAAACGTGTGGAAATGCCCTTGCCGCAGGGCGTACTAATTTCATGGGAGTGAAGGACCATGTGAGAAGTTCCAGGGTTTTGTTATGATGAACTATTGCCATTTCAGATGAATGAAAATTTGGAATTTACAAATTTGTAGTCATTCTGAAATTCCTGCAGACCTGGCAATCTGACTGGCCAAAGGAGGCGATCAAACCGGCCCCCTCTAGCGGTCCGACCGGCCACCACCAGCGGTCAGGCCGGCTGGAGGCAGCGATCTGACCGGCAAGGCTGAGTTGATTCGGCTGGAATTTGGAATTTTGGGGTTTTTGAGTTAGAGGTTGATTTGGTTTGACATAGGTCATGAGGCTGTTTTAGCTAACGCGGGTCAAGTTATGAACAAATTGTGCTCGAAAATAATTTTTTTTTTGTCTTTGGATGTGCAAGGAGACTTAGAGTCAATCATGGTCAACGGCAAGGAACAGAGCTACGCTCGTGGAGGAACCAAGGCCTAGAACAATCAAAAGTGCCGAGTGAGATGGTTGAGCTCAAGTATGGCACGAGAAAGACAGGAAATGTTGAAGGGAAACTTAAGTGATGAGTTGCACTATGTGGCTTAGTCGGTCCTAGTGAGATATGGTCCAGTGGAACTGTAACGGGGGATACTTGCCGACGCGTAACAAGCCAGTGATGCACCTATACATGGCAAGCATGACAATTGCTTATGAGGAAAAATGAAGACCGGGTCAAAAAAGAGTATGTTGGTAAGTTGACCAAAATACCAAAAACTACCTTAGATCAAAACAGTAGCACTTGAGAAAGCGGTTTAGGTCATGGAGAAGCTGAGAATATCAAGTTGGATCAAAAGCTATGGACTTAGCAGATTTGGGCTAATGTGCTTCGAAAAGCGTGTATAAGTGTAGTATGTGAGTAAGACTCATGTTTTGTGGGGTTAGCGAGTTTTCTCCATTTTTTCTAAGTGGATAGTATCCATTAGGGTTAAGTGGAGCTAGTTGTCTTGTCTATTTAACGGGTTAGGTTGGAGACTTGCTAGTTAACCATTCAATCATTCTAGTTTTACTCATTGAAACTAAGTGTTCTAGAGTTAGGTTTGAGAAGTATGAGTGTTGTGGTGTGCTCTCTTGTCCTCTAGGCAGAGTGGCTATAAAACCTTCATCCTTAACTAGCAATATATCAATTTTGTTCATCTCTCATGGATGCCTCTTGTTTGTTTGCTTTGCTCTCGATTTGGTTGGTTTTGTTCTCTCCCCCCCCCCTCTTGATCTTACTGGATGCCAAGGACGAGTAAGTGATGGAGATGTATCATGGAAATCAATCACCATCCATCCAGACATCAAATTTGGCAATTTCATGAAGTTGTCCGGTTTTGCTTGCATTTGACCTCTTCGAGTGATTTCTTGAGTATTTTTGCCTCTAATCCTTAGGAGTTTTTGCTTGCTGTGATATATAGGAATACATTTAGAGCCATCTTGACCATTTTCTTGCTTTCAGTATTTGGCTGATTTTGGTTCAATCTTGCTTGATTTTGAGAAAGGCCTGAATTTTAACATGGATTCTTTTGATCCTTGGTTGGTATAGATTCCTGAGACCTTAAGTAAGATATGTGCAAAATTTCATATCATTTGAACTTGTATTTTTGATGTTGCATCAAAAGGTGCATCGCTTTGAGCTGAAGATTCAATGCTGGAACAGGGGAGGCCAGTTAGACCACTCGTCCCTTGGTCAGACCGCTAGGGGCCGATCCAACCGTCATCTAGCCAGTGGTCAGTGATGCGCCGACAGTGGTCCTGCAGGATCAGGTTGGTGGCGACCTCCCGTTGAATCTTGTCGAAGAGACTCAAATGAGGTAGAGAAATAGCTCAGGCAGCCTCTTCATCACAGCGGGAGATAGCATCGGCCACCTTGTTGAGATGTCCGGGATAGAAATCCACTAAAAATCATATCCCAGCAGTTTACTAACCCAGTGGTGTTGCGGAATAGTGGCAAGGCGCTGATCCAACAAAAACTACAAGCTGTAGTGGTCTGTATGCATGTAAAGGCCTGGCCCCATAAGTAAACTCACCAATGTCTGACTGCCTTGACTAGGCCAATGAGTTCCCGCTCGTAGGCTACTAATTTGGTGTGCCAGGGCGCGATCAGTCTACTGAAGAAATCCAGGGGCCGATCACCTTGGTGAAGTACAACCCCGAATCCTGAGCCGGAGGCATCGCAGTCCATAGTGAAGGGTTGGGCGAAGTCTGGTAGTTGGAGGACCAGGGCCGTAGTCAATGCCGATTTGAGGGCATCAAAGGCGTGGGCGGCCTCCTCGGTCCATGCAAACCCTTCATGCTTAAGTAGGTGCGTCAACGGAGCGGCGAGATCTCCGTAGTCCCACATGAATTTGTGGTAGTAGCCCGTAAGCCCTAGGAAACTACATAGAGCCCAGAGAGCAGGGCGCATGCCAGTCCTTGATCACCCGAACTTTATCCTCTGTATGCGGAAACCACGTCCCAAGTAGGCCACTTCGCGGCGACCAAAGAGACACTTGCTCTCCTTGAGGAAGAGGCGGTTCTCCTAGAGAGTGAGTAAGACCACCTACAAGTGTCTCAAGTGGTCGGCCCATGTCCTGTTATAAATTAAGATATCATCAATGAAAACAAGGACAAAGTGACATAGAAAGGGGCACAATATGCTATTCATGAGAGCCTAGAAGGTCGTTGGTGCATTGGTGATGCCACATGGCATGACCCAAAACTCGAAAAGACCTTCGTGTGTGCGGAAGGCGGTCTTCTTGACATTGGATGAATGCGGACTTGGTGATATCTTGAACGAAGGTCAATCTTTGAGGAAAAATTGTGCCCCATGAAGTTCATCCAGGAGCTCATCGACTATTGGTATCGGAAACTTGTCCTTGACAGTCTTGGAGTTGAGGTTACGGTAGTTGACGCAAAATCGCCAAGAATCGTCCTGTTTTTTTACAAGGATGACAGGAGATGAAAACTCCAAGGTCTTTTGCGAATCAGACCTTGAGATTCCATGGCGCGGCATTACGTTTCCAGTTCTGTCTTCTGCGCAACCACATAATGGTAGGGTCGGACCACCACTGGAGGCATGCTCAGCAATAGGTGGATGCGGTGGTCGTAGTCTTAGGCCGGCGGCAATCCTGTTTGTTCCGTAAAGTGCCCCGAAATTCTGAGAGCAGAACCGACAACAGATCTGTGCCGTCACATGCGTGCACCTGGGCGAATGTAGGTCCAGCCACGCCTGTCCACTTGATATGCCTCATGTTGAGCCAGAAGGACATTTGTAATGTCAAAAAGTCCCACGTGATAGGCCCGAGGGTGCGGAGCCATTAAACCCCAAAATGACATCGAAGCTGCCAATGGGAAAGCTGTAGCAACTGATGCGGAACTGCTCCCCCTCAATCAATAGAGGAATTGCATGTGCCATGCCTACACTCGACACATGATCACCGTTTGTGATACGGGGAGGGGTCCCGATCTTCTCGGTGAGGAACCGTGGATAATTGATGCGAAGTAGATGATGTCGCTAGTTGAACACTCGCGCCAATGCAAGAACCCTCAACTCTTCGGAATACACCCAAAACACACCGGATAATTGTTCGTCGTGAGACCACAAACGACGAACGCCAAGTCCCCAATTCCCAATGGAACGATGGCTTGATCTAGAATTGCAGAACGAACAATGGATCACCTAATTCTCTCTCAAAGTCCTCGCATGAACTCTGGTGTTGAAAAAACAAGCAATAGCTATGTTTCAATCTTATGCTTAAAATTGGTCTCCCCCTAAAGGCTGCCAATACAAGGCTTATATAGCCCTTGGGATGTCCATATGGTCCCCAAACCAAGTACATCTCAACCCTATATGGTTTTGGATACGAACTCTCACAAAAAGGAAACCATATTTTTCACCCGTCATTTTGTTTCAGTCATAACTTTTTATCCATGATGATTTGAAGGTGAGACCAGATCCATTGCGTAGCCCTTGAAATTATCTTTCCAACGAGTACAAGAACACCTGAATCGGACTCTGTTTGTGAAAGTTATGGACTTTTTAGTAACTGTCTATCAGGCTGTCCCAAACCGAATCCGAATTGAATCCTGAGTTGAATCCGAGTTTGAATTGGGTTGAGCACGTGGGAAGTCCGAATTTGGCTTGTAAATCTTATCCAAAACATGTAGTTTAAGTCTTTGGGCTCCTCCCTTTTGCTCTCCCAAGTCTTCACATGAGTCATACCTGTTTGTTTAAACGCTTGGCTCTTGCCCTCGTCATTGGGCCCTCTGGTTCTTGGTTATTCTCATGCATGCTTGGAGTGGAAGATGTATGTGTAATGGGGATGTCCTCATCAGTATGTGCATGACCACCAATAGGAGGAGATGTCCTCATCATCCTCCCCCCGCTTGAAAAGGCGTCGTCCTCGACGCTGGATTGTCACCACCAAAGAAAGGTGATAAATCAGCGACATTGAACGTAGAGCTCACGCCATAGTCATCGCCTAAAAGCTTTATCTTGTAGGCATTGACGTTGATCTTCGCAAGCACCTTGAAAGGCCCATCACCGTGTGATAGTAACTTAGACTTGCGACGTTCTGGAAAACGATCCTTGCGGTAGTGTACCCAAACCAAATCACCTGGTTGAAAAACCATCTTCTTCCTTTTCTTGTTCGCCATCTCAGCATAGTACTTGACCTTGCACTCTATCGCTTCTTTTGTCTTGAGATGCAATTTATTCACATATTCAGCTCGCTTGGACACCTCCATATGAGTATGGTGTTGACTAGGAAGGGGCAACAAATCAAGTGGCGTAAAGGGCTTGAAACCATAAACTACCTCAAATGGACACATCTGCGTGGTGGAATGCACGGCCCGATTATAAGCGAATTCCACGTGCGGCAAACAATCCTCCCACTCGCGTAGATTCTTCTTGATCATGTTTCGGAGTAACATCGAAAGTGTGCGGTTCACCACCTCTGTTTGACCATCAGTTTGGGGATGACAAGTTGTGCTGAATAACAACTTCATCCCCAGTTTACCCCAAAGCGTATTCCAGAAGTAGCTCATGAACTTCACGTCGCGATCCGACACAATAGTACGTGGCACGCCATGTAGCCTCAGATCTCCCTGAAAAACAAGTCAGCAATATGCGACGCATTGTCGCTCTTGTGGTACAGAATAAAGTGTGCCATCTTCGAAAAACGATCCACAACGACAAAAACAGAATCACTCCCCCTCTTTGTTCTAGGCAGTCCTAAAACAAAATCCATACTAATATCCTCCCATGGGGCATTGGGAACAGGTAAAGGGGTATACAAACCGTGTGGATGCAACTTCGATTTCGCTTTATGGCAAGTAATGCATCGCTGCATATACCTCTCCACATTTCGCTTCATCTTAGGCCAATAAAAGTGATCGCTCAGCATAGACAACGTCTTCTTACGTCCAAAATGTCTCATCAATCCACCTGCATGTGATTCCTGTAGTAATAGCAAACGCACGGAGGATTCTGGAATGCATAATTTGTCATGGATGTAAAATTTATCCTAGCCTTTTCCCTCTTTGCAACGTGCATAAGGGACAGAAAAATCATGGTCATAAGCATATATATCACGCACACTCGCTAAACCAGGAACATGCACTCCTAATTGAGTTAAAAGCACACCTTTCCTAGAAAGAGCATCAGCTACCATATTTTCTTTTCTCTTCTTATATCTCACAATGTAAGGAAACAACTCAATAAATTTGACCCATTTGGCACGTCTACGGTTCAGCTTTGCTTGGCCGTTTAAATAATTCAAAGCCTCATGATCAGAATGAATAATAAACTCTTTAAACTATAAAAAGTGTTGCTAAGTTTCTAATGCACGCACTAACGCATAAAGCTCTTTGTCATAGACTGGATAATTCAATTGAGCACTATTCAGTTTCTCCCTAAAATAAGCTACCGGTCTACCCTCTTGCATTAAAACACCACCAATACCCAATCCACTAGCATCACGCTCAATTTCAAAAATTTTAGTGAAATCAGGTAAAACAAGCAACGGTGCTTCAGTCAAGCGTCTCTTAAGTTCAGCAAAAGCATTTTCTTGCGCTACCCCCTACACAAATTCAACACCCTTTTTAGTAAGTTCATTCAAAGGGGCAGCGACGGTGCTAAAATCCTTCACGAAACGCCGATAAAAACCAGCAAGACCATGAAAGCTCCTAATCTGACTTACGTTCACAGGAGTTGACCAATTTTTAATCGCTTCAATTTTAGACTTATCTACTTCAACTCCCTGTGCAGAAACAACATAGCCCAAAAATATGACATGATCTTTGCAAAAAGTGCACTTCTCTAAGTTACCAAATAACCTATTCTTACGCAAAACGTGTAGAACTTGTCTAAGATGGTCTATGTGTTCGATTCGGTCATGATGTAAATCGAATATCATCAAAGTACACAACCACAAATTTACCAATAAAATGCCTTAAAACATGATTCATTAAGCGCATGAATGTACTAGGTGCATTAGTTAAACCAAAAGGCATGACTAACCACTCGTACAACCCAAATTTCGTTTTAAAGGCTGTTTTCCACTCATCCCCTTCATGCATTCTAATTTGATGGTAACCACTGCGTAAATCTATCTTAGAGAAAATAACAGCACCACTCAATTCGTCTAGCATATCATCTAAGCGAGGTATAAGATGACGATATCGAATTGTGATATTATTAATCGCTCGACAATCTACGCACATACGCTATGAAACATCTTTCTTTGGAACTAAAATAACAGGAACAACACAAGGGCTTAAGCTTTCACGGACATACCCTTTGCAGAGAAGCTCTTGTACTTGTTTCTGAATTTCCTTTGTCTCCTCAGGATTGGTGCGGTACGGTGGTCGGTTCGGCAGCGACACCCTTGGAATCAAGTCGATCTTATATTCTATCCCGCGTATTGGTGGTAGCCCCGCTAGTACCTCCTCTGAAAAGACATCGCTAAAATCCTGCAAAACAGAAACAACACCACTAGGAAGAGAAGTTATGTCATTAGTCGAAAGCAATGCGTCTTTGTACAGCAGCACGACGTGCACCAAATTAGGATCCTCGCTGAATTCTCTCATCTCTGATTTGGTGGCTAACATCACTAAATTCTTCTCCCTCACGTTTCTTGTTACTACTCGGATGGTTCTCTCGCTCTTGTGCACTCTCAACGTGCATATCAATTTTCTGCATGGAGGAATTGACAATCTGTTGCGGTGTAAGCGGCTTCAAGATGACATCCATATTGTGTACATCGAAATGTGTAACGATTTGTACGCCCATCGTGAACAGCGGAACGGTCATATTGCCATGGCCGTCCCAAGAGCAAGTGACACCGTCATAGGCACAACATTGCAGTCCACAGTATCGGTGTACTTTCCAATAGAAAATGTCACACGCACCATATAGTTCACCTTCACTTCCTCTTTGTCGCTCAACCATTGCATATGATAAGGACGCGGATGTGGCAAATACTTCAAACCCAACTTATGACACATATCCTTGCTAGCCAGATTGTGATAACTCCCGCCATTAATGATCACCTTGCACACCTTACCCTTATCAAGCTTTGCCCATGTCTGAAACAAATTACACCGCTGTTCGAGTGATGGCGATGGCATCACACTAAGCACCTTGGGCGTGCAAACAATGGAATACTGCTCAGTGTTAGGAAACTCATGATCGTACTCACATTGTTCTATATTATCAGTGTGCAAGACTACCTGTGCATTAGGCGACTCATCATCACTAGCTGAAACATAACCGTCATCCTCTGTGATAAGCATATTTCTGACATTTGGGCAGTCCCTCTGAAAATAGCCAACACCCTTGCACTTGTGGCAAATAATGTCATGTGAACGGCCTGTTGACCCCATAGACGAGGTCGCACTAGCAGCGGGCGCCATAGGTAGACACACCGATGATGGTGTACTCTCCAGCTTCTTACTTGCGGAACTGCGCATCGCCGAATTGCTTGCAGCCGAAGTGCTCTTGTTTGGTTGGCTGTTGTTATATGGCTGTCCCGGACTGGACCATGCGTCTTCAATCACTTGTCTCTTGGCTTCACGTGCTTGTGCAGCAACTCAATCATATTATTATAGGGATGGTGATTGACAATGCGTTTGACAGCATGATTCATGCCAGCTAGAAATCTCCCCATGGTTTGTTCTTCATTCTCGCGAACATCTGCATGTATCATGATAGTCTCCATTTCTTTATGATATTCATCAATTGATTTCATACCTTGTCGCAGCCCTGTCAACTTCTCAAATAGTGAGCGCTTGTAGTGGCGAGGTACAAAGCGTGCCTGCAAATGCTTCTTCATCTGCTCCCAAGTGATAATCAGCAACTCATGGCGCTCCATGCGCTTACGGATGAACTGCTCCCACCAATGTGTGGCATAATCATCCAAGCCATTGGACGCAAGCAACATATTCTTCTCATTGGAATAGTTGTTCATCCGAAATAACTTATCAACTTTCAGCTCCTAAGTGAGGTATTGTTCCACATCTGTACCACCTGAAAATATAGGAAGATTAAATTTGGGCTTAGCGACAAGATCCTCGGCGTCGTCGTGGCGAGGACGCCGCGTTGTTGCGATGGTGGCGCTGTCGGTCATCGTAGTCGTCGACGGAAAATCGTCATCCGGCGCCGACCGCGTCGGCCAGCTACGAGGTGCATGATGCACACCTCCTCCGTGGGCACTCGTGGTGCACCTCCACCCCGCCACCGTTGCCTCGACCGAGCCCATGTGCTCGAGGCGTGCCGCGCCGCCATCCCGACGCTTGGCGGCACGGCCATGCGGCGTGCACATCGGCCGACGTCGCTCCTCATCCGCGAATAACACGCTCCTCCTCGGTCTCATTGTGCGTAACGACCGAGGGCCGTGCACACTGTATCATCGGTGGTGCACCCCACGTAGATTGTGGTGTGCGAACATGGCATGCAGCTCCGAAAGTTATTGTTGATGGTCGTGCGCAATTGTGTGACCTCCTCCCGAGGGTGTTCGGTCGATCGAACTTCCCGAGCTCATTGCGCACGCCATTGTCACCATCATGAAGTTGTTTTTGTAGCATCTCGCGCAACCGAGTGTACTCGGTCCACGTAACCGGCGCCTCCGGATTAGGTGGATCCTCGCTCGTGACCTGACATGGGAACGACTCACAAACAAGAAACGAGGTTATATCCAGGTTAGTAAAACAAAAGCTCTCTCTATGCTTGCAACTCACTGTCCTAAAAACAAGACAAGCTTATCGTTCCAAAGTGAATCAAGGATGGCAAATCGACAATTGTGACAGCGAACGACCTCAACTTGGTAATGTATAAGCGTAACCAAGAGCAAGGGAGTACACCAACAGGTGTAGGTGGAGCTTGGACAGTTATGTAGATATCCTATGCAATCTGATATTCAAGGTATTGTAAAGCTAAGTAATGATCCAAGCTAGAGTATTTTGCCTATGTGCTGATCAATTGGTTTAAGCGAAGTGTATGAATGCATACGCAACGATAAATGGGACTTAATGCAAACAAAGGAATGAGCTAGGGAGAATCAATCGGAAACAGAGATGAAACTAGCTCGTTTTGCACCAAGTACTAAGAGAGACGCTAGCCAATTGCAACTGAATATACGAGGGCACAAAATTGTTCTAAAAAAAGGAGTTTGGAAGCTCTATCTTCTCGTTTCCTTTCCAACGGATCAAGAAACGCCTCAAGCGGAGGTCGTATGCAAAAGTTACGTGTTTTTTTATGCCGCAGCTCTTCCTAACTACGGTTGCAAGCCTCACAAATCAGCAAGGTGTAATCAATTTTAATGAGCAGCTCTAATTGCAATGTCAACAGCTAGTCTCAAGATAAAAGGATATAAGTGAAGCACAAAGACACCAAATGTGGTTCGGCCTGCTATGATGTAGTGACCGAAACAGAAGTTGGAACAATTGGACTCGAAATGTGTTTGAGCTAGAGGTCGATTCGGACTCTAGTCCCACCAAGGAGTTCGGATAAAGAAATACAAACCGACTCGGATTGTGCTCTCAAGATGGCGCACGGTAAAAGATTAAGGAAACCGTGGATAGTTGATGCGAAGTAGACGATGTCGCTAGTTGAACACTCGTGCCAATACAAGAACCTTCAACTCTTCGGAATACGCCCAAAACACACCGGATAATCGTTCGTCGCGAGACCACAAACGACAAACGCCAAGTCCCCAATTCCCAATGGAACGACGGCTTGACTTTGAATTGCAGAACGAACAATGGATTACCTAGTTTTCTCTCAAAGTCCTCGCATGAACTCTGGTGTTGAAAGAACAAGCAATAGCTATGTTTCAATCTTATGCTTAAAATTGATCTCCCCTAAAGGCTGCCAATACAAGGCTTATATAGCCCCTTGGGATGTCCATATGGTCCTCAAACCAAGTACAACTCAACCCTATATGGTTTTGGATACGATCTCTCACAAAAAGGAAACTATATTTTTCACCTGTCATATTGTTTCGGTTATAACTTTTTATCCGTAATGAATTTGAAGGTGGGACCAGATCCATTGCGTAGCCCTTGAAATTATCTTTCCAACGAGTACAAGAACACCTGAATCGGACTCGGTTTGTGAAAGTTATGACCTTTTTAGTAACTGTCTGTCAGACTGTCCCGAACCGAATTCGAATTGAATCCTGAGTTGAATCCGAGTTTGAATTGGGTTGAGCACGTGGGAAGTCCGAATTTGGCTTGAAAATCTTATTCAAAACTTGTAGCTTAAGTCTTTGGGCTCCTCCTTTTGCTCTCCCAAGTCTTCACATGAGTCATACCTGTTTGTTTAAACGCTTGGCTCTTGCTCTCGTCATTGGGCCCTCTGGTTCTTAGTTATTCTCATGCGTGCTTGAAGTGGAAGATGTATATGTAATGGGGATGTCCTCATCAGTATGTGCATGACCACTAATAGGAGAAGATGTATAAGTGTTAGGGATGCCCTCATCAGTTTGCCACCGCCACACGGAGGTCCGGTCGAGGCACTAAGTGGATGCCCGCTGCTGTGGCCACCTTGGCTCGCACAAAGTTGTGGGTGGAGCCCGAATCAATCAAGGCGATGCAGTCCACAGCCCCTAGATGGATTCGTAACTACATGGTTCTCTGAACCATATGCCGGTGAGTGCATAGAGTGAGATGCCTGGATCTTCTCCCTCTTCTGTTGTGTTAGCGGGGTCGCCATCACTTGTGTCATCCAGATGGAAGTCGATGAAGAAGAGCTGCTTGCACCGATGGCCGCGGTGGAAACAATTAAAAGCACAAGCCTTTCTTCCGGCATTCATCCATCTCGGCATCGGTAAGGTACTTGAAGGGACGCTGACCCGACAAGGCTGGAGCCGGTGGTGCGTCTGTCGTTGGTGGTGGCAAGGAGTGAGGTCAAAATGGTGGACGCGAGGAGGGCCGTGCTGGCGAGGACATTGCTGCCACTTGAGCCCGCAGCTCATAGGAGTGGGCTAGACTCATGGCAATCTGAAGATCCCCTAGTTGGTGGAGCTCTACGTCTGTGCACAGAAGGTCAGACAGACCGGACGTGAAGAGTTAGGCTTGTTGACGTGGTGTCAGGGGGTCCACGCGACAGAGAAGAACCAAAATTTTGTCTTGGTAGTCGGCCACCATGCTTGTGAGGCGTAACCGGGCGAGTTCCCTGAGCGCATTGTTGCAAATAGGTGGCCCGAAACAAAGATGACACAACTCTGTGAAACGCTGCCATGTCAGGGTGCCCAATTCACGTTGGAGTTGGATGTACCATTGTTGCGCGGTTCCCATCATATGATATGACGCCGACCACACCTTGTAGTTCTCCTCAGTCCGCTGACCCCAGAAGAACTGCTTGCAGCGAGCTAACTAGAACAAGGGTCATCTTTGCCATCAAATGTCGGGAAGTCCAACATGTGATATCGTGGGGGCGCCGGATGGAAGAGGTCCCGTGACTACACTGGCGCAACGGGTGGTCGTGGGTGCGCTAGATGGAGGAGGTCCTGTGATTACACTGGCGCAACGAGTGGGATTTGGTGGGAATAGGGATGTAGCAGCATGGACTGAGCTGGATCCCCTGCCAGCTACTGCGGAAATATAGGGGCGGTGGTTGGTGTAGGCAAGATGCCAGATCCCCCAGCTGCCGTGGAGGCCGATGGAAACATCTGTGGTTTGCTGTCACCAACAGACATCAATTCCAGAGCAATGAGGTGGGATGCCAGAGTGGCCTGCGTGCGCCCTTGCTCCGCCAATTGCTCCATCAGCTTGACGAACTGCTACTCCATGTATGTCTTCAAGGTATCTTTGGTTGTGGCTGGCGCCTTGGAAGACATGGCGGGAGGCTCTGATACCAAATTGACATGTCGTGGATTAGATCGTAGGTTATAGCGTGGATGGGGTTCAAGGCGCTTGGGTGAAGATACTGGCCTGGAAGACGCCGTGGTGGCGGCTCCCTGGCCCGGACAGGAAGAAGAGTTGTAGACAGGAGAAGAGGGCAGAGGAGAAGATAGAGGAGGTAGACAAAAGAGGTAATCTTGCTTACCCTTTTCATTATTAGGTCAATCCTCTTATAGTCTGAGGTTGCTGTCTCAATCAAGCAAATCTTAACTAACAAGGCAATAATCAATCCGGAGGAAACCAACATAATCTAGTTCAAAAGGAAACTAACTTTCGGAAGGGAAGTACTATTCCTGGTCCGGCATGCGTGTGGCTACTTGTCCTGCGACTGCACGGTCGGCTGTGGTCGCAGCTGGCACCCCTTTGCCCTGCGATGGTACACGTTCCCGAACCGATTAGGTATAGTGGCTGCAATGTTCTTGGAACATGTGAATTGCATATTTTCTTTGTCATAGTGCTGATGTCTTTCTACTAGAAGTACACCAGTGAAAATGTGAAACCACAGAATCCCATACGTAATGACATGCTGGGCAATAGTCTCATTCTTACAGGTGAATTATGAGTTGATTCAGTATTTCAGTCTCATTCTTACAGATGAACTCTAAGCTCAAAGAGTTAACCTTGCATTCAGATGATATTGTTTAAGATGGTAAGTGTTAAGTGGGATTAGTATCATGTACAACTGTAAATTTGGATTTTGGAGAGAGTAATATAGAAAGAGTATCGTGGGGTCATTGAACATTCAAGATAAGGTAATGTGGGAATGGATTTAGCCAGTGGCAGAGCTAGGATTTGATTACGCCCCGGGCTCACTGGTGGAAGGATCTATGCTATCTGGATTGGATCATAAAAATATTAACCAGGCTTAACTGAATTTACCTAAGCTGTACACTAGATATTTCTCCACACTCCAGGCTGAAGCTTACCCTGCCCAGGGTGTGGCTCCGCCCCTGGATTTAGCCTGAAGAAAAGAAAAACCGTGATAGATACAACGCGTGGGAAGGTCAAGCATGGAATTGCTTGCTGTTTGTTCCTTCACCAATTGTTTTCTATTAGCAACAGATAGAATTGATAATTGACATTTTGATTTGGAGACTGAACCTTGGCTTCAACTCGTTTTTGCAGGACCTGATGATGGTGCAGCAGCGCAATTGTGGTAGTGGACATGTCATGTAACAGTCTTGATTCTAGCCTTCAGAATGGACACCAAGAAGGATGGTTCGTGGTCAATTTGTGCAGAAAAACTCGTAGATTGGACCATTGTGAAAAAAAACCTTGTGGATTCTTGGGTTTGTAGATTCCGTTCGAAATGTCGCTCGCTCGTCAGGGTGATTATGGACCCAGTGATGTAGAATTATGACTACTGCAGGAGTGCAACTTTCTGAACTGTGTCAAGTTTTCCCTTTTTAGTTCGTATCTGTGTTCAGATTGGGTTACGAACAGCGAAAACCCTGCATTTTTAGAGGTGACGAAGCTGAAGCCATGTCGTATATCCATTGTGCAGCAGTAAACTATTGCGGTTTGCGACGTGCTCATTTTTCGTTCTATTGCAACGTCTGAAGCACCCTCGTAGTCAAAATTGAGTGATTGTGCTAATAGGTGCTTTGTTCAGGAGCACATATTTATGCAACATTTCTGGTCGATGTTCTCTGGTTCATGGGACCTTTCGTGTGGTTACGAGTGAAGCCAATGCTTGTTGACGATTCAGACAGACAGGGCGTACCCAGCCGTTGGCTAGGTCTCGGCCCAATTCACTGGAGAGTACAAGAGATTAGTATTTAGTAGATTAGTATTTAGTCTGTTAGTTATAGTGTTACACAGTAAGAAATGTTGACCTGGGCCTCAGGCCATTGCCCCGACGGCCTGAGGCCCAGCTTCGCCTTTGCAGACAGTGCTCCAACTAACTTATAAGTCATGGTTTCTGATTTTTTTTACTGCAGCGGCTGAATTTATACTGTAACAGCTGTTAGTTTTTTTGAGTAATTAAATTTAGAAAACAAAAAATGTTATATCATCACGGACAATGCAAAAGAATAAGGAAAAAAGCAAAAAAACCTAAAAAAGATAAAATTAAGAAATCAGAAGTTGAAATCGTTTGGAGGGCCTATATAGTTGAGGTTTATCAGTATTTATTCATTAGAGGCCAAGAGGTTTGTGGCCCTGTTTAATTTGGCTGCGGCTAATGGCTTTTGGTTTTCAGCTGAAAGACACTATAGAAACTAGAAGAAGTTGTGACTGAAACTAGTGTTGTTCAATTTGGCTGTTGGTTTTTGCCTTTTGGCTGAGATGGGCTGGAAAAGAAAAAAATATGGTGCAAATTGAAAAGGATTAAATGAACATGAAAGAAAAAAAAAGAAAGAAAATGAAAAAAGGAAAACGAAAAAACGACAGGCGGCAGCGGGCGACGTGAATAGGGCCAAGGAGCAGGGGCGGCGGTGGAGGCGGAAGATGACACCGACGAGCGCAAATCGGATGACAGCCACCAAATCTAGCTGAATCTGCATAGGCCTGACCAAATTCGACTGGATCTGGCCGTGGAGGAGCGACGACAAATCGGTGGCAACGGCGATAGAGTTGATGAAGATAAAGCGGGGCCGTGGCTGACATAGACAATGGTTCGGGCAAGACATGTGTGGAGGTGGCAGAGGCAACGGCGGGAGGCAAATCGGGCAGCGGGGACGAAGGTGGTGTGAGGAGGGGGAGGCGGCGACGACAGGTTAGGTAGAAAGCAGCCACGGTGCAGAGGCCAAGTGAGGTTGCAGGAGACCCGATTTGCGAAGCTGCTACAGTGCTCTCAAGACATGGCTTGTAAAAGCCACTTCTACAAATCAACATGTTCAATTTAGCTTTTAGCTTGCTAAAGCTGTTTGGAACAGCGCTGCGTCTTGACAGTGTAGAGAGTGTGAGAGCCCTATGGCTAGTTTGAGATTATTCTAATTCAGGTAGAGATGGCAATGGGTACCCGATACCCGAATACCTGATGGGTTTTACCCGATAAAGAGACGGGTATGAAAAATTTTATGTACCCATGGGTACGTTATTGGGCGAAATCCTCTACCCACGGGTAGGTAAAAGTGTGTGGGTATATATTACCCATACCGCTACCCGAGTAATGAATACCCGCATTAGACAACTAGACATCCCACTCAAATGTTAATTTTATTATCTACTTGTTGATTGTTTATTTGTTTGTTATATGTTGATATGGTCATGTCAAGTATATTTATTTGATGTACTAATTTTGATCATTAGACGCTTTTGTGCTTGGCATGTATGATTAATGAATGTCTAAATTGATGATATTCTTATGTGTTGAACCGGGTATGCTTGCGGGTACGGGTTACCCGTCGGGTAGTAATACCCGCGCGGGTACGGGTATGGGTAAATTTTCCTACCCGCGTGCGGATACGGGTAATCCGACGGGTAAATTTACACCTAGCGGGTACGGGTATAGAATGGCAATATCCGATGGGTATTTACCCGTTGCCATCTCTAAATTCAGGCCTGTAACGGAATGTGTCACATCTCTATGTAGGGGCAGAGACTTGGTACAGTCAGGGCAATTTTAACACTTGTACCACTGACCATTGGATCAAAAAGCTATGGCCCAGATTCAATCCGAGTACTGTATGTAGCATTTGTGCAGTGAATGCACTCCTGTAGCTTATCCTGTAGCTATGTGTAGTAGCATCGATCTAAGCCATCGGTTTCTGGATCGGACGGTGGAGAAAGTGCCTAATGCTAAAGTTGCAGTTGCACCTGCAACTGCACTGGACCACTGTCCCTCTATGCCTCTATGTAGATATTTAGCCCTAGACAATAAGGTAAAAATAAGAAGAAAAATTGGATTGGTACCAACAAAAAAAATGCAGTTTAGGAAAATACCACCAGAGTCTCTAAGTTCAACGTAGTACCACCACAATTTCGCACCATTCGCGAAATATCACTCCCATCACAGGCGCGTAAAACAGTGTATGCATGAATATATGTATTTCTTGTGCTTAAAATAGGCTAAAAATCGCTAAAAAGTTAAAAAGAATTGATGTAGATTTTTTTGACTGTTGCTTTAGTTTTTGGCTGTTCGTAAGAGACAGTATATAGAAAGAAAAACAGTTATGTGTGATTTTAACCGGTATAGCTAAACTCGGTATAATATTTACTATAATTTATTTGTATATCTTAAAAAATCGAACTATAGTATAAAGTGATACGATAAAATCAAAGCCAGAAAAAATAAAATCCCTAGTTTCATTCTACCTGTGTTGGCCAAAGAGCGAAGAAAATCTACTGCAGCCAATCGCAAACTTGGAAGCAGGCACTGACCATCCTAGGCCCACTAACCGGTCCCGTAGACCCCTTTTTGCCGAGAAATTTCGATATTTGACATTGAATACGTGCGCCTCTCAACTTTTAACCCCCAATTCGCACGTCTTTGAAAATTTAACCCTGTCACTACGAATTCTTCTGATTCAAGAGATTCTCCTTATTTTCTCTTCTTTTATATTTTGACATTTGTCACTGCGAAAATGAAGAGAATCCTTGAATCAAAAGAATTCGTGATAACAGGGTTAAATTTTCAAAAGTGTGCGAATTGTGAGTTAAAAATTAAGAGACACACGTATTCAGTGTCAAATATCAAAATCTCTCCCTTTTTGCCTGCCCAATTCTTTTCCTCATCCACGCGGACAGCCATCTGCCCCGTCTCCACCACACGGCCGGGCCAGCCACACCCTCCTCCCTCCCTCCCTCCCCACAGCCAAGGAAGGAGGCGGCGGAGACGGCACGAGCCGACGAGCGCCCCATACTTCCCCTGCGTACGCCGCCTCCTCGCGGCCTCGGATGCCCCCTGCACCGGTGCTGAATACATCTGTGGCTGCGGCGATCTAGCGGTGCTCGCCGGAGTTGTTGGCCCCGTCCCCTCGCGGAGCGAAGCGGACTGGATCAGAGCACATGGCCGAGGCTCTCCTCCTCCTCCCCCTCCCCCGCCACTTCGTCGCCTCCACCGCGTCCTCCTCGTCCCCGTCGTCCCAGTGGGTCCTCTCGCGCGCCAAGCTGCGGCGGACGCGCTTGGCGGCCGCCCCGCGGCCTCGCTGGCTCAAGGTGCGTGCTCGCTCGTGTCTCCTGTGCCTTCTGCGCCGAGCACTCGGGGGGTACGGCGAGATGCCACATCCGTGGCTGAGAGTTTTTGCGCTGTTGCGGTGCGGGGAGGATGGAGGTTACTTTGTTAGGGTTTTGGGGAGGCTGGGATGGCGGGGTTGCAAAAGGCGTCTGCTAGCTTTGTAGGGTTTTGGTTCTGGATTAGCTTTGTAGGGTTTTGTTTCTGGATTACGGTATAGAGAGCGTATACTGATTAATTTGTTGAATCATGCGGAACTGCGGAGATAATTAATTCATTGTGATTCTACAGCCCCAACAAGATGCATGTGCAAGCTGTAGCTTTGCAAATTGTGTTGCTTTTAGTATGGACTGTTACAGGCTAACTTTGCTCTTGGGGTAAGAATTGAGCCAGACAAGTTCCAGGATTTTGCGAAATTGGTCTTTCTTTCCTAGGGTTCGTTTTGTTTTGGATTAGATAAACAATGCCCACTGATTAATTCTTAATGTTAGGAAGTGTCTAGACTATGCTATTTATATACACTATAAACTGCTTGCTTTGATTTGGGTAATTGGGTGATAGCAATCACATTAATAATTAACATCCCCACCCCTCTCTACTATGATTTTACACACCAATTTGGCAACTGTGAATGGTATCACACTTCAAACTGTGTTACTCCATCCATGGCTGAGGTTCTCGAGGATGTGCTAGAAAACTAGAAAGGCTTCTTGAATTTACATGCTTGGGATGACTAGACATGGGTAGGGTTTCCGCTCTGCTCAGTGTCTGATGGTTTTAGTTGTTCTTGTGACAGGCCCATGCGACAGCCTCAGAGACTGGTGAGCAACCAAAATGGTGGGAAAAGAATGCTGGTCCAAATATGATTGACATCCACTCCACGCAGGAGTTCTTGGATGCACTAAGGGATGCAGGTGACAGGCTTGTTATTGTGGAGTTTTATGGAACGTGGTGTGGTTCTTGCCGGGCACTCTTCCCAAGGGTAACCGCCATTAGTCCTTGCTGATATGTGTATAACTAAGTGGCATTTTGATTTTGTCTTTCCTTGAATACATTTTCTTGCTGATCTGTTTCTCACATGGGTAGTTTTGACCTCACACAGTTATGTCGATACATGGCATTTACTGCTTTATAGATTTATATAGACATTCTTTACCATGCTAGCTCTAAGCTCTAAACAAGTGTCTGAAAGCATAATGTAGCACTAATAATTTTTTTAACTCATTGGTGAGAGACAAAAGTGGTCTGTCACACACTTTAGCAATCCATCATTGGGATCTCAACAGGTTTCTGGTGAGTCCTCAGATGTTACTGTGCTTTGAATTTTGAATAGAAGAGAAATGAGCAATTAATCACCGGAATACTATCATGCGTGGATGATGCTCAGAGTCAACAGAGAGGATGTGAACATATAGTAATACTGAGGAATCTAGAAATGTTTGCAATTATGCTGGGTCTACCTTAAATTTTCCATTGCAACAACTTCGGAGACAGTCATTGGCAGTTTACCATGGCCTGCAATTTCTGGAGATATTGGAATAGGGTGCAAAGAAATATTTGAATCTTTGTAGAATGAGGTGAAGTTAAATACTTGTATGGGTGTTATGTAACCACCCACCCACTCCTAACACCCGAACTCTAAGTGATTTAAGAGCCTTTTTTTGTACAATCTGTACTTCCAACACACTAGATGAGGTCACGAACTTATAAACTAAACATTACTATCCCTGTTTCACAATATTTGTCCAGCATATATACCAAGGAGACACAAGATTGAAATAATATTTAATAGAATTGGACCATACTTGTTCATATGAGATAGAGTAGTACTATGTCTATCTAATAGGGGCAAGCATGGTCTAATTTCATTAAATATTACTTAAATTTTGTGCCTTTTGGTATGTGTGCTGGACAATATTTTGAAATGGAGGGAGTATTTAGCCAATCTTGAATGCATAAGACCAACTTACATCCTTAGCTAAACTCGCCATTCTGTATAATAGATATTTTCTCTGTACCATGCACACTTGAAATTTAGGTCTTGTATTATGGAGCACAGGTTACCTATTCATCTAGAATTCCCACCCATGTCCCATCCCATGCTTATTGATGTGTAGCCCCACTTTCATTAGCTAATGTGCAAATATTTTTGGTGGAAATGCTTGGGTGTGGGAACTCACCTGCAAATAGTGCTGCTATTCTTTGATCTGCTATGCTTGTTAGTTATTATGCAAGCTGGCTAATGTGATAACTTGCTTGTAATCTGTAAGGCGACTTCTATATGATAGCCCCATCTAATTAGGATTGCTTAACTATTGATAGCTTAATCTGTAAGGTGACTTCTCAATGATATTGCAGCTCTGCAGGACAGCTATGGAGAATCCTGATACCTTGTTTCTAAAAGTAAATTTTGATGAAAACAAACCTATGTGTAAACGACTGAATGTGAAAGTCCTTCCTTACTTCCATTTTTACCGTGGAGCTGACGGGCAACTTGAGGCCTTCTCATGTTCCTTAGCTAAGGTAAGCATACATCACCCCATTCATAGATTAATTCTGGCTTCTCCTTTTAAAGGCCCCATTTGGAGCACGGGAGTTATTCCCAATTCCTGTAGGAAATAAATTGTTTCTTGTGAAATTCCTTTGTACAAACAAGACCTAAAAAGGTAATCTTCACAGTCATTGGTTCAGATGATTTAAATATTCATTTGGATAGGTGGCCACTGTTAATGCTCTTGCACAAATTTAGATATGGGCAAAATAGGAAAGAAAAACGTCAGCATATAAATGGTTGCTTGCACGGTCAAATTCGGTTTCTCCTCTGCAGTTTCAGAAGCTGAAAGATGCCATTGCCATGCACAACACTGCTCGCTGCAGCATCGGTCCGCCAGTCGGAGTTGGGGATGTGCTGGATAGCTCGAGCCCTCAGGAGAAGCCTGCCGAAGCTAGCCCCCGGTAGATTGGATCCCGTTATATTCCGTCTCCCACACTGCATTGCTGATTCTGCTCATTTTTTTTTGCCCCGATAGATCTTTACTGTAATCAGCTCGGGAGCATCATCAGTTTCCCTGGATAGGGGGTGTAAGCATCAGGTGTTGTAAGGATTACTGTTTTACTTTTAAGAAAGGAAATGTGTATTATAGTGTGTCAACTTTTCCTTATGCTTGACAGAGGAATCCCATTAGACATCGTTCTGGGTTCTAAAATCAATCTAACCCACGATCAAATCATTTAAGGAGGGGCAGTTTTTTCTTGATCACACCAGTGTACAAGTTCCTTATTTATTGGGACGCTGTTTATAGTAAAACAAAACTTATCTCAATTAACAAGGAAATTTTGCTATTGGGGCTGTTTGCTTGCTATCCACATTTTGCCACAAAAAACTGTGGCAAGGTGTGGCGTGCCATACATTTTATGGTTCATGATTTATCTGGCACAACTCTGACAAATTTTGGTAAAGAACAAAGTGTATGACCAGTGAGTTAAGTGGCTAAGAAAGGGTGACATCACGATTGTGGCTACTCGCTTAAGGCAAGTGTGGCAAAGTTTGGCTTCCAACCAAACACCCTCGAAAACTTCTCTCTAAAGTATGAAGTATATCTAAAAGGAAATCAATCCAACTACAAATTAAATAGGCCAACTAAAGATATTTGTAGCTTATGTAAACTATCACCGGGGATTGAATGTTGTGCTAAGTGTTGCTACAGTACCATGCCATTGTAATATCCCATAACTAAAACCCCTCATAAGAATCTAATCATGAATACGAAAAAGGATGTAAGGAAAAATGCAAGAGAGGAGAAAGAGGGAGAAGTTTTGGTCATCCTTTCCCTTGACAGAGTACTATGGAGTTGGGGGCTTGGGTTGGGCTTTTTAAGGAGACGAAGGAGTGGAGGAGGAGAAAAACCCTAGCCAACCCCTCCACTCAGTTGAAACTGCACTGCCCAACCACGCCCTGCCACGTGCCGCGGCAAGTTGTCGCGCACTGCCATGCACTGCCGTGCCGGCCGAAAGGAGAAGGGAAGAACGAGAGGGGGGCCAGTGGAAAGGGAGAAGAAGGGAACCAGCCAGGCAACAAGAAGGAAGTATAAGAGGAGAGCTAGCCAAGGAGAAGAGGAAAAGGAAGGAGAGGGGGAAGAAGGGAAAGAGAAGAGAGAAGAGAAGGGGTGTAGGCAATTCCACTCTAAACCTTGTTTTCCTATTCTTAGGCCCTATTAGATGGATTTTGGGGACGTCATGATTCTAGACTTAATAGATGGGAATTGTAGAAAATGCGTGTTTAGGACTGTTGTTCATCTAGATCGTTATTCTGTTTTGTAATTAAGTTTTGGGGTAGCTAAGTTGAGTTTCAAGGCTTACCCATATTAAGAAAATTGCAGAGAATTATCTGAAGTTTCTATAGTGTAAGAACAAGTAATTTAGTTGGGTGGTTTAGGAGTTATGGTCTTGAGAATTCTGCTGTCCAGATTTGGTCACCGTTGGACGCAGTCATGGTATTCTGTAGATTAGCCCTAGAATATTGTTAAATTAATTCTTAGGCATAACTAAAGAAATGTAGGTAATTTCCTATAGTTTTCAAAAATGGTATGGTTCATTATGGCTGCTGTTGTATAATAAAAGATACTAAATTGCTAAGTCTGTTGTCCAGAAATTTATAGAATTGTCTTCGGGGTGAAAAATGGGGGCTTATATGAAAGAATCAGGGTTTCTGCCCAACTAAGGAGAAGTAGGGAATTTCATGTAGATTCCATAAAACATATGTTTTACTGTATTTAGATTCTTGAGTTGATAGTTGTGACCTTTCGAACATCGGGACAGCAGAGGAGAATGTTTAGTAGATAGGGGAATAGTTGGACCGAGGAGCGGATTGTATCATTGTTATTTTATTTATTGTTTGTATTGTTATGGTGTACGTTGAGATGAGTTGTTTGCTATAAGCGAAGTTGCTACAGGGTTGGTATCTTCTACCCATTGTTTCGCTTCACGAGGTTGAAAGGCAAGTGTATGGTAAAATGGTATACAAGTGGTTTGCTCTTGTTGTTGATGTTAATTAAATACTTGCCATGATGATCCATATGTTTATACTTGTTTCCTATAATGCTCACATAATTATGGTTAAATGATGATGATGACTATGGTTAAATGATGATAATGTTGAAGGATTAATATTGATAAGTGACTAATGTATAAAAGAATCATTCCACTGCATGTTAAGCATTCATGTTGCAAAGAGGTGACCTATGTGGCCCTCTAGAGTCTACTTTGTGTAGACGACCCACAGGAGTGGGTAGAGAAAGATTTACTTTGGTAGACACTCTACGACAGTGGAAAAAACCTACTTTGGTAGGCACTCTATGGGAGTGGAGCTGACCCTGTATAAAAAAGGACAGGGTAAGAGTGGTTCATCAATGGTTGAACACTCTGCTATACTAGTATAAGCAAAGAGAAGGGGAGACATGTGCATTGTATTCATGAAAGGATAAATGAGATATTGAGACATGTGTATGGTACAAATGAAAAGATATATGAAATTGAAATAGTTGTGAATTGATATAAATAGTTGGTTCCATGTTTTATATCATTTACTATTCTGTTGTGTACTTGTTGAATCGTTGACTCATCCTTACTTTGGTTGTTGTTTTTAGGTGATCGTTAAGAATGACATGCATGGGAGGGAAGTAGAACATATTCGATCTTGCACCGTTATTGTTTCTTTTTTCACTTAGTGTCCCATCAATCAATATTAGAAATAAATGATACTATTCATGCCATCTTAGTTTGAATAATGATTTCCCTTTGTAACTTACTATATTGTTGCTACTTGTCAATGTTCCTTGATGAAATTTATAATTGGTTCAACTTAATGTCAATGATTGATTTCTTATTTGTTATCATACCTATATTCATGGTTATGTTGTGAAAGTATAATTGAAGTTTAGTTAATGGTAATTCTTATTTAACGGTTAAAATTGATAACAATTAGAGTTGTAGGTGACATTCTATGCTTTTGTTAAGCCTAGGTGTTACAACCATAACACCGGTCAACAACATTGTCTTGGTTATCTTCTCCATTGATACATAGTACTATCTTACTATGGGAATCGAGCACATTTGATTTGTATTGAAACATATCATACCAAAGTTTTCGTACCATCAATTTGCAACTTTGCGATATGCCCTAAATTTTCTTCTGATTTGAATGCTACCACATCTCGATTTTGACCAAAGATAATTAGCAATGGTTGCCTGAAGTGAAGTTCACCAGCCGACATAGCCCATTATTTTTCTTCCTCGAAAATCGAATTCTTGCAAGCAGTGGCTCAGGTGGGGCTGGCGCACCCTTACCGTTGGCTGGCCGTGGGTTTGCTTGCCGTGAACTATGGCAACCATTTAGAGTTTGAGGTGGTAGTGGCTCTGTGGCAGAAGAACGCATGAGATACCTTACCTTGCTCAAATTTTGATTCCTTTTTTTCTTCTTGGAACAATAATCAGATTCCTTTTCCTTGCCATGCAAAAGCATCATATAAGGGGGCCTCCCCTAATTCGTCTTCTTCAAGAAAACCACTATGGAAAATTCAGATGGGGCAGTTGTCTGCACTGCATGGGATGCTATTACTGCAGGAATGAGCCTTGATGAGAGGTTTGCAATAATGAGGAGCATTGGCGAGGAGTGCATCAACAAGGATGAGCTTAGGCTACTACTGGACAAGGAGGCCTCTCCTGCCTGCCTGGGTGCACATCGCCTGGTGTTGTCCATCGGGCACTGGTTCCTGATCCCCGACATCTACCATGACGGTTGCAAGGTCATGGGCTGCCATGACTGTGTGCATTCGTGCATGCCATCCCGATCAACACATTCAACGAGATCCTACTTCACACCATTGCAAACTGGTGAGCAAGTCCCATTAGCTCCCCCTAAATTTTGATCCTAGGTCCGCCACTACTTGCAAGCTATGATCATGCATAATGAAATACTAATCATCTGCGCCTTTAGTTTTTCTTATTTCAAGAAGGCCATAAATGTCGGCTCAGGAGGTTGGGGAGGAGTACTATTAACTAGAGGTGGGAGTCAGGCCGTGCCTTTCTGGGTCAGCCCAAGGCTCGACCGGCCCAGCATGGCATGGGCCTAACGCGTGGCGAGCTGAGTTGGCATGGCACGAATAGAGGGTCGGGCCTAAAAGACCGGCCTGTTGGGTGGACTGGCCTGGTCGAGCACGGCAGCGATGCAGGCTACTACATTTGCTTTAGTAGTTGTTAGCTGCTACTTATATTGGGGTTATCAATATTGCTGCTGAGCAAAAGATTAATTTGGCCTGTAATTCTCAAGCAAAATATGGAATGCTAAAGCTCACATTTTCTATTCAAGGCCAAGCTGAAGTCATATGATCTAATTTAGCTGTTCTCCTTTGCAGCATTGTGTAGCATAGCTAGATAACATTGGCATCAGCAATTGCTGCACCATTCTTGTGATATTCCTACCTACATGATACATCATTAGCACTAGGCCATTGAACATCAGATGTTGTCTAAAGTAGCTAATACTAGTTAGGGAGTTTAGAGGTTTGGGCAAAAGTTTCGTTAGGAACACTTGCAAGTTCCGGCTAAACATTGCCTTTGCAATCTTTTGTTGCCTATTGCTTCTGCTGCTTTACACATGTTTGGGTCATGGGAATTTGGTTGGGATTCAATTCAAATCTAAAACTAAATCCCACTTAAATCTCCTTAATTCAAATACGCCATCCAAATTTGATCTCTTGGGCTACCACGAAGTTTAGTAGACCATGGAGCATAGTACTTCTATGATGTATGTTCTTGAACATGTCATGCTAAACACTACCAAATCCAAATCGAGTAGCAGGTGCATAGCTCCCCTCTTAATCTATCTGAATCTCTGGCTTGTATTTTTGACTTGTAGCTAGAAGCTTTTCCATGCTTAACAAGTGAATGAAAATCAAAAGACTATACCACATAGTTTCGAAGTACTAGAGATCGTGTTAAATTTTGGTTATTTTGTAATTGTCATCAATATGTGTGATTGACCTTTGACTGCAAATTGGATCTAATGGCAGATGTTGAAAAAATTATCATGTATTGCGCTGGCTAAACAGGTCAGATGTGCTGGGCTAGGGCCAGCATGGCACGACGTGTAACATCCCGAAATTTTGAATATTGGGAAATGTATAGTCCTTGCATTATGTTGGAATATATTTTCTCGGTGTTTGGATTTTAATGGACTTACCTTGAATTTTGGTTGAGGTTCCAATAATTGAAGAAATTTATGAAAAATAAAACTAATAGAAAGCCAAGAAGGAAATATGAAAATAATAGAAATTTATATTTTAAAAATCGAATCTGAAAAGAGGATCCATCAAAAGGGAGGGGTATAATTTGAATCAAAAATTTAAAGTTCACTTTGGGCTTAGTAATAATACAATAAACAAAGGTGTGTATATATAATATATATATATGTCCCATACTAAATGAACAAATAAATACATTGATGAGGCTAGCAATAAAGAAATAAGAATAAGTAGATAAATAAATGAATAAAATATGAAGATATGTGTATATACACACACACACACATGTACATATGTGTATATATATAAAGCTTTCTGCCTGGCCGAGCCGGCCCAGGCCAGCCCACCTCTTCTCTCTTCTCCCTCCATTCGCTTCGGCGAAGCCTCACCTCGCCACTCGCCTCCTCGCCGTGCCTCACGAGCTCTGCCCATCGCTGTCGCCCACAGTCTCCACCGCCGTCGCCCACAGCTTTCCGTCCCGTCGCGTCACCCCGGTTAGCGCTCTGAGAGAAACGCCGTCGCCCACAGTTTCTCCCACTGTCGCCCACAATATCTACCCCCATCACCCACAGCTCCCTGCCTCATTGTGTCTGCCTCGGCCAGTGCGACGCCAAGCCCGCTGTCACTGCATTGCGCAGTCATGCCCGGTCTTGTCACGAGTGCTACAGTGTCACCACCGCCCTGACATGGAAGCGATCGGTCGGCCGTCCGCCCGTCGCCTGACCCTTTTCCACCGCTATAAGAACCCGGCTCGACCCCGGTAGCACCGCCACTCTCCGCTCCATCTCCCACCCCGAGTAATCGGTCTCCTCGTGCCTGTAGCTCGTCGGCGAACCTCTTCTTCCTCAAGCCGGTCGAGGAGCAAATCACCGATTGGCGCATCCTTGGAGCCCCGCAGCACCATCCCCGCCGTCGGCCGGACCTCTCGCCACCGGAGCTGAGCCCGCACCGTTCGCCTCCTCTGCTCGCCGCCGGACCACCACTGCCACTCCCAAGATGCGCCGACCCCCGAGGTAACTTTCTGAGCTCGCCGAGATGCTCTCTTGTGAGTTAATTGGGCTTCCGTGCCGTGTGCCACCGTAACCCCTCTTCCCCTGTTCCGCCGTCACCCGAGGTCAGCATCAACCGCCGCCACCGCCAAATTGGCCGATGGGACTGAGCCCAGACGTGCACGCGGGCATGAGCATCCAATTTTCGGAATGTTCATGGCCAGCCACCGTTCCCTCCGCCGACGGCGAGCTCGCCGTTCTTCGGCCGGAGGGGGGAGCTACTATAGCGGAGATAGAGAGCGTGATTAGCTTAATTAACGGTTAAGATAGGCCATTAAAGCTAATCATGATTAATTAACGAAGACCACTCACTGACGTGTGGGCCATATCCTTTAATTTAAGACCAAACCGGTCCCACCTGTCATAGATACAGAGGAAAGAAAATAAAAATAAAAAGAAAATTTAAAAACTTGCTATGGGTCCCACCTGTCAGATTTTTATTTATTTTTTGGATTTATTTAAACTGAGAACTTTAAAAGGGCATAACTTATTTATTTTAACTCCAAATTGAGTGAAACAAATTTCTAAATTCATCTAAATTCAACCTCTATCCAATGGAACCGAAATCAGAATTTTGAAGCTCATTTGAATTTTTGTGAGAATTTGTTTGGTTTGCTAATTTTTATCCAAATTTTCGCGCAACGTAAAAATAGCGTACGAGGCCCAGGAAGAAGCTGAAGCTGAAGCAACCCTCGACAATCAAGACCAGGACAACTGTGCCCAAGGCGAGTCAATACTTTGATCATGTTGAACCTACATTTTCTGCAAATTAATTCCGTTTTAAATTATCAAATTGCATGCTGTTATTTTATGTGCAAATTTATGTTGATTTCTAGCTCCTAGTTAGATACTCATTAATGATCTTGTTAGTATTACACTCATTTGGAATACTTGAATATCTGAGCCTTGTCACCTTAACAAAAATTATAATGGTATGACTTTCGAAATTAAGTCCATAATTATACACCACTGCTTAGATAATCGAGGGCACTAAAATACCCCAAGCATCATTTTTAAGCATGAGAAACTGATTTGGGAAGTTATGGTGAGAATAACTGGTATAGTTTGATATAATTATTTTATGTTTCCAAAAACCCCCAACTTGCTTAAATATCTGGGTGAATGATATGGGGCTGGTATGTGGTGCAGTGGAAGCACGGTATGTGGATTGTGGTAGGACCGCCCAGATACCACTAAGAACCGAATCTTGTCATAACCTCCTGTGTAAAACAGTACAACCACAAGTCTGCAAATTGCAACTAGGCTAAGTAAATCTATCGAAACCCCCAGACTCATCTCACCTGTAGTGGAAAGGAGTGGATTATTGCAATGGCAAGTGGAGGCCTAAAGGGACACCGAGAGGAGGGTGAAGTAACTAGCTGTACTAGCATTGTGGAGAGTGGAGTCCGAATGCGCTAGTAGCCGTGGTTACATCCCGCGCAACGTATGGGACCCACCGTAAGTGGGAGCAGCTCATAGGGTGAGATGACAAAAGGGGCTAAATACTTTGAAAGGTTACTGTGACAGTCTACTTAACCACATGTCTAAGGAATCATGTGGAGCAACGAGCTGATTATCTCTTCTGGGTAAAGTGTATGAGCTCTGCAGAGTCAAAACTATTCAAATAGCTGTGCCCACGGTCAAGGGTAGACATGGGAACTTAAGTAGATATAGTTCTATTTCAATAAACTTTGTGGGTGTGATTGGAAAAGTAGAGGGTGGTGGAAACCCTAATTTGTGTTGCTCTGAGTGTCGTCCCAGTGATAATGTAAGTAGTTATAACGCTGGAAGGTTAGCATATGGTGCAGAAACCATATAACAGTGGATGGTATCTGGATCACTACTATTATCGCCTTCTTTCACACATTATGTTTTATGTTCAAACTACTAGGTCTTAGAAAATTTCTATGTAGCATATTTAAAAGCAATTCATAGCAAATAAAATTACCCGAGCCTGTCCTTGATAAGCCATGCATGTTACCTATTGCATACTGTGTATTGGCTCGTGGAGCACGGTGGATTTGTGCTCACACTCACATTACCAAATCAAAAACAGGGACTTAAGATCACTACGCTTATGAAGATACCCCTGTTGCGGAGAGAGGAAACAATGAATGAAACTAGGGCGGCTATCTCGATTGCAGATCCTAGACAAGTGGACTTATGGCGATTGTGCACACATATAATACCTATGTCTAGATAATATATGTTGCACACATTTACCCTTCAGTCACTTGCCTGTGGATTATGGTCTTACTTCTGCTTTTGCTTCCGCTGTTATCTTTGTAATGTAGACATTTGGCCTGTTCGGCTCCTTATGTAAAACTGTCGCTCGACGCAGTGTATTTCAAACTTGGTTATGTAATATTATGATTTATTATGCTTCATGCGATGTATGAAAGGATGCAGCAATGTACATGTGAGCACTATCTAATGATCTAGGAAATAGTGCGGAGTTTCACAGGGGATTATGGATTGAAAAATCCGGATCTGACATGACAGTGGCTTGTTGTGCTTTGGGCCATACCACAGCACGGCGAGGTGGCCAGGCCAAGCCGTCATGGCCTAAAGCACGCCAAGCCGTGCCTGGCCCAAGTCCCACCTCTACTCTTAACTGCATGTGCAAGTGGAATTTAGAACAACATGCAAGAACATATGTTTGACCAAGTGCTCCGGTTACACTATTTCACTTTCACCTGATAGATTGCTGCTCTAATATGATAGTAAGTACATGATTGGTTGTTGTTTACGTCTAGAAAAATTATGCTCATTTAGTTGGTAACCTTAGAGGACACGCCCTAACTTTTGGGTGCACGCATAATGCAATGTTTCGCATTGACTTTTGTTTATGATTTCTATTTAGAAAAACCAAAAATCAATATGAACATCTAATTTCTCAAAACGGCTTCTCCACTCCTCTCGCTACTGTCTCACTTTGGAGGTAAGACAGAGAGTCATGTGTATATCACCTACCCCACTCCTCTCTCTTCTGACACACATACATATCTCTCTCACTTTTTGCACCGCTCATCCACTCTTTCTAAAAGCCAATTCTTTTAGCCACTACTGTTTATTTTCAGCCAAAATTCATTAATAAAAACCAAATCACTGCCCATCATTGACCAACACAAAGGAATCCAGTGACTTTTCCATGGAGTTGGATACCGTTAGCCATTTAATTTGATGATCTATTGATTTTTCTTTTTTGGTTGATGTCATTGTTCATCCAGGTTATTTTTCACAATGGAATTATTTTTTTATAGAAAAACAGTAGAAAAGGATCCTACATAAACACATTTGTCAGTTGTCACCATGGAATTCTTGACGACTAGTTGTAATAGCTGCCTTACGGTATACTACAAGATCGTCTGCTTCAAGTTGATAACACCATCTAGTACATGCATGTGAGCCACACACACACACACACACATATATATATATATATATATATATATATATATATATATATATATATATATATATATATATATATATATATATATATATATATATATATATATATATATATATATATATATATATATATATATATATATATATATATATATATGCACATGGTGGGGTCAAATGGGGAATTGACTAGCTAGGCTGCTTGTAGTTTGCACGATGTTATCTGTCAGAAACAGTAACAAGCTGCTAGCGTTGGCAAGTTGTGGGCACGTGCTTTTCGGTTTCATATTATAGCTTTCAGTTGTGTTTTATAGTTTTTAGGTTGTTTATGAGAGGGTACGAAGTATAGAAATCCGCGTGTTATTTTGGCCGATATAAATAATCACTATAGTATATATTACAATTAACTTATAGATTCCGTATTAAAAAGACATTTCATTTAAAAGTTGATTGCTGTAGAGAAAACAAAAAATAGCTTTCAGAAGCTTAAAAAAATACCTGTGAGAAAAAGTAATTATGGCACACGTTGCATGTAAGAAAGCGCGGCACACCATTGCTTATTTACATCACTGAACTTAGCTACACCGGCCGACGGTCGTACCGGACCACGTGTACACATGAGGCTGCTAAGAGAGAGAGAGAGAGTAGTAGGCTCTGTTCTTTTCAGCATCTAAAAACTATTTTTCGGCTTTTCTACAGTAACTAGTTTTTAAATGGAGTATTTTTTCAATATAGGGTCTACTAGTTAATTATAGTACATACTTTACTAACTTCATTTATATCGGCAAAAACCACACGTGAATTTCTGTTACTCTGTAATCTCTCGTACAAACAGCCCAAAAGTCATAAGTCGCAGCAAAAAACCAAAAGCCACAACTAAAAAGAACAGGCCCGTAGTATCATATTGTATTTGCACCTGTTGATTTGTGATCCAAATTCTATACATTAATTAGGCCAGCTTCTGGACGGAGCGTAGCGGAGGCCCGTCGCCGGAGGCTTAGGGCCGGAGCGGAGATGAGATTAGGGTTTTCATGATATATATATTTCCTGTAAGCCGGCGTTTGGGAGATGAGATTAGAGTTGTAATCCCCGGCGTTGTAACCTCACCCCGATATAGTGAAGATTGTTGCTGGCTGGCGCCCGTGGTTTTTTCCCTCTCGCATTGGGAGGGTTTTCCACGTTAAATCTCGTGTGTCTCTGTGATTGATCTTGTTTACTTCGTCGTTCCTCCGCCGTCACGTGTAACAAGTGGTATCAGAGCTGAGGTTCCTCAGATCGGGCATCGCGATGGCGTCGATGAAGTTTGATCTACCGCTACTCGACTACAAGACGAGATTCTCGCTGTGGCAAGTGAAGATGAGGGCGATACTCGCCCAATCACAGGATTTGGATGAGGCCCTAGATTGCTTCGGGAAGAAGGAGAAGGATCAATGGACTCCTGAGGAGAAACGTAAAGATCGTAAGGCTCTGTCGCTCATTCAACTTCATCTTTCTAATGATATCTTGCAAGAAGTGCTGCAGGTGAAAACCGCTGCAGAAATTTGGTTGAAACTGGAATCGATCTGCATGTCAAAAGATCTCACCAGTAAGATGCACATGAAGATGAAGTTGTTCTCGCACAAGTTGCAGGAGGGAGGATCGGTGATGAACCACATATCGGTCTTTAAGGAGATCGTGGCCGATCTGTTATCCATGGAGGTAAAATTTGATGATGAGGATTTAGGTCTTCTGTTACTATGCTCACTGCCTAGTTCATATTCAAATTTCCGTGACACCATATTGTTAAGCCGTGATGAACTAACCCTAGCGGAGGTTTATGAGGCGCTCCAGAGTAAGGAGAAGATGAAAGGTATGGTGCAGGGTGAGCCGTCATCCTCCAAGGGCGAGGCGTTGCAGGTCAGGGGCAGATCTGAGCAGAAGTCCTATGATAACAACAATCGCGACAAGAGCCAGCATGTCCAGGGATAAGAAGTTCTGCAAGTACTGCAAGAAAACGAACCACTTCATCGAGGATTGCTATAAGTTAAAGAATAAGGAGAAGAGGAATGCTACACACCAACAGAAAAATAAATCTGAAGGTAATGCCTCTGTTGTCTCCGGTGCTGATAGTATTGATTCTGGAGATTGCGTTGTCGTATTTGCTGGTTGTGTTGCTGGTCATGATGAATGGTTACTCGATTCGGCATGTTCGTTTCATATCTGCATTAACAGAGAATGGTTTAGTTCTTATAAGCCTGTGCAGAGTGGAGATGTTGTTCGCATGGGAGATGACAACCCATGTGAGATCGTGGGCATTGGATCTGTTCAGATCAGGACACATGATGGCATGGTTCGCACGCTGGACAATGTGCGACATATACCAAGGATGGCAAGAAATCTCATCTCCCTCAGCACACTCGATGATGATGGGTACAAGTACTCCGCCTCAGGTGGAGTTTTAAAGGTATCAAGAGGTTCTCTCGTTTACATGATTGGTGATATGAATTCTGCCAAGTTATATGTGCTTAGAGGAAGTGCATTGCGTGTTTCCGCTACGGCTGCTACTGTCTCTGATAATAATACTAACCTTTGGCATAAGCGTCTTGGACATATGAGTGAACTTGGTATGGCAGAATTGATGAAGAGGAACCTGCTAGATGGCTGCATTCAGAGTAAGATGAACTTCTGTGAACACTGCATTTTTGGTAAGCACAAGAGGGTAAAGTTCAATGCCTCGGTACATCGCTCCAAAGGTATACTTGAGTATGTACATGCTGATTTGTGGGGCCTTCTCGTAAGACCTCGTATGGTGGTGCAAATTATATGCTTACTATCATTGATGATTACTCTACAAAAGTGTGGCCTTATTTTCTGAAAGGTAAAGATGATACATTTGCTGCTTTTAGAGAGTGGAAAGTAATGATAGAAAGGCAAACTGAGAAGAAGGTAAAGCTGCTTCGTACTGATAATGGTGGTGAATTTTGCTCGCATGAGTTTAATGATTACTGCAGGAAGGAAGGCATTGTGAGGCATCACACCATCCCATACACTCCGCAGCAGAATGGTGTGGCTGAGCGCATGAACAGAACCATCATATCGAAGGCTCGTTGCATGCTGTCCAACGCAAAGATGAACAAGCGTTTTTGGGCAGAGGCCGCCAACACCGCATGCTATTTGATCAACAGGTCGCCTTCTATTCCACTCAACAAGAAAACTCCCATTGAGGTATGGTCTGGTACATCTGCTGATTATTCACAGCTGAGAGTTTTTGGTTGCACTGCTTATGCTCATGTTGACAATGGAAAATTGGAGCCTAGAGCTATTAAGTGTCTGTTTCTTGGTTATGGTTCTGGAGTAAAAGGATATAAGCTATGGAATCCTGAAACAAGAAAGACTTTCATGAGCGTATGTTGTTTTTAATGAATCGTGATGTTTAATGACACTTACCCATAGATATTGTACCGCATGATCCGATGATGATGAGCAGAATATGAGCGTGCAGGTGGAGCACGTGGATGATCAGGGAGATGAATTTATTGATGATACTATTGGTACTGTTCAGCACTTATCTCCTGTTTTGCAGCAAGACGATCAGCCTATAGCACTTCGCAGAGAAAAGAGGAGTTGTGGTCCTCGATCCCGATTAATTGAAGAGTGTAATTTGATTCATTATGCTCTTAGTTGTGCTGAACAGGTGGAGAACACTCATGAGCCGGCTACGTACATCGAAGCCATTGTTTCGGAGATCATGAGAAGTGGATCTCAGCTATGCAAGAAGAGATGCATCCCCGGAGAAAATGGCACATGGGACGTGATGCGCTTGCCTAAAAATAAGAAGACCGTGCGTTGCAAATGGATCTTCAAGAGGAAGGAGGGTCTATCTCCTAGTGAGCCTCCAAGATTTAAGGCAAGGTTAGTAGCTAAAGGTTTCGATGATTCGGTGTTGATTACAATGATGTGTTCTCCGGTTGTGAAGCATAGCTCAATCCGTACATTCTTTAGTATTGTTGCTATGCGTGATCTTGAGCTTGAGCAGCTAGATGTGAAGACATCATTCTTGCATGGAGATCTTGAGGAGGAGATATATATGGACCAGCCAGAAGGGTTCATAGTGCCTGGTAAGGAGGATCATGTTTGCAAATTGAAGAAGTCCTTATATGGTTTGAAACAGTCTCCTTGCCAGTGGTATAAGAAGTTTGATTCATTTATGTTATCAAATAACTTTAAAAGATCTGATTATAATAGTTGTGTCTACATTAAATTTGTTGATGGATCACCTATATACTTGCTGTTATATGTTGATGATATGCTGATTGCTGCCAAGAGCAAGAAAGAAATCACTGCATTGAAGGCTCAGTTGAGCAGTGAATTTGATATGAAGGATCTTGGTGCTGCTAAGAAAATTCTAGGTATGGAAATTACTAGAGACCGTGCTTCTGGTTTATTGTTTCTTAGTCAGCAAAATTATATTCAGAAAGTGCTTCATCGTTTCAACATGCATGATTCAAAGCCTATTAGTACTCCCATTGCACCTCACTTTAAATTGTCAGCTTCACAATGTCCTAGCACTGATGAGGAGGTTGAGTACATGTCCAGAGTTCCGTATGCTAGTGCTGTTGGGTCTTTGATGTATGCCATGGTTTGCTCTCGTCCGGATTTATCTTATGCTATGAGTATGGTCAGTAGATATATGGCTAATCCTGGTAAAGAGCATTGGAAGGCCGTTCAGTGGATTTTCAGGTACATGCAAGGCACATCGAATGCTTGTTTGAAGTTTGGCAGGACTGAAAAGGAACTTGTTGGCTATGTTGATTCAGATTATGCTGGTGATTTGGATAAGCGTAGGTCGCTCACAGGTTATGTATTTACCATTGGTGGTTGTGCTGTGAGCTGGAAGGCACATTTGCAGGATGTTGTTGCGCTGTCCACCACTGAAGCAGAATATATGGCTATTTGTGAAGCAAGTAAAGAGTCAGTTTGGCTGAAAGGTTTGTTTGCTGAGCTTGCTGGAGCTGATTCTTGCATTAATCTGTTTTGTGACAGCCAGAGTGCAATTTATCTCACTAAAGATCAGATGTTTCATGAGAGGACAAAGCACATTGAGATTAAATATAATTATGTCAGAGATATTGTTGCAAAGGGTAAGCTAAAGGTATGCAAGATTAGCACTCATGAAAATCCTGCTGATATGTTGACAAAGCCAGTTCCTGTTGCTAAGTTTGAGCTTTGCTCAAGCTTAGTTGGTATTACAGCTTAGCCCAAGAGGCTATGTGGCGCCGAAAGTATTTCTTTCTTTGTTGTGTTCAGGGTGAAGGATTGATTTATGCTACAGGAAGGAATTTGTCTCAAGGTGGAGTATGTTGATTTGTGATCCAAATTCTATACATTAATTAGGCCAGCTTCTGGACGGAGCGTAGCGGAGGCTCGTCGCCGGAGGCTTAGGGCCGGAGCGGAGATGAGATTAGGGTTTTCATGATATATATATTTCCTGTAAGCCGCCGTTTGGGAGATGAGATTAGAGTTGTAATCCCCGGTGTTGTAACCTCACCCCGATATAGTGAAGATTGTTGCTGGCTGGCGCCCGTGGTTTTTTCCCTCTCGCATTGGGAGGGTTTTCCACGTTAAATCTCGTGTGTCTCTGTGATTGATCTTGTTTACTTCGTCGTTCCTCCGCCGTCACGTGTAACAGCACCTGTGGCTGTTTACAGGCAGGGCTGCTGCTTGGAGTGATCCGATCCAATTGATCATGTTTGTAGATTGGGCTGCCAGGGCATGATACCTCTAAATTCCAAAGGCATGTGCATTGCATTTTCTCCATTCTGGTTTACACACCTTGCATTGCGTAAGCCTGTGCTGTACTTACATCATACTTGTCTTGCTCTCCTCTCTTCTTTTCTTTTTCTAATATATGGGCGATGTAAGTTGCGGATTCAACTGCCGTCCAAGTTCATACGAGGAGTAAACAAACTAATTAACGAAGTTGCTAGGAAATATTCCATTGAATCATGTGTGTTTGCAACTGGACGTTGAAAGTTGATCAAATTGTGAACAATTATTGGCTGACTTAACAGTTCGTTGATCACTAATGTCTAATGGCATGCTCCGATCCTTACCTTGGCTAGCAAGGAAGCACTGGTAGTAACATGCACACAAGATGAAAAAAGTTGACTTTTTACAGAACAGATTCAATATAATGTCTATTTAGCTTACGCAAATGAGAGAATACATAGGAACGGTTCTTGATTCCTGAGCGCTGCATGAGTTCCTGTCAGTGCAAATTCCTTTTTCTTTCAATAATCATTTCAGCTACACGTACTTTCAATCAGATTTTGTCAACAATATTTTCTTTTGAACTCTGTCAAGCTATTTTCTTCTGGTGGTTGCTTCATCAATTGATATCGTATGGCATGATACAAACTAGATATGTGTTGGATATTGATCTCAGGCCAAACGGCCAAGACGAGGGAGACGTGGGAAACCCACGTCCCTGGTTTTCAGCGCCCTGATCGGGGGTGCCTAACCAACTTATGGTTACGGTCCCCCGTTGCAACAGCGCAAGTATAAATGAAGGGTTCCGGCCTCTCCCGTGGAATATGTTCCCGTGAGAGCCAAAAGCCCCGTACAAACCCTAAAGCGATCCGATCTATTGCACGCTGCTAGCAACGGGAAGGCTGCCGACCGCTACTGCAGGAGGACACCGGCGACCCCGAACCACGAGCTCTCCGGATCTTCACCGACCACTGCCTCATGCCTGCATCACGCAGGCACGGGTCTTCGCTCATGGCGTTCATCGGCAACAGTAAGTCAAACCCCAACTCCCTTTAAGCCTAGGTGTTCTAGATGCTAGACTAGCAGATGATGTTATGCATGATCATAAGGACCTCACATTTGGTATCAGAGCGACTGCTAGTCTCCTAGAACCCTAGCCGCACATTTATGTCTCGGATCTAGAGTTTTGGTTTTAGGGTTAATGTTTTTTTGATCGGCTAAGAAATTAGAAGGAGATGAATTTCAATCTTTGGGATTGGCAAAAACCCTAATGGAAATTCTAATGATAATCCCATTGTCTGCTCCCCGACACCTAAATCCCCAAATCAAGAACCAAAAAAAAAGGGGGGGAGGGGAAGGCGTACGGGCGCCGCCGCCGTGCCGCCGTCGCCGGCGTGCCGCTACGCCGCAGCTGCCGCTGCCTTTCGGCGCCGCCGCCGTCGCGCGTCCGCGGCTGCGCCGAGTCCACGCCGCCGTCGCGCGCCGCCGCCGCAGCTCGCGGGCGCCGCTGCTCGTCCGTCCGTCGCGCGCGCCACTCCGCGCGCCGCGCGCCGCCGCCGCGTTGCGCTGCCGCCGCCGCCTGCCGCTGCCGCCGCAGGCCGCGGAGCCGCCCGCCCGCCGCTGGGTCGCCGCGCGTGCGCCGCCGCCGCTCCTCCCCGCGCGCGCGCGCTAACGCCTGTCCGCGCCGCTCCTCTGTGCGCCGCCATCGCCTGCCCGTCTCTTTCGATGGAAACGGGCACAAATGAATTAGGGTTAGGGTTTTACCCCTTTTGTCTCGGCTGCACGCGCTCTGGACCGTCCGATCAGATCGCACGGTTGTTCTTTCTCGGGCCGGAAAGCAGCTGGGCTGCGGGATTATGAGTTGCACGCATGACCGTTAGATGAGGATCTGACGGCGCGCGAGTAATGTGGATGGTGCGCGTTTTTGGGCCGTGCGGCCACGCGCGTGAAGTGGGCTGCGCGCCTGTGCTGTTGGGCCGTGCGGGTATTTTCTGGCCGCATGGATTTTTAGGCCGCGCAGGGCGCGTCAATGTGCCACCGCGCCTGCGCATGATTGATGGGCCACGGGATTTTTTCGGGCTGCTGGCATTCTTTTGGGCCGCCCGGATGCTATTTAGGCTGTGCGCGCAGTGAATGGGCCAACTGAGGTTTTGGGCTGCGCATGTCAAATATATAAATTCCAGTATATATTGTATATATCATGTATAATTAATGATTATTTGATGTCTCTTATGAAATTATTACTGGATAATGTTGCTAAGCTGCTGAAAAATATTATGCCCTTTTTTCCGCTGTGTGATGTTCTGCCCCTAATTGAATGGAACCAACGAGAAATTCAATTAGAGGGTTATGTTTAATTTTGACATGCTATTACTTTTGGACCAACGTTAATTGTAATTGCATGTCATCAATTATGTTTATTTTATTATGTTTAATTTTGCCATGCTGTTACTCTTTGACCAACGTTAATTGTAATTGTATGACATAAATTATGTTAAATTTTTCGCTTCTGCCCAACGGTGATGCGAAAAATGTTATGAGCATGTTGTTAATCATACCAACGTAAGATTAACTTTCATGCAAATTAATTATGCGCTTTCCTAATGTAAATTTTAAAATTTTTCAGCTGCTCAAGTTAATGCAATTGAGCCACTTAATGGTAGTAACTTTCAGAAATGGAAGTTTACGCTTATGACGACTTTCCAGCTCTTGGATCTGGACTATGCGTTCAGGTTCGATGAGCCTGTCGCTCCTAAGGAAGGGGAGGACAATTTTGATGACAAAATGGAGTACAAAACTAATGCTGAGAAGTGGGAGCGGTCTAACTGCATTTCACTTGCTGTAATGAAGAACTCCATCAGTGAAGCCATTAGGGGAGCAATCCCTGAAAAGGAAAAGGTGAAGGAGTACTTGTCCTCCATCGAGGATCACTTTAAGGGGTCATCTAAGGTTTATGCTACCACACTGATGCACAGGCTCATGAACACTAAGTACAATGGTACTGGAAATGTTCGTGAGCACATTATGACCATAATTAACATTGCTGCAAGACTTAAGACATGGAAATTTCTGATGGTTTCGTTGTCCATTACATTATGATGTCTCTTCCTAAGCAATTTGAAGCTTTCAAGGTGAATTATAACACTATTAAGGACAAGTGGACCATGAGCGAGTTGATCGCTAATGTTTCATAAGAGGAAGAGAGGCTCCAGGCTGAGCGGTCTACTGATTTTGTGAATCAAGTCGGCTCCTCAAATAAAGCTGGTCCCTCTAGAAATAGAGGTGGCTATAATGGAAAGGGAAAGAAGGACCAAGCCTACTCCCCTTATCAGAAGCCAAAATTGAAGCTATTAGATCAGTTTTTTTTAGTTTTGAATAATGGCTTTGTAATGAAACTTAATGATGTTCTTTATATTCCCTCGATGAGAAGAAACTTAATTTCTGTTTCATTATTAGATAATGATGGATATTCTTGCAATTTTGGACATGGAGAGTGTCTGATTTATTTTAATAATGATAATGTTGGTTGTGCCATCCAACATGACAAGCTTTGTATGTTATCCCTGCAAGATTCTCATATATCCATGAATGTATGTGATGTGAATAAAAGGTGCAAGCGAATTGATGAGACTTCGTCGAAATTATGGCACTGTCGTTTGGGCCACATTTCGAGGGGGAGAATTGAACGTCTCATTAAAGATGAAATTCTCCACCCTTTAGAATTTAATGATTCGGATGATCATTGCCTTGATTGTATCAAAGGCAAGTATGTAAAGAAAACAAAGAAGGATGCTACTCGAAGCACAGGGATTTTGGAATTAATTCATTTTGGAATTAATTCATACTGACATATGTGGTCCTTTCCCTGTGACATTAGTAGATGGTTATGATTCTTTTATTACGTTCACTGATGATTACTCACGTTATGGCTATATCTATCCTATTAAAGAGAGGTCCAAAACACTTGATAAATTTAAGATATTTAAGGCTGAAGTTGAAAATCAGCACAATCTAAAGATTAAAGTAGTGCGCTCGGATCGTGGGGGAGAGTATTATGGGCGACACGCAACTTATGGGCAGATTCCTGGTCCTTTTGCCAGGTTCCTACAAGAAAATGGTATAGTCGCCAAGACTCAATGCCGGTGATCCTCAAAGAAATGGAGTAGCGGAAAGAAGAAACCGCACACTTAAGGACATGGTTCGAAGTATGTTGAGCTACTCCACTTTGCCTGTAAAGTTATGGATGGAAGCATTAAAGACCGCTGCACACATACTCAATCGGGTTCCCAGTAAATCAGTGCCTAAAACACCTTATGAATTATGGACTGGGAGAAAACCAAGTTTGAGCTACCTCCATGTGTGGGGTTGTGCAGCTGAAGCTAAAGTTTTTAACCCATAAATTGGGAAATTAGATCCTAAGACTGTGAGTTGCCATTTTATTGGCTACCCTGACAGGTCTAAAGGGTACCGATTCTATTGTCCAAATCGTACCACAAAATTTGTAGAGACAAGGCACACTATGTTCTTGGAAAATGATGGCATCAGTGGGAACTTGGAGCCCAGGAAAATTGATCTTGAGGAAAAAGCAGATTTATGTTGCTTCACTGCTAATCTGACAGACTGATTTTCCTGTGCCCCAACTGGTTGTACCCACAGTTGATCCTGTAGTTGCAACTCCTGTTGCGTCTCCAGTTAATTCTGTGGCTACCCCTTCTGTTGAGGGCTCTGAAAATACAAGTGCAATACTTAATGATGAGCCTTCACAGCCCTTTGTGACAGTTAATGAACAACCTGATGAGCCTGCTAATGAACCTGTCAGGAGATCAAAACGAGTGAGGAGATCTGCTATCCCAAGTGATTATGAGGTTTACTTGAATGAGGATGATCTTGGGAAGGTGGATGATCCTAGCTCTTATAAGGAAGCTATGAAGAGTAAGGATTCATCCAAATGGCTAGATGCCATGAAAGATGAAATTGAGTCTATGGGCGCTAATGATGTATGGGACTTAGTGGAAATTCCTAATGGAGCCAAAACAGTAGGCTGCAAATGGGTCTACAAAACAAAACGTGACTCTAAAGGGAATGTTGAAAGGTTTAAGGCGAGACTTGTGGTGAAAGGGTTTACACAAAGAGAAGGCATTGACTATAATGAAACATTTTCTCCTGTCTCAACTAAAGATTCATTTAGAATCATAATGGCGCTCATAGCACATTTTGATTTAGAGTTGCACCAAATGGATGTTAAGACTGCATTCCTGAATGGAGACTTGTATGAGGACATTTACATGACACAATCGGAAGGTTTTGTTATGGAAGGTGAGGAACATTTGGGATGCAAGCTAAGGAAATCCATATATGGCCTGAAGCAAGCTTCTAGGCAATGGTACCTTAAGTTCGATGAAGTCATAAGGAAATTTGGATTTAATGAGAATGATGTTGATAATTGTACTTATGTTAAGTTCAGGGGGAGTAATTACACCTTCTTGATTCTTTATGTGGACGATATATTATTGACCAGCAGCAGTGTGGACATGCTGCGGGAAACTAAAGGATTTCTCTCGTCCAATTTTGATATGAAAGATCTCGGTGAACCATCTTATGTTCTTGGTATTGAAATTCACCGAGATAGGTCCAAAGGAACATTAGGTCTATCACAAAAGGCACACATTGACAGAGTACTAAAGAGATACAATATGCATAAATGCTCTGCCTCGCCTGCTCCTATTGTTAAGGGCGATAAGTTTGGAAAATTTCAATGCCCAAAGAATGACTATGAATCTGATCGATGAAGGCTATACCTTACGCTCATTGCCGGAAGTATTATGTATGCTCAAGTATGTACACGCCCGATTTAGCTTTTGTTACCGGATGCTTGGCGATATCACCAAATCCAGACCGACCACCGAAAGCCGTTAAGAAAGTCCTGCGCTATATGCAAGGCACTAAAGGTCACATGCTCACATATAGAAAATGCGATAACCTTGAGGTTGTCGGTTATTATGACGCTGATTTTGTGGGGTGTAAAGACACTAAGAAGTCCACATCAGGTTACATTTTCACCCTCGCAGGAGCAGCAATTTCATGGAAAAGTGTAAAGCAAACACTTACTGCATCGTCGACAATGCAGGCTGAATTTGTGGCATGTTATGAGGCTACTGGGCAGGCTGTATGGCTTAAGAACTTTATCCCGGGATTGAGAGTGGTAGACAACATTTCTAGACCACTTGTTTTGTACTGCGATAACCAACCCGCAGTTTTCTATTCAAGTAACAACAAGTCGAGTGCAGCTGCCAAGCACATTGACATAAAGTATCATGTTGTGAAAGATAGAGTCCAGGATCAAACAATTAAGGTTGAGCATATTGGAACTAAATTTATGCTTGCGGATCCGCTCACAAAAGGCTTACCACCCAATATTTTTCGTGATCATGTTGCCGACATGGGTTTATTGGAGAGCCTGTGATCCTGGAATAAGAGGACCATATAAAGTAACCAACTCCCATGAAGTATTATGTTATCCGATCGATATAGAAGGGAGCACTATAAGTACTGATGTCCAACGATACTTAATTGACTGTTGTGAAGCATTACTTTGGTGTGAACTTTTATTGAGAGAGGGCTTATGATGTTTAGCCTTAGATCAAGGGGGAGAATGTTGGATATTGATCTCAGGCCAAACGGCCAAGACGAGGGAGACGTGGGAAACCCACGTCCCTGGTTTTCAGCGCCCTGATCGGGGGTGCCTAACCAACTTATGGTTACGGTCCCCCGTTGCAACAGCGCAAGTATAAATGAAGGGTTCCGGCCTCTCCCGTGGAATATGTTCCCGTGAGAGCCAAAAGCCCCGTACAAACCCTAAAGCGATCCGATCTATTGCGCGCTGCTAACAACGGGAAGGCTGCCGACCGCTACTGCAGGAGGACACCGGCGACCCTGAACCGCGAGCTCTCCGGATCTTCACCGACCACTGCCTCACGCCTGCATCACGCAGGCACGGGTCTTCGCTCATGGCGTTCATCGGCGACAGTAAGTCAAACCCCAACTCCCTTTAAGCCTAGGTGTTCTAGATGCTAGACTAGCAGATGATGTTATGCATGATCATAAGGACCTCACAATATGATCGTATCAAAATTACTTAAGAAATGTGAAGCAAATTGGTTTCATATGTGAATTGTAAATAGTTTTACCTTTTAATTAGGATAAGTTAATATCATTCAGGCAGTGTACTTTCTTCAGAATATATTTATTACAGTTCCCTTTTCAAGCAGGTTTTGTGCAACAGTATTTTTAAAAACAAATACAGGATATTTTCTTCAGATAATTGCATGATCAATGATATGGTGCGGCATGAGACAGGCTAGAAGTGATTGTACCTAATTTCTTTAAGGAAAAAACGAGGCGGATTGGTTTCGTGTGTGAATTTTCAGTGGTTTTACCTTTTAATTAGGATATACTAGTCATTAGCATCCGCACGGGCTAGATACTTTAAATATTGTTTTATCCATAGAAAACTTGTACCAATTTTAACTGGATTTGCATATGACTTCGAAGGCTATCAACATGTTTAGCTTGTACATATCAAACTTTAACATGACTGAGAGACTTCATTTTAATTCTATAATAGTTTTATTATGATTTATTTTTTATCAATTCGGAATTTCAATTATATATGTGTGCATATATTCCGAATTTATATAATTTTATTTCCAAAATTAAATTTATATAAATTACAAATTTGATTAATTTTCAAATTTGAATTGGAATTTATATGTCACTGGTGCACAACAGGTCATCATAAACGGTTCAAAGACGTCATCACAGACTGTTTCGTGAACCATCTAAGTTTATGGATCAGTAAAAATACAAGGTCATCACAGACGGCTTTCGAACTGTCCGTGATACAGACTATCATAGACGGTTTTTAGTAGAAACCGTCCATGATAGTCGACTATCACAGACGATTTATAGTAGAAACTGTCCATGATATATGATTTATCAGAGACGGTTTGTAGTAGAAACCGTCTACGATATTTATATACAAACAGTTTGTAGTTGAAACCGTTTGTGATAAACCATACGTCACAGACGGTTTCTACTACAAACCATCTATGATAGTCAACTATTACAGATGGCTATGAGTTAATAACCGCCTATGATATTCTTTTTTGTTTCTAAATTTATTTCTATTTGTTGGCCAGCCTTAGGAAATGCTAGCCATACTCTTTGGAAAAAGCAGATCAACACATTATATATACATCTAATTCACATTCATTCATTTCACAACTCAATTAACAGAAATAAAATACAAATACACACATGAACAATTAAGCTAAATCTTATCCCAGTAAAATTCATTCTACATTGAGGAACTCCCTATTTTTTATGACTTTAGACATCAAAAAATACGTACACTGTCCTCGAATATGTTTGAGGTCAGCCTATTCCAACGGAGTTGTAGTGATAGACGGAATATGTCGGTATGAAGATCAATGCCATGCATACATATATAAATTGATAAGTATAAAATAATTATCTCAAGATCGACAAACCTCAGAATTGTTCTTCGCGGAATCGACGAGTAGTTGCATGTGTCACACCGAAGTCTGCAAATCTCCTATCGATGTTTCTCCACTGGGTGGAATCAATAAGGTGTCTTAATATTCCATCCTTTTTACACTCTTCTGAGTGTCAACACAGCAATTTTGCCTCCTTTGAGTTCACAAAAAACTACTTCAAACGGGGAATTACAGGAAGATACCATACCACCTTAGCAGAAGGTCCTCTCTTCACCTCTATTCCCTCGTCGTCATTTGATTGATTTTTATGCTTGTATCGAGATGCATTGCACACTGGACATACATGCATATTTGCATACTCTTTACGCTAGAGGATACAGTCGTTCAGACATGCATACATTGTTTCTACTTTCATTCCCAAAGGATGAAGAACCTTCTTAGCTTTGTAGGTGATTTTAGGCAATTCGTTTTCCTCCGAATCATGTTCGCTAAAAGACCTAATAGCGTCGTGAAGTTCTTGTCAGACCAATCGTTGCTTGCCTTTAATTTCAGTAGTTCAAGTACAGCTGACAACCTTGTGTACTTTGACTTTGCAACACGTGGACAAAGGTTTCTCCAAGTTCTCCATCAAGTCTCGGAATTTAACATACTCTCTCTCATCACAGTCCCCTTTTGCACGCAAAGTATCTGATTCAGATTGTTATCATTCAGCATATTCAAATCGGAACCACAATCAATATGATTATCCGGTGGTATATCATTGATTTCATCGGTGATGTCATTATTACTACATTCTTGTGTAATCTGCTCTTCACCATGACTGGTCCAATGTGCATACCCCTTTTTGAAACCTTTTTGAATCAAGTATGTTTCAATTTCCTAGTGTACTCTTCACTCACACGGTTCCTAGCGTACATTCAATTTTGGTCCTATGTTACACATATAACAATTTAATATAACATATTCAATTAATTAATTAATTAATATACTATGTATATAGGATCTAAATTAAGTAGCTATATGTAGCAATAACAATTAATTAAATTGAATTAAATACAAATAGGCTATGAATTGATTAAACTCTAAACCATGCTATATGTAAAATAATTTTCTCTCTACATCAAGCTAGTTAGATCAATTATCTTCAATTCTCCTTTCACCAAAAGTTATAAATCTAAATTATAAAGTAATTAGGAATAAATTATTAACTATAGGTAGTCAAAAACTTAGTGGATATACAATTACTCTTACCAAATAGTCTTCTTTTACCAAATAGCATCAAAGCCCTGCCTCCAGCTTAAAGCAACAGTGTAGATCTAGAATTTAAGACAGAGTATCGATAGGTCTGTGAGCAATTAATATAGTGGAATTATCAAAGACGGTTTTTATGCAAACTATCTATGATGTCTTAATTATCTTAGACAATTTGTAATACAAACCATTTGTAAAGTATTACAGACGGTTTTCACCATGAACCATCTGTGATATTTCCTCTTCACATACGGTTTTTAGGGCTGGCAGCAACACAGACAGTGTTTAAACTAAACCATCTATGATTGTATTTAATACAGACGATTTTGATGAACCGTCTGTGATGTAATATCCAATATGAGGTTTTTTGTAGCGGTGTGTACTCCAAATTTCAATTCATATATAACTATTTTCGTATCTTAAAAAGTAGCTTCATACTGATTATTTTGTTCTTTAGGAAAATCCTATGGACTAATTTTCTTGAGTGAGATAAGTATATTTCTTTTTACAAATATCCTATTTGAATTGAGCTCGGATCTTTTTTTGATATGACGATATCTGATTGGAAGCGGTCAATCTTTTTTATTCCTCCGATCTGATACTATACTGATTATTATAAACATTAGCAATTTGAGCTTTCGCAATTGCAACACTATTCGGAGACATACAGGGCTCTGTATTGATTACTTACCTAATTATATTTCCATACATGCATGAACATGCAAGAGATGTATTTGTAACAAATACATGAGGCAATCGGTTACATGCAGACTTTCATGCATGTGTTGTATTTGTATCAAACTCATCGCTTCTATCTGCTATATATGTGCAACCTATATGGAATTGAACGTGGTTTGGTGTTTCAGTTTTTTTTTTCTTTTCTTCGATTAATGGGAGAACTTTTTATTTTCTTTTTCTTCAATTATGTTGTAATTTTTAGCTTTGTCACCACCTAGGATGTGAGAATTTCTTATTTTCTTTTTCTTTGATTATGTGGTAATTTTTAGCTTTTTCACCACCTAGGATTAATGTAGAGGCTTCGTGAGAAGTCTTCAATTAGTATATGGATGGATAGATTTCTATCATCAGTTTTGGGGGTTCAAACTTCAACTTGCGCATGTGTTTCTGAAAATGAAGCCCTCAAGGCTATCTGAAGTAATACTGGCCATTCCATGAACTGAAATAGAAGGGCATTCACCTGAGGACATGTAACATCCTGATTTTCAGAGTCTTTTTGAAGCTTTTAAAATAAAATTCACCATTTGGATTTTTCTGAAATTAATTAAAGCTTAATTGAAAATTTTATTAATTAAAAAGATTTAATATGATTAAATTAAACATTAATATTTATCAAAAATATTTTATTTGTGTTCCTTGTGTCACAAGGAATTTTTCTGCATTTTCTTGGATTTTTCGGAGTTTGTTTGAGCTCAATTTTAAATTTCCAAAAAAAAAGAGGAGAGAGTCTTCCCCAGCGCGCAGAGCTCCATCCCGATCTGTGCTGTGCATGTTTTTGTTTCTTTTCCTCTCTCTTCATAACTTTCAATCCAGAGCTTATTTCAATGTCCTCCCAAACGGAAAGTTGTGCCAAATCACGCAAGGAATCCATCCCAATTGACTTCTTTTCATTTCGTTCATCCGTTTGCCTTTTATCTTCTATTTTCTGAAACAGACTCTAAATCGAAATTCGCGAATTGGAGCCGGTTTCTACCTCTTCCAAGCCTATAAATATGACCCCTTGACCCCTCTAAACCCATCCCAAGCCGTGGCAAGTCCCCTCAAAGGTCAGGACGCCGTCGGCATTGAGGCCCTTCGGTCCTGAATTTGCTCGTCGCGTCTCGAGCTATTCGGTAAGTTTTTCTGTGATCCTTTCACGTCATATTGTGCCATCATATGCCATCTACCTCCGTGCCAAGTTAATTTGGTTTTGGTGCAGCCAATCTCCCGGAATCGAGTTTTCCCCAACTAGGCCAAGATCGCTTCCCGACGTCAATTCGTCGCCTCCGGTAAGCTTCAGTCGTTGCCGTAATTTTTCTTAGACTTGCCTCATTGCGTTCTACGCCATGCTCACTTCCTTTTCCCCGAAAAACCTCCACAAATTTTCACCTCCGAACCTCGCCATGGCCGCCAATGGCATCTCGTGTCCCCAACTATCCGGTGGTGTTTTCCCCAATCCGTTCACGCCACATTGTGCCAAACCATCCCAGGTAGCTACCCTCCAAATGGTTTTAGATTTCGTTCACCGAGCACCAAGATATCAAGATTTTGCTTTTTCCTTCCCGACGTCGTTCAAACGTCGTTTGCATCGTCTCCGGTGGGTTTCTGTCTGAGCCGACAATTTTCCTAGCTTCGCCAAGTCACGTTCTAGCCCGTGCTCACCCTACTTCTCCATGTTTTATGCCCGGGTTTTATTCCTCTCTCCTAACCATGTCGTTGTAGCCGCCCGTGCCGTCATCGTTCTCTGTTTGGCGTGCCGTCGCTTCCTATGTGTGCCTTGGGTCCCTAGCATCCCATTTTACTAGTTAGATTCATCACCCATGCCTCCTTTCGCCAACGCTAGTCTTCTCTCCAAAAGTGCTGCTCTCGGGTGAACAGTAACTTTTGCTATTTTCCAGCATTTTCTCGCCCGGCAAACTTTAGATCGCTTGTTCTCCTTCATCCGAACTCCAATTGACCCGATTATTTTTCCTAAATTCATCTAAAATTGAGCTCTATTGTTTGGTTCTGGTTTTGCAGTTTTTAGAGTTCATTTGAATTTTATTTGAATTTATTTTGTTTATTTTGTCGTTTCGCGCGTAGAACCCGATGTCGCCGAAGAGTTTGTCGAATTGCAGCAAAAGGGACAAACCAGTGCACAAGAAGGCAAGTCTCCTTTAATCATTTTGAACCTATGTTTGTGAAATATTTTAATTATTTTAAATTTATGTGCATCGCTATTTACATAAAATCTTAATTTTATTTTAGCAAGTTAGTTAAACCAATTATTGTTATGCCCTCAATTGAAGTTGAATGCCATGTACCTTTGTAACCTTAGGATTTCCTTTGTCTCAATAATGAGATTATTATTAAATCTTTGATAAATATTAGAACGGTAGTAAAATACTTAGTCATGCTATTTAAGCTTTGTAGCCTTAGGAATGAGAAATTATAATTCTTTTAACTAGTCTTTGTATATGGAAATTAGTGGCGATTGGAGTTGCCACTGTTCTTTTAAAATAAAATAAAATGTGAAAATTGTGTTAGACCAGGGCGGATGGTTGGATTGGTTAGGTGCGGTTAGCACGAGACTCTGTAAAGTGTCTGTTCCGCCCTAGTCGATTAAGGACCGACTCTTGTGTTTGTCCAGACTGAGCACTACCGTACAACCCAAAGTCTATATGGGTACGACCTAGCTGATTAACTTACGATAGTCTAGTTTAGGTGCCACCAGTGGAAAGTGGGTGCCAGGGATTTACTGGGTATTCACAGTGAGGGACAGGGATTTACTGTACTCATATGGCGCAAGAGGGGGCTTCGGACTAGGTGGATGGAACCCTTCTGCGGTGAAATCTCAGCGGGTGATGTCTAGCTAGACTAGAGTGAGGTAAAGGCTTTGTGATATTTTATCTGTGTCTCATGCCAAAGGAAGCGTGGTGACTATTAAGATAATTTATCTCTTGGGGGTAAAGTTGTACAACCTCTGCAGAGTGTCAAACTATTCGAATAGCCGTGCCCACGGTCAAGGGCGGGCAAGGAATGCATTCACATAGTAGATCTTTGGTTTTGGTTTTTAAAATCAAAGTTTTGGTATTCCGAGAGTGGAGGGAACTCTTGGATGGTTGTCCTGGCGGTTGGAGCCAGTGTGGGTGGATGTAACCCGCAATTTTAAACTTTATCGGTTAGAGCTGGTTATGTAGTGTTGGTGGATAGAACCTTCACTATAAAAAGTTTACTAATTTCAGTTAAAATAATTACTTTGTTAAATTAATGCCTTCGAAAATATTTACTGTTATTTAAAATAAAACATTGCTTTGTGCAAAAGAACCATATAGCCTTTCTTTGTTAAGCCCCGCATCTATTGCATTTTCCCAAGACTTGCGGAGTACTTTATGTACTCACATGCTGCACTTAAAATAAACTCAGAAGGATATGAAGCTCAAGAGGGAGACTACGACTACTTCGCTTGCGGATTCGACGAAGGATTCCCGGAGTACTAGGTCGCGCTTCCCCAGTCAATTGCCTGTGGCGTATTGATGGGTCTTCGCCGGATTTATCTTTTTGCTTCCGCTGTGTTCTGTGTGTGTGAGGTCTTGAAACCTCAGTTGTAATAAAGAGACATTTTGGTCTGTACTCTCTATTATTGTAATAAACGTTGTTGGTTATGTAATCATCACTGTTTGACTGTGTGCATTAGTTTTGATCTGGGACTAGTGCTGTAATATATAGAGGGTCTGGATTCGGAAATCCAGGTCCCGACAGGACACATCCCCAGTAATTAATTTGAGATTTTCACCGTCTGATGTATGTATATTCTAGAAGATGATGAACGTTATCATGTAAATTAAATATGGTATGAATCAACAATGCGTTCAGCATCTTCCATATATCTGACAGTGACATGAGAAAAAGATGGGATGTTGCTCAATAGTCAATACATGATTCTTCCAAGTGATCTCTCATCATTGCTGTTAACTTGTCAAACTACTCAACTCAGTGTAAGGCACAAGCTACTAGTACAGTTGTACAAACACTCATAATTCTGCATAGATAAAGATTTTTTATTTCATGTATGCTTAATTCTTTTATAACTGTGTCTGTACATATTTCATTACATTTCAAAGCTGATATGTATACAGCACTCAGTCCTCCCATGGTGCCAGTCCAAATTAAATGTCATCACATCACAAGCTTTTTCTTCAGTCCTCCATTGACCCCACCTTATTCAGCTTCAGGTTTCAAAGCAAGCAGCTCCTTATCCTTGAAATGTCTATATGTTTGACATTATCGTTTTCATTAATTGCAGAGGTACGTCCTAAATACTTAACTCGATCCCTGAACAATCACGAAATTCAAGCCCATTAACATTTCCGGGTGAACGATCGGCGAAGCTTAGGGTACTCTCTTTCTCTGACTGCATCACATCCTTGACAGCCTTAATTACAGATTCCTTCAGGAAATCGTCGTCGCAGCTGCTGGACTGCGTCATCAACAAAATTTGGGAAGAAATATTAGATTCAGTCTTTCAGAAATGATATTAGTGGCTGAGGATTGCACAAGTCATAGGTACTGGTTCTAAATCAACAGTCTTGCTGAGTCAATGAAGAGTATCGTCCTTGCTAGCTAGTCATTTTCGTTAAATTTAAAAAATGCTTTAGGAATGTGTTTAAATTGACATAAATTCAGATTTTGACTATTGGTCCTATATATTGATCTTCATGACATGCATATTGGTGCCAGCTGCTCCTGCAGCCCTGCTGCTTATAGCAACCGATTGACAGCGAAAACTCGTGACTAAACGAATTCTCTTTTGCTGAAAACTGAAAAGGACATCGGATATCTAAGGACACAACGGAGGCCTGTGAAAAGTAGGCTATCAGAACCAGTTTATCCAAGACAGTTTTTGACAGAGGACAAGTATGAAATCATGGGTTTACTTTGCTTAGAATCTTGCATGCTGACAAGGAATAAATAACTTCTTTTTCACCATTTATCGTATGGCAAAAAGCCTTTCCTTTTACACATAAACGCAGTGAAATTAACACTGTCCTTAATTAGAGCATCCTAATGAGCTAAACTCTACGAAGATGTCAATTCATCATATTTAAAACTCCGAAAATTTGCTCAAAAAATTATACTCCCTCTGTCCACAAATGTAGGTCGTCATGGGTTCTGTGCGGTGAAACTTTTTAAGTTTTGATCATTAATATATGTTAAAATATATATAACGACTATATAAAAATAATACCATTGAATTGATCTTGCAAAATACTTTCATAACATATTTTTTTATTATTGCTAGTATATTATGATAATAAATTATAGTCAAAGTCTTATGAAGACCATAAAAAACAAAAAAATGATTTATATTTATGGACAGAGAAATAGTAAGTATATACCTTCAGCTGTAATGTTACAGTGGCTCGCGGAAAGGACTTCTCTCGAGGAACACCACTGCTGCTGCTGTCTACGTTCATGGCCATCACGCTGACATTACCTCCCTCTTTCAGACAATGAAGTATGCCAACTACAGCATCCATGACACTGCACCCTGACCTTAGCACTATCTTGAGGTGAAATTCTTGACACACTAGTGTCCTGACTTCTGCTGCCGACCTACTGATAGCGATTTCAATATTATCTCTGGAATCATCATCTTGTTTACCGTCGTCGTCATCGGCGCCACGGTGGAGGTCCGATTCTAATAGCATCCTGTTCTTTTCCTCCAGTTCAGATACTCTAGACTTGAGAGTGTTCACGTAGTCCTTTGCTCTGATCAGTATGGATGCTTTATCTTTCTGTATTCATCGCAAAGACAGCAGCATTAATTTACATAGAAAATTAACTGAAAATTAGAATTTAGAATGCACGAAACATGTATATGATGAGATGAACTGAACATACGTACCTTGGAGGCAGGAGGGAGCACTGTCCGGAGAGCCTTGAAGCTGTCGTTGAGCTTCTCGCGGCGCTTGCGCTCCGACAAGACGTGCTGTAGCTGGTTGCAGTTGCTGCTGCCGGCTGGCGCCGACGGCCGCGTCTGCGCCGACATTTCCATCTGGTAGTACTGGGAGAGCCTCGCCATGTGCATTCTCGATAGGACAGACATGGCCGTCTTGATCGCCCTCTGGCCGCAGGCCTCTGGCTTGAGCTTCTTCTTCTGGCTGAGGCTCCGGGAGTACGGCCTAAAAGCACAGGCGGTGGCGCCGGCGGCGGTGCCATGGCCGCTCGTGCACCGTGCTTGTTCCTGATGAGCTTCTTGGTACGTGAACTCCAGATTAGGGATCATGTCATGGCTGGTATACTGATGGTGGCCGTCGCCGTAGGCGATCGGAAACAAGGGTGTCTGCGAGGAGACCTCCGGGTGGTGGTGGCAGGAAGTGGTGGTGCTGGCCGCGGTGAGCATGAGCGATGAGTTGTCGTCGCGGCTCCCGGAGAAGAAGCGGAACGACGACGACGATGGCAGGCTGGCGCGGTGCGGCAGCGTGGCGGCGTACTCGTTGTCCTCCATGTCCATCAGCATGTACATCTGCTCGTTCAACATGCACGCATGAGCACGGTGAAACTAAGCAACAAGGCTCGATAGTACGTAGCTAGATTGTTATCAACAATCGCATATGTAGTTGAAGTGATTTGGTTAGTAATTGCCTGGCTTAGCTGCTGATGCAAAGCTTGAGAGCTGATCATCTCCTGCTCTTCCTGCTTGTGGTGTAGCCCAGCAGAATGGTCACAGCTGCATGCATGCGGGCGCACAATAACTACAAACTGTCAAGATGGAGCGATCTATATAACTCCATAAAGTGATCACAACACTTGATCGATGATCGAATCAAACGCCATGTCGTTGTACCTAGAGGTGTACCGGCGCATGTCGCCGCCGTTGCCTCCTCTGCGGCCGCCCTGGAGCAGTAACCAGCTGCAGCCGTCGTCCATGGCGATCGAGTTCAATTCGCTGGTTGCTGGCAGCTCGATCCCTAATAATCAACCAAAGCTAGCACGCTCGGCTTGGAAAGAAAGGTCGTATATGCATGCGGTGACTAGCTATCTAGATCGATCGAGTAGCTTGGCTTGGCACAAAACGGAGCACTCGTGTTCCACCTTTATATAGCTGCGCATGTAAGAGTATGTACATCTCTTAGCATCTATAATAGATATTAAAGTAGACACATCGCCTCTTTACGATACTAATTTTAGCTATTTTAATTTTACTCTAACACTTAGCACCTAGGGTGTCAAACCCGGATTTTTCAATCCAGAATTTACTGTATTCACTGCACTATTTCCTAGATCAGTAGATAGTGCACACAGGTACATTGCTGAATCACATCATACATCACATGATCAATAAATATATTACAGAATTAAAATACACCACATCGGGTGAGTGTTTACAAAAGGGGGCCACTTAGGCCAAATGTATTCATTACATCAAACAGCGGAAATGGAAGCAAAAGTAAGACCACACCACAGGCAAGCGACTGGGGGTAATGAGTGCATTATATATTGCCCAGACTTAGACAATATACGTGCACACACCGCCGTAGGTCAAACTTGTCTATGATCGTAAAGCGTAAACGACACCATAATATAATTTCCTTCGTTGCTTCTCCCTTCAGTAACAGGGGCGTCCTCATGAGCATAGTGATCTTGAATACCTATTTCTGTTTGGGTAGGCGAGTGTGAGCACAATCCACCGTGCTCAGCGAGCCAACACACAGAATGCAATAATTAACATGCTCAGCTTATCAAAGGAACGCTTGGGCTTATTTTATTTTGCGTAGAGTGCTTTTGATTACAGTTACTTAAAAATCCCTAAGACCTAGCAATTTTAAATTCCTGACTTAAATTTGTGAAGTAAGACTAACTTACAGTCGACACAGATACCATCCACCGTTACATGGCATCTGCACCATATAACATCTTTCAGAGTTATAGACACTTAACTTACCACTGGGACGACACCCAGGACAATTCAAACCAGGACCATCTGTAGTCCTTACACTTTTCCATTATCACCCACAAAGATTTTTGAAACAGAACTATATCTAGTTAAGTCCCCATGTCCGCCCTTGACCGTGGGCACGGCTATTCGAATAGTTTTGACTCTGCAGAGTTTGTACACTTTCACCACAAGAGACATCCAACTCATTGCCCCACACGATTCCTTTGTCATGTGGTTGAGTAGGCCGTCACAGTGACTGTTCAGAATATCTAGCTCCTTTTGTCATCTCACTCTATGGGTTGCTGCCACTTAAAATGGGTCTCATACGTTGCACGGGATGTTTCCCACAGTTACTAACGTAGCCGGGCTCCACTCCCCGTAACGCTTAGAACAGCTGGGAAACTTCACCCTCCACTTGATGTCCCTTTAGGCCTCCATGCCCTTGCATTGCCCACACCTAACCACCACCGGTGAGATGAGTCTGGGAGTTTCGATAAAGCTACTTAGCCAAGTTGTATTTTACAGACTTGCGGTTGCACTGTTTTACACGGGATAACATGACAAGATTCGCTCCTTAGGACTACCTGGATGGTTCTACCACATTTCACATTTTTGTGCGTCCACTGCACCTCATACCAGCCCCCAAACCATCCATCTAGGTATTAAAGCAATATTGAGGTTTTTCAAGAACGTAAAATAACATATCCACATACTCCAATCTTTCCCAACAAAAATGCCCAAATCATTTCATAGTTGCAAGTGATGATTTTGGAGTATTTATGTACCCCCGATTATCTATCCATACTAAGCAACGCAATATTTATATGGACTTATTTGCAAAAGATACACCATTATAATTTTGCTAGGGCAACAAGGTTCATATGTCCAACATTTCAACGGAGTATTACTATCAAGCATAATATTTGGTGTATAGCTAACATCTTTAAAAGTGAATGTAATATACCACATAAAATAGCAGCATGCAGGTGGATAATTTAAAAGATTAAATTTGCGTAAGCATGGGTTCAACATGGTCAAAGTGTTAACTCGCCTTGGTCACAGTGGTCTGATTCTTGGTTGTCTTGAGCTTCTAGGGTTGCCGTCTCGGCCTCTTCCTCTTGAGCTTCGTACGCTATTTTATCGTGCGTGAAATTCATATAAAAAGAAAAGTAGCAAATCAAACAAAATGTTACCAGAAATTCAAATGAACTCTAAAAAAATCATGGTTTTAGTTCCATTGGATAGATCTTGAATTTAGAAATTTGTTTCACTCAATTTGGAATTAAAATGAATAAATTATGTCCATTTAAAGTTCTCAGTTTGATTTAATTCCAGAAAACATGAAATCTCTGACAGGTGGGTCCTACTGCATATTTTTGATTTTATTCTTTTCCTTTTATTTCTTTATGATTGGTGTCTATGACAGGTGGGGCCCTCATGTCAGTGAGAACCGTTACTCACGGTCTCTGACAAGTGGGACCCCTCTGTCAGTGGCCACAGTGCTATCGGCCACTGACAGGTGGGACCCTTTGGGCTCTAGACCCACGCGCCAGTGACTAGCACTGACAGGTGGGACCAAGGTGTCAGCGGCCTCACAGACTGGCAGCCGCCGACGAGTAGGGCCTGGCTGTCAGTCCACAATTAAAAAGAAAGGCTCAACCTCAGCGCTGCGGAGCCGGGGGCTCGAACGCGTGCGGCCGAGGGAGCCGGGGGGGAGAAGAGATAACGTTGCTAGCCATATGGTCACTCGGGTGTTGCTTACCCATATAGGGGGCTTTTACCTTTTGAACCAGTCGGCAGGGGGGTCGGGCAGAGGAGGTCGGAGGCGGCGATGTCTGCGGTGCCGACGGCGAGCTCTGTATAATCAGATTACCTCTCTTGGCGATAAGATAGAAGAATCTGTGATAGTGAAGAAATACCTACGCGTGCTACCAGAAAAGTTCGTACCCATTGTCACCACGCTCATGTACTCTTCTGATTTGGAGACAAAGAAGATCGAGGAGATGATTGGTTCCCTCAGGGTGCATGAGGAGCTACTGAAGGTGTTTCAGTCCCATAACGAGCAGGCATTGCTGTTAAAGGGAGATGCAAGAAGGGTTGGCAAGTAGGTTCATGTGAGATCGTCGATGGAGGACAATCGTGGCTCATCAAGTAGTCGTAGGTGTGGATGTGGGTGAGGCAGCTAGAGTGGCCAAGGCGGCAGAGGTGGACGTGGGCAAGACGGTGGTGACAGATTTCGTCACAAGTCGCATACCAAATTGAGCGACAAAGCACTAGTCGCCCCACAATTGGGTGACATGGGCAAGTCACCCAACCGTTAGGTGACTTGGCTACGTGTCGCGTCAACAGTTGAGCGACTTGCCCATGTTGCCTGTCGTCTAACCGTGGAGCGACAGATAGTCATTTCTGCAAAATAAAAAACAGTGGTATATTATTATAATTTGAAATAAAAAATAGATTATTTTTAAAAAAATTTGTGGTGTGCAGCATACAGCAGGTGGAGGAGGCCAAGTGCATACTCCGCATCCTGCCGGTGTGGGTCAACTGCGTTGTCTAATACATTCGCATAGACCACCACTTATGTCTAATTGATAATTTTCCACGAAGTGGTGAATTTTATAATTGGTTTATAGATTTGAAATAATGCAGAAGCAAAATTATGGCTTGCTTGTTGTGTTTGTGTTAATATAGCTTAATCCTTTGAGTCCGTCCTATATTTTTGTTTTAGGTTCTTCAAGGCTAAATTTATAAAAAAAAAGTATCAAAAATTAAATTAAAAAAATAACTTCAGTGATATTTGTATAAACAATTTCCAATACGGCTTGTGCTCGTGGTCGTCTTAACCGCTTGTGGGTCGATCTAGCTAGCCGCCAGTACGATGAGATATTGGGATGCTGCTTGCTTGCCTGCAAGCTATGTGCACTCGTCCGTGATTTAGGTCCCGCTTGGTTGGGCTGAAAAATAGTGGCTTATAGCTGAAATTGCACTGTAGCTGACTGAAATTACACTGTAGCTAGCTGAAATTACACTGTAATTGAAGAAGACTTATTTGGTGTAATTAAATTTAAAAATAAAAATATGTTAACTCATCATGGACAATGTAAATGAATATAGGAAAAAATCGGTAAAAAAGCTTAAAAAATCAAAAGTTTAAAAAGGATGAAATTTATGGATAAGTAAAAAATAAATCAGAAGTTGTTAGAAGGTAAATGAGCATTGCGTTACCAGGTACGTAAAAGTACTGTAAGTACAGAGTTCGGTCAAAAATAAGTACGACTCCAGATTCAGCCCAGGTACGTAAATCCGTACAAGTATAGAGTTCGGTCCAAAATAAGTACAAGTGTATATATACACACGTCATGATATGGAGTTTCGTGCACACCTAAATTATTAACACCTTATTTTTGTGGAAGGTGAACAGTTGAACGTAAAGGAGAACAGCCAGGCATGCACGGCGATGTTGAAAGCCGAAGCTTCCTGCAGGCTACTGCACCGTGCTGTGGGCATCCGGCAAGTAGTTAAGCTGGCCAAAGATCTTAGGTCATATTTATTTTGCTTTGAGTTTTTAGTTTTTAATTTATTTTTAAAATATTTTTTTTCTGATTTTTAGCTTTTTGCACTTTTTTGCTGGTTTTTTCTATATTCATTTGTATTGTTTGTGATTGGCTAACATGTTTTTCTATTTTTAATTTTTTTAAATTTAATTATGTCAAATAAGTCACCATTAGTTACGTGTAATTTCAGTTAAGTACAGTATAATTTTAGCTATAAATCACTTTTTTCAAATAAATAGGTCGTTGAGGTGACAGAAGAAATTAAACGAAATTCAAGAGGTGCAGATGAGCTGGAATTAGAGACCGGCGGGTTGGCCATACATATTGAAGACTGCTCGCGGCCGCTATCGTGCACGCGCGTATGTACCTAGTAGCGATGTTTCATTGTCGTGCAAGGACGATTCTTAGCCCCGCTCGTTTGGGCTTGAACTTCTGCCTTTTGACTTATTTTTTACTATTCCTAAATTTCATTTTTTTTCTGACTTTTCAGATTTTTTGAGCTTTTTTGCCGGTTCTTTTTTTCCTGTATTCGTTTGCATTAGGGCACTCCTAATGCAGAAACTATGAGATAGTTTCTATACTTGTCAATTAATGTAGACACTACCCATAGAAACTATACTCCCAATGGATAGTTTCTACAAATAAAATTTTCATTCAAATCATTTATTTTCTCTCTCCTATCATCTACCTATCACAGCTCTTTCTATCTTGGTTCCTGTGTAGACATGGTGTCTATATAAGAAACCATTTCCTTATCTCTCCTCCTTAACTCCAATGACACATCAGTATTTTGCTTACTTGGCACCTTATTTAATGCCATAGAAACCATCCATAGTTTCTGCATTGAGAGTTCTTATACGTGCTGGGCTAACCCTTTTTTATTTTTAAATTTTTTAATTTAATTATACCAAATAAGTCACAATCAGCTACAGTATAATTTCAATCAGGTACAATAAAAATTTAGCCATAAACCAAAAATGAACCCAACTGAGCACAACCATGTGTTGGATGTGAAGCAGGTGTACAGTGGAGTAGACCACCGCAAGTCCGGATCATCTGCCGCCCTGCGGCCGCAGTCGATGATCATGTCAGCTATTCAATTCAGCAAGCTGTCATAGGTACGTAGGTAACAGGGCCAAACCGCTCGTTGCAAAAACCCAGCGGTAAGAGCAAGTTTAATAAGGCTGAGAGTAAGTTTAATAGTATAGATAGCTGCTACCTCCAATACATTTACATGTCATCAAAAGTTAAGATGTAGCCAACTTATACAATAAGCTGGCTATAAGTTATCTCTACAAGAGCTCTCAATCATTTAATATATACATGGGTATTGGTTATTTAATACATGCATGGTATAGCAGTTAGTTCTATTGGTACATGCATGAATAACGCCTTCTCAGTTATAGTTTGACTCTTGCATGGGAGAGCTGCTCTCTCTCTCTTTTTTCTCCACATAGAACTATGTTGACATGGATTCTCTTATAGCTAGCACAGTCAGCCTTATTAAACTTGCTCTGATTGTGCTAGCTACAAGAGAATCTATATCAGCATAGTCCTATGTGGAGGGAAGAGAAAAGGAGAGAGAGAGCCAAGCCGACTCCCATGCAAGAGTCAGGCTATAGTACAGAAAAAGATGCATTATCCATACATGTACCCATAAAACTAATTGTTATACCCATACATGTATTAAATTATCAATACACATGTATGTATTAAATGATTGAGAGCTTTTGTGGAGACAACTTATAGCTAGCTTATTGTATGAGTTGACTGCATTATTATCTTTTGATATATGAAAATATATTGGAGGTAGCAGCTATCTGTACTATTAAACTTGCTCTAAGACGACTCCGGGAATTTGTAGACTGATCACCTAGCATGCAGAGGTTATTACGTGCTACGTGAATGGTATTTAGGCCGGCTACCCGGAATTCGAGATTATTCTTTTTCCTAGTCTAATCCGGCCTGTTAACAATGTGTTGTCGGTGAAGATATGAAAATTTATAATGTACAGATAAAAATAGAAATAAAAAACTGGTTGGAATACATAAAAAACCACCCGATAACTGTCTTCCTAGTTTTTTAAATGGCTTTTATTTTTCAACTTAGATGAGGCATGGTGCATATATATATATATATATATATATATATATATATATATATATATATATATATATATATATATATATATATATATATATATATATATATATATATATATATATATATATATATATATATATATATATATATGTATGTATGTATGTATGTATGTATGTATGTATGTATGTATGTATGTATGTATGTATGTATGTACGTATGTATGTATGTATGTATGCACGTATGTATGTATGTATATATACACTCGGGTGTAATTACACCCACCTCTAATATACAACCTAAACGAACATGAAATACTCCTTTAACACTTTAGATATATTTGTATACTGATTATAAGATACTCCAATATGAACCACACGAAAAACTTGTAAAAGAGTTCATAGTTTTTAGCGTATTTTGTAAATACCCTCATATACGCGCATAAAAAGGAGTATGTCGAAAAAATGTACATACCACCTAGATGGTCTTAAATACTCATATACTACACGCACATACCCCCTCATGCGAGATACTCCCTACATTACAGATACGAGATACTCCTACACATGTAGAAAAGAGATACGATATAGAGTGTAATTACATATATGTAGAAAAGAGGATATATATATATATATATATATATATATATATATATATATATATATATATATATATATATATATATATATATATATATATATATATATATATATATATATATATATATATAACGTTGAAATGAGGTACTATGGTGCTCGACACCAAGTCTTCCTGCCTTTGAATTGCTTGCTTTTAGATGCGTGCAAGTGCAATAATCAGATAAACCTGTTAACATTTATTAATTCAAAAAGGCATCGATTTAGAAAAGAAATCATTGATTTAGCATGTTGAATCAATCATGGATGGAAAATCTTAATCACAGATAGAAAGTCTCAGTCATAGAGCCTGGGTACCATAGTGCCCCTGTTATTTATACTATATATATACTAGGTGAATGCCCGTGCGTTGCTATGGATTTTTAAAATTTATCATACTACATGTTTTAAAACTCACGGGTGGTAAAAATTTTTAGAATATACATACAAACATGTTCTAAAAGTTTTTAAATTCATCAAGTAAATCGGAAGCCATCCATCACACCTCGTGGTCATAAGTCGGAAGACATTGACCACACCTCGTAGACGTAGGTCGGAAGCCGTCGACCATTGCGCATGATCATAGGTCAGGAGCAGTCGACCATCGTTGGTTGTTGTAAGTTGGCAGCGGTTGACAATCGATCGTGGTCCTAAATCAGGAGCCTTCGATAATGGCTCATGGTCGTATATCAGAAGCCGACGACCATTGTTCGTGGTTGTAAGTCGGAAGCCATCTAAGATACCTCATGGTCGTAAGTCGGAATACATCGACCAGCGCTTGTGGTCATAAGTCGGAAGACATCGACTACACCTCGTGGTCGTAAGTCGAAACACATCGACCAGTGCTCATGGTCGTAAATCAAAAGTCGTCGATCACACCCCGTGGTCGTAAGTTAGAAGCCGTCGACCATCGCACGTGATTGTAGGTCAGGAGTGGTAGACCATCGCTGGTGGTCGTATGTTGGCAGGCCTCTGGTACGCTTGTGCCCTGCCGCTCAACTGTCGACGCCAGTTTGCTCGGTCCCGACTCCGACCACGGCCCTTCGACATCGACCATGGCCGCCTTCGACCATGGCCCTCTTCGACCACGGCCCCCTTCGACCACAGCCTCGACTTCGACCACAGCCCCCAACTTCGACTACTGCCCCCTTCAACTTCGACCGCTGCCCCCTTCGACTTCGACCATTGCCCCTTTCAACCAATGTCCCCTTCGACCACGGGCCCCTTCAACCAAGGCTTTGACTTCGACCACGAATCTTCGACTTCGACCAACGCTTGTGGTCGTAAGTCAGAAGACATCGACCACATCTCGTGGTCATAAGTTGGAACACATTGACCAGCACTCATGGCCATAAATTGGAAGCCATCAATCACACCTCGTGGTCAAAAGCATGTTACAATCCATAGAGAGTACGAGACCTTGTGGGTCTTGGCATCAAGGGTGGGGAGCTCGATCTAGGGGGTGACCTGGGGGTAGGCAACGGGGATATCCAGCTGGAGGGGGAACTCATAGCGGTGGAGGTTGTGGACAAACCATCATGTGCCCTCCGGGTTAGCGCTACAACTACGATCATGACCGCAACGACCACGTCCACGGTCGTTATGACTACGAACATGACCGCGACTTCAACCACTGTCCCCTTCGACTTTGAGCACTGCCCCCTTCGACTTCGACCACTACCCCCCTTCAACCACTGTCCTCTTCGATCACAGCCCTTCGACGTCGACCACTTTCCTCTTCGATCAAGGCTTCGATGATGATCACAGATCTTCAACTTCGAACACTGCCCCCCTCGGCCACTGTCCCCTTTGACAACGGCCCTTCAACGACCACACCCTTCGACGCCAACCACTTCCCCCTTCGACCACGGCTCTCTTCGACCATGGCTTCGACTTCTACTAAGGATCTTTGACTTTGACCATATATATTCAACTTCGAACACTGCCCCCTTCGACCACTGTCCCCTTCGACCACGGACCTTCAACGTCGACCACTTCCCCCTTCGACCATGGCCCCCTTTGACACGGCTTCGACTTCAACCACGGATCTTCGACTTCAACCCCGGATCTGCGACTTCGACCACGGCCCTTCGATGACCATGACCCTTCGACATCAACCACTTCCCCCTTCGACCACCGCCTCCTTCAACAACTATCCCCTTCGACCACGGCCCTTCGGCGTCGACAACTTCCCCTTTCGACCACATCCCCCTTCGACCACAGCTTCAACTTCGACCACTGTCCCCTTCGACCACGGCCCTTCGATAACCACGGACCTTCAACCACTGTCCCCTTCGACTACGGTTTGGACTTTACCACGACCCTTCGACTTCAACCACAGCCTAACTTCGACCACAACCCTTCGACTTCGACCGTGGACCGACTTCGTCAACGGCCCTTTGACTTCGTCCACTGTCCCCTTTGACTATGGCTTGGACTTCGACCACAGCCCTTTGACTTTGACCACAGCCTAACTTCGACCACGGCCCTTCGACTTCGACCATCACCCCTTCGACCACGGCTTCGACTTTGACCATGGATCTTCGACTTCGGCCATGGCCCCTTTCAACCATAGTTTCGACTTCAACCACAACCCCTCAACTTCGGCCATGGCTCCTCGACCACGGCCCCATTCGATCATGGCACCGACTTCGATGATCAGCTTGGGAGACCAAAATCACCAGACAGTATGACGGGCTCCGAGCAAAGAGCAGGATGAGGTAGAGAGGATCACTGGGTGAGCGACCGCTAGGCGGCGGCGGGGAGATCCATGTGGGCGGGCGTAGTAAGAGGAAGTCGCCGCCACCATCGCCGATTGCCCTTCTCTCAGATCCATCGGCTACTATTGTCAAGCATCGTGCCGCTGGTTGGAGGGGCAATGGGAGATAGAATTGGTGGTGGCGCCGAGGAGGAGGAGGAGGCGTGGCACAAGGGTTCGGGGGAGAGAAGGAGGCAGCAGTTGCGGGAGGTGGAGGTAGGGAGGAGGCAGTGGGTAGATTGGGAGAAGAGGCGACGGGCGAATGCGTTGGGGAGGCAGCGACGGGGGGATGCAACATTGCTGGAAAAAGTTGGGGGACTGCGACCAGATGTAGGATCAGAAATGGCAACAGAGGGGGTGAATGGTGCCTTTTAAAAAATGCCCCCAAAGTATCCACACGACATCTCTTCTCCGATAGCTATAGAAGCTATGAAAAAGAAATCACAAGCTCACTGAAAAACCAAACTCAGACTGTCAATTTTAAAGAGCCAAGAGCCAGATCAACAGAAGAAGTGAAGCAAACTCGGACGAAAGAACTCCAGAGCTGACAAACACAGAGACTAACTGAAAACAAACTAGAAACTTCAACTGATTTGGCTAAAGGAAAGAAAGAACAAAAGTTACAGATCTGCCCGAAAAAGGAGAGAATTGGAAGCTACTAAACTGAACTAAAAACATAGAAGAAAATGAAACACGGAGAAGCAGAGAAAATCTGAAATTTGCCAAAGACCCAGAGAGAGAGAGAGAGCAAACTGCATAGAAAACCTGGCCAAAAAGGCCCAAACCGAAAACTATGCTAGCTGCCGAACACCTTGAAAACAATAGAGTTGCTGCAGTGTGTAAACCTGACTGGAAATACTGAAAATAGCAGCCAATAGAAGTGAATGCTGCAGTCCAAATGTAGCAAGCAGTGGCGGTTTGATTTCACTCTTGGCAAACAGCAAACTGTTGTGACTAACAGTCAAACACAGCTGTTCTGGAGACCGAAACAGGGAAAAATCATTGACCGAAAAATGCACAGACTGAAGGAGCAAAGGACTGAAACCAAGAGCTGCAGAGGAACCGAAATGCAGAAGAGAAATGCAGACTGCAGTAAGAAGACTGCTGGCCGATAACAGTGACCTGCAGTCTGGCCGAAAGCAAGATTTCAGATTGCTACCTGAAAAGCAGAGATGCTGAAATTACTTCTTGCTGAACTGAAAAACTGAGACAAATTCATAGATTGTTGTTCTCTTCATGCCGAAAGGATGGGACTTCCAATTAAATAGCATGAGGACCTCAAGAGAAGAAAATGCAGACTTAAATTGGTAGAGAAACAGTGAATGCTGTTTTTTTTTGTCAAGAAGAGAGCAGGAGAGCCAAAATTCATATAGCTTGTGATTTTCAGCTTCTTTGCTCATGGGATTTTGAACAACTTCTTTGCTCATGGGATTTTGAAAACAGCAGGGAAATGATCTTAGAGGAGAGAACCACACCTCAATCTCAGCTTTGCATCAAGAAAAACAAAGGGGCAAGAGTCCCCTGACATCAAACCCTAGATGGAGAAAACAGAAGAAGCTTGCAAAAATGCAATCAAGAGAAATCCATTGATTTAAAGAAAGATCTTAGGGATAATTAGCCAAATGGCTTTGATGCAAATCCCCCAGTCCAGAGCAAACTTATTTTTGCAGCTTCTCAACTTAAAACATTTCCTTCAACCCAAAAGAAAAGCTAAAGAACTGAGAAAGGAACTGAAGCACAAGCATTGAAGAGTAAAGCTGAAAATCAAATCATCTCAGACACGAAGTTTCTCATATTGCTTAGAGATGAATGTTTACATGAGGATTACAACCATCTCACAACGTCCCCATATGCAATTGGAATTTAGGAAATACACACATACACAGAGCTCACAGCTCACTCAAGAAAACTCACTCCAGAGCACACACCCACTCCATTCTTGCTTGAGCTCCACCAGGCCTCTTCTCATCTTCTCCTTTTAACAACAAGCCTCACACCAAAGGAGAAAAACAAGAAATGGCAGCCAAGTTCCACTCCCTTGCTCCATACACCAAAAAAGGCAAAAGAGGTCAAAGCATCCAGGATTTGGAGGGAAACCACATATTCCACTCCAAACCCTAACCTCCTCCTCTTTTTCACTAACGGGCTCCCGCCCGTTATCTTCAACCGATGCCGCTTCCAATTTTGCAGCCTCGCGCATTTTACCAAAATGCCCCTACCGCAACTTCCTGGAAGCTTCCTGTCGTCGCATGACTGCACTCGGCATCCTGACCGTCTGAACCTCAGCTCCTCCTTGAGCCTAGTCCTGGTCCACCTCGCCGTCGCCCGTCGTGTTCACCTCCGGTAGCTCCAGCGTCTCTCGACTCGCAACCACCTCAGCAGCCTCGATCATCTTCAACGTCTCCGACCGTCTGGACCTCGACACCTCCTATGCCTAGTCTCGGTTCTCCCACGCCTCACCATGACCTAACTCTGAAGTCCTGTAGTCACATAGACAAGCAAACCGTCACATAGCACCGCACAAAATAGTATAAACATCATTAGCATTAACAAAAAGGTACTCAAGCTTGAAATACCCAAATTGACCGATCGAGAAGGAAAACAAGCATCCTAAGCACTCCCGATCGCAATCCACCAAGTCCAACCGAACCGGACCGCGCCATGCACTGACTCAGCGTAAACCGACCAAACCAAACTCAAACTTTCCAGAAACCAAATCAATTACTCATCACAAACATGGGGACACCTCCACATGGTCTCTCACCAGATGCTGCCGCACATGGAAGGAATTGGTGGCAGCTGAGGAGGAGGAGGAGGAGGCGCGACACGAGGGTTCGGGGGAGAGAAGGAGGCGACGAGAGGTGGAGTGGTTGCGGGATGCGGGGGAAGCGAAGAGGAGGAGTGTGGCCCACGCATCAGCCCAACCTTTTCTATGAGGAGTAGAAGAACTAGCTACATGCGGATCTGGACGGCTGATTTTTGATCGGACAGCTGAGAAGAGAGGAGGGAGAACGGACCGACGACCACCAACTCACATTTTTAAGGAGTGTGTGTGTGTGTGTAGTAAATAACAGGGGCACCATGGTGTCTGGACACCAAGCTTCTCTGCTGGATTGCTTTTAGATGTGTGCTAGTGTGATTGAGACTTTCCATGCATGATTAAGACTTTCCATCCATGATTGATTTAGCATGCCTAATATATTATATACCATTGCACTAGCACGTATCTAAAAGCAATCCAAAGGGGGAAGGCTTGTGCTCCATTTCATATATATATATATATATATATATATATATATATATATATATATATATATATATATATATATATATATATATATATATATATATATATATAGAGGACTGTTTGTTGCACCCGGTGCCTAGGCACCTAATTTCTTAGACGTTAGATTGATTTAGATACTGCCAGATTATAGGATACACTTGTTAACGGGTATACCCAATAAGCATTGCAGATATAGTAACATGTGAAAACAGGAAAGCGAAATCAGTGCCAACGTGAATGGATCGTATCTAATCATTTATCTCTGCAAGAGTCTGAACTATCCTTGAGGATACCCGTCCCCTGATTTGGTGGGAGAATCAACACCCAAATCGAAAGATGGACCAGGGATGGAATCAATATATTCTGTGGGACAAAGTTTCTTGGAGTTTCGCCCACCGTAGCATGCATTGATACACCTTTGAAGAAATTGCAAGGGGTAGCTTTCTTTGAACAAAATATTATTCTGAAGTAAAACGACATATTACAGGGGTACCTGTTTTATACATTCCATACTACTGACATACTTTTTTTTGGATTACCATATGTGGATACTTCTTTCTAAAGGAAAATTTGATAGAAATCCAGCAGTATTATACTTTTTTTGGTTGCTAAGCAGTAGTATTATACTTGCGTAGTATCATACTACTTGTCTACCTTCACATGTATACTACTTCCCCATGCGATACACATACTACTTCCTCACAAAGTATCATACTTCTTTTTTGTAATGGAGTTTAGGCATATACTACTTCCTCTCGTAGTATTGTACATCTCTTGGGGGTTACATACGTGATTGACTCCTGTAGTTGATGTATTTGGTTTTCCTTGATTCAATTTGTAATCAATAAATGAGTCTATTGTAGGCATGGCGGATAGTATTGGATCCAAGATTCTACATAAACGTATAGAAAATAGCAATTTAAAACATAACCTATGAGGAAGCAGGATGAAAAAAATGTGCAGTTAGGCCCAGCTCTGGGGGTAGGCCAGGGGGGCGCCGGCCTAGGGCCCCGGGCCAGGGAGGGCCCACCCCCCGTGCACGCAAGCCGCAACGGCCCAACGCAACGGCCGCCGGCTTCATTGACTAGTCGATTTGAGCAGTTGAAGGCATTTGAAAATGTGTTTGATTTCTTATTCAACTCAAAAAATCTAAAGTCTCTGGATGATAATGATCTACGGAGGTGTTGCACTACTTTTGTACAAGCTTTTTCTCATGATGGGTCATCTGACGTTGAGTTCAATGATTTTTTCTCTGAATTAAAAGTGCTGCAAGTCACCTTGCCAAATGATAAGATGTCGGCATCTGAGATTCTTCAATTCGTTACAGCTGCAGATTGCTACCCAAATGTCTCTGTTGCATATCGAATTCTTCTAACTGTACCTGTGACTGTAGCCTCAGCTGAAAGGAGTTTCTCAAAATTGAAATTGCTGAAAAACTATTTGCGGTCTACTATGTCACAAGAAAGATTGAATGGCTTGGCTATGTGCTGCATTGAGAAAAATATCTTGAACGACATTGATCTCGATGTTATTATTAATGATTTTGCATCAAGAAGTGCTAGAAGAAGTTCCTTTTTATGAAAGACATCAAGAAGTGCTAGAAGAAGTTCCTTTTTATGAAAGACATTGGATATTTGTCGCTCCTATTTGAGGTAAATTAATTCTTACTAGTTACATTTGGTTTATAAACTAGTTAGTACCTAATTAGTTTATCATGTTAGAACTATTGATTTGTGTCACTTTAGACAATATAAAGTTTAAATTGCATATTTTATAAGTAGAAAAAAATTTATAGTAAATGATCCATAGAGCCGAATTCGCCCTAGGGCCCTTGAAAAAGTTGAGCCGGCCCTGTGTGCAGTTTGGATGAAAAAACATAACCTCTTTCTGATTTTTTTCTTCCGTATACACTGAGATTCTAGGCAGCTTGTTGTGCACAAGGTTCAGTCCACGAAAATCCAACTTGGACAGGTATCAGGTTTGGAAGGATATCAAAATGTTTGGAAACATCGTCTCCGAAAACTAAACTTACTATTTAGCACTTTGATGCATGTTCCAGGTCATCCCACTTCCACCTTTGTCAATGATATCAGTTTTGGAGTTATGGAAGGCTATCAACATGTATCTTAATTAACAGGCGTGGGTATCTTAAATTGTCAATAGGAATGTATCGGCTGCGGCTGTTCATTTCTCCATCCGTAGTAACAAAGGGTAAGCTCCAAACATGAGTGTCAACCGATCTACTGAAGAAGCCATGGAAGAGATGATTCGGTAATTCAATCATTTGTAGTTTCTTTGTCCTAAGAGTTTCAGCTTCTTTTGTTTTGATTTCATCATGGTCTGACAATTCTCAAATACATGCTTATAGGGATTCGAGTATTGAGTTGGGCAACAATTGGAATAATACTGTCGTAGACAAGTCCATTAGTGTCAACAGTTCTACTGAAGAAGTCATGGAAGAGATGATTCGGTAATTCAATCATTTGTAGTTTATTTTTCCTTAGAATTCCGGCATCTTTTTTTTTCGATTTCAGCATGGTCTTACAACTATCAAGTACATGCTTATAGAGATTCGAGTATTGAGTTGGGGGACAATTGGAATAATACTGCTGTAGACAAGTCTGTACAACTTCCGAGCAATTTTTTAGAACCTGCAATCTTAGTTCCATATGAGGGGCAAAGGTTTGCCACATCCACTGGCGCTCAGCGGTTCTACAATATGTTTGCGTACTACTCTGGATTTGGAACAAGGCAAAAGAAAAAGAGTACTCTTGTCAGAGGTACTGTTTTGACGTATGAATATGTGTGTAACAGACTGGTAATCTTCTCATTGCCAATTTATGTCCAGTCATGCTAATTGTCTTAGAGCAAAACGTGTATTTCATTTTGCTGAGTAAGTGTTGTATGTTTTTGTTAGGGAAAAGTTTCACCTAGAGACAGAAGGTCGATCAAGATTGGATGTAAGGCGATGTTCAAGATTCATCGATCATCGGACAATGGCTGGGTCGTTACGAAATTTGAGAACGACAACTCAAATGTATGGGTATATTGCTTGTTTACATGGTGGAGCTTCTATGTTACCATTCAACAGGAAGTTTTTCACTAGAGTTCAGCGTTCTATAAGACAAGAGGAGTGTATTGAGGACGTACAAAAGACTATGGATTTTTTCAGGGACATGCAGAGTTCGAATGCGAATTTTTTTTGTACCAGTAGACTTTGGCAGAGATCAGAAGTTGCAGAATGTTTTCTGGTCTCACTCTTGGTCCCGGCTCGGGTATGAATTTTTTGGAGATGTGGTCACATTTGACACAACATACCAAACCAACATGTATGGTATGCCTTTTGCTCTTTTCATTGGTGTTAATAACCACTTCCAGTCAACAGTGTTTGGTTGTGCATTAGTTAGGGATGAGAGTGCCGAGTCTTTTAAATGGTTATTCAGAACCTTTTTGGTTGCCATGAATGGGAAGCATCCAAAAGCTATTTTGACAGGTATGGAAACTTGTTCATTGACTATATTAATTCGACAAATGGGTATGATAATTTAAAATATGTTTTCTATTATGTTCTGTAGATCAAAGTCAAGCCATGGCAGCTGCAATAAGAGAAGTTTTTCCAAACACTGTACATCGAGTATACAAATGGCATGTACTGCGTAAATCAAAGGAACATGCACTGCTGGCAAAAGATAATTTAGCAAAAGACGTGAAAGTACAGAGACAGACCTTTGATTCCCATTGTATAAAATGATCTTGGTGAACATTTAGTCATGCATATATCCACAAAGTTTTCCCTGGCAGCATGCAAGAAGCACAATGATTCGAACTATATTCTTGCAATGCAGCACATGCACTGCTGGTAAATCACAAAACAAAGATCTAAGAAAATACATAGAAGCAAAAATTTATGACCAACAGGTTTCGTTCTTACGCGCCATTGAGATAGTTGATATCAGTGGTCGTCCTAGAGACCAATTGGCGTCTGCACAACACATTGAAAGTTGAAATAAGTGGAGAGCAAATAAGCTAATGATGGGACTGTCATAAGCCTTCTATTTAAATTTTTGCAAGAGATCTGAATTGAGACAATAGATTAATTAAGAAACATTTCATTGAACACCTATACAGCAAAAGAAACTTCATTAATCTTACAATTCCCAAACCATACACACAAAGCCAAATATTTCAGAACCTTGGTTCCAACATACACTGTGTAGCATTTGAAAGACCTCACAAAAGATCTTTCCAGTAAAAACCAGGAAAAAATGTACAACTCTTCATATTTGCTTTTAAAAGATATATTACCAAGAATGTTAGATATAAACAAATAGCTCGCTCCCGGACCATAATATAATGTAAAGAAAGAATAGACATAGTAGCTATTGAGTTTTATGCACCAGCCAGTTCACCCAAAAGCTTAAGCTGATGAGGAAAGATAGACAATTCACTTATACTTCAACACTCTCCATCACGTGTAGGCTCCCTTAGGCCTAATATGTGGAATAGAAGTGAATTGCAATTAATTTTTTTTAATTGCGTCAGCCAGGTCTTAAACTCGAGACCTCTTGGCGCTGATACCATATTGAGTTTCATGCACCAGCCAGTTTACTCAAAAGTTTAAGCTGATGAGGAAAGATAGACAATTCATTTATACTTCAACAGTAGCTTTTTCTTAACTCGTAACAATTTCTCATCTGATGAGCCCCACCAGTCGTGTGATGAGTAGCTGCTGCCATATTGTATTTGCTTTCAACATTTTTCTTTGTGTCACAACTTAGTTAAAAAAATATGCGTGCATGGTGCTTCTCAGAAAGATGCAACGCTACGCAGTGTGTATTACTTTGGAGAAACATGCCTTCATGTCAACTTTGGAATGCAAAAGAATCACCTGTACTGAACAAACTGTTGCCTCTACCTCAACACATTGAAGCAGGACGCCAACATTCTCTTCTGCTCGTATGTTCGTTGATGAGCCCGCAGCCACACCTCCTGACCTCGCCTTTAAGCCTCCTTTGCAGCTCTGCCTCCCGCTGAAAACAGAGCCCGAGCGCAGTCACCATCGAGGCCGACGCCCGTGCCGCCTGCTCGCCTGAACCCATTGGCCAAGAGCCCTACATGGACGACCTCAGCCTCTTTGCCACTGGCTGTATTACCGCTATAGCACTACGTCGTGGAACCTCATCATCACTTGGCAGTATATCATATAAGAGGAGAAGAATACAGGGAAAAAAAGTAATGTAAAATTGGAAATTTTGAGAGGCAGGGAGGATATTCAAGCATTTCATCAAATCATATTGCTCTAGGAAAAAAATCATATTACCCAGAGTGTCGAGCCACCATCTCTAGGCTCTGCCTACACCACAGTATGACTTCGTCGAAGTGTCTGGTCATGCTCCACCTTGGTCTGTATCGTGCCTCTGCCCTCATCATCGGTCCACACCACTCCTCTGGCTCCGCCACTACATCTAGTCGAGCTCTGCTATAGCTTGCACCCCCCTCTGCAACCACGTTTGACTTGCGCCACCCATGTTTATACAATAGTTGTCAGTGTTCTAGGCATTCATGTACGTCAACTTAACCTCAGAGTGTATAGTCATCCCATATCCATCGAAATAGCTTGTAATCATTGCATATATCAACTTTCCAAAAAAAAAAGCAAACTATGTAGTTTTCGAAAAAAGAAAACATTAAATGATGCTTGCTCACCCACAAAACGTTTCTATTGAACAAACTCTAACGAAGGGAATTTCTTTTGTTAATAATACCTACATCCTACAATTGTACATGTTGCAGGCTAGTACCATCATAGTGACAAAATCTCATGTTGAATAGATAACCTAGCAACATTTCAATAAAACATAAACTTAGAGGCATCCTACTACACCTGTACATTTACAACTAGGGTCCATGATATACACATCATATATGCGCAATCTTTTGTCCAGTGATAGACCCAGGATTAAAATAAAAGAGTGCCTACAGAGTCTTATTCTTCTTCAAACTCTGAACCTCACTCCCTTTTTAATGGTGGATGGATGTCGGTGCTATAGGGTACTAGGGTTCAACCGGTAGTAGGGGTACTCCTACCCTAGCTCCCCCTGTTGGGTCCATCCCTGCTTCCATCCATTCCTATTCAAGAATTGACCAAAATGGTGTAATGGAAATTTTAACTAAAGAAAGAATTGACAACACAAATATCCTTTTCTAAAATTGCTTTCATCGCCACATTGGCATAGTTGCACTCCACCACCACTGACTTTTGGTCTAATCATTTGAAGCACGGATCAAAATTTTGTCATGGCCAATGAGAGATCAAAGAGGAAGAAACAAGGAACTTCTGAAACTTTGCTTTGACTCTCTACTGATGCCCTTAAGTTGTTGATGACACCTCACAATTTACCAACTATAATCCGTACTTCATGTATTAAAGCAACCAATGCAGAAGAATTGAACCAAAATAGCATTGCCATGATCCTTGATATAAGGGAACGTAACGAAATATAGAAAATACTCATTGAGTTGGATGACGCAATGCTGCAATGCCACACCTGTTACTCTCCTTCAATTTCTAAATCATCAATTTATGTCAAATAGAAATGATTTTTAGATAATATCTAAAACAAATAACAACAATGTCAAGTAATCTTAACAAATCTTAGCATAATAATAGATGCATGCAACAAACCACTCATAATGGGTCGACCTTGCTCAAGTGCATATGCATGGTGCATCATTTTTTGTGGGAAACAACAATGGCGCACCAATTTTGATAGCAACCTTGTTTAGCTTGTTCCTATCATCTATGTCACTTATCAAAATCTAAAACCAAAAATTGAAAATTCAAGAACTTCATACGATGAAGAACCAACTGAAAAAAGGGGGAAAACAACAAATCAGGAATGGACTAGGCATTTGCTAAGCACGTGGTGGTAGTGAGCAACAAAGCATGTCGTTGCACTAATTTGGGGCCGTGGGTTGCTCCACAAGAGATGGTGACAACAATGGAGGATGCAAGAGGTGGGAGTTGCACGTGGCACATCACAGAGAATGGCCAACTTCATGATGACGAGCGCCAATGCACACATGTGCGGAGGTGGATGGGAAGCGGTGGTGGTGCTGCAAGGGATAGTACCTTGAGGTTGATGTTGAAGCGGGAGGAGAGGACAAGGCTGAACTCGAGATCCTTCTAGATAGTGCGCCATATGTTGATGCCGTGCTTGAGAATTCCGCATCACAGGACCTCCTCCTCCTCCGACATCCACTTCTGTTTTGGTGCGCCCACTCCTGTGCTCCTCCTCGCCTCGCCTCTCATGCTCTCCGCCATGGGCTATGGGATCAACGACGGCTGGAGATAGACCGAGTTGGAGCCCAGCATGGGGGAGGAGGCTGACAGCGAGGAGGAGAGTAAGGAGGACAATGCCTTAGCGGTGGCAGGTGGCACGTTGCTAGGGTCGAAGGCAGAGCTCGTGAGCTGAACTAGTTGAAGGGCCACGATGTGCATGGATCTAGGAGAGGTGGATAGGGAGTAGGAGCATGGGGTGGAGGCACCGACATTGGCATAGCAGGACAAGGAGGAGGAAGTGGTGCAGAGTGGGGAGGGGAGGGAAGGGCCAAATCAGGATGGGCCTAACTAGATTCGGCCAGTGGAAGCCGTGACAGGGGAGGGTTGACAGCGCATGGGAAGGGAAGGAGGAGGAGGCGATGTAGGGTTTGTTGGAAAGGGTGAGTGAGCGAGAAGGGAGCGAATAGAAGAGCCAGTGCTAGCCCACCTGTCGGTGCAGAGAGGATTAGAGATGCGCGAATCATTTTTTAGAAGGAGAGAAAAGAATGTACCACTCACTATCTCTTTTAAGTAGTAGAGATACTTGTTAATTCTTTTTCAATTTACTATATCTTTCTAAGGCAACTATTAAATCTAAGCCTTTGAAATTATGGTTCACCAAATTGAGGCTAGATGTGTTTTTAGAAATATTTCAAATTCTTATATTTTAAGACAATTATCAACGAAGCCTTCCATGTTATGGTCCATCAAATTAAAGCCTAGATGTAAAATTGTCATTCTCGAATTAATTTGAACCAGAAGTTGTACTAGTACAAGTAGATGATACATGTATTGCAATGAGTAACCTCACACAACCTATCAAATCATCCCAAATCTATGTACTGGTGAGTAGTGCTGTTAAAAAACCTAGACCTGGGCCTGCAAGCCTAACCCATGGTGGGTACCTCACCCTTTTGTCTATACACAGGGGAGTCTCAATGATTGTAACTTGTACCTTTGGAGGAGAAAAGTAATAAAGAAAGAAAGAAGGAGTTCCTCTATCTCTCTGTGTTCAATCTACTTTTGTTCTTGCATTATTCTATATTTGATCCAACTTCTGTCTAGGAGGAATTGCTTGGACTGGACTCACCAGCGACAGTTTCTCAATATGTTATCAACATAAACTGCTCTGGTGGATTGAAGGTAATCATTGAAGCATGATACTCATAGATTGATTGCCTATCTAAATCACTTTAAATTCTACAAATTTCGCTTTTTAGATATTTCTATGGTGCAAATCCGCTCTAATCTACCGTTAGCTGATTTGAAGTCACTAGCTAAGCTGATCGGTAGATTTGCATGACAGAGTAGATGTTGATTGCCTTGAAGATTGAAAACAAGAAGAAAAAATGACACACGGCCGCACCGCCCGCATGCAATGCACCACTTGTACGGCTGTTGTGTCGCCCCACATGGCCACTCCGCATGGCTGCCGCCAACTCACATGGCCATCCCGCATGGCTGCCATCGCGTCTCGTTTGGCGCCACCGTCGGCCCCGCATAGCTGCCCATCCGCATCGCCTGCACGTGGTCAACCGTGTCACCGTGCAGCATAGCTCAACCCCGGACGAAGCCACCACCTCCCGCACGAGGCGCTGCTATCTACTGTCGCTCGGCCCTGAACGAAATCGAGGCCCCCCACACGAGGTGCTGTCGTCTGCCGTAGCTTAGCATCGGGTAAAGCCACCACCTCCCGCACAAGGCGCCGCCGTGCGCCATCGCTCAGCCCAGGATGAAGCCGTCGCCTCCCGCACAAGGTACTGCCGTTCGCCGTCGCTCGGCCCCTGGGCAAGGCCGCTGCCACTCCCGAGCACCGCTCGCATGTGCCGCCACTACCGAGCATGATCGGCCCGAGCACCATCGCTCCGACATGCCACTGGCCCGAGCGTCACCGCCTCGTGCCCCCGTACGAGCTGCCGCTCGAGCCACCACTGCCAAATGGGAATGGGGTAGGGAAAACCCAACCCCCATGCATTGAATGGGCCAAAGAAAAAGGAAAGGGGGCCGACATCAAAATTTTTGCCAAACGGACCTCAGGAAATCGGCAAACTGCACAAAAAATTTTCTCAGAATTAAAAATTAGTGGATAAGCCCTTGAAAATTGTAGAATTCAATGAATATGTATATTTCAGCATAAAAGGGCCTTAGGAATTCAAATTTTGAATTGTTTTAGCATCTGAAGCATGTTTATCACTATTATTATTATTTTCTATGTCTTTATGTATTTACTTACTGTCTTGATTAATTGTAATTATTTATATTGCCTTTAATATGTGAAATTAGTGGTAAAATTATAGAAAATGCATAGAAAATTCTGGAGCATTACGAGAACCTTTTGTTCCATAGTCCAATTTATTTCATGCATGTTTACCTGCAATAAATTTATGTATTCTTTTTGTGCACATGTAGATGACACGCATCATGAACCGGGAGTTCGAGGAGCTAGCCCAGCATAGCCAAAACTACTTGACTTGAGCTTCCGATGTCGAGATTGTATTGGAGCCAAGAAACTCTGCACTGCTATTGGGATTGGTGCATCGGAAGATGCCAAACCCACCCTTAAGGAAAATGATCAGATACTTCACTTCCTCAAGCATCACCTCTGTCTCACTCTCAAGAATGAGTACATGGCAGAGAAAAACTTGCTAGCTTTATGGATTGCACTAAAGAAGAGGCTCGAGAAGCTAAAATACACCATTCTTCCTCAGGCAAACTAGGAAAGGATCCGACTAAGATTTGCTGACTTCAAGACGGTTAGAGAGTACAATTCTGCCCTACACAGAATTTGCACCAATCTTCAACTCTGAATAGGTAGGTCATAGATAAGTAGAAGATTGAGAAGACCCTATCCGCCTTCCACCCTAGTGCAGTGTAGTCTACGCACAACTATCATCTTGATGGATATAAGAAGTATGCTGAGTTGATTGATATTATGCAGGTTGCAAAGGCTCAATATAAAGTTCTCTACAAGAACTTTGTCACACAGCCACCTGGGAGCTCCACTGGCTGTGAGGCCAACGCTGGGAACTACAAGGTGCGAAAATCTATAATGAAGAAAAGGAGAAGAAAAGGCAAGCAAAATGCTTCACAGAAAAATAAGGCTAGCAAATTAAAGTGGGGCAACAAGCTCTATGGTCAACAAGACCAAATCTGCTACAAGTGTGGCAAGTGGGGGCACTGGTTGCGGATCTATAGAGAGCCGTAGCACGTCATCGATGCTTTCCAGGCCAAGAAGAAGAAGGACAGCAAAGGGCAGCATGAAACTCACTTAGCCTTTGTTGAGGGGGAGAATTCCCAGCAACTTCCTGCACCAATGGAGGTTGACTCCACTCCTACAGTTGCACCCCCACTTGACATTGCAATTGTTGCCGCCATGATTTTCCAGGAAGAGCATCTCACCCCTGAGAAGATAGTAGCCGAAAGTCTTTGACTTCTTAGTAGATTTAGTCTAATGCACAGAATGCATTTAGAGTTTAATTGTCATTCATTTCATGTGTGGAAGGAATATGTTGGATTTTGCTCAAACAATTTATTTTCTCGTGATAGTTGGATTATATTAATTAATCCATTCATTTATTCAGTTAATAATGGCACGATATATTTTGATATTTGAAGTATTTTATTTATGTGTTGATTGTCTCTTACTACATATTAATAAAGTGCTTTATATTAGAACGCATGTGGCACCCTGTGGAGGAAGTGTGCTTAGCTGATAGCCGCACAACAAATACCATCTTAAGAGAGACAAAATTCTTTCAGTCGATTAACAAGAATGCTAGCAGTCTTACGACCATCATCATAGCGATGTTTGTATAATAGGCTTAGAAAGAACCATAATTATACTCTCAATGGGTACAAATTTAGTTATTAAAGAAACCTTGTTGTACCCAGAATCGACTAGAACTCTCCTCAGTTTCAAAGATATTTGCGCAAATGGTTTCTACATTGAAACTGAAGAAGAGTATGGTAAGGAATACCTGCTCATTACAAAGTGTGAAGTAAGGGGAAAAAGGGCATTATAAAGACTTCCTTCATTTGAGACTAGGCTATACTACATTAATATTAAGGCATCCGCAGCCCATACTACCTTGAAAATCATATTTAAAAGCTCTAAACTTTTCTGTCTCTAGCATGATAGTTAGGCCAGTCAGGTCTTAGGATGATGAAAAATATAATTAACAATTCACAGGGACATAATATCAATGTAAAGAATTTTCCGAATCAAGAAGATTTTATGTGCCCCGCATGTGCCACAGGAAATTAATTACTAGACTTTCTGCTCTGAAATTGAAGGATGAAGTCCTTGCATTCTTGGAACGCATCCAAGGAGAAATTTGCAGTCCTATACAGCCATTGTCAGGGCCACTTAAATATTTTATGGTGCTCACGATGCTTCCTCAAAATGGTCGCACGCATGTTTATTATCTACGAGAAGCCATGCTTTTGTAAAGCTGATCTTGCATTTAATTCAAATTAAAAATAATTTCTCTAATCATCATATAAAGTTTATCAGAATGGATAACACTGGAGAAATTACTTCAAAGGCATTTGATGATTATTGCATGACAATGGAAATTAAAGTTGAGTATTCTGTACCACATGTCCACACCCAGAATGGACTAGCAAAGCCATTAATTAAGAAAATTAAATGTATTGCCTAACTGCTTTTGTAGAATTGTATTTTACCAACTACATGTTGAGAACAAGCAATCTTATATGTATCAACTCTCATCAACTTTAGACCATTAGCATATAACATCCATTCACCCATACAACTAGCGCAAGGGTCAACACTGAAAATTTTTCATCTCCGTAGGTTTGGTTGCAAAGTTTATGTACCTATACCCCCACCACAGCTTACTGCAATGAGCTCTCTCCAAAAGTCTAGGATATACGTTCGTTGTGAAACATCATCCATAATTAGGTTTTTGGACCCCATGATAGGAGACTTGCAAAACACCCATTTCATTGATAGTATATTTGATGAGAATAGTTTCCCAACATTAGGAGGAGGAAATCAATCTCTTGATGAAAAATGCCAAAACATTATGTGGCAAGCTATGGGAATCCATGCACATGACCTGTGCACTAGTGAAGCAAATAGAGATGTCCAAAAGTTCATTCATTTGCAGGCATTAGCAAATAAACTGTATGACCACTTTTGTGATTTAAAGGGCGTGACCAAGTTGTATGTGCCTGTACGCAATGCACCGGAGAGGATTGAAATACCAAAGAAACTTGAAGGTATCCCTAATCCCGTCTAGAGGCCTCAGAATAAAAGGACAAGAACTATGATCCCTCGAATCCCAAGTAACCGGGGATGTCTGGTAAAAAAGAATAAGAAGGACTTGACACAGCCAATCACCGAAGTTCCCTAGAATCAGAAGGGGAGTTAGTTGAGACCTAGTCCTAGTATGATACCTTCAAGGAAAGGCATACCTGATTTGAACATTCCCATAGAGGGAGAAACCAGCATGGATGTGTGTGCATGCATCAAAGCTGAAAAACTAATGGGATTTGCCCCCACAAGGAGCGGTGAGCAAGTAGAAGTACTAGAAGAATCAACCTATAATGAAATGGCTATAAATTATATGCACACAGGAGAATCTATGAATAGGACAATAGCCAATGTTGATATTTATTTTGCAAAGAAAATTATCACAATCATCGATCTTGATACAAAGCCTGTATCGCTCACTAAATGCAAGAAAATATTAGATAAAGAGGATTGAAAAAGGGTAATTGAAACTAAATTATTATCTCTAAATAAAAAGAGGTATTTGGGCCTGTAAGCCGCATGCCTTCCCGTGGCACCCTATAGCGTATACGTGGGTATTTGTTCAAAAGAGAAATGAGAAAAATGAAGTTGTAAGATATAAAGCAAGGCTCATTGCACAAGATTTCACTCAATGTCTAGGAGTTGATTATGAAGAAACCTATTCCCTAGTCATGAGTGGCATTACCTTTAGACATTTTGATTCGATGGCAGTGAATTTGAATTTAGAAATAAAATTAATGGATGTGGCAACTGAGTACCTTTATGGAAACTTGGGTTCGAACATTTATATGAACATACCTAAAGGTATCCCTGTCTCGAACCAAGACAGCAAATAGAAACATGTACAGTGTGAAACTCAAGGAATCACTATATGGACTTATGCAATCAGGTAGAATGTGGTACAATCGCTTAAGTAACTTTCTATGAAAGAAATGTTATACGAACAATGAGGATTATCCATGTGTATTTATACGACGATCTCAGAATGGATTTTATATAATTTCAGTGTATGTAAATAATCTAAATATCATCAAAACCCAGGAAGATATAAAGGAAGTGAGCTCTTACTTGGAGTCAGAATTCGAAATGAAAGATTTGGATAAAACCAAATATTGCCTAGGCTTGTAGCTTGAGCATGTCCCTAAAAGGATATTAGTACATCAGTCTGCACACACTCAAAAGGTGTTAGAAAGGTTCGGCTTTGAAAAGGCGTACCCATCAAAAGTTCCGGTGATCGAGAGATCTTTACAGTAAGACAAGGATATGTATCGACTTAGAGAAGAGGGGGAGGAAGTCCTGGAACCAGAATTTTCGTACTTAAGTGTAATAGGAGCACTTATGTATTTATCAAACTACACAAGACTAGACATTACATTTGCCATAAACCTATTAGCAAGGTATAGTGCAGAACCTACCAAAAACATTGGCAGGGGATAAAAGACATCTTTCGATACCTCCAAGGAAGCAAAGACCTTGGACTATTTTACAAAAAACCCAAGACATGAATATGACTGGCTATGTAGATGTCAGGTATCTATCAGACCCACATATAGATAGATCACAACAAGATTTGTATTCCTGTGTGTTAAAACTGCAATTTCATAGAAATCACTAAGCAAAGTCTTGTATCGACTTCGATGAATCACTCAAATATCATAGCATTATACAAAGCCACACGAGAATATGCCTGGCTTCGACAAATGATTCACCACATCTAGCAGTCATGTGGATTGAATATCGTTGAGAGACCATGTGGAGGTATCCCCTTGTTGTGATGAGTAATTGACGGTTGTTTTAGAGAGTTGAGTTTGTTTTGGGTATTCTAGGGTTGAGTACCTTTTACATATGCTATTGTTGATATGCTATTTCGTGCGGTGCTATGTGACGGTTTGCTTGTCTGTGTGACTGCAGGACTTCGGAGCTAGGTCATGGTGAGGCGAGGAGGACCGGGACTAGACACAGGAGGTGTTGAGGTCCACACGGTAGGTGATGCCGAAGATGATCAATGTTGTGAGGTGGTTGCGAGTCGGGAGACGAGGAACCGGAGCTGGAGCTACCGGTCGAGGACACGACGGGCGATGACAAGAAAACTGGGACTAGGCTCAGGGAGGAGTCAGAGGTCAAGACGGTTTGGAGGTCGGTTGCGGTCATGTGCGACGGAACAGATCGGGACTAGACTCAGGTGGAGTCGGAGGTCTCGGTCGGTGTCGGATGGACACAACGGGTAACGGCAAGTGGATCGGGACTAGGCTCAGATGGAGTCGGAGGTCCAGACGGTCAGGATGCCGGGTGCGGTCGTGTGCAGCGAAGCGGACCGGACTAGACTAAGGGAGGAGTCGAGGTCCAGACGGTCAAAGGTGCCGGTTGCGGGAAGCTTACGGGAAGGTGCTTGAGGGGCAAATTGGAGATTTGACTCAAGCATGAGAGAAATGGCTGGTTTCCCTCCATTTCTAGTTGTGTTGACTTTTTGCCTCAAGTGTGTGTGAGGCATGGAGTGTGTTTGGTATGACACTTCTTGATTTTCCTCCTTTGGTGTGTGAGCTTGGAGATAAAAGGAGTGGTGTATGCAAGCATTTGAGCAAGAGAGTGAGCTAAAAGTAGTGCATGCAGTCTGAGTAGGGAGTGAGCAAAGGTAGTGCTCCCGTGTGAGTATAAGCATGTAGTGATTTCCCCTCTCAAGCATGTAGTGAGTGGGTTGTATCTCTCTTTGTAATCATTCCTCTTTAAGCAAGCATTCATGGGGATGAATCCATTTGAGTTCTTTGCTCCTCTTTGTATCACTTTGTGATGGATTTCACTTTTTCAGCTTACACTCTGTTATTCTCTGTTGGAAATGAATTTGAGTTGATTTTTTGCTTAAAAAGCTAGTTCTTGATTGCTCTATGATGGGAAAATACTCATGGTCATGTAACCATTCCATTCCCAAGAGCAATTGGAAGTTTCATTGATTCCTGAGAATTTTCTGTCCTTCGCTCATTTTCCCCTGTTCTGAAAATTCTAGGGTTTCTTGGCAGGGGTTGATGGAATCTTTTATTTCCCTTCATAAGATGGCTTGATATTTATGTTTGCAAGTCCTGAGATCATTACTAATCTGTTTGCAAAATTTCATAAGCAAAGGATGGAAGAATCAAGAGAAATCTGAAAATTAGCATTACTCTCAACTCCATTTTCAGCCTAAACCTTGATTCCTTTGTCTTGTGATGAATTCCCTTGATTTCTCATGCCTAAATGATATTTGGGTTAAGGTCTTGACCTGATAACCCGAGGGAATTAGCAAAAGTTCATCAAATATCCCTGCTGTCTGAAGTGCTCAATGTTTTCTGTCTGAATTTCGGTCTTCGCTGTGCTCTGAACCGAGGTCCGATCAGACCGGGTTTTAGCCGGCGGTTAGACCGGCCAGGCTAGGGCAGTCTGATCAGCCAGCTCTGAAACATCTCTGATTTTTTTCCAATCTTTTGGCTCTTCTCTGCTATCTTATGTCTTGCCTTTTCCTTTGCATGTTTGAGGTTCCAGAGAGCATGAATCTTCCCCTTCATAGTTTTTCATAGCTATCGGAGAGGAGATTAATTTGTGGATACTTTGGGGAAACATTTTAAAGGCACCATTCACTCCCCTCTGTTGTCATTTCCAATTCTACAATTGGTATCAGAGCCGGTTAGCTCTTCTTGATAGATCTTCAACTGGTCTGTGAGCCATGGCAACGGACAAGTATTGCACTATGTCACTTCTAGCATCTACCTTTGAAAGGTGTATATGTGGAATTGGCATGATGAGACTTAGAGAAGTGTAGAACTCAGAGGGGGATTCTTCTCAAATTCACTATTAAACTTGATCACGAAGATTGAGTACCCAAAAAATAAATCCTGTAGAGTAAACAAAATTGGGTGGATTATACTCTTTTTACCTTGATGAGTTTTTAGAAGTTTCTCGACCAATGTTTTTAATGAGGCAATTCGTGCAACACAATATAACATGTATCATATATTCTTTCTCCAAATTTGTTCCACTAGATTTTGATGGAGACGAGGTGTTCGATCTTTCGATGAGAGGGATAACTATCGATTTTGGGTGAAGGTGACCCTGACGATCCGACTACAAACGCACGACGTCGCTTGCGTCTTAGCAATCGCTGAACCAACTCCGGGATGTTATTGACCTCGCTGGAGGCGCGATCAACCTGAACACGAAGTTCAATTCCTGCGAGCAATCAAAGAACTAGCAAGAATAAGATGTAGGCAATCTGATATTGCGAATCACAAAGTTGGGATTCCGAAGATGTCTTGACATGTGGTCGTCCGACACAACTGAAGAACAAAGTTTGCACAAAGGCTAAACCTAAACTCAACGAAATCCAAGTCCTAGCAACCGAGGCGGTGGCTCCTTTATAGGGAGAACGACCAGGAGGACGTCCAAGTGCACGCCCTAGGGTTACAAGGCCCATGGGCCCAAGTGGTGGTGGCGCAACACCCTTTTTGACTCGGACTTAAAACCAATATGGACTCTTTTGATTATTGCAGCCGGCTCAAATGGAATTTGAACATGAGGTTAGATCCGTTGGAAAATAGACTTCCTAAGCTTTCCATGAAGTACAAGAACGTCCCAAACGGAGTTTGTATGAGGAAGTTATGCCCATTTGAACTTGGTACCATCGCAGCAGTCCGAATCTGATTCCAGAACGTGTCCAACTCGAATTCTTGCTTGACTTGGTCCCAAAGTGACGTGTTGTCCTCCATTATTCCTTCCATGCATGTCCATGACTCCATGTCCCTTTCCTTCGTCCTTTCCCAGGTTCCTAATCATAATTAAATCACTTGCATTAGGTAGCGGACTATTCTCAGTATTATATGAACCTAGGAACAGTGGCGGAACCAGGGATTTTGATTAAGGGGGGCCGGGTAAACATGATGACACCTCATAAGTGTGATAAATATATACATCAAGTGTATGTCTCAACGGTTTTTTCAATGTTTTTATATATGTAGTTAGTATTCATAACGAAAAATCACAATATTATGATCAGAAATGGATGAATTGATGATTTACTGTGCTGTGCACTGAAATATTTACAGGGGTATTAAAAAAAATTTACTGTGTTGGGGGGGCCACGGCCCCTGCTAGCCCCCTGGTTCCGCCACTACCTAGGAATGAATTCACCTAGTAATTAACTTGACGAGCACGAGCTCTAGTAAGTGCTCCTTGTTGTGGATGAGTTGTATCCATGGAAGGGATATCCTCATCAGATTTTATGAAGTTTTGATGAGGCTTGAACATGTTGGATGAGTGCCTAAGAGGGAGTGTTAAGAAATCTGGGCCTGGGTGTAGGATCAGGGATAACCTAATAGAGAGGGTGAATAGGAGGTTCTACAGATTCTTGCCTTCTAAATCTAACTACCCCAAATTATAGCTAGGCAAGATTTCAATACAATTTAAACCTACACAATTCTAGTATAGCTAGGGCACCACAAGCACTAGTCTCTACAAATATATCTTTAGCACAAATAAATAAGAGAATCTTAGCAATCACAAAGCTAGAAATATAAGTACAGAATGTAGAGGCAAAGAAATAACCACAAGATAACCTGAGAAGTTTTTCCCGTGGTATCAAAGAATTGCCGGTCTTCATTAGTCCATGTTTAGGAAGCCCAAGCGACTTGGACCGGTTCCATGAATTAAGTCTCAACTCCTTAATCTACTAGCGCTTGTTCTTCCTCCGCTTTAGAGATGGTGAGCACCAAATCACTCACAAATTGGCGCCGGGCATCTTCACAATCTTTTTCAAGAGGTCACCTCATAATCTCTCACTAAGCCATCTAGGTGCCGGCAAACACCAAGAATAATAAACCAAAACTTCGCTTGGCAGCTATCAAGTACCAAGGATTAATCTAAGATGAATGCACTTGATTTTGGGTCAACTACCTCAAATGAATGGAATGAAACCAAATAAGGTGTGGAGTGAATGCTCCATGCTCAAGGATGTTGCAATGAAGTGTCTAGCCCTATCCTTGAGTAGGTGGGAGAGTATTTATACCCCCACCAACCAAATCTAGCAGTTACAAGGAGTTTCCTAAATTTTTCAAGGCTAGCAGAAGTACCATAGTGCAAAGGCCGGTACTGCCGCACCTATTCTGACACAATAGTAAAGGTTATTTTCAAGCTTCTGGACTAGCCGTTGAAAGTAGATGCAGTACTACCGCCATTGTAAGCATGGTAATTCCGTTCTTCGAAAGTTCCGATTTCCGGTGCGGTACTTCTGTTTGTCTCAGGGGCCAAACTTTGGCGCTCTCTGGAAAAAAAATGTATCACCTAGATTTTCAGAGCTTCTGAGTTCCGATAGTATCACTCAAGAGTTATGGTCCTATCGCTCTACTGTAGTTCTGCCGTTAAAACTCCTGGTACTACCGATTTTCCTAACAATGCACAGTTGGCTATCAATTTTAGTTTTAAGTGCATACATGATCCTAAATTGATCCAAATAGCACAAGAACATGCTATCAAGGTACTTGTCATGATCCCATTTGATAGTATGATATTTATCCTATAATTCGGTCTTTCATCCTTTCTCCTAAGACTGATAAAACCAAAAAGGGATCCTAGATTACATATACCTTTGTCTTAAGCCACATTGATATTCATGTTGACCCTTAGCATGCATCTCACATTGGTCATTGAGATTAAACCTTTTAAACACTCAATAAACATGTTAGTTCCATTTTCACATAATGTCAATAATTACCAAAATCATTTTTTAGGGACGTAGATGCTTTCAATCTCCCACTTTTTGGTAATTGATGACAACATAAATATTATGTGAGAAGAATAAAGTTTTGAATATATCACTTGTTTGATAAACGAGTTGTATATTCTTTTGTGACTTTAAACAAGTAATTCTTCCAATGAGCTCGAATGAGTTTAGAGAATTAATTGCTTTTAAAGTCCACAAGAAAAGCTCTCCCTAAATATGTGCATATAAATGAGAAGACATATTGCAAGCACATGTAAAGATTTTAGAAATTTTGGTGGAGTTTCCTTTGTTTGTTGAACTTGAGGGAATAGATAATTGCAATAATACAATTTATACAACAAAAGAGCACAATATACCATTTTATAAAATGACCACAACTTCAAGTTCAACATGTTATAAACATAACATGAAATATGTCCACAATTATATTAAGCATAAATACATAATCATAACATGAAACATGTTCATTACATCACAAATTTAAACATATATATATATAGTAGCTAAGATAGATAGTAGAGGCTTCTTCATTCTTCTCCCCTTTCTTGAATCTTATTCTCCATCTTGTCAATCTCGTCTTCTCCCCTTTGGCATGAAATAACCAAAAAAGGCTACTCCTAAGGTGCTTGAGGAGAAGGGCCATGATGACGATGGTGGCCATAGTAGACTGGAGAAGGAGGGTGAGTCAAGGTATGCTCAAGAGAGGTGACTCGATCCCCGAGAGAGGAAACAGCGGCAGACAAAGAAGTGATCTGTCCTTCCATCCTTAGGACTGCAGAGTAAACTTGAGAAAGAGTGACTACTTTCTCTCCTTACGGTTCAGCTGCAGGCTCTTCTTATTGTTGAGCTCGATGATAGGGAGCTAGAGGTATTGAAGGTTCTACTCAAGGCTTGTATGGCTTATGAGTTGAACACAAACCACCACGATAGTTGGTCTCCCTAATAATAAAGGCCATGATGTAGGGAGAATAATTAATCCTTTTTACCCTATCATTCTTGAAAGAGGCTATCTCCCATATGGTGAGATCAACCACATCAAATTTCTACCCTTGCATAATATAATCAATCAGATTCCATGCATGGCCTCTAGTGGTGTCATAATTGCCACTGTTGGGAAGAATGACATGGTTGATGATCTGGTTAACCAACCCAGGAATAGGGAGCAGTCCAACGAGCTTGCCTGGGACAAATCTAGCATTCTGATCATAATACTCAGACATGGCAGGGATCTTAAGAGCAGGCCTGTCATAAACTTTCCCATATGAACTTGACTCTGTCTGGAGAGCCAACTCAAACTAATGCTTATTGCTGTCTAGGTACTAATGTCCAGTCATCCAGGAGATGTGCTCAAATTTTGGAGAGATGTATAATGTAGCATAAAATTGCCTGATTATCTCATTATTATAGCCAGACTTGAGAGCCACAAGGTTTGGGATACTGGCCCTCTGAAATAGTTGTATGTCCCATCATACTTGTCAATTGAGTCAAGGTGATCCCAATCGACATACTTGTAGTCTGCAAAAAGTCTGTTTGGACCATACAGCTGTTCACACACTTGTCCTAAAACTTGATATAAAACTTTGGATTGTCATAATTCTTTGGGAGCACAAACTAGCTTCTATATTGCAGTCTTGCATACTCATTAGCTGTTATAGTTTTGAGATCTATAAGGCTCCTCTGACTTAGGCATGTCCTCATCTGACTATTCATAGGGTGAGCTCACTTGATGTTCTATCTCAGCCTCAGAATCAGAGGCAATTGCCATTCCACTGTCCTGTCTGGTCTTCTGTGCAGATTCTAAGGTGGCTAGATTACAGGAGGAGGCACCTGGGCTGCAAGAGGATATGCTCGAGTCGATGATTGACCAAAATCCATAGGAGATGAGTTCCTGGCATATATTTTGCGACCAGCGTTCCTTGTCCTCAGCATCTTCAAACACCATTAGACACCAGATATATTAATTGCCTAAGAAAAACATCAACAAATCATTCGCATTATCAATCAAAACCTAGAAGAGACCTAGTGTTCTAAAATAAGGTAAAAACAAGAATTTTGATCTCATTTACCCTGTGGATCAGAGGAGTTGAACCCTTAGGAGTCAAGGAATCACCAGGGAGTGAAGAAATTCCAAAGAGATTCGGAGATTTTTGGATCAGTTGTTGGAGTTCTTGGGAGAGGAGAGAGAGAAGAGAGTGTACGGTTGCAGGCTGGAATGAATGGAGCTTCCAGAGGGAGGAGAGAGAAAAGGATAAAGGGATTGGGAATGGCCAGTCCAAATGTGTGTGTGAGAGAGAGGCACAAACGGTGGACGGGTTTGGACGGTCCGAACAGAACGGAAGTACCGCAATTTGACTGCCGGTAGTTCCAAAAAGCCATTGGTATTTGACCACTTTAGAGTTCGATTTCGCTATCTCATATGACTACACAGATTGTTTTCGACCACACTAGTCATGTTCGACTGCACTAGTCGATTTCAACCACTAGGGTTCTTGTCCACGTAGGTTTTTTACCACACTATCGACCGTGTTTCTGACCATGTTTTCAACCACATTTTCGACCATGTTTTTGACCACATTTTTTACCACGTTAGATCGACCATGTTTGCGATCATGTTAATTTGACTACGTTTTCGACCATTCAGTTCGACCACGCTTTCGACCATGTTAGTTCGACCATATTTTTGACCACGTTAGTTCGACTACGTTTTCGACCACTCAATTCAACCACATCTTCAACTACGTTTTTGACCAAGTTAGTTCGATCACGTTAGTTCAACTATGTTTTGGACCACTCGGTTCGATTATATTTTCGACTATGTTTTCAACCATGTTTCCGACCACTTGGTTCGACCACGTAGGTCTTCGACCACATAGGTTTCCCAACTTGATGCGGTAGTACCGTTCTTCCATCGCTGGTAGTTCCGGAAGGCGGAAATATTGCAAGAAACACAACGGTAGTTCCAATTTTTGTAGAACTTTTAGGGAACTAAACTTAGATTAGAGAATTATGCAAATGATCCTTAATTTTACACTCAAATAGAGACCATTCAGAATCATTATGCATTAGGAAGACTAAAGAAAACCTTGGAACATAGATTTTATGAACATAGAGATTTTTAGTAAAAATAAGTGAAAATACCTTTCAAAAATATTTCAAACAACACCAAATGAACATGAAAGGATGAAGCAAGAGTTCAAGCAATATTTGAGTAGTTTATGATATTTAATTCATTCCTCAACTTGGAAAAGCGGATTTCATCTAATGGTTTGGTGAAAATGTCCGCTAGTTTGTCTTTGGTCCGGATGTGACTAATTATAATATCTCCCTTACTCACATGTTCTCTCAACAAGTCATGTCATATATCTATATGATTGGTTCTTAAGTGTTGGACCTACTTATTGGGTATTTTTACGGTACTATCATTATCACACAAAAGAAGCATTTTGTAAACTTTAATTCTATAATCCATCAAATTTTACCTCATCCATAGTAATTGAGCACAACAACTATCCGCGGAAATATATTCGGCTTCGACGGTAGATAGGACTACAGAATTTTGTTTCTTGGAAGACCACAACACCAAAGACCTTTCTAGCAATTGACAACTCCTGGATGTGCTTTCCTATCCACTTTGCAACCCACATAATCGGAATCAAATATCCAATTAAATCAAATTTAGCACCTTTAGGATACTAAAGTCTTATGCTAGAGAATTGCTTTAAATATCTTTAAATTCTTTTTACAACCGTTAAATGGCACTCTTTTAGAGATACTTGAAAGCGTGCACCCATGTAAACACTAAACATAATATTAGGCCTAGATACGGTAAGATAAAGTAAACTACTAATCATAGATCTATAAAACTTTAAATCTACCAGTTTACCTCTTTCATTGAGATCAAGATGTCGTTCGTTGCCAGGGGGTCTTGATGGGTTTTGCATCTTCCATGCCAAACTTCTTGAGTAAGTCTTTCACGTACTTTGTTTAGCTTATGAAAGTCCCATCCTTGAGTTGTTTGATTTGAAGTCCAAGAAAATAGTTCAATTTTTTGATCATGGACATATCAAATTCCCTAGATATCATATCACCAAATTCTTTGCAGAAGTCTTGGTTAGTAGAACCAAATATGATATCATCAATATAAATTTGGCATACAAAGAAATCATCATCAATAATTTTAGTAAATAAAGTTGTGTCAACCTTCCCAATTTAAAATCCTTTTAAGAGTAAAAAATCTCGTAGACGCTCATATCATGCTCTAGGAGCTTGTTTTAAGCCATATAGCGACTTAGAGAGTTTATACACATGATTAGGATTTTTAGGATCTTCAAAACCGGGATGTTGTTCAATGTACAAAAGTTCCAATATTTTGCTATTTAGGAAAGCACTTTTAACATCCATTTGAAATAACTTAATATCAAAACTTGAAGCAAAAGCAAGTAATATACGAATTGACTCAAGTCTAGCTATGGGTGCAAATATTTTATCATAATTTAAACTCTCAATTTGAGTATAATCTTGAGCAACCAATCTTGCCTTGTTTCTTACAACAACTCCGTTTTATCTTGCTTACTGTGGAAGACCCATTTTGTGCCAATCATATCGTGCTCTTTGGGTCTTTCCACTAATGTCCAACGTCGTTTCATGTGAAGTTGTTCAACTCTTCATGCATTGCATTCACACAATTCGGATCATCTAGAGTATCATCTACAACTTTTGGTTGATGAGAAGACACAAAAGAGTAATATTTACAAAACGAAGCTACTCTAGATCTAGTTTGAACACCCTTACTCACGTCTCCTAATATCTAATCTATTGGATGATCATTTGCAACTGCATTGTTGATCTTTGGTGGTAGATTTGAAGGTTGATCTTCCTTGTCTTCCACATCTATTGCTTAAATGTTGCTTGTTGTGGAAGAAGTTGGGGCTTCAACTTGCTTTGATGAAGGAGATACACCTGGATCCTCCTTTGGCTTGATGTCGCCAATTTGCATGTTCTCCATTGTTCTTCTAAGTCCTTCATCACCTACATCATTCAAATTCTTACTCTTCTTGAGAGTCATTAGTCTCATCAAATTGAATATCAAAAGTCTCTTCAACTAAATCGGAATTTTTGTGGAAGACACGATAAGCTTTGCTATTAGAAGAATAACTAAACAAAAAATCATTTATCACAACGACTTTAAAATTTTGAAAGCCGAACACCCTTCTCAAGATATAGTATTTGCAACGAATACTCTAAAGTAGGAAATGTTCGGCCTTCTTCCAATAAGAAGCTCATAAGAGGGTTTTTTTTCAAAAGATGATGCAAATAAAGGCAATTTATGACATGACAAGCGGTGTTAATAGCTTCTGCCCAAAAGTTATCGGAAGTAGTATATTCATCAAGCATTGTCCTAACTATTTCAATTAATGTTCGATTTTTCCTCTTTACAACTCCATTTTGCTCTGGAGTGTAGGTAGCGAAAAGCTCATGTTTTATTCCAAATTCATTACAAAAATCTTCAACTTAGTGCTTTTGAACTTAGAACCAGTGACACTTGTAACTTTCTTTATTTTGAAATCAAATTCATTTTGAGCCCTTTTCGAATAGCTTTTGAAAATGCCAGAGATTTCGGCCTTATCATATAGAAAGAATACCCATGTGTATCTGGAGTAATCATCCACAATAACTAAACAATAGCTATTGCCTCTGATGCTCTTATAGGTTGTTGGCCCAAATAAATCCATATGTAAGAGCTCCACTGGCCTAGAAGTTGACATGATACTATTGGAAGAATGAGAATTTGCAACTTGCTTCCCAGCTTGGCAAGCGCTACATAATCTTTTTTTAACTTTACATTTTTCAAGCCAACCACTAAGTCATGTTGAAAAAGCTTTTTAAGTTAAATCATACCCAAATGACCTAGCCTTCTATGGCATAACCAACCCAAAGAAGTTTTTGCCATCAAATAAGTTTTTAAGCATGAATCACTAGAGAAGAAATTAACCAAATAAATATTTCCAAATCTAAAACCTTTGAAAACCAATTCATTTTCTTTTCCTTTGAAATGGTTACTCCATCTTTAGAGAATAAGCATATTAAACAAAGATCACATATTTGAGAAATGGATAGCAAATTGCAATTTAGTATTTCTACAAGAGATATATTAGAAATGGAAAGGTCATTAGAGATAGCAATTTTACCCAATCCAAGTATATTTCCTTTGCTATTGTCTCCAAATGTAATCCTCTCATTACTTCTATTCTCAAAAGTGGTGAACATCTTCCGGTTTCCAATCATATGTTGAGTGCACCTACTATCAAGTATACAATGCCTTCCACCGGTCACGTAGTTCACCTACAAAAGAAAATAAAGTCCTTTTAGGTAGCTAAATTTGTTTGGGTCCTTGGAGGTTAGTAACCAAGGCTTTGAGCACCCAAATGACATTCTTTTTAGAACCTAGAATTGAAGTGCCAATAAATTTAGCAAAGATTATACCATCATTAGATTTCCTAAGCATGTAACAAAAATCATACAATCCAATGGAAGAAATCTTACCCATAGGACAATTTAGTTGCATGTATCCTATTTCCCGGCATTTTTTTGACAATACTTACTATTTTGCCTCACAAATCTTGTAGGCTTTCTTGCCGGTTTCTTACCTTTGTTGGGTACATATCCAAGCCCCTCCTTGTTGAATGAGCACTTTTGCTCACTCAATAGCTTGTCAAGAGTGGTTTTACCTTTGAAGCACCTTTCCAAGCTTTTGTTAAGCTTTATCACTTGCTCTTTTAGCTCATTATGTTCAACAATAAGCTTAGCATCATATGACTTAATATTACCATGATTTGAATCAATATTAGAACTATGCGGCATGGCAAGAAAATCATCACATGAAATAGAAATGCTAGTTCTAGCAATTTTTACACTAGGCATGTCATCAAAAATATCACATGTAATTCCAATGCTAGTCCTAGTTTTGCTTGAGTTTTCTTGGACAAGCAAGTCATGAACTTTCTTTAGCTCCTCACAAGAATCTTTAAGAGAAATGCTCTCTCTTTAAGACCTTAAATTTTGACTTCTCCATTCCACGATATTCATTTAATTCTACTAGCACGTCCATAAGCGCATCATAAGAGGGTTAATCATCATCAAAGGTTTTTACCTTTTGTCCTTTTACCATGAGGCATGTAGGTGATAAGAAGAGAGATGGAGCCTCCTTGATGGTGATGCCGACAAGTCCCTTGTTCTTAGGGGATTCATGCTCATCGGAATCAGAGTCCATGTACTCATCATCGGAGTTGCACTCTCCTATATAAATTTCATTCTTGCCATCCTTGTGAAACTTCTTAAAAAGTTTCTTCTTATCGTTGAAGTCCTTCTTGGATGACTTGCCTTGTCATCCTTCTTGGTGGGCCAATGAGAGGCAATGTTCCCATTCTCATCACACTCATAGCAACGAATGTTGCTATAGCGCTTGTTGTCATAGGAGCACACCTTTTTGCCCTTCTCATGGCTAGTGCTTTGGTGTGAGAGCCTCTTCATGAATTTCTTTATCTTCCTCACAAGGAGAGTCAACTCCTTCTCGAAGTCCTCCTCATCGCTTGATACCGCCTTGGCCTTAAAAGTGGTGATCTTTTTAGTTTTGGAGGAGAATTGCTCTAAGAGCTCTTCCTTGTTCTTCTTGTACAACTCGTTGGTAATGAGGTTTCCCAGGAGTTGTATTGTCCTTCAGGAAAAGTGTCACTAACGTCTCGTACTTCTCCGGCAATGCCCTAAGTATATTTCTTACAATATCAACATCTGCTAGTGATATGTTAAGGCGCTTAAGCTCATTCACAATGTTGTTGAGGTGAGAATATATTTCATTTATATCCTCATGAGGCAACATTATGAATGTCTCATATTTGATCCCAAGCCTATGCAATTTGGTTTCTTTAACCATGGATGTTCCCTTATGGATTTCTGAGAGGATGGTCCAAATGTCGTGAGCAGTTTCTAAATTGCTCACTCTATTGAACTCATCTGTGTTTAAAGCGCCAAATAGAGCATTCATAACTTGAGCATCTAAATGAGCATTATGCACCTCTTGTTCCGTGGGATGTAGTGGATCAATAGGCATAACATAACCCTCATTTATAATTTTCCAGATGCTCAAATTCATGGCCCTAAGATAAATAGATATTCTAATTTTTCAATAAGAATAATTAGAGCCATTGAAAAATTTTGCCTTCCCTATATCAATCCCCTCACTAGCTATCATGTTCTCTCTAGACAGTTAAGTCTAAATCAACGAGAGACCAAGCTCTGATACCACTTGTAGGATCAAGGATAACCGACTAGAGAAGGGGTGAATAAGAGCTTCTAAAAATTATTATCTTCTAAATCTAACTACCACAAATTATAGCTAGGCAAGATTTCAATGCAATTTAAACCTAGACAATTCTAGTATAGCTAGGGCACCACAAGCACTAGTCTCTACAAATATATCTTTAACACAAGTAAATAAGACAATCCTAGCAATCACAAAGCTAGAAATATAAGTGTAGAATGTAGAGGCAAAGAAATGACCACAAGATGACTCGAGAAGTTTTTCTTGTGGTATTGAAGACTTGCCGGTCTTCACTAGTCCACGTTGAGGAAAGACCAAGCGACTTGTACCGGCTCCACGAATTAAGCCTCAACTACTCAATCCACTAGTGATTGCTCTTCCTCTGCTCTGGATATAGTGAGCACCAAACCACTCATAAGTTGGCGCTAGGCCTCTTCACAATCTTCTTGAAGAGGTCACCTCGCAATCTCTCGTCAAGCCGTCTAGGTGCCTGCAAACACCAAAAGTAAAAAATCAAAACTCCGCTTGACGGTGATCAAGTACCACGAATCAATATAAGATGAATGCACTTGATTTTGACTTAACTACCTCAAATGAAAGGAATGAAAGCAAATGAGGTGTGGAGTGAATACTCTATGCTCAAAGATGTTACAATGAAGTGTTTAGCCTTGTCATAGAGCAGGTGGGGGAGTATTTATGCCTCCACCAACCAAGTCTAGCCATTACAAGGAGTTTCCTGAATTTTTAGGGTGAGCGGAAGTACCGTAGTGCAAAGGCTGGTACTATCGCACCTGTTCTGACACAACAGTAACAACTATTTCAGAGCTTATAAACTAGCCATTGAAAGTCGACACGGTACTGTCGCCATTGTAATCGTGGTAGTTCCATTCTTCAGAAGTTCTGATTTCCGGTGCGGTACTTCTGTTTGTCTCGGGGGCCAAACTTTGGCGCTCTCTGGAAAAAAACATATCTCCTGGATTTTCGGAGCTTTCGAGTTCTGGTAGTACCGCTCATTGCACAGTTGGTTATCAATTTTTATTTTAAGTGCATGAATGATCCTAAATTGATCCAAATAGTACAAGAACATGCTATCAAGTTATTTGCCATGATCCCTCTTGATATATGGCATTTATCCTATAATTCGATCTTCCATCCTTTCTCCTAAGATCGGTAAAACTAAAAGAAATCGTATACTACTTATACATTTGTCTTCAGCCATATTGATCTTCATGTTGACCTTTATCATGCATCTCACATTCATCATCGAGACTAAAACTTTTAAACAATCAATAAATATATTAGTCTTATATTCACATAATGTCATTAATTATCAAAACCTTTTTAGAGGCCTAGATGATTTCACTAGGCTTGCAAGTTTGGCTCATGGTGGCCACCTCATCATTTTGTCTATAAATAAAGAGTCCCAATAATTATAACTTGTATCTTTTGGAGAAGAAAAACAATAAAGAATGAATGAACAAGTTTTTCTATCTCTTCGTATTCAATATATTTCTATTCTTATATTATTCTATATTTAATTTACCTTCTATTTAAAAGAAATCGTACGAACTGTGACTTCTCAAGCAAGTACAAACCCACGAGTAGGGGTGAACTTGTATCTTTACTATTTAATAAGTTTGAGTTGGTGGTTGGTGCATTCTTCTTCCTCTCTTCTCAACCGTTCGATCTGAATACTGAAATCTTGACCATCTATCTAACATCACTCTCCCTCTCCACTTCCACCAACATTACCATCTCACACCTCCTCTTCTACCCGGCCTCTCTCGCCTCCTTCTCCTCCTGCTTGAACTGTATAATTTTTTATATGACTCATCTTTCTTGGTAATGCAAATCTGTGAAATTTATATAGTTAGGAACTGATGAAAATTAACTCATCATCATTTGAATTATGTCCCCGATTCCTCTTGCCTTTTGACAATTGACCTGTTTGTTACGGATTTAAAAACTTTTAAAATATGTTTATATACATATTCTAAAACTTTTTACCACCTGTGAGTTTTTAAAAAAAAATTTATAGCAACGCACAGCCATTCAGTTAGTATTAAGCAAGTTTAAAGCCAAAGTAAACACATCTCAACCACCCGTAAGACTTGCTTACTCCTCTCCCATGTCCCTTCCACACGCCCCCACCCCCTTCTAGAACCTTCTAGAAACGCCCAATGCCGCTCCACCACCACCGCCACCACGACGACGACGACGACGTCCTCCCCTACCACCGCCCCGACGACGAGGCCAAGCCGCGCCGCCCTTACGCGCCCTCCGCCTCCCCCGCCTCCGCCCACTTTCTCCTCCTCTTCGCCGTCGCCTGCCTCCTCCTCGCCGCGGCCTCCCTCGCCTTCGCCGTCTCCGCCAGCCGCCGCCCCGCGCCACTCCAGCCGCCCCCCGCCTCCGTCGCCTTCCGCTGCGGCCGCGCCGAGGACTCCCTCCGATCCTTCCTCGCCTCCTCCCGGAACTACTCCGCCGGCGACAGAGAGAAGGTGCTCGCCGTCGTCGGCGTCCACACGGAGCTCGGATCCGCCGCCCGCCGCGCCGCGCTCCGCGCCACCTGGTTCCCGCCCAACCCCGAAGGCATCGTAAGGTTCCACATGCTTCCCCATTCCGACTACCTGGATCTAGTTAGATGCTTGCGCTAGGTTGCTGCTACTTGTGCTAAGCTTACAGTAGAAGCTTCTAGTTGTGTGTATACCTTATAACCGCTATGGGGATCTTTTGAGACGATGCTTCTAGGTTGCTGTTACATGCTTCTTGATTGCTGTTACCTGCGTTGTTCTTGAAGTCTCTCTAGCTTAGACCAATGCGGGAACTGTTTCAATCTCTAAAGATGCCCGCACCTTACAAACCTTGGAAATGTGCGACTGCATTCTTTTGATAACCAGTGAATTTGATCTAGTTCTTGCAAGCTTCAATGTTTATAGGTTTTTGACATTGCAGGTTGGGGTCGGTCTTACACATACGGGCTGTCACAATTTGCTGCAATTTGGCTTAGGCAGTTAGGCGGGTACCAAGTATGAGCTGTTCAGTTTGCAGCCTTTTTTCTGTTCTAATATGTTTCACAAAGTAGTACTATTGTAAGATTACTTACATTAAGAATACTGTAAGAAAAGTTGTAGGGAAACTATTCTTGTCAATGGTCACCAACATGACCTACATCACATGAGGTTATGGTGTTGTTCAACCAAATGAAGCAGAACTGAGCAAATAAGAAGATTTGACTACTCAAAATTCCAATACTAATTCAATTCCGTGATTCACATTAACAAATTTTTTGTTCGTACATTAGAACTGGAATTTCACATTTGCACCTCACATTAAATGAATCATATCCCTAGCAAAAGTTCCAATGTGGTCACACATTACAAACTGCAGTATATTAACATTTCACTGAAACTCGTAACGTTGTAAAATATTCATCCATGAGCAAAATCATGTACACTGGCCATGTCTAATTTTCAGCGATGCAGTGTACATGATCTGGTGAAATCTGCTATTTGCACCTCGCGACTGATGTAAAATATACATCAAAAATAATTTCCTATTCAAACTAGATCACATACGAAACAATTTATTACTTTCTACATTGGTGAAACTGTATATCAGAGGCTTGTTGCAAGGAAGGTGCCATGTCTAATCTTCAGCGTTCAGTTCTAAAATTTGGTAACTGGTACTCAATTGGTCACCACACCTTGTAGTGAGTATACGGAAATTGGCTTTGTATTCGGCCCTGTAACAGGTTTTACCATTTAAAGTTTAGATTTGTATAGGTATATTTGTATAGCAACAAAAGAAACATCCAATTTTTTTATGTGTATAAGCTTCACAACTAAGAGGTGTTGAACAATGGCTGCTAAAAGGATGAAAAGAAAAGTCACATACATGGAGAATATTCAATCAATATTTGTATACAGTTAGACAGTTGTTATACTTGACTACTTCTTTGCACGACCTTGAGCAAAAGTTGATGTAATCATGTAAATATAATGCAGCACATTGGCTTGGTGTGGAACTGTGGAAAGATAAGTAATCGGGTGTCTTCTGTGGGCTGAGTGTAAATGGGCCAAGTAAGCCCACCTATTTGTAACACCAAGTGAGCAACCCAGAATGCACCGATTATTCGGGCCTAGTAATCTGTAACCATCCCACTTATCTGCATAATCAGCCCATTTACTCAGGACAACCTGTTAATTTTGCTCATTTTGCAATATTTGGAACGTGGAGGGGGGGCCTAGTCCTGCAATTTTTCCATTTTTTTAGGTGTTGCAGTGTACATGATCTGGTGAAATCTGCCATTTTACATGATTCTGTATTCAGTGATAATATGTCTTGAGCAAAGCGAAAACCAATCACACTTCGTACTTTGTACCGTTTTATAAAACCATTATCTGGTTCTAACTATCACATTTTACATTTAGTGACAGTTTGACATATTGTGAAGTCTTATCCTCTTTATCAAGTGAACAGAAAGTCAGAAACACAATTTACCATGTTGTGACTTAGCAATGTAGACATAAAAAAAAAAGCTAGGTACCCTAGTACAAACATTGTAAAGTACATAAGTTACTAAACTTTTTTTTGGCTGCTTCAGATGTAAGGTATGTTTGGAGAGTGGGTATTGGAGGCCAAATAAATTGATCTCTTCCACATCTTCTCCTTTTCTTTTTTCTTTTCTCGGTTGGCTTATGATAGATTTGGCCTTTAGTCCCTGTTTGGAGCGTGGGAATATTTTCCGATTCCTACGGGAATTGAACTATTTCCTGTGACATTCTGCAAAATTCCTGTGAAATTCCTACGTTCCAAACAGAACCTTAGTGTTTTTCCCAAATTGCATTGAGGTGCATACAACATTTATTGGACGATAATATACATGGCAAAGTGTCTTGCTACAGTAGTTATGCTTTCAATACACAAGCAGACAGGGTTTCTTATATGAGAAATAACTAAAGATGTAAGGATGAGCGTCCATTAAGTGAGGCTATTTACTTCCTTCTCATGGACAAACTATATTGGAATTGCTATGGAAGCGCATTGGCATACATTGCTTGAAATGGATGTAAAATGTTTTTGTACAAATTACTACTCATAAAAATAACCTATTGTGATATAGCGGTATGTATGTTTCTTTGATAACATTAACTTTCCTACTTCTGTTTGGAGCTTACCATATATGTCCTATTTGTGTAATATGGTTGATGTTGTGCACACTATCTTGTAACTATTACTCAGAATTGAAAAACAGTCATATCTAGTTAAGACCATTAATTGGCTAAACAATTCAATAGGGCACAATGTTTTGCTCTTTTCAACATTTTTGTAGTAAATGCCTAAACGGCATGCTGAACCTTTTTGAGGCTTACGACGGCCTTCTATCTTGCAGTTTGGAGCATGGAACTGGTTTATCTTTTAGGTTTGTCATTGGACGGACAAAGGACAAAGAAAAAATGGCAGATCTTCAGACAGAGGTAGACATGTATCATGACTTCTTGTTTATTGATGCTGAAGAGGATACAAAGCCCCCACAGAAGATGTAAGCTTGTGTACACTCTGTACCCTTGTATTTCTACCTGTGAACTTACATGTGATTAACCCTACCCCCCTTTACACTTCCATTTGATAGGTTAGCATTTTTCAAAGCAGCTTATGACATGTTCGAAGCAGAATTCTACGTCAAAGCTAATGATGAGATCTACCTGCGCCCAGGTAAAGTTGGTGATTTACAGTAGTACAAAAACTTATACTTGGTCTATTATATGACCCTGTCATACTTGTACACCAGATAGACTTGCTGCTTTTCTTGCAAAGGACAGACCTCATCACCGGACTTACATTGGTTGTATGAAGAAGGGACCTGTAGTCAATGATCCAAACATGAAATGGTCAGTTCAAATTTTGAGATATATGTTGGTTCTAAGTTGATTTACATACTTCTGTTTGACATACACGCACTATTTTCTAAATGATATTGAATTTGCTATGTCCAAATCACACCAACACCCATGGCTTGTATTGATATGTTGGCATCTCATAATCTCAGACATGTAGATCTTCAGCTAGTCTGTTCAGTGACCATGTTATTATTTCATGATGCAAGTGCTTTGTCTACCAAAATTTCAGGTATGAAAGTTCGTGGGAGTTGTTAGGCAGCGAGTTCTTTGTGCATGCATCTGGTTCCCTATATGCTCTTTCTTCAGAGGTGGTTGGAGCTCTAGCTACTTCAAAAAATGATAGGTTGGTCAGTTATCCTTTTTTCTGTCCGTAGAAAAGAGTGAAAGCTCTGGAAGAATTTAGTTGACCTTTCTTTGTCACGTAAAATCATGGAAAACATTGAGGCCTTGTTTGGATGCACTGGATCCCGTGCCATCCCAGCCCATTCAAACAAGGCCTAACTCAAGGATTCTGCCCATCCAAAAATCATGTAGTTTTTTTTTATATGCATGTATATTTGCATTTAAAGAGATGCAAGCTACACCCAAATTTCCATATCTGGCATTAGTGATGGAATTGGTTTTTGTTATAACTTATAAGCACTGAAATGAATTAATGAAATATAGGATCATGAGAATAAAGAGTACCAAAAGAATATTAGTTTAATCCATCATTTTTTTTCCTGTTACAATCTTTTTCCGTGCTGTTTGTTTCTTGTATTTTCCACATAGTCATCATTCCTTTTTCTTTATGCATTTCCTAGCTTAAGGATGTTTGATTATGAAGATGTTACCATTGGCTCATGGATGCTTGCCATGAATGTAAAGCATGAAGACAACCGCGCAATGTGTGATTCAACATGTACTCCTACCTCCATTGCTGTATGGGACAGTAAGAAATGTTCAGGTATGTCGTCAGTAAACCATTTGTCTCAAAATCTTTGTGATAGAACATCTGAAGGGGGAAATTACCATACACTCAGTTAATCTTGTCATCTGATAATGATAATTCTGATAACAGCAAAATGCCAAGTCCGACACTGTTTTTCAATCTTGCATCAATATCTTGTAGATGCACATGCTATGCAATTCCGGAATTGCTATTCTGTAGGGAAATATATTCGATATGATAGCACTAGCGGTCCCGATCTTTCGATGAAAGTGGTAGATTCGATTGGGGAAGGAGATGACGTTGACGATCCGACTACAACCATCCAAGGATATTGTGCCTTAGCGATCGATACACTAACTCCAGAGGTTGTTCGTGACCTTGTCGGTGCACAATCAACCTAACCACGAGGGTATTTGTTCCTGCAAGCAATCAAAAAACAGGCAAGAACAAGATAAACAGCAACTCAATTGCGAATAAAAGATGTAGGTTTCAATCGAAAACAGAAAAACGGTGGAGTTCCGAAGACAAGTATTCGGACGGTCTTGCCGACACGCGCGAATACAAGACGAAGTAGCAAAAGCTAACTTAGTCTATCAAAACTCAAACCCTAGAAGAGGGTGCGGCTGCCGATTTAAGAGACACGGGAGGTGGAGGGTCGGTCAAAACACATGGAAGCCGAACAGGACTCGATTACAAGGCCCACTTTGACTCGGACCGGAAAAGTGACGTAACTTGTTTGGCAGTTTCTGACCGGCTCGGATGGAATTTGGAGGTGAGAGACCGGATCCATCTGAAAGTAGACTTCAAGAGCTTTCCAATGAGTATTCATGGGCCCCAAGAAACCTTCTGGATCAAAAGTTATGGTTGTTTGAAGTAGACATTGTTGGGAAAGCCGAATCCGAGTCAAACTCGCGAACAGGACTTAGGTTGCGCTTAAAGGTTCCACTTCTATACTTGAGCTCACGTGGTTCTTCCCCATGATTCCTAAGGACAATTAAATCATCACAAGAATTAAGTAGTATTCCATTCTTTGAAACATTTGTATGCAAACTTAGGAACGCATTCACCTGATGGTTAAATTGACGTGTTCGCGCTCTAGTCATTGATCCTTGTATCATAGTTTCAGTTTGTTGAACTTGTTGTGGAGTCAGCACAGTTGTATCTATGGAAAGAATGTCCTCATCACGATATCTCAAGACTATTGATGTTAAATAATTGCCTTTAGGTGATGATATCTCAAGACTATTGATGTTAAATAATTACCTTTAGGTGATACAAAATAACTTTGATTAACCATAACCTAATGCCTCTTTTTTTCTTATTTTCTTTTGCTCAATCCCGTGCATGCAGATTTCAACATATGCTTAAAGTAGTGCTTATTGAATTGCAGGTACCTGTAACCCAACTGACAAAATAAAGGAGCTTCACAACACCACCATGTGCTCAGAGAGCCCAACATTGCCACCTGAGGTGGAGGAAGAGTAAAATCTTTTCTCAATGTGGTTTTGCCCTTGAAAGGGTTATTGCGCTGATTCCAGGTGCTCGCCTATTGGAACATTGATTCGTCGCCCGCTGCAGTTCTATGCTGCTGTATGCATTGGTGGCCCTCGTCTGACAGCTGTGCTGTTTTAGCATCTTGTTGCTGGAGAGTTCCTGGAGAAGCGTGTACGTACCATCACAGGAACAATGTAGCATTTGCGTGTATACGCCCGATTGAGGTATGCAACTGCAAACAACAAATGTTGTAGGTTCAGGCAAAAATGATATACTTCGAACTGATAGAGATGGAGCTTTTGTTCCATCCTGTCGCTGCAAGAACAACATACATTTTTTCTTCATTGGGTCTGATGTCCATTGATGTATATAATTATATATGCCCCAGCGTACATTGTTGATCAGGCACCTGGTCTCATGATCTAGGGTAATGTTGGTTGCTCGGATTGATGTTTTTCTATCATCGAAGCCCCGTTTTATGAATAGGTTATTCTGGTTGGTGACTTGACACCTGACTGCATCATCAGATGGATCTGCTTTTCTTTTCTTTTTCTATTTTTAGCTACAGCCCTTGCTTGTTACCAAGTTGTTCTTCCTTTTGGAATGGCTATCGTACAGCTAACAGGTGCTTGGTTTTTGTTATAAAATGCAAGGCGGAATATGAAAAACAATGAAGAATAATTAGAAGCACAAGATAAATATTTAACGTGAAAAACCTTTGTGAGAAAAATCATAGACGCACGAAAATGAAATTGACTATATAAGGAGAATTATAAGCATGAGAAACTTTGGTGTATCTCAACCATGTAACTATAGGGGGTATATATATAGGTTAGAAAACAAAAGGTTCTAATAGATAAAGGAATAGAATTCTAGCCGGTAACAAAATAGAGACATACTTAAAAATTGAAACAATAACCTTTTTAGAGATGGAAATAATATTTCGCTTGGAAAGTCTCAGAAGATAACGGTGAAGAATTGTAATCGGAAGTGCTTTGAGTAACCACATCTAACTCCAGTCGGTGTAGAGTTCACCACAGACATGAAGATGATCTCAATAATAATCTCCGACTAGTTCGCATTGCTTGAGTGTGACCTAATTGAACTCTTCAATCAGTTGAGAAGACCAGTAGTGGTCAGAACTGACCAAATTCAGATTAAAAAAAATAAAACAATCTCCACCTTGAATCAAATTCTTTCTATAGCGGAATAGAAAAGACAATAAACTCTTCTATGATGATCGTGCAAGCAATCCAAATTGCAGTATATCTAAACGGTGAATAAACACCAAATTCAATTGTCTCCATAACTGACATTATTTTTTTCTTTAAAGTATCCTCAATCAAACGTAGCCAAATTGTGTTGAAAGATCTGCAACCCCACATTAGACTCTATATGTGCAGATCTTGCACAGTAATCTGTAGTAGATGATAGATCATCGAAAGAATCATCAATAATTAATTTCGTATAGATGCCACCAATAATAAGCACGATAGCCTGAATTGCAATGAACTCTACCTTCAATAAAAAAACACAGATCTGACGACACAACTTCTTAATAAAAGATGACGATCAATAAAGGCAAAAAACCATCAATAGAGATGGCGCAATACGATACCAAGGCATGATATTGGATGGCACAGCAATGGTGTTGGCGAGTCTAGCACTGGAATAGTTGTTGAGGTAGAGGATGACGCTTGATATGGTGCGGATTGGTGCAAGTCAGAATCGAGATGCGGAACAAAGTTGAGGCAACATGTAGGGCCATCTTATCCATACAATGGCCACCCTAAGAGTCTCCTCCAATCGGTGTAGCGGCTTTGATCTTGAACCTAAAGTTCTAATACCACTTATTATAAAACGCATAACGAGATATGAAAACCAATGAAGAATAGTTAGAAGCACGAGACAAAGATTTAGTGTAGAAAAACCACAAACGCACGAAAGCGAAATTCACTATATGAGGAGAATTACATGCACAAAAATCTTTGGCGTATCTCAACCATACTACATGGTACATATATAGGTTAGGAAATAATAGTTCCTAACGAAGGAAGGAACAGCGTGCTAGTTGACAACGAAACAGAGACTTACTCGGAAACTAAAATAGTAATATTCTCGGAGACAGGAATAACACCCCGCTCGAAGAGCCTCAGAAGATAACGGTGAAGAGTTATAGTCTAAAGCGTCTCGAGAAATCACGTCTGACTCCAGTCGACGCAGAGTCCATCACGGACACGAAATCATAACTTCCAAGCAGATCATATTGCTTGAGCGAAACCTAATCAAACTCTTTAAGCAATCGAAAGGACCAGCAGCGATCAGATCCAACTAGAAGAGATCAAACCTGATTATATTTGAATCATAAAATACAACAATTTTTATATGTAATAGAATCAATGTGATCTCCAACTGGTATGTGTCTACTTCAATTATCTCCCGTCGGTAGATGACCACCCTGATGTCCTTTTGTTATCGGTTGAGCCTGAAGTTTCCTTCTTTCTTTTTAGACTACGGTATTGCCTGAAGCTTCTGCAGTACTCATCGCTAGTTGTTATCCATTCTGATTTGAGGCCATAATGCATAAACGCAGAATTCATCATAGATACGAAAATAATTTCAATTATAACTTTTAACCAGTTTATATTACTTGAGTGAAACCTAATTAAACTTTTCAAGCAATCAAAAAAGACCCATGGTAATCAGACCCGACTAGAAGTGATCGGATCGGCCATATTCGGATAATAAAATACAACAGTTTTTGTATGTACTAGAAACAATGTGATCTCCAACTGGTACGTGTCTACTTCAACTTTCTCCCGACGGTAGATGACCACCCTGATGTCCTTTTGTTATCGGTTGAGCATGAAGTTTCCTTCTTTCTTTTTAGACTACAGTATTAAGCCTGAAGCTTCTGCAGAAGTACTCATTGCTAGTTGTTATCCATTCTGATCTGAGAGCACAACGCAGATCAATCCGTGTGCGTCAGCTAGCCAGCAAATGCGAAGACGGAGGCTACTTGTTTGGGACAAACCAGCTGCCAAAGCCGTGGCCCACGCGTGCGCTGATACTCCACACCACCACCGACGCGGCGGTGGGCGCTCGCCAGCCACGCTGCATTGAGCTGTGAATCACAAAGCCCGTGGATCCATGCAAGTTCGGCTATACCCACGTCTCAGTGGCTGCTTGTAAGTTGTAGCGACTTAGCTGTGCTCCATATGGCTTTTTTAGTGGTTTATGGCTGAAAAATACTGTAGCTGACAGAAGCTTATTTAGCATAATTAAATTTTAAAAAAATTTAAAAATAGAAAAAAAAACATATTAGCCCATCATATATAATGCAAACTAATATGAAAAAAAAAGAACCCGCAAAAAGGCTAAAAAAGCCAAAAGTTCAGAAAAAGACGTAATTTATAAATAGTGAAAAATAAGCCAGAAGCTGAAGCCGAAACGAGCGGATGGCGGTAACAAGTTTGAAGCAAGGAATTTTCTCGATTTCCTACTAGATTAAACTGCTTTTTGTAAAATTTTAGCAAAACTCGTATGAAATTCCTGCGAACCGAACAGATCGCCGCACACGCGGAGCACCTGGGCTCCATTGCTCCGTACGGTCATACACGGAGGCTGGGACGCGTCAACGCAACCAACGGAGGGTGGGGAGGGAAAAGAAGGTTTGCGTTTGCCGCGTGAGCTGTGTCGGTGCGCGACACCTGCCGACCGGTGCGTTCGATCGCCGCACGGTTTCGTCGAGCAAATGGCAAAGGCTGGAGGAGGAAGCAACGCGGATGTGTCGTGCGCTTCTGCCCTGCCGTGCGCCCGTACGGGTGCAGCGCACGTACTAGTTCTACGTTGCATACAAACAGATTGCGTGGACCAGCAACTTGGTGAACTGTTCACGGATATGGTATTGTTATAATATTTTTTTAATTTTAGTCTTTTAGCATATATTTTTATAAAAAAATTGCTCCCTCTTCAAGCTAAAAAAAGACACGATAAACGACACATGTCACTTGTCACACTACCGTAGCTCAATAGGAAGGCGAGGCGAGCGACTAGGTGCGCTAGCGTGGGAGGCACCACCGCTTTGCATTAGGCCAGGCGCTACTGAGTTAGCGCAGCTCAGCAGGCAGGCACACAGGCGCATGTGGAAGTGAGGGGGTCGGAATCCGATTCCTCATGGGGGAGCGGCAGCACGCACAAGGGAATCACGTTAATGACACGATGTGATTCGATTTATATTCTTGTTTTATTCGAACGTTAATTGCGTTGGCTTCTTGCATGTGTATAAAACGCAACCCGCACTCGCATTACTGCTGAGCGAGAGAGAGAGCGCAGCCAGGAAGGAACAAAAGAAAGACAGATTTCCTACCATGTGAGAGCGCAGGGAGGCAACACGACTATGATATACCCATCCTACGCAGTTGAAAATATTGTAGAACTGGTAAATACCTTCGAAAAAAGGTATACTTCATTCGCATGCTAGCAATGCGCCTAATATATCATTAACGTTTCATTAGCATAACTATGGTTTTGTAATGTGCAATGCGCTAGGTAGTCATATTTAGTTGACATATGTGTTTCTATAAGTAGCTATATTTATTTATTGTAAATAGCTGCAGAAATACGGGTTAAAAAAATAGTTAAAATATTTAATGTATGTCCTCACATATACATATTTATGGCTATCGCACGATTACAAAATCGCCATTATCCAAGGACTAGGTCTTATTATCCTAAACTAAAAAGCAAAAGCTTCAAAAAAAATGTATTACTGCCTCCACTAACCACTCTGGTGAGTCCCTTTGTTATAACTTTAAACTATTACTAATACCATCTTGTTCAATTGTAGATGGTCAGATCAGATGATATTGGGCCATGGGACTACTTCATCCATGGAGATGACGAAGGAGAGTTTGCCGACATATTGCGCAAAGTAATACAGTACCTAGGTTACTGCCACCATTCCATCTTCAGGAGGCAGAAGACCTAGGAAGGAGATAGAGAGGTCTGGATGATAGAAGTCTTTTTGTATGCAAGGAAATGCGAGTACACCTCCTGCACCTTCCGCACAGAGCGCATGAGGAGCACTTCCACTAACGTCCTTTAGGACGCTACCTGTTTGGCTTGTGCTCGCCTATGTGAGATCCACGAGGCCGCCATGCTAACCTCCCCATTTCGCTACTATCCATCCCTCTGGGAAGGAGCACGCTACGGTGAGATGTTCGTCCCTGGCTCTACCAGGTCCAGCTTACCCGAGCTATGGGAGCCACCTATATTGAGGTTTTAGAGGAGCCATGGTCATGAGCGGGCATGGAACTTACTCGAGTTAGTGTCTATTTCTAAAAACCTTATAGGTGGAATAAAAACTAGATTGTGTTGCCCTGGATGGTCGGACTAACAATGGGCAGATATAACGCTGATAAACTAGTATAGGATGTAGGTAGCCATGTAAACATTGATGGTACCTGCATTATTATTAATATTACAAATTTTTCATGCACTTTAGAAAATTGATTTCTATCAAAATTGCTAAGTCTCAGGTATTTCTAATTACTGTAATTTCCAACTAAGCCATTTAGCAAAAGAACGTGAACCTTCCTTGTTCAGCCTTGCATTATACACTATTACATTCTATGTGTTGAAAGGCAGAGTACGGTTGATTGTGCTCACACTCGCTTACTCAATTAACTCTAAAGTGGTGGAACAAGACCCCTACGCTCCTCACGATGCTCCAAGTCCTGATGGAGAAAAAGATGGAGAAAACTAGAGTAATCTTTATTACTATAGACTTTACCCCAGTTAAGTAGACTTTTATGGTGATTATGTGCACATATATTATCCAAGCAAGGATAATATCTGTTGTACCCATTTTACTCTTAGTCGCTTGCCTGTGGTAGGTTAGGCCCTCACCTTTTGCTTATCGAATCTGGTTTTTGCTTTTGTATTGTAAGTATTTGGCATAAGCGGCCAATTTTACGTAAAAACTACCTGATGTGGTATATATAAACTTTGATTTGTAATATTAACAAATGGTATGGTTTATGCAATGTATGAAATAATTCAGCAATGTATCTATGGGCACTATCTACTGATCCAAGGAAAAGTATGGTAGAATCACAAAGGATTCTGGATTGTAAAATCCGGGGTTGACATATATCTTAGCTATAGTGGACTTGATGATTCACACATATTTCCACTTATATTGTATGAGTAGTGAGACAAACATACGCATCTAACCAAACCCTACACGCATGTAATTCACACACTCATTGCAAATTGCTTTGTTGGCCTACAGATGGTCCATTACGATAACTGTTTGCAACAACGTATCTTTACCAATTAACACATGGAGTTTGTAGCCAAGTCCTCGTCTTATCAAGAATTTTCCAAAATTGCCACAATTTTATTTGATATTATTTTACATATAGTTTGAAAGTATTATTAAAGTGAGATAACGAGTCAAGCTAGAGCAAAATCTAAATTAACAAGTATAATTGAAGCAATTTTGAATCAAGTCAACAAGTTTTTTTGCCACCCTTGCCTTATATTGCCACCCATGTCCTGCCTACTAGCCAAGTCGACTGCCGAGCTGGCGGCACTCGGAAGGCTCCTGCTAAGCTACGGCGGTGTGGCAAGTGACACATTGTAACATCCTGGTTTTCAGTGCATTTTTGAAGCTTTTAAAATAAAATTAACCATTTCGATTTTTCTTGAATTACTTAAAGCTTAATTTGAATTTTTAGAAATTAAAAAGATTTAATGTGAATAAAAATAACATTAATTCAAAAACTATTTTATTTGGGTTCCTTATGTTGCAAGGGATTTTTGTATTTTTTGGAGTTTATTTTCTATTTATTTAAGCTTAGTTATTTATCTTCTTTTAAGAAATTCAAAAATCACAGGGAAATCCGAAAAACCTCTTGGAGCGAATCTTTCTCTTCCGACTCAGTTCGCTTTGCGTGCTCCTCAGCCCATCTTTGTCTTTGTGTGACTCGTCTACCAGGTGGACCCCACCCATTAGCCAGCCATCCCACCTCCCTTTCTTTTCATCTCACCGATGCCTAGGCCCCACTTGTCAATCAAACAATACCATGTATTGTTTTCTTCTTCGTGCTATGTCCGAAATTGACACGACCACACCACCATCTTCGCCCGGGAGTCTTCCCCTCATTTGTCTTCACCCCGAGTTGCTTTGCGTATTAGCGAGCCCTAGTTGTCGCCCAAAGACATGTCGTCTCGTCGGGATTTGGAGTTGTGTCTCACCGCCATTGCTGGACTTCATTGAGCAATTTCCCAAGCACCGATGAGCTTCTGCCTTCGCTGATCACCGAGTGAGCATCGCAGTGCTCCACCCTACCTTTTTTGCGTCTCGCTGAGGTCTGGGGACCATTGCACGTCGATTTTGCCGTGGAACCAATCTACCCCGCTGCTTTTAGCTCACCGCCGGTCGCATCCCTTCGCTGGTGACCTCGCCGTCCTCACCATCATGGTCATCGTGCTTCGCTTGCCATGTTTGCTGCTTCATGCTCGCCAGCATTCCATAGATGAGTAGAGCTGAGTTCGCCAAAGCTTTGCCGAACTTTGTCACCGAAGCCATAGTCGGCCCTGTCACCCCCACCTCAGCGCTAGTATCTAATGTGCGCACCATGTAACTGCCACATGGATGCTTGCATATCAACCCGATCTAAAACCCTATATCTATACTCCATGAACTCAATCCACTGTAGACCGTCTCAATGACATGTGGGTCCCACAAGTCATCCACACAGCCAGGTACACCGAGTCCATTGTAGCCAGAACAATCCCGTGGACTCAGTCCATGAGCCATAGCCTACCTGTCATACACTGGACCATTTTTTAGAATTATTTCCATTTTCAAAAATCCAAAAATTAGTGGGTCCCACCTTTCAGCCTCTAGTCTTTTATTAAATTAAATCCAAAGGGAATATTCCAGAGAATATTCTTCTCTCTCTCAATTTCCAAGAATTTATTTTCCCAGCAAATATTCTGAGAGTTCGTTCTCCTTCGTCCAAACTCTAATTGACCTGATTTTTCTTCCTAAATTCATCTAAAATTGAGCTCTATCTTTTTATTTAGTTTTTTTATTTTATTTAGATTTATCTATATTTCATTCATTTTCTCTCTCGTTAGATAATGTCTTCGAATAAGCAGAAGTAGGAACTAGAGATCAACAAGTGAAAACTAAGCAAAGCCAAAGCAATTCATAACCTTTGATCATGTTGAAACTATTATTTCAAATCTAAGTATTATTATTTTATTTTAAATTATTTTGTATTGCTAATTTATTACAAACCCTTGTAACTAGTAGATATCAATTAATTTTGATTAATTTCCTCTTTGATAATTTGAATGCCATGATTTAATTATCACCATAGGATGGTTAATTATCTAGGAATGCAATACTAGTATCCACTTGGGTTGTACATCTAATATACTTAGCTATGCTTATTGTTATTTAGGCTCATCATTACATTGATTGATTGATTAATTTTGACTTAATGAGATATTAAATCATGGTGGTCAACCACCGTTATAAAATTTATGTACCATAACATGGGTAGTGTTATTAGTGTTGGCTATACAAAATAGTTTTCAATTGGACGAATGATCGTGCAGTAAAGGGGGGAAATGTGGTCAACATTTTAGGATGTAAATGGCTCGCCTGGGTATTGATTAATGACTTAACTTTTTGTACCATTAATTTGATCCTTATCGTACAATCGCATGTCTAGTATGGGATGGATCTGGCTAATTAATTTGTGATATTTTAATTTTGATTTCGTCATTGAGATGATGTGGGTGGCTAGTTCATTTTTAGGTAACCTTCCACATGGTGCAAGACAGAGCTTTTCTGACTAGGTGGTTAGTCTACTCAACAGCAAAACCTTAGCAAGTGAGATCAATTTGAGATTGGGCATTATAAAGGCTTTGTGATAATCACTTAGTCGTACGTCTAAGGAAGCGTGTATTAGCCAATATTATAAGTTGATTATCTCTTGTGGGTAAAGTTATACAATCTCTATAGAGTGTAAAACTATTTGAATAGCTGTATCCAGTTATGGACAATACTCAATGATTTCACACGAGTCATAGAATTTCATAAAACCTTGATTGGGTTTGTTTGGGAAGTGGATGATTAATTCACTTGTGGTTTACTCAATCCCTGTGGATTATTTATTTAATAATCAATTTTAAAAGTGTATTTCAATCTATTTACTGTATTTACTCCACATTATTGCTTTCTATCAAATAACCATACAACCATCACTCGATAATCCTTGCATAACTATATATTACATCTTGTTACAAATGACTTTCTAAGTATTCTATGTACTCATGGCTATATCTTCTGTTGCTTAGTTGCTGATGAAGAACCATATCAGCCAGAAATACTTGAAGAAGGATTCTTCGATGACTTATCAAATTAGGACTTCGCTTTCCAGTTGATTGCCTGTGGCATGTCGAATGCCTACTACACTTATCTTTATTTTTTCACTGCTAGTTTTTGTTAAGCCATTCAAGCTATTATTTGTAAATTTGGTCATAAGATCACTATTCGGATAAGTAATAATATTTATGTCTTTCATAGTTAATCATGATCATGATTACTCTATCAATCCCTCAGACTGCGTCTCGCAGGTTTGAGCAAATGGATGTGGCCTCAGCTGCCCCCAGGACTACTTTATTGCAAACTACGTGCATGGGGGTGTGCCAACACACAGGGGGCCAGCCACACGAGTGCGCGAGGCGACGAGTGGCCGAGCTTCCCACACACGACCCAAAATGGCTACCATTTCATGTGCCTCGGCCGAAGACGCCCATCATTTTATGCGCGTGAGCGTCATTTCATGCGAGTGCCCTGGGAAGCGGGATTCCTGCTTAATGTAGTTGGGGACGTGCCGAATCCACTGCATATCTGTACAATTTTAGAAAACATAAAAATCTACAAAAAAATTACACCAACAAGTCCACTTCGTTAGCATCCTTAAAAAAATTTCATAATTTTTTGGTGCTCATTTCCTATATTAAAAAAATTCCTAAATTTAGTTTATTTAAATGAAATTTTGAGCAAATTTCAGAATGGATAAAATTATGAATAAATTACACAATAAAGTATGATTGTCGGAAGGTTCCACAAAAAAATTCGTAAGTTTTTTTAGCTCATTTACTATATCTAAAAATTCCTACAACCAGTTCATAAAAATAAATTCCCTAATTAGTGTTAATGGCGTGTGCTAATTGGGCACCGCGCGGTGTGCGTCACCAAGCTCCACTGCATGGTAGCCATGCGGCAGCCATTGGCCGCACGATGGCCGTGCAGTGCCCTAACATGTCGGCCTTCTAGGCTCCACCGCACGGTAGTTGTGCGGTAGCCCCTGGTCCTGCGGTGGTCATGTGGTGGAGACACCATTTTTGCTATTTTTATGCGCTAGTTGTTATTCTTACAAATACGAACCAAAAAAATGTTAGTACGGTCAAAAACTCCTAACTTAAAATGATAACATAGTACTAAAAGGGAAAATACAAAATTAACAAACCTCGTTTTAAGTCGCGGTTGATGCGTAGTATGAGCTAATTAAAATGTGCTCCAAATTCCTTAATCCTCTCTTGTTTTTCTCTTTCGAAATCCATGTTCTTTTTTTTTTAAGACTGAAGTCCAAGTTCTTTAATTCAGTTGGTGGGCCAAAGTGTTGCATCAGTGCATCGGCCTGAGCCACATGAGGTTTAATTCCGTGTACTTGCGTGATAATTTGTCCATGAGAAACTTGAGGTTTTGCCACAATTAAACCACAACTACCCCAAATTATGAAAACTTCCTAGTACAAGCGAGCTGCGGTTGGCCTTCCCTTCAACTGATCCAAACATGCTACAGTCAAATTCAGTTAGGTAGTCGCTGCCACAATACGCACATGTATTCATTTTCTAAATGTACGTACCAGCATCACGCTTGTATGTACTGCACATGCAAAAAATTCTTTCTTCCGAGCTGACAAAATGCATAATACTAATACCAATCTCTCTTCATTTTTATACGGTGGTCAGGTCAATCCATAGCGTTGATTTTTACCCATTTGCTCCAGGATTCTTGCCATGCACAGCACTGCACATGCACCATGAATTTGAGCGACACCGACGGGAAACAATGTGACCACGTACGAGCATCTCCGCCGTGTTCCGGCGGCGACAGCGCCGCCGTTCCCGCGGGGTCTTGTCAAAGCGAAGCATGTTTCGCTCAATGGCTTGACGCCCCCCAAACCAAATTGCCCCTTGCGTTTTCACGCTTGGCAATTCTGATTCGGATGGTGCTTCTCACCTCCTGAAAAATTCGCATAAAATTCTGCTGTAAGAGCCAAGGAACAGGACATGTATTTCCTTTCAAGAAGGAAAGGAAGACTGGAAGAATGATTACGCGTTTGATCCTATTTCTATTTTATACGGATCGATTGGCACTCTAAGAGCCCGTTGAAAGAAAGAAACTTCAGTTCAATTTCCAAAGGGATCCAGAAAATTTTCTGTGTGTTCAAACAGTACTTAACTAGCAAGAAAATTTTCTGTGTGTTCAAACAGTACTTAACTAGCAAGGCACGCGCGCAATGTATTTTACAGATAATTATGGCTCTGATCTTTTAGCTATTTAATTTCTTTGAAAGTTGACGATTTTTAAAATAGATTCTCTAAATAATTTTCTAAGATCAAAATCGTATGCATCATTCGTAATAATATCAAAAATTACAAACAAAAATTATTAACCGATCGGGAAAAAATACATAACCACGGAGAGGTGAGTGCCCACGTTCTGATCCGTGGGCCCCAGCGGAATGATTGGATTCGGCCTGTTTCCAGGCAGGGGAGGTGATGACCGGACGCGCACGATGCTGCCAGCAGGGCGCCCTCGTGCCGTCCAATAATTTGCTCCGCCCGTCTCGAGTTATGGCTGACCGACTGAACATGCAAGGTCTTCTTGTGCTCCTACTAATTATTACAACTTGCACTTCGCAACTCTCCTCCACCACTAATCAATCTGCAAGGAATTTGTGTGGTGCCAATTGAATTTTAATGGGAAAATGTAACACAATTTGCCATGATGAAACACTCTTCCTAATTTCTTATATAGTAAACCTGCGACCTATCCCTTCCTCAGTCCTCACTTAGAGCCTGTTCGTTTCTAACGGGCAAATTTCACAGGTATTTCGTACAAAACGGTTTGTTTCTATCGGATAAAAAATTTCTAGTATCTCAAAGAGAGTTTTAGATAGAGAGGTATAGCATACCAAAGGGGTTCATAGGAGCAAGTGAATCTTCAGCATCAAGACAACACCTACCCCTTATTAACCTACTGAAAGCGGCTCCAAGCACTAAAGTCAAAGGCCATAACTACTCTCAACTCTTCTTTCATCATTAAGTCACTGCAAATGAGAAACATATGGCTACACGAGGACTGGAGGATACACGCCAAGATGCAGTGTTTTACACACTGGTGCGCACACTTAGATAATGACTGAAAAAACCGCATGAACCCTGCACTACTACTGAAAGTTTAGAACATAAACAATTGGGGTTACTGCATAACAATTGTGGTTTACTCCATAAAACAAGCAGAAAGTAAATTTGGTCTGCTCTGCAACATGGGGATTTTGAAGAATTCTTGTAAATACTGCTTTGTTTTCAATAAAATTGGTCAGTTTGTTCACCAATTTTCGCAGCTGCATGATATATTACATTATGAAAATAAGGCTGTATTCATGACACTATTCTAATATCTAAACAAAATATAATAGTTGTACTTACTCACTCTATCTCGTAATATAAATCTCTATTCTTGAAAAGCACCGTCTCATAATCTAAGTCAATTATAGAGATCAAGGTATAGTTATTACAATATTTTTACCATATAGAACTCCAGCACCGTCTCATAATCTAAGTCAATTATAGAGATCAGGGTATAGTTATTACAATATTTTTATCATATAGAACTCCATTAATATTGACAAAGTGGATGGATAATTATAGTATAACATTTAATAAGAATATACATGTCTAATAGCATTAATTTTTTTAGATTTGGTGTCTCTTTTATTTGTGTGTGTATAGTAGGCTTTAGAGTTATATTACATGATTTGTAACTCTTAAATATCGCTCGGTATCATATATAATATCATTCCTTATAAGAACTCCAATTATATCAGTGCCTATTCTCTTCCTAATTTAAAAAAAATACCTAGTTGTTCAAACGTATTCTCCTTTTATTCGCTCAAAGAAAGATCTTCCATGATATTCCAGACCCTTTAATAGTTTCAGCGAATAACGTCCTTACAATTAGCATCATCCGACAAGATTCACTTAATTAAGCAACTAAGCTGCCAACTAAGTACCAGGCCAATTAGCAAAGTACCATATCATTACGTGAGGTAAAGCCATCGCGTGTAAGGTGACGCGTCTCTTCATGGAAACCTCACCACTCCCTCTCTCTCTTCGCTTCCCTTATTAGATCTCTCTGACTACCAAGAACTCCACACCCACGCCACCACTAGCCCAGAGCCACCGCGTCAAGTCGCCTCCGCATCCTCGTCGGCCACGCAATGGCCGACCGCGTCTACCCCTCTGCGAAGCCCAACCCGCCGCCGGCAATGGCCAACGGCGGCGGCGCGACGGCATCGTTCCCTGCGCCCAAGTCGCAGATGTACCAGCGCCCCATCTACCGGCCGCAGGCGCCGGCGAAGCGCCGGCGCGGGCGGTCGTGCCGGTGCAGCTTCTGCTGCTGCTTCTGTTGGGCTCTGCTGGTGATCATCCTCCTCGCTCTCCTCGCCGCCGTCGCTGGCGGCGCGTTCTACCTGCTCTACCGCCCGCACCGGCCCAGCTTCACCGTATCCTCCGTCCGCCTCACTGCGCTCAACCTCTCCTCCTCCGCCACCGCGCCCGTCCTCACCGACTCCATCCAGCTCACCGTCACCGCCAAGAACCCCAACAAGAAGATTGTCTTCCTCTACGACGACTTCTCCCTCTCCGCGGCCACCGCCGCCAACGCCGTCCCGCTCGGAGACGCCACCGTGCCCGGCTTCGCGCACGAGGCCGGCAACACTACCGTCTTCATCGCCACCATTGCTGCCGCCAGTGTCACCGTCGACCCCACCGCCGCCGGCTCCGACATCAAGAAGTCCGGCGGGTTCTCCGTCGCCGTCGATGCCGAGACGCGGGCCGGCGTTAGGGTTGGCAGCCTCAAGACCAAGAAGATTGGCATCCAGGTGCACTGCGAGGGCATCAAGGTGACGCCGCCCCCTCCGCCTCCGCCGCCACCGAAGAAGGTGAAGGGGAAGAACAGCACCGTCCTGGCTCCAGCACTGGCGCCGGCCGCCGCCGACACGACCGCGACGGTGAGCGCCGCCGCGCACTCGTGCAAGGTCAGAGTCCGTGTCAAGATCTGGAAGTGGACCTTCTAGTTATAAAATCTCAACTCATAGGGGCAGGAGTGCAAAATTTTAAGGAAAAAAATGATTTTTCGCGTTATATATTGGAGTAGAAACCATGCGTCGGTGTAAATTCCCTCAAACATTTGTTTTTATATTTTTTTTGTTTCGAATCTCCCTACACATTTTTTGTCTTTTTAGTGGATGTATAATCTGGTGGTTTGTTATTTGTGACATTATAATTCGAATTTATTTAAGTTTGCCACTATCATTAAGGGCCTCATTGGGGACTGAATTTTGGAGATATTACAAATTATTGTCATGTGCAATTTGTTTAATTAGGAACAAAGGATAGTAGGAGTAGCATGCGAACGACTAATCACCGTGGGGAAAGGACTCACGAGCGTGTGTCGGCAAAGGCGAATCAGGCTGTTCGTTTGCCTCGTTTTAGCTTTAATTAAGCACATAAAAAACTCTTGATAATAAATTAACCCGAGCCAAACGAGGAGACGCTTTCGCTTTCGTCATGTGAATGACAGCGAGGACGGAAGCGCTGGTTTCGTAGTTATTTTTGTTACAAACTAAAAGTAAAGGGTGCCCAATGCGGCAGATGCCTTCTCTAAACAGACTCTTCTTTATAATCAGATATCTATTCATACCACCCCTTTTCATCTATAAATATGTACCATGTACTGATTCAGTTTTTTATGAATGAAATCAACACTTCATTTGCAATCACTTGTTCCTTCTTGCAACACGTTATCAGTCACGTTTCTCTCCAAATCGAGCAACAACAACAGAGAAAAAGGTAATGGCACGACCACCCTGCCGGTGGAGAGCACGGCCGCCTCCCCCGCGCCCAACGGTGCCGCCTCCGTCTCTGTCCCCGCGATGGCACCGCCCGAGCCCGGAGCGGCCGGCGACGGCGGCGCCGAGCCCGACGCAACCGCGGCGATGGCGGCGGCGGCGCGAAGACGGGCGGCGCGCCGACGCGTAGCACCGCGCGCGGCGCAACCCATCCGGCCGGCGGTGGCGACGCCGGTGGCGGCGGCGGCAATGCCCGCGACTCGTGACGATGGCGCCGATGCGCACGCCCCAGGGTCGGCGAGGCGGCGACGCCCGCGCCACGTAAACAGTGCCCGAGGCGGCGGCGAGGCGCGGCGTGGCATGCGCGGCCGGCGAGCCCTTGGCCGTAGCGCCCGTCGCCGAGACGCCGCATCTGAAAGACGCCCGTGGCGGCGGCGGCGTCCGTGGCGTGGCGGCGGCTGGAGCGCGCCATGGCGGCATGGCGCGACGGCGGCTTTCATCCGGCGGCGGTCACCGGTGCCGCGGCCGGCGAGGGCGGCGTGGAGGCTCGGCGAGTCCGCGGCGCTGGCCGATCGAGGCGGTGGCGGTGGAGGCGAGGAAGAGCGGCGGTTGGTGGTTGGGGTTAGGAAACCCTAACCCACACCACCCCTCTTCCTTTTAAATGGCTGCCCAAAAATGGGCTTTTTGGCCCAAAATTCCGCACCTCCCACATGGGCCACAAGGCCGGATGGGCTTTAGCCCAGGTTTTCGCAAATTTGCAAACCCCCCCTCTAGTTCATAGATAATGCAGCATTTTTATGTTTAAATAAATTTCTATTGTAAAAATTTGCAATATAGACCCCTGATGTAACCTTGTAGTGTACATATGTGTTTCCATGCAATGTTTTATACATCAATTATTGCAATCTATCTTATGCAATTTAAATATTACGTTTACTAGCTTACCATACAAGCACTTAATATTTTTTATGCAAATGCTTTAGGTTGATTTTCTCTCATTTTGGAATAACACAAAGTTTCTTAAATTTGATATTGGCCATACACAAGGTAGTACCATAGTACTCTCATGGATTTATTCCTCAACGTATGTACCCAATATCAAGTTTTAAAACATTTTGGTCTACACTTTTAGGTGACTACCTTTATTTATTTTCAAATTGGCCATACACAAGGTAGTACCATGGTACTACTGTGGGATTTCATCCTCAACGTGCGTACCCAATTTAATTATAAATTATACAAGGTCTACACCTAAGTGATTACCATGGTTCTTTTTCACATTGGTCATACACACGGTAGTATCAAAGTACTACTGTGGGATTATCATCCTCCAAGTGCGCACTCAATGTTGAAAAATGAATTAAATAATGTTAATATCATTGGTGATTAACTATGTTGTTCCACAATAGGAGAATGTCCCTTTATGTATTTCAAGTTTACCTTGATTACTTGCATTTCGCATTGCTTATTTAACATTGCCAACGATTTTAACAAATCTGTGGCCCTACATATGTAGGCACAATGGCTACTAAAGAGTTTGAGGCCCTCGCTCTTGACGGCCACAACTTCCCACATGGGCGATGGATCTCAAAGTGAGTCTATCGCTGCGCCGGAATGTACCAGGCAATTGCAGCTCCCCAAGAGGGTGTAGCTCCTTTGGCTGAGACTCTCAAGTACAATACCTTATTTATTATACGGAACCACATCCATCCTGATCTCAAGGCTGAGTATCTGATGGAAGAAGACCCACGCGCTCTGTGGCTTGCTCTTCAAACATGGTATGAACAGCAGAAAACAGTCATCCTACCGGAGGCTGTCAATGAGTGGAACCACCTCCGCAAAATTTATGAATGCATACCTACAATAAATACCATAAAATCACAATTTATGTGTGCTATGCCATACAATAAATTGGTTTTCACCACCAATATTGTGATTAAACGGTATTATAAATATAACCTCATGTTATATTTAATTTTAGGTATATATTCATTTGGATTACAATACTCATATTGTTTTCCACATATTTTGCATTTTCTTACAACATTACCATACACATTAATTTACCTCATGTAAATTAATCATATATGGTGTACTTTTCATATAGGTTTTAAATGGCTACCAAAGATTTTGAGCCCCTCGCTCTCGATAGTTCCAATTACCCTACATGGGCTATGGACTTAAAAATCAACCTCACCACACGTGGGTTGCAAAGGGTGATATTTGATCCTCCAAATGATCAAATTTCGTCGGAGATTGTGACATATTCCGTTTTAAGCATAATACGGAATCACATACATCCAGATTTAAAGGCGGAATATCTGTATGAGGAAAATCCACTTACACTATGGTTAGCCCTCAAAAATAGATATGAGCAGCAAAAAAACTGTTATCTTACCTGAGGCTAATCATGAATGAGCACATCTTAGACTCCAAGACTTTAAAACTGGTGGAGACTACAACCATGCTCTTCACGCTATTTGCTCTAAATTGTGTTTTTGTGAAAAGGAACCAACAGATCACGGATAAAATAGAGAAAACTCTCTCGACTATGCTCCCATCCGACAGGTCCTACAGCAGCAATGGCGTCTTGCAAATTACCAAACTTATTTTGATCTTATGCATACTATGCTTGAGAGAAAAGCATGCCGAACTTCTTTTAAAGGATAATCGCAACGCCCCATTGGGGCGCTCCACTTCCACAAGTTCATGCTAATCAAAATAACAAGTTGATGGTTCACTCAATCACTCAAAGAACTTTAAAGGTAAACACAAACGCAATATAAAAATCCATCTTTACCCTCCGGATTGTACTATACATACATCAAATCCGTTCAACATATTATGCACAAAGTAATTTTCCAAAATATTAACACATTCCAAACATGGCATGATCGCCTTGGCCACCTGCATTGGAATGATGAGAAAAATTATTAGCAATTCAATTGGTCATATATATCTCAAGACAAAATTTCCGAATCCTCGATTTTGTGTGCACTTCCTGTACACCGAAAATTAATTTTAAGACCCTCTTATCTTAAAATCGAGTGAACCACTTAAATTCCTTGAACGCATTCAAGGAGATATATGTGGTCCTATACAACCATTGTGTGGACCGCTCGGGTACTTCATGGTTCTCATTGACGCATCTACTAGATGGTCACACGTGTCTTTATCCACACGAAACCATGCATTTGCTAAGTTAATTGGTCAAATTATCCAATTACGAGCACATTACCTCGAATATCGAATTCAATCAATTTGAATGGATAGTGCCGCTGAATTTTCATACCATGCCTTCAATGACGATTGTATGGCTCTTGGGATACAAGTTCAACACTGCTCCATATGTCCATACACAAAATGGTTTAGCGAATCTCTTATCAAGAGAATTAAGCTCATTGCAAGACCATTAGTACAATTGCAACTTACCAACATCATGTTGAGTCATGCGATTTTACACGCTGCCGACTTAATCCAATTGCGCCCAATCGCTTATCATAGCACTTCCCGCTACAATTACTACGTGGAAATCCATCGATATTTCCCATCCGCGAAAGTTCGGTTGCGCTACATACGCATCGATCTCACCACCGCAGCGTACCTCAATGGGACCTCACAGAAACTTGGGATCTATGTTGGGTATAAATCTCGTCAATCATAAAATATCTCTAGCCCCTAACAGGGACATTTCTGCCCAGACGCTGATTGCATATTCAATGAGGAACATTTCCGGCATTAGGGAGATAACAAGTACCAAACTGAATGCCGGAAATTAATTGGAATGTACAAAGCATTCCTACCTCGCACTCCACGCACGAGAGACCGAACTTCAAGTTGAAACTCATTCATTTGCAAAACATTGCAAATAACTCGCGAATGCATTTATCGATTATAAGGGTGTCATAAAATCCTATAATCCCGCTAAATGTACTGAAGAGTGGAGGTACCGCAAAATACCACTCAACTCCCAATTCAAAATAAGAGGGGGAGAAGTACGGTACAAATGGCGGATACGGCTTCTAACAAGCGACAAAGGAAACAAAAAAAATGTAAATGCAGATCAACCTCAAGTTGATTGACACCAAAGGATCCTTAAACCCAGATCAACAGTGCACTCAATTATTGATCCTGAGACATCGGAATACCCCGACTCAAATGTTTTGGGAAATAACATTGAGTCATCAGGGGTCCAAGAAATTTCCACAAACTATACTGATTCTGGAGAATCATACGATCGTAAGACTACAATTGTCGACATTTATTTCTCCACAACAATTGCAAACAACCTTCAAAATGATCCAGATCCCAAGACCATGGCAGAGTGCAAACAGCGCTCGGACTGGACTCAATGGAAGGATGCAATTCAAGAGGAGTTAGCCTTGCTCAAGAAAAGAAATGTATTCACCAATGTGATACATACACCTCCTAAAGTATTCCCTGTCAGTTTCAAATGGGTTTTTCGTCCGCAAACGGAATGAAAACAATGAGGTGGTGAGATACAAAGCAAGGCTTGTAGCACAAGAGTTCACGTAGAGACCCGGTATTGATTTCAATGAAACTTATTCTCCAGTAATGAGTGGAATAACATTCCGATACTTAATCTTATTGGCAGTTAAAAATCATCTATCTTTTCAGTTGATGGATGTAGTGACTGCATATCTTTATGGGTCACTTGATTCGGACATATACATGAAAGTTCCCGATGGAATTTCAATTCCGAATCCAAACGCAAATCGCAATATGTATTGTGTAAAATTAAACAAGTCTTTATACGGCTTGAAACAGTCGGGTATAATTTGGTACAACCGACTAAGTGAGTTCCTAACCAAAAAGGGATACTCCAACAATGATGATTGCCCATGCGTGTTCGTTAAAAGATCCTCAACAGGATTTTGCATTATATCTGTGTATGTTGATGATCTTAATATCATTGGTAACACACAAGATATAGATGAAGCACGTAATCATCTTATGACGGAATTTGAAATGAAGGATTTGGGTAAAACCAAATTTAGCTTAGATATACAACTTGAGCACCTTCATACATGCATCATAGTGCATCAATCAGCCTATGTCCAAAAATATTGGAGAAATTCAATATGGACAAAGCATATCCATCGAAAACCCCCATGGTTGTTCGATCTCTCGACAGGGACAAAGATCCATTTAGACCCCGAGATAATAATGAAGAGTTATTGGGACCCGAGGTTCCATATCTCAGTGCCATCGGAGCGCTTATGTACCTTGCAAACCGCACCCGGCCGGATATTGCATTTGCGGTAAATCTACTTGCTAGACATAGCGCTGCTCCAACCAAAAGACATTGGGTAGGAATGAAGCATATCCTTAGATATCTTCAAGGCACTAAAGATCTCGGTCTATTCTTCCAGAAGAATAAAAATATGGATTTAATAGGATATACAGATGCTGGCTATCAGATCCCCATAATGCCAGATCTCAAACAGGCTTTTTACATGGTGGAACAGCCATCTCTTGGAAGTCTTTAAAACAATTATGTGGTATAGGTGCTATCGCATCACCTACCATTATCTACGAAGATAATGCTGCTTGCATTGTTCAAATGCAAACGGGTTACATAAAGAGCAATATCACAAAACATATTGCACCTAAACTATTTTATCCACATGAATTGCAAGAGAGTGGGGAAATAAATATTCTGCAAACTAAGTCTTGTGATAATCTCGCAGACTTATTCACCAAGTCATTACCAACCTCCACATTCCAAAAATGTGTTCATGGAATTGGTATGCGAAGACTACGTGATTTGCAGATGTCAGGGGGAGAAATCTCCTAAGACTTAACCCGTTCAATACAAATATTGTACTCCTTTTCCTTTTATGAGTTTTCCCTCTAAGATTTCTCATCAAAGTTTTTAATGAGGCAATATGACAACGTAATCATAAATATATCTCTCTTTTCCCCACAGGGGTTTTTAGGAGATATAATCAAATATATGCCATATCATTTTTCTCCTTAAAATTTTCCCATTGGGTTTTAAAGGAGTTTTTCATGGCATATCTACTCTATCAATTCTCCTCATATTTTTCCTCTGTGGTTTTGGAGGAGTTTTTCTAAGACGATGAATCAAGGTGATCATATGAAACACATTGGTCAAGGGGGAGTGTTACAAACTAAAAGTAAAGGGTGCCCAATGCGGCAGATGCCTTCTCCAAACAGACTCTTCTTCATGAACAGACATCTATTCATACCACCCTTCTTCATCTATAAATATGTACCATGTACTGATTCAGTTTTTTATGAATAAAATCAACACTTCATTTGCAATCACTTGTTCCCTCTTGCAACAATTTTTTTCGCTGGGTGTGGCTACGTGACGTGACGTGCGTATAGGGGCTCGCAGCTGTAACGCCTTGTACTTGAGCGGCAAAGATAGGTTAATTTAACCAAGAAAGGGCCACAGCGGCAAAGCTAAGGTCATCTCCAGTACTACTATTTTACTACTTGGGCTATCTCTTCGCTATATCATATCATAGTAGGAAATTTCTATACCGAGGATATTGTCTTTTAGCTATACACGTCTATATAAATTCTTACACAGAGCTGAGATAATGCAGGGAAACAGAATGTACCATTTCGTATTTAAGAGAATCCGAGTACATAAATCAACATTAAATAGTAATGAAGTATAGAGAAATATGATAAAAACAATATAAAATAGTTAAAAATTAATTCTAAAAATAAACTGTTAAAGATATTACCTCTAATGCTACTTTTAGATTAGGTGAAAGCAGCTAATTAAAATACAGGCCATTGCATATGTGCCTAAACGAGAGGCGCTTACATGTTTTATGAAAGGTCAACACAATCATTAAAGAGCTGGGTGCCACGGTGGCGCCTTCCCTCTTCCCGGCAAATCACGGAGGCGGGGTGTCTCTCTGTCTCGGTACACGTGTCTACGCAGCGTTGGATGGGATCCGCTGCGGCGGTCGGGGAATCGACGGACCAGATTAACCCACCTTGGCTCGGGGGCTTTGCTCCCACGCGGACAACAACCAGGCCCGGCCCGGCCCGTAACAAGAGAGCGGTTGCTCGCTCAGGCCCAAGCATGTACATCAATGACACATGGTATATGGGCTAAGGCCCTGTTGGGTATACGCATAGCTCCCAGTTGTTCTACCGACAAAAATGAACCGACTCGAGCTCAGCTGCGTTCGGAAGTACTACGCCTTTTTAATCCTAGTAACTAACTTTTAGATAATATATTTTTAAAGTAAAATTTATAAATTAATTGTAATAGATATTATACTAATTTCAACTATATCAATCAAAATCGTATATGATTATTTCTCTTTATATACTATCTCACATAAATAGTCAAAAATTTAAAATCCATACACTAAAAAGACGCGGTCCAAAAACATCCACTTCTAGACCTGCTCTGTTCTGGTCGGTCAGCGAGACTACGGGCCTATTTGGTTGCCTGCATGCGGGGTGGCTCGCACCAGCGCATGCAGGAGATGATGTTTGGTTGGCTACGGAGAGGAGAGAGCCTGCACGAGCAAATGCAAAAAAACAACTGGAGCCAGGCTGAGGAGGAACGCGGCTGAGGAGCTTCCCTCCTCAGCCTGGCCACACTCATACAGCCTGTATGAGCTCATCCGTCAACCAAACAGGCCCTACACCTTCCACTGCTCAATTCGGGAGGTGGGGCACATTGAGCACGACACGGCAGCGGCCTCCCTGACGCCCAAGAATACCATGATTTCTAGGAAATAATACTGTAATATAAAAAACGTTAAGATGTTTACATACACCAAACAATATAATTTTATAAACCGTAGTATTTTTATGGAGTTTTGAAAATTCTACTCAGAACCTTTTTTTTTCTCCTCAAAACCAAGCCACGTCTGGCGACTTCCATGACGCCGCGCGCTCGTTGTGAAGCGCTTGGCGCTCCTAATGACAGACGCCGACACTTCATTGAAATATTAACAAAATCCTGTTCATGCATTGGACAATACGCTATGCAATGGTGGTATCGGCTGACATTTGCTAAGCTCTATAATATGAAGGCTCAGCCCGTTCGGTTGGGCTGAAAAATAGTGGTTTATAGTTAAAATTATATGGATCTATTCTTTAAGTCAAAAGCTGACGGCTTTTGGTTTTTGTTGCAGTACCTAACTTTCAAACGGAGTATTTTCTTAAGATGGAGTCTACAAGTTAAACGATCTACACGTTAAAAGTCGAACATCTGTACCAGCCAAAATCGCAAGTGAGTATCTGCCTCTCCGTAATCTGTACCGTAAACAACCAAAATTCAAAAATTTTAGCCAGAAGCCATAAGCTACAGCCGAAAAGAACATGCCCTATAGCTGGTTGAAATTATACTATAACTGAAGGTGGCTTATTTAGCGTAATTAAATTTAAAAAAATAAAAATAGAAAAAATATTGTTGTGGTTACAGACCAAACATAAAGAGTATGGTAGTGGAGAGTTAAGTGAGTAATGGCTTAGGTTTTCCCCATGGCATGTGCTGTATATATATATATTCACATGAGGAGTGCTTTTATAATTACACCCTTACATCCAAGTATTCCCAACAAGGGCACTATGTCATTACACATGTCCTATTCTGGGCCTTACATTCCTCTAACAGGCCTGTTGGGTTTAGGTGTGGGCCACCCTACAATAGGAGCCTCTCATGGTGAAGGGTTTCACGGGCCGAAGCCATGTCGCCGAGCCGTTTGGCCCCCTCCGTCCCTGCGGCCTGTGAGCTTAATGTTTTGTGGAGCCTTATTGCTTGGTGTAGCGTTCGCCCTGGCTCGAGGGTATGACGCTGGGCGGGTTGGCGAGGTCCTAGTCGTCCACAGGGCCCTGCAGTAATGGGATCGAGGTTGCTCTCTGGGCCGAAGGTCAAGTCGAGTTCGACATGGAGATCGGGGCCGACGCTGGCGTAGGGGTCTGGGGCGAAGCCGAATCGGGGGTGTTGGTGGAGTCGAATGCGCCGGCAGGGGTAGACGAAGAGGGCCCTTAAGACACCGCGCGAGCGCCAAGTGATCGCGGACTCCGGTGTCGAGCGCCCTCGACGGTAAACGATGCTGGCTGGGCCTGGTTGCCGCAGCGCGAGACTCGAGGTGCCGTGGCCATACTGTGATGCGACGTTCCTTCTTCTGCCGGTCCACGTGGCGAAATGTGCTTGGCGCAGCGCAGGTCTCAGCGTCATGGCCATGGGACGCTGCGACGCTCCTCCGGCAGTTGAGCTTTCCCCCGTCGGTTGGACTCCTGCCGGTTGGGCTCCTGCCGGTTGGACGCGTCGGGTATATATATCATGCTGATGTTGCATTGTACCTGCATTGTATAGTCGGATAGATTGCCTCCTGCCGGCACATCATATTCCCATACGGGGAATGGCAAGGTTTGACCTGTTCTTGTAGACAGATATGCTTGAGTTCATCCTGCATCCCCTGATCGCGCCAACTAGCGTTACCATCGGGGTATGTTGATGCGCTGAAACTTATCTGTTTATGAGAACGAGTCAAAACTTGCCATAAACCAGTCTTCGCGTTCCCGAACCACGGGGAACCCAGGCGGCTGGATCCCCGCCGATTTGGGCTGTGACGTCGCGTGAGCTCTGATTTACGCGGGCTAAGGGCTGAAAGGCCAGTCTGTGCTCCGTGGCTCAAGGATGGCGGTTGGGTGCATTGTGGGTAGGCGGCGCCCGCCGCCGCTATCGCTTTGCCGGAACGCCTCGCCACGGGAAGCGAGGCCCTCGACGCTGCGTGGTCTTGAGTCGGGACCCTACCGATCCCGATGAATGTATTGCGCGGAAGTACCCGGGGCGGGGTGAGCTCTCGGTCTTGTCGCGTAGATCTGAGTTGTCCCCCGTACAGGATGGCGAAGTCCTCCTTGCCCTAGGTATCAGGGGCGAGGTTGCCTCCCGGGCGTAAGGTCGAAGCCGTGGTCGACGCCAAGGCCGAGCCCAAATTGGTGTGGGGGGCCAAGGCAGAGCTAGAGTCGAAGCCGAGTGGGGGCATACCTCACGCCCCAACCTCCGCCCTAGGCGGTCCAGTAGTGCGCTGCTGCCCTTATTCTCGCGGGCGCGATCATGTGGCGGGGTGGCATGTCTTGGGGTCAGAGCGGCTTCTGGTGCATTCGCAGCGGTGTCCCTTCGCACAGGAGCAGCCAGAGCCGAGGTCAGGGCCTCGCTACTGGGGCGAAGACCCCGTTTGGACTGTTGCGGTTGATGGGTCCGAAGAACCACGCCGACGACCGCCGGAAGCTATGTCGGGTCGTGCAACCTGCATTTATTCCATGCGCTGACCGACACGTGGTGGGATGCTAGTGGCGTGTCGTGCGGTGACAGGACACTGTACGACCACGGTCATATGTGGCCTACGTGTGCCATCGCGACGCTTCGGCTTCGAACGTGGGGGGGTGAGCGGTTGTCATTCGCCGTTTGCGCTTACCGATGGTGGGAGGCGAGGGGTCTTTAAATACCCCCCGCGGTACTGTGCTTGCACCTCCTCCATACGCTTTCTGGTTGTTCACGCTACCTCCTATATTTGCTCCTCCTGCTCGTGCGCTCCTTTTTGCCGTCGAGTACCCCGTGGACACCAATGGCGACTTGCGACGAGCGTGCTCAGGTGGGCGGCTACGCCATCCGCCGGCGGTCGTCGCCGCTTGAGGTGAAATACGCGCTCGAGGAACGCGATCCGGTGGCGGCAGACAAGTGGTGGGCGGCGAAGAAGAAGGAGGGTCCGTACTCTGGCGACTTAGGCTGCATGCTCGTGATGGAGGACACGATCCGGTCTCTGCTGCGCGAGGGGAGTCTATCGGACCGCCAAGCGGTGCGGCTGCCCGCCGATGATGAGACGGAGCCGCGCCCTGAGAAGTCAGAGGCGATCGTCTTCGTCGCCTATTTCGAAGCCGGACTTCGCATCCCGTCCACGGCGATTGTTGGGGACGTGCTGCGGACCTTCAAGCTGGAGTTGTCACAACTAACTCCGAACGCGGTGGCTCGCCTTGCCGTATATAGTTGGGCCTTGCGTTCGGAAGCGTGTTGGCCCAGCGCGTCGATGTTCACGTATCAGCACGAAACGCGGTGCCAGCCGAAGGAGCGAAAGGGCGGGGCGTTGTCGAACTTCGGCAGCGTCAACTTCATCCTGCGGTCGTCATGCGAGCCGCTCTTCCCAGCTAACTCGACCCGAGGAAAATGGGAGTCCGGCTGGATGAGACAATGGTTCTATCACCGTGTAACGAGTGGTAGCGGTCTCGAGTGTACGGGCCGGCCGATTGCCTTCAAGACCTCGCCCGGCCGAACGCTCGACGCCGAAGATCGGCGGAGGGCGCGAAGACTTGTGGGGATCACCGCTCGCCTCAACATGCGCGACCTCGCCGAGGAGTACATAATATACGGCGTGGCGCCTCGCCGGCGGGGAACCCCGGGATGACAACGTCCTCCCGTCCATTTGCTCACTGCCGGCGCCCTCCGGTCCTCGTAAGCCTCGACAATGCGCTTCCTTTCCTTCACGCGTACTGCGTTGCGTCTAATCGTGCCCCCCGCCCGCGCATGAGTTTGCCTGGAGGACGCGGAGCGAGCAGCGCGCGTGTTCCTTGGGCCATATACCACCAAGGAGCACAAGAAGCGCGCCGCAATCGCGAGGCGGGCTAGGCGGATAAACGCGCGCGAGGCCATGGGCCTTCGCGTGCCGGAACGCGCCCCTCCAGCCCCGCAACGCCAAGACGACGGTGCCGTAGGAACGAAAGCGCCGTCCCGCAGGAGGGCCCGAACTACTGCGACCGCGCCCGGTGCGACGGCTGCTGCCACCTCTGTCGATGTAGCGAACGCAAAATCGGATTTGGCGAAGTACGCCGACTCAGATCTGGAGGAGGGCACGGGCGCCGGGGGCGAAGGGTCCTCGGGTGGCGCTAGGGACGGAGAGCACTCCGTGGGCTACCGGGAGGGGGAAGTCCCGACGCCCACGACGGTTGCCGAGGCGGAACCGGTGTTGGCCAGCGGCACCGGGGCGGAGCCTTTGTCCGCGGCCACGACGGTGCTGGGGTTGCCCTCTGCGGGGGTAAGTGCGGCGGGGCCTCCGCCGACGGCACCGGCCGAGACTAAGATGCCTCCCTCGGAGCTTATGATGGTGGAGCCTCCGCCCGCAAGCGTCGCGGTCGCGGGGGCCCCGTCTGCGAGCGTTGCTGCTGTGGAGGCCCCTTCTGCGGTGGTTACTGAGGCGGGACCCTCTCCTCCTCAAGCGAAGTGGCCACGCCTGCGATCCCCCCTTCACCAGATTTTGAGGGGGTTTGCCGTGGCGACCGGCATTAGGAGCCTATGGGAGCCCAACTCACACACCGAAGTCCCTGTGCCCCGCGTTTCTCCGGCTCCTCAAGTCGCGGCGACCGTAGCGCGCGAACCGCAGGCTTCGGGTCCCAGTGCGAAGGCTCCGCCAACCCAGGAGCCGACGCGTCCGCGGAGGTTGGCGCTGCTGCCTACCCGCCCGAGGTTGAGGAGGTGCTTGCGCGAAACCCACCGTCCGCCACCGAGGGTATGCTACCTTGGCCTACCTTGGCAGCGCTTCTTATGAGACTTAGACCGGTATCTTTTCTTGCAGTGATACTTATCCCGGAGGACGGGCAGCCCTCGGGACACGGGGGCCTCGATCGCTGGCGGCGCGGCCACTGCGCGCCCGAGCCCAGCAGACTTCGTTCCTCCATCGGAGGCGCTGAGGGCGTGACGTGGGATTGCGGATGACGCGGCCGTCAGCATTGGCCAGCAGACGTTGCAGACCTATGGGTCAGGGCGCCTTGGGGACGCATTGGAAGTGTCGGGAGTGAGGGTAAGCGTTTGTCCTTTGGCCCACTCACAACCTTTTAGCGCTTGCTAACCCCTCCGCCGCGTAGACACTCGTGTTGGCCCAGGCCCTGCAAGCGGCTCACGCTCGTGAGCAAGGAGCGCACGGGGCGTGCAGAGCCGGCGAGAGCTGCGGGAGCTATGGGGCACGCTCGCCCAGACGCCGATACGCCGCTTGGAAGCGGAGTGCGCGGAGATGAAGACGCGCATCGAAGAGCTTGTCGCCGTAGCGCGGGAGTCGGCCGCCGAAGCGGTGCGGCAGGAAACTGCTGCGGAGCGAGACGGCCTGCTGCAACAAATCACTGTGCTAGAGAAGGAGAAAGGCGAGCTTGCTTTGTCTCTAGCAGAGCGAGACCGGCTCGGCGACGCCGGCGCTGGCATGCTTGCGAGTGGGATGCCATGCTTGCTCGAGAACACTCTCGACGAGGACTCGGCAACCTCGCGAAGTGCGGACCACTCCTTGGGATGACCGAGGAGCTATCACGCACACTCCGATGGATCGGGGACGCCGCCGATATTGCGCGACGCGACGCGCGCGACCTGGGGCGCAACCATTGTTCGTAAAGTAAAGGCCGAGGTGGACGCTACAGAGCGCCCGCGCCCTACCCTTCGAGGTGGTGGCACGCGGGTTAAGGAGGAGCGTCGAATGGCGGCTTAGACGAGGTACACTTAAGCGCGAGCGCTCCATCCCCTACCCTTCGGAGTGGTGGCAGCGGAGCTGGCGCATTAGTCGAGGTAGATGCGTGAGAGCTCCGTCCCTTACCCTTTGAAGTGGTGGCAGCGGAGCTGGCGCCTTAGTCGAGGTAGACGCGCGACCGCTCCGTCTCTTCGGGTTGTCGCGGGACGACCGCTCCGCTCTTCTCGGGTGCCTTCGCCGGGCGCGCGCCGCGCGGAGCTAGCCTCTGGTGCATCGCCTTGGTACTTCGCGGGGTGCGCATAGGAGTGGGCCCCCGCGGTGCGCCGTGCTTATGTCCCGCAGGGTACGTGCGAGGTGAACCTTGGCGCTACGCCGTACTGAGGTCCGCAGAATGCGTGTGATCAACACCCATGTCTCATCTATACTTCAAAGAGCACGCATGCGCGCGCGGGGTTCGCGTCTTGTTTATACTCCGTAGAGTGCGCAGGGATAGCCTCCGCGTCTTTTTTATACTCCGGAGAGTGCGTGGGATCGACATCCACATCTTATTTATACTTCGAAGAGTATGCACTGGAGTAATGCCCATGCGTGCGCTGGGTTCGCGTCTTGTTTATACTCCGCGGAGTGCGCAGGGACAACATCTGCGTCTTATTTATACTCCGTAGAGTGCACGCGGAGGCGTCCCCCCACGCGTCTTTGTTTATACTCATGCCCGTGTTTTTCACAGAGAGTGCGCGCGCGAACGCGTGTCTTTGTTTATACTCATGCTCGCGTTTTTCACGGAGAGTGCGCGCGCGAACGCGTGTCTTTGTTTATACTCATGCCCGTGTTTTTCACAGAGATTGCGCGCGCGAACGCGTGTCTTTGTTGCGGGAAACAAGAAAATTTGTGCAAACGGTAAACTTTATTAAATTCCCATTTACGCGGGTGAGCGGTTACAAAAGGGGAGATATCGACCACTGACCGCTTAAAGACGGGAGCGACCATTGACAAGCCTCTATTGTTGGGACAACTCGTGCACTGGGAGCGCGGGACGCTCTTCGGGGTCACCCGGGGTCTCCGCATCTGCACACCCGACCTAGGTGCCTTGGCGGGCTCGCGGCATGGACCCCTAGTGCCGAGCTCTATGCGCTGAGCCATGTCCTGGTCGCCATAGACGATGATGATGGCCCGCGGTCCGGGAAGTTTCATACATAGGAAGCCGTGGTGCGGAACTGCCCCGAGAGAGTTTAGGAGCGGCCGCCCCAATATGGCGTTGTAGGGGTATGCAATGTCGACAACGTCGAAGATGGCGTCCGCACTCCTCACGTTGTCGCTTTGGCCGAAGGAGACTTGGAGGCATATCTGGCCCAATGCCCGCAAAGGTTGCCCTCCAAAGCCTTACAACGGGATGCCTGAAGGGCCCAATCGACTCCGAGGGATCCCCATCTGGTCGAAGGCCGCGGCGAACAGGATATTCGCGGAGCTTCCTCCATCGACCAGGCCGCGCCTGACCACCTCGCATCCTGCAACGAGGACCCGGACGACTAGGGGATCTTGGTGGGGGAACTCCACGCCTCCCGCATCAGCGGGCGTGAACGTGATTTCGTGTTGTGCCTACTCCGGAGGCGCTTGTGCTCGGTATGCCGCGACGTGGTGCAGCCTCCTCGCGTAGGCCTTCCGTTGTCGCGCCGAGGCGAACTCCAACGAGGAGCCTTCGGAAATGACGTTTATGACCCTGCGCTGGGCTCCTTCCGGGGCTGGTAATTGCAGGAGGCCCTCTCGAGGTTGCTGCACATGGGCCTGGATTCGTAGGAGGCCTTCCTGGGGCTGCAATCCTTGGTCTTGGGGATGTTGGACGTGGGCCACAACAGGCGCGCGTGCCTCCGGGTTTTTGTCCCTGGCGACGCTCTGCCGGAGTGCTGCAATAGTGGCGCAAGTACGCGTGTCGTGGTTGCCCCGACCGTGGACTTCGCACCACTGCCCGTGATGTTGGTCGTTGTACTCTTTGTGGGTTCTGTCGTCGCGACCCCGCCCACGCCCCGCCCCTAGCCACGGCGTCCTCTGCCTCCGCGGCATGCGAAGGCGTTATCTTCGGAGCCGCCCTCAATGTCAAAGACGTAACGAGGTTTTCTAGACACGCGTTGGTCGCGCTTGGGCCTGTCGCCTGACGAGTCTTTGTGCTGGGTATCTTTGCGTTCGGAGGCGTCCTTCGACTGCTCCTGCTTGCATTTGCCTTTCGAGGAGCTATCTTTCAACGGGTCTTCGTTCTTGGCTAGGCCTTCCTGATTGGTGTCGGAGCCATCACCTTGTCTTCGACGTGTGTCCTCTTCTGCCCTGGCGTATTCCTCCATTTTATCGAAGAGCTTCGCCACTGTCTTGATTGGCTTTCGCACGTTGTATTCGGCCATCGGGCCGGGGCGAAGGCCCTGTATGGCTGCATTGATAATGATTGTTTCGTTAACGCCTTGACTCGCAGCGCGCCTTCGCGGCGTTGAAGTAATCCCGAAGCTTCTCTGAAGGTTTTTGCTTCACTGCGAAGAGCTGATCTGCGTCGACTCGCTCGACGTAGCTCCCCTGGAAGTTGTTATAGAGGCGGTCGCGGATCTGCTCCCACGCGTAGATGGAGTTTGGCTCTATGGTAAAAAACCAAGAGAGCGCCACGCCTTGCAACGCGAGGGGAGTCCTTCGGCCGTGGTGTCGTCTCACCCGGCCGCCGATGGCGGTTTCGTACACGCGCACGAATTCTCGCGGGTCCGTGTCACCCTTGTACGATTCGATAGCGCTGGGGAACTTGAAGTCATCCGGCCACGCCGCCTGCTGTAGGCCCGTGGAGAGTGGGGACTCCGGATCCACACGTCATAGCGGGACGCAGCTGGATGTGGGGGCGTCGCGGCTATCCGCCCTCTTCGGTGTGGGCTCCAACGCGACCACTGGCGGGGTCTGTTGGCTTCGAGCCTCCTGTATGTCCCGCACGGCCCTGCGGAGATCCATTAGCTCCCGCTGGAACACGTTGAGGGCCGCTAGCAGGGCGTTTTCCGCTGCGGACGCGGTGGGGATCGCCGGCACTCTGGCGATACGATCGAGCGATGGCAACCACGTCCCGCGTTCCCGGATTACCCGCCGCGCTGGCATGAAGGGCTCCGGAACCGGTGACGAAGCCCACGTTATCACCGGAGCCGCTCGTCGTTCCTATACTAGGTGGGAGGGCAGGCGCCGCGCCGGCATTACCAGCTCCGAACGCCTGAGCGGCGCTGCCGGCGGCCACCGCGGTACCTACGATGGGGTTACCTGCGACGCGTGTGGCGGTTTCGACAGTCGTCGAGGCGATGGTGGCAGGGTTAGTTGACGCGGCGATGGTGGCGGGGTCGGTCGTCGCGGCGACGGTGACGGGGTCGGCCGTCGCGGCGATGGTGGCGGGGTCGGTCGTCGTGCCATGAGCGCCGGTGCTGTCGGCCGCCACACTCGCATCGCCATCCATGCCTGCAACTACCGATGCCGGCTCGGTACCGACGCGATGCTTCGCCGCGTCCGCCTTCCTTTTTGCCGTCGTCGACGAAACTTTCTTTGGTATCATCCTCCTTCAGATCTGGAGGCTTATCCTTGTCGTCTCCACGGACGGCGCCAATTGTTGTGGTTACAGACCAAACAGAGAGAGTATGATAGTAGAGAGTTAGGTGAGTAATGGCTTAGGGTATTCCCCCTATGGCCTGTGCTGTATATATATATCCACATGGGGAGTGCTTTTACAATTATACCCTTACATCCAAGTATTCCCTACAAGGGCACTTATGTCATTACACATGTCCCATTCTAGGTCTTACATTCCTCTAACAGGCTTGCTGGGCTTAGGTGGGGGCCACCCCTACAACAAATATGTTAGCTCATCACGGACAACGCAAACGAATACGGGAAAAAAGAACCGGTAAAAAAGTTAAAAAAAGGCAAAAGTTTAGAAAAAAATGAAATTTATGAATAGTAAAAATAAGTTAAAAACTAGAAATTCAAGTCAAAATAAGTGGGGCGTAAGTAAAGCTATTGTGTATTGTTACGTGTGCTTGTTTAATTTCTATTTTCAAAAGCAAATAGACACCAAAACCTGCAATTACGAAACGTCTCAGTGTTTTTCCAAACACTATAATAAAACTGTGGTATTTACGAATTGAAGTATTTCGTGTCCAGGCCTCAGAACTGTAGATTTCACACACTATGGTTTTCAAATACTGCAACATCCAACCAAGCCCTAAACCGACCATACAGGGTTAGACTAGCAAGCATGTAAATGAAGTTACGACAAATAACGTGCTGGAAATTCATTAGAGCGGAGGACCGAGCTAAGTGGTGTTGGCGTGGTTGAACGTCTCGTCCGTTTGGGATCCATCCCCTTACTAGGGTAGTGTTTGGTTTGGGGTATATCCTGGGATGGGAGGGGACCAATCCATTTTTGGTGGTGTTTGGATTGGGGACTTGGTGGGATGGGTTGAACCTAAAAGAGAATATTCTGTTGAAATCAGGCTGAGTGGTACCTCAAAAACGAGCGAACCGAGCCAACCCATCTTCCCATCGCGAGCCAACCGCGCGCCCTCCATCGCCCGCACTCGCTGCCGCTTCCCATCTCCCCGCCGCTCGCGCCGCCCCATCGCTTCGCTGCTCCCATCGCCTCGCGCGCTTCTATCGCTCGCGCGCCGCCGCTTCCCCATCGCCGCGCCGCCCCATCTCCCAGCGCCTCCCCATCTCCCGCCGCTTCCCGTCTCCCGCGCGCGCCCCATCTCCCGGTGCGCTGGTCGCCATCGTTGCCGCCGTGCTCCGGCCGCCGCTGCCGCCGCCTCGCCGCCGTGCTCGGTCATCCTCTCGGCCTCCGCCCTGCGCGTCCTCCCGCCGTTCTCTCCATCGCCGCTTCCTCTCCGTGAGTATATGCAGCTATCCCACTCCATTCCTCCATCCAAACAAGAGGTGGGATCACTAGATCCCATTCTATCCCTTCATCCAAATAAAAAAAATGGGATTATTCCATCCCATATACCTCGAATGGAGCTATCCTATCCCACCAAATCCCGAATCGAAACAGACCCTAGAATAATTAGAGCTCCCGAGTCTGAAACCACTTCACCCTTTACAGAGGCTCGGCCTACGTCGCAGGCGAGACAACCGACAAGCCTCGTCCAAATTACGAGTTCCAATACTGCCCCTGAGGCTACGTTGACGTGAGAGGCACGTCCCGGGGCGGGTCCGATCTGATCTGACCGTAGATATCATTACACCTGTAGTGCTTGTGGACGGACAAGACTCTACCCTGACCGGCTGACCGGACAGGACAGAAGGCCGGCCGGCTCATCGCCAGCCGCTGCCGCAGTGTTGCACAAAACGGGCGCACAGGAGGTCGACGGAGCATGCCTGCGCGTGCGTGATAGAGATGACAGCCTCCACGTGGCGTGGTGTTGTGCCTGCCTGCCTGCCGGAGCTGCTGCGTCGGTGTGTCACGTGGACGCATTGACACGTCAGTTCGTCAGGAACGGATACGCATGGCGTCGGCATCGGCATCCCGATTTCGAATTCAACGCGGCGGATTCGCATGTCCCAGCGGCCTAGCTGTAATGAATGCACCAGCAGCAGCTACCGAGGAGAGCAAATGCAGGCGCGCCTACTTGCTGTCGCGCCCTGTCGGCGATATCAAACGCTCTCGCCATTTAGTGTTCGTACTCCACGCATGGGATTTTAGAGGGGCCCAAGGCGAAACTAGAAATAGGGGTCTTAATATAAATATTTAAATATAAATAAATAAATAAATATATATATATATATAATTTTACCAACAAACACTTAATTAAAGAAAAATTCATATCAAAGAGTTTATAGATATTACCTTAAAATTTCTTCTAACATTTCTAGATACGAAGTCATTGATGATGATATTGATATCAATCTCATCCAATAATTTCTTCTCAATAGTCAATACATAAAGTTGCCAAACCGTTTAACCTCTCTTGAGACATTGTTGACCTTAAATGATTCTTCAACAATTTCAACTTTGAAAAGCTTCTTTCAGCTGATGCCACAGTCACATGCATAGTAAATAAAATCCGGTAAGCAATAGAAATATTAGGATAACAATCCGCTTCTCTGACAAACTCAAAGATCTCCATAGCAGACATTGGTTTATCTCGATAAAGTCAATTGCATAACACTTAACTCGAAATTAGATCATTTAACTCAACATCGGAGGAACCATCTAGAGAGAAAGTTTCGCAAATTTTGTACAACATTCTTTTAATTCAATTCGATCCAATGACTTCAATGTTGTTGAACTCATTAAAAATCCAAATATACTTCCGAATGTTTGGAGTTCTTGAAATCTACTTTTCAATGAATTGATTGCCATATCAACCATAACAAAAAATAATTAACTTCAAATTCCTTCTCACTTGCAAACCGCTTCATCACAATCAATTTCATCAAACTGTTTCTTCCTAAGAACACGCCGCTTAATGAAAATGATGGCTCTACATTCATTTGAGCTGCAATATCTTTGGCAATGATCATACTCAAAGCAAACCCTTCATTTCTATAAGTATTAAAATATTTAACCATGCCTTTCATTTGTTGTATGTATATACTCTACATAGTATATAGGGACCCCTAAATTTTAAGGGCCCGGGGCGATCGTCCCCTCTCGCCCCTCAGGGCCGGCCCTAACTCCACGTGGTTTGGAACTACCGGTCAATGCGAAGTAAATGCACTACTAGGCTTTTTTTGCCAAGGAAATAAGAAACTGCGGAGCATCCAACAGAGGATGGGGGTCGGGATTGGAGATCGATGGTGTTTGCATTGCATTGCGTCGCAGGTCCAATCCAACTGACGGCCACCCAGGCTTGCTGCTGCTTGCCCAACCCGGTCAGCTCAGGTCAATCGTAGGACTCTTTTGGACTTTTTTTAGTGGTTTATAACTGAAAAGTATTGTAACTGATAGAGATTTATTTAACATAATTAAATTTAAAAAATTAAAAAATATGTTAGCCCATTACGTATAATACAAACAAATACGGGAAAAAAAAGAACCGGCAAAAAAGCTCAAAAAAAACCAAAAGTTCAGAAAAAGCCGGAATTTATGAATAGTGAAAAATAAGCCGAAAGCTAGAAGCTGAAGCCGAAAGAGCACAATTAAGTCCAAGCTTATGATTTATTTTACACTATATCTTTTGGCTTATTTTGCTAATTAAATATAAATAATAAAAAGAAATATATCATAGATAATACAAAAAAATTAAAAAAACCTTAAAAAAGATGAAAAACCAGAAGTCTCCCTGGCACCCACCATGTGGCAAGGCTGAATCCTCCCGAAAATCGCAGTTTCCCCAAGCACACAACCATCCAAGAACACACCTAGAAAAAGCCCTACGCTCCCCTCCCCTGCAAGGCTAAAGCTACAGGGGCAGAAACGTCTTTTCCTTACTACGTACCAGTGTGTATCACGTGAGTAGTACGTCGCGCCGCTGCTCCACCCCTCCGACCCGACCGAGACAAGACGTGGCACGAATCTCTGGCCATGATCCGACGGCGCGAGGTTTGCCCTCGACGTCACCTTGCCTCGTCGCCCCGGGCAGTATATATAACGCCCACACACCCCCACCGTGGCCGCACATCGATCCGCTCAGCGGCTGCTGATCACATCGTTCTCTTTTCCACTTGTGCGGGCGAGGAGGTATGGAGGGCAACGCCGGCGTGCGGAAGCGGGAGGGCGCCGCCGGCAGACAGCGGAAGAGGAGGCGCGGCGGGGGCAAGGCGGAGAAGGAGAAGGCCGTCGCGGCGGTGGTCGGTAGGGTGGCGGAGTGCGTACAGCAGGAGGTGGAGGACGACTACGAGGGCATCACGGAGGAGTCCATCGCCGAGGTCATGAGCTGGCTCGAGCTCGAGATCAAGCTCGCCTCGCCGCCCCAGCCAATCTCTTCGCAGGCTCCGTCGCCGGTGGTGGGGTACGTGACGGTGAAAGGGAGCGTGGAGAGCTGCGGGCCGTCCTTCTCGGGGTCGGCGTCGACGGTGATGGCCTCGGTGGACGTGCGGGCCGGCGCGCCGGCGCCTCCCGCGGTGCCGTGGCCGCGGCCTGGTGCGGCAGCGGCAGCGGCAGCGGCGTCGGAGGTGGCGGACGATGAGTGGGTGGCGCAGCTGCTGACAGATGGGCCCGGGGCGGAGGGGCATTACGGTGGCTAGGAGCCCGTTGGTAGTAGTAGTGTGCAGGCGTAGGTTCGTGGGATCCCAGGGTTAAGGGATTTGTACTTGCGTAGTAGTGACTGACTCGTGGGACCCCAGGGTTAAAGGGATTTGTACTTGCGTGTTATGACTGACTGGTGGGGCTATTCTGTGATGTACTTCTCGAATGGGACACCCGCTACTTGGCACTCGTTTCGTTGCTGTGCAGAAATTATGGGGGCAGGTTCTCCCTGTTCGAACCGGCTTTTGACTGATGATTATGATTTACGGTTTAAATATTTCAATTTTATCTGTTTATGACGTATAATATATATACGTTCCGATACGCGACAATACAGTATCAACAGAGTATCGACGAATTTCAACCAGAAAAAGAAAACAATACTCCGATACGACGTCGATACGCTATGATACGGTAACGATACATTGGCCCAATTAAATCCTGGCTCAATAGAAAAGACAACCCAAAGGCCCAATAGAGAGGCAACCGAAGGCCCGACCGTATGACCTACATACGGTCATATGGTCTCGAACCCCAGTCCCCAGCAACAAGCACCACTGTCGTGTCCCCTTCTCGGCGTCTCCTTGGTCGCCGCCACCGCCACCACTGTTGCCAGCGCCTCACTACCGCCGCCTCTCCCGCCGGCAACGCCTGGAGGTCTGCCGCCTCTCCCGCCAGCAGCGTCTGGAGATTCGCTGCCTCTTTCGCCACCAGCGCCTGGAGATTCGCCGCGCCCTCACTGTCGCCAGCGCCTGGAGATCCGCCGCCTCTCCCACCGCCAATCAGTCGCCTCTCCCACCGGCAGCGCCTGGAGATCCGCCACCTCTCTCGCCACCAGCGCCTGGAGATCTGCTGCGCCCTCCCCGCCGCCAGTGCTTGGAGATCTGTCGCGCCCAGTGCCTAGAGAACCGCCACCTCTCCCACCAACAGCGCCTGGAGATCCTCCGCCTCTCCCGCCAACAGCGCCCTCACTGTCGCCACTTGGCTCGCTAACCTCCAGCTTAGGTATTGTGCCTTTGCATTTTCTATGAAAAATGGCTCGCTAAGTTGCCGACCTTTAGGCTTTAGCTTTAGGTAATAGCAGATCATTTGACCTTGCCACCTCGGCTCCAGGTAATGGCAGAAGTCCAGACTCCAGAACTAATCAGTGATCACTCATGTTTGGCCCACACTTTTAATTTGAATAGTCGTTTGTACCATGAGTATATGACAATAGTATCATATAAAATCTCAATGTGAGATCTTTACATTTTGTGCTGAATTATTTTACAATTTTGTAATATATTTCTGATAGAGATGGCAAGTGGAAGTACTCCAATAGAGAGCACTGGTAGCGGTGGTAGTAGTGTCAATTCGTCTGTTGTTGGCAGTAGCGGAGAGAATGATAATAATAGACTTCCTTTGTGGAAACATATTAACATAATTGAGAAAACCGGTGGCAAGTCTGGTGGAAATGCAAAATCAGAATGTCGATATTCCTATCTTCTATCAACTATCAACCTATGTTATATTATGTTGCAAAGAATGTTATCTATTTGGCTACTTCGCCATGATCTGTTATTTAGTTATTCAATGTTCACTAATGCTTTTTTTTAGCTAAGATTTATCATGTACAATGTATAATGGCTAGGATGATCTTATTCTCATAAATAGGCCTACTTTAGTTCATCTGCACTATTTGATTACACTGTTTTATAGCGCAATTAGCACAAATAGTGCAATCAGAGAATATTGATGAACTAAAAGAGGCCGATTTTTGACATCGGGAGAGGCTTATCATAGATGGTTCTTAATTAGAATTGTCTGTGATGCAAACTATTACAGACGGTTCTAAACTAGAACCATCTGTAATAATAGATATCACAAACGGTTTCAACTACAAATCAGGAGTTGTTCTTTCATTCTGAACTGTGCTACATGAGGGAAAGGAGCACGGTCTTCCCTATCACACATCCTGAGAGACCATGTGGAGGTATCCCCATGTTGGTGATGAGTAATTGATGGTGGTTTAGTGAGTTTGAGTTTGTTTTTGGGTATTCTAGAATTGAGTATCGTTACTTGTGCTAATATGGATTATGCTGTTTCGTACGGTGCTATGTGACGGTTTGCTTGTCTGTGTGACTGCAGGACTTCGGAGCTAGGTCATGGTGAGGCGAGGAGGACCGGGACTAGGCAAGGGAGGTGTTGAGGTCCAGACGGTCGGTGATGCCGAAGATGATCGAGGCTGGTGAGGTGGTTGCGAGTCGGGAGACGAGGAACCGGAGATGGAGCTACCGGTGACGGACACGACAAGCGACGACGAGAGAACCGGGACTAGGCTCAGGGAGGAGTCGGAGGTCCAGAACGGTTGATGTTGGTTGCGGTCGTACGTGAAGGAACAGACCGGGACTAGGCTTAGGGAGGAGTTGAGGTCCAGTCGGTCAAAGGCGTCGGTTGCGGGAAGCTTCCGGAAAGGTGCTTGAGGGGCAAAATGGTATTTTGACTTAAGCAATGGAGGGGGAGGCAGATTTCCCTCCAAAAATCTGGTTTGACCACTTTTCCTCATTTGTGGTGTGAGGTTTGAGTGGGTGGAGTATGACACATCTTGATTTCCTTCTTTGGGGATGAGCCCTAGTGTTAAAAGGAGAAGGATGTGAGGCAAGAAGGTCATCCATTCAGGCATTCCTTGTGATTTCATTCTGTAGAGAGAGAGAGAGCTCATGAGTGGAAACAAGAATTGGAGTAAGTCTGTAGCATGCTTGAGCTTGAGCAGTAGGAGAGAAGTGAGCTATTGTGTGTGTTCTCAAGCATGTAGTGTAATCCCTTGTATCAATCATGTATGGGGACGTAGAACTCTTATTTGTAATCATTCATCACTGTTCCAATGAATACATTTGAGTTCTTTAGTGTTTCCAGTTCATTTTCAGGTTTCTGCTGTTCTCTGCCATTTTCCTCATTTTGATGTTTGGGCTGTTTCCTTGAGTTTGGAGTAGCAAAATGGAATACTCAGTGATGGGATGATATTTCTAGACCTTTTGGTCAGCTTGTTCCCTAGAGTTCATTGGAGAAAAATCAAAGATTCTATTTTGCCTTCTTCCTCTGTTTTATACTGTAGCTAGGGTTCCATGGCAAAGCAGGTTGGTTTTTGTGTTTCCCTTCATTTGATGACTTGATATTTGTGCTGCACTACCTTAAGATCATGTGTAGCTGAAATGCAAAAGCTCATGGGCAAAAGATTTAAGATTTGAGAGAAATCTGAAAATCAGTTCTTTCTCAATTCACTTTTTCAGATTTTTGCTCAACCCTTGATTTCTTACTCTTTATGTGAGTTATTTTGATTCTTAGGGTCTTTTCTCTATTTGATTCAAGTTCCTCCTCTGTTGGTTTGGTAAGCTCTCAAGATTTCATGGAATTACATTAAAATGGCCAAAGCCTGAAGTTTCAGCTTTTATTTCTGCTTGCTGCCTGCACTTCTCTCGGGAGCCGGTTTGACCGGACCCCTCATGGCGGTCAGACCGCACCTGAGTTGGCGGTCAGACCGGCATGAAGTGGGCGGTCCAACCGGCGTTGAAAAGGCGGTCTGACCGGCCCATCAACACCGGTCAGACCGGCCTACTCCTGTCACCTCTGTTATTTCATGTGTCTCTGTTATTTCATGTGTTGTGCTGGCCACTGTGTTTTCCCTGTGGTATTTCTTCCCGCTGTCACTTCTACGTCATGAATTTCCAGTGAGTTCATGAATCATCTTCATAGCTCCTTATAGCTAGTGGAGGAGGTTTCATCGCGGATACTTTTGAGGGGTTATTTTTTAAAGAGGCTCCATTCACCCCCCTCTGTTGCCATTTCCGATCCTACAATTGGTATCAGAGCCAGGTTAGCTCTTTTCAATAGATCTTAACCGGTCTGTGAGCTATGGCAACCGATAAGTATTCCACCAAGCCCCTGATCTTCGATGGGATGGACTATCCCTTTTGAAAGAGTCGGATGGAGACCTATATTCAGGCTCAGAGCTATGCGATTTGGCGCAAGGTCAAAGTTCGCTTTGCTGTTCCTGCCGATGAAAACATCAATGCCGGAAATATGGCTGATATTGAGGCAAATGCTAAGGCAAGGAACATCATCATCCAAGGTTTGAGTCGAAACGAGTTTGATCGCATTTCTCATCTTTCATTGGCCTTTGATATTTGGGAGACCCTCGATGCTTACCATGAGGGCACCACCCAAATAAAAACGATGCAACGACAGACCAGTTCAAGCGAGATTACAACAAGTTTGAAATGCTGTTGGAGAGTCCTTGATGAGTGCTTTGCGAGATTTCATAAGATTTTGAGCAACCTCCGAGCGGTTGGTCTCACATACCCGACTCGGACAACGCCACAAATGCTTTCGGCCTTGGATTTGCGTGTGTGGGAGATGAAGGTGACCACCATCAAGGATACCACGGACCTCTCGACTTTGACTCTTGATGCGTTGTACTCACGCCTCAAGACTCACGAGATTGACATTGTCTCTCGCAAGTCGAAGTCACAATCGATGGCGTTGGTCACCGATCCATCCCCTTCTTGTTCTTCGTTGACACTCTCTCGGGTTTCTCCTTAGCCGCTGTGTGATATTGATGATGAGCATCTAGATCAGCTTTGAGACCTAACTAGCTCTCTTGGCCGAAAATTTTCTCATGCTTACAAGAGGGCTAGAGAGAGAAAGAGAGGAGGACGAGTGATTTGCTTCGAGTGTGGTGGCCCCAACCACATTCGCAACCGCCCCAAGCCGAGGGCAAAACGACGCGTCGCGGTTCGAGTAAGAACGTCTACACCGACAAGAACCGCTTCAAGAAGACCGCAAGCAAAGGGAAGAAGTTCCGCAACCTTGGCAAAGCCAAGAAGCTCTTCCATCGTGTCCTCACCGCCTTCGACGACCTCGACCTTAGCGAGGTGGAGGGGTGGAGTGACGACGATGGGAAGGACGAGCAAGATCCCAAGGATGGCGAGGACTTCAGCGGCATGTGCTTCATGGCCCTTGAGGGTGAGATCAGCGACGTCAGCGACAGCGAGCTCTACTCCGACTCTGATGAGGTATACCCCTCCTATGATCAACTTAATGAAACTTTTCTTAAGCTAGGAGGATTTCATGCTAGATCTAGAGCTAGGTGTAGCGAGTTAGAAAAGGAAGTAGAGAGATTGTCATGGGAGCTTACTTCACTTATATCTGCTCCCTCCCGTGACGATTGTGATACATGCTGTGCTTTGCTTGGTGACATGGAGAAATTAAGGACATCACATGATAGTTTATCTTCTGAGCTTGATATGCTTAAGGTGGAGAATGTTAGTCTTTTAGCCGAATTAGAGATGAGTAGGACTGCTATTATTTCATCTTCTATTGTTGAGACTACTTCTTGCACCTCATGTGAGAACAAGGAGAATGCCTTTAGAGGTCTTTATACCATGCTTCTCGATCTGCCCGAGACTTGTGAAAACTGTAATAATTTAAAGATGAACCTAAAACGGACAGATCATAAAATCGCTGAATTATAAGCTTTTCTACTTGAGCCTATTGCTTCATGTGTGAATTGTCCTAAACTGAATGCTGAGCTTGAGGCTGTCTCTAAGCAGTTTCAAGAATTAGTTGATGACAATAACAAATTGGCTAAGTTTGCTTCTAAGGACCCTGTTAGCTCACCATGCAACAATTGTAACAAACTAAAATATGACTTCATTACATTGGATGAAAAATGTGTGAAGCTAACTAATGACCTTCTAGAGAAGCCACCATCTGCTTGTAATGTGTGTGCTGGTGTTGGGAAGGAGCCTGAGGGTAAGGTAGAGACGCCTAGCGACGTGGACCAATTGGCTAGCAGTAGGACTGTTGAAAGCATCTAGGCCCCTCAAAATGATTTTGGTAATTAATGAAATTATGTGAATATGGGACTAACGTGTTTTATGAGCATGCTATGGGTTAGTCTACTTATGAGCGACAAGATGCAAGCCAAAGGATATCTATGAAGGCCAAATTGGTTCAAGACAAAGGTATACTTAGCATAGGATCCTTTTTGAATTTTACCGGTCTTAGGTGAATGGTGGAAGACCGGATTATAGGATAGATGATCGTACCATCAAGAGGGATCTTGGCAAGTAGCTTGAAAACATCCTTCTTGTGCCATATGGATCAACATTAGAAACTTGCATCCAACAAAAATTAGTTTTAAAACAAAATCTATGCTCTGTCTGGAAGGGCGGTAGTACCGCAGTTTTGAACGTCGGAACTACCGGAGAGCGGAAGATCCGTTTCTTGAGCGGATCAATTTTTCCAGAGAGCACCCGCGGATGCACTTGAGCTTTTGCGGAAGCGGAAGTACCGGCCACTTGAACGCCGGAACAACCGCACCGAGCGGTAGTACCGCATTATGGAGTGGTACTTCCGGAGTCCGGAAGATCCGGAGGGAGAGCGGATTGATTTTTCCAGAGAGCACCCTCCGGATGAAGTCTGGATTTTCCTGGAGCGGAAGTACCGGCGATTTCAACGCTGGAATTCCGCTGACCAGAGCGGTACTTCCGGAGTCCGGAAGATCCGGCCCTAAGAGCGGATCAATTTTTCCAGAGAGCGCCAAACTTTGGGACCTTTTGGAGTTTGGCTGGAGCGGTAGTACCGCGCCGACTTTGCGGAACTACCGGAGAGCGGTAGTACCGCAAATATCAACAGCGGTAGTACCGCGCCGCTAAATCCAACGATCATTGCAGAGCTCTGACATAGCCGTTTTGGCGCGAAGATTTGTTAGCGGTAGTACCGGCCCCTGGGGGCGGTAGTACCACTCGACCAAAATTTTTTCTGAAAATTGTGTCAAACGGCTACTTTTAGTTGGTGGAGGCCATAAATACCCCAACCACTGCACATGGGCTATGGTTAGAGACTTATTGCATATTTCTTGAGCCCAAGAGCATTCATTCCACCCACTTTCTCTCATTGAGCATTAAATTGAGGTGGTTTTGCAATTAGTGCAAGAATTTCAATTGTTGATCCACTTAGCATAAGAATTGCATTCAAGTGAAGCCCAAGGTCTATTACTCCCACATGTCTTATGGTAAAAGGGGAGAAGGTAAAAACTCTAGACGACAATGAGTCTTCTTATGATGATTTGATGGACATGTTAGTAGAATTAAATGAATTTCTTGGAAAAGAGAAATCAAAATTTAAGGTTTTGAAGAGGGAGCATATATCTCTTCAAAAATCATATGAAGAGCTAAAGGAAGCTCATGACTTGTTTCTCCAAGAAAATCAAAAGAAGTCTAGTACTAGCATTGGTATATCTTGTAATATTTTGAATGAGATGTCTAGTATAGAAAAATCAACATCTAGCATGTCAACCTCTTGTGATGATTTACTTTCTATGCCATGCTCATCTAATGTTGATTCATATAATGCCTTATCTCATGTTCATAATAATGCGCTAGAAAATGAAAACAAAAATATAAAAGAACAAGTGCTAAAATTAAACAAAAGCTTAGTGAGAGCTTACAAGGGAAAAGATACCCTTGATAAGTTGCTAAGCGGGCAAAGATGTTCTTTTAACAAGGAAGGACTTGGGTACATTCCCAAAAAAGGTAAGAAGCCGGCATACAAATCTCCAAGGTTTGTAAATGAGAATGGTAAGTATTGTACAAAATGCCGGAATATAGGACATGTGGTAAATGATTGTTCTAAAAACAACATGCATTCCATTGGCTTATATGATTCTTGCTATATACTTAAAAAATCTAAGATGGAAATGTAATTGTTCATTTTATTGGCACCTCAATTTTGGGTGCTAAAAAGAAATCCATTTGGGTGCCCAAAACCTTGGTTACTAACCTCCAAGGACCCAAACAAATTTGGGTACCTAAAAAGGCTTGATTTTCTTTTGTAGGTAAATTACAAAACCGGTGTAAGGCATTGGGTGTTGGATAGTGGATGCACTCAACACATGACCGGAGACCAGAAAATGTTCACAACATTTGAGAGCGGAAGCAATGAAAGAATCACCTTTGGAGACAATAGCAAAGGGAAGGTACTTGGTTTGGGTAAAATTGCTATATGCAATGATCTTTCCATCTCTAATGTATCCTTAGTTGAAACATTAAATTTTAACTTGCTATCCGTTGCTCAACTATGTGATTTAGGATTAACATGTTCATTCTCTAAAGAAAATGTAACTATCTCAAAAGAAAATAGTAATGAACTTGTTTTCAAAGGCTTTAGATTTGGAAATCTTTATTTGGTAGATTTTACTTCAAATGATGTATGCTTAAAAACTTGTTTAATTGCAAAAAGCTCTTTGGGTTGGTTATGGCATAGGAGGCTAGGTTATGTGGGTATGGTGCAACTTAAAAAGCTTTTCAAACATGACTTAGTTGTTGGCTTGAAGGATGTGAAGTTTGAGAAAAATCGACTTTGTAGTGCTTGTCAAGCCGGAAAGCAAGTCGCTAGTTCTCATCCTTCCAAAAGTATCATGTCAACCTCTAGGCCATTGGAGCTCTTACATATGGATTTGTTTGGGCCAACAACCTATAAGAGCATCAGGGAAAATAGCTATTGTTTAGTCATTGTGAATGATTACTCTAGATACACATGGGTCTTCTTCCTAAATGACAAAAGTGAAACCTCCGGGATTTTCAAAAGTTTTTCAAAAAGGGCTCAAAATGAATTTGATTTTAAAATAAAGAAAATTAGGAGTGACAATGGTTCCGAGTTCAAAAATACAAAAGTTGAAGATTTTTGTGATGAACTTGGAATAAAGCACGAACTTTCCACAACCTACACTCCGGAGCAAAATAGAGTTGTAGAAAGGAAAAATCGCACATTAATTGAAATGGCTAGGACAATGCTTGATGAGTATAATACCTCCGATAAATTTTGGGCGGAAGCTATTAACACCGCTTGTCATGCCATAAATCACCTTTACTTACATCAACTTTTGAAAAAGACCTCCTATGAGCTTCTCATTGGAAGAAAACCGAACATTTCCTACTTTAGAGTATTTGGTTGCAAATGCTACATTCTAAGAAAGGGTGTTCGGCTCTCTAAATTTCAAAGTCGTTGTGACGAATGTTTCCTTTTAGGTTATTCTTCAAATAGCAAAGCATATAGAGTTTATAACAAAAATTCGGGTTTAGTTGAAGAATCATGTGATGTACAATTCGATGAAACTAATGGCTCTCAAGAGGAGCAAGAAAATTTGGATGATGTAGGTGATGAAGGATTGCGCAAAGCTATGGAAAACATGCAAATTGGAGACATCAAGCCAAAGGAAGATCCATCTTCACCAAGCTCATCAAGACAAGTAGAGCCACCCACATCGTCTACTCCAAGCAATATTCAAGTTGTTGAAGATGAGCAAAAGGATCAACAACAAAACAACCTCAAGATTCACAATGCAATTGCCAAGGATCATCCAATAGATCAAATATTGGGTGACGTGAGTAAGGGTGTTCAAACTCGCTCTAGAGTAGCTTCATTTTGCGAATATTACTCTTTTGTTTCTTCTCTTGAGCCTAAACTTGTAGATGAAGCTCTAGATGACCCTGATTGGGTTAATGCCATGCATGAAGAATTAAACAATTTCACACAAAATACAGTATGGACCTTGGTGGAGAGACCCGAAGAGCATAATGTGATTGGCACTAAATGGGTCTTTCGAAATAAACAAGATGAGAACGGCGTTGTGGTAAGAAACAAAGCAAGGTTAGTAGCTCAAGGGTATACTCAAGTCGAAGGGTTAGATTATGATGAGACATTTGCACCCGTTGCTAGACTTGAGTCAATTAGAATCTTGCTTGCTTTTGCATCTAGTTTTGATATTAAATTATTTCAAATGGATGTTAAAAGTGCATTCTTGAATGGAACAATCTCCGAACTTGTATATGTTGAACAACCTCCGGGGTTCGAAGATCCTAAATATCCTAATCATATTTATAAACTTTCAAAGGTGTTATATGGTTTAAAACAAGCTCCTAGAGCTTGGTATGAACGCCTTAAAAATTTCCTTGTTTCGAAGGGATTTAAAATTGGTAAAGTAGATACAACCTTATTCACAAAAATCATTGGTGATGATTTCTTTGTTTGCCAAATTTATGTTGATGACATTATATTTGGTTCTACTAACCAAGATTTTTGCAAAGAATTTGGTGATATGATGTCTAGGGAATTTGAGATGTCCATGATAGGAGAATTAAGCTATTTTCTTGGACTCCAAATCAAGCAACACAAAGATGGGACATTTATAAGCCAAACAAAGTATACTAAAGACCTCTTCAAAAAGTTTGGCATGGAAGATGCAAAACCCATCAAGACACCAATGGCAACCAACGGGCATCTAGATCTCGACGAATGAGGTAAGTCGGTAGATTCAAAGCCTTATAGATCCATGATTGGTAGCTTGCTTTATCTTACCGCATCTAGGCCCGATATCATGTTTAGTGTATGCATGTGTGCTCGCTTTTAAGCTTCACCAAAGGAGTGTTATTTAAAAGCCGTAAAGAGAATCTTGAGATATTTGAAACACTCCCAAAATATAGGACTTTGGTATCCCAAAGGTGCTAAGTTTGAATTGATTGGATATTCGGATTTTGATTATGCGGGTTGCAAAGTAGATAGAAAAAACACTTCGGGAAGTTGTCAATTCCTAGGTAGATCATTAGTGTCTTGGTCCTTAAAGAAACAAAACTCTGTAGCACTCTCAACCGCCGAAGCCGAATATGTATCCGTCGGGAGTTGTTGTGCTCAATTATTATGGATGAGGCAAACATTGTTGGATTATGGAATAGATTTTGATAGAGTGCCTCTATTGTGTGATAATGAATGTACTGTGAAAATTTCCAATAATCCCATCCAACACTCAAGAACTAAGCATATAGATATTCGCCACCATTTCTTGAGGGACCATGTTAGCATGGGAGATATTTGCATTAGCCACATCCGGATCGAAGATCAATTAGCGGATATATTCACCAAGCCATTAGATGAAAACCGCATTTGCAAACTTAGGAGTGAATTAAATGTCTTGGATTACTCAAATGTTGCATAAAATTATGGCAAATTTAAATGTATGCTCATTTGAGGAAGCTTGAAAAGTTGCTTGCAATTGTGCTTTTGTGCCAAAGCTTTTGATTTTAAAAGGGAAAGGAAAAATTATTTAAAGATAATATTTTGTTCTATTTAATGCATAATGATCCTTAAAGATTTTAATTGAGTGCAAAAACTAGGGATCATTTGCATCTATTCTCTTAAAATTCCAACACTGCGAAGTTCCAGAAAAATCGGGACTACCGCTGTCTCCTGCGGTACTTTCGGGAAATGGTACTTCCAGCCGAGGAAGCGGTACTACCGCTCTGAGCGGTACTACCGGCCGGATCTGCGGTACTACCGGACCTGCATTTAAGGGGGAGCAACTGCCTGCGCCCAAGGGTTTTCCTCTGTTCGACCCCACTTTTTCCCCCTCTCTGGTACTTCCTCTCCTCCTCCGCCCGTGCCTGTACTCCTCCTCACCTCTCTCTCTCTCGCACACAAAAGGATCCACCAAAACCGCACTTTAGATCCACAAATCTAGCGGTGATTTCTTCGTTTCTTCGACTCAAATCAACTCCCCAGGGTTCAACTCCTCCGATCCACAAGGTATTCCGGATCAAAAATCTCTTTTTGATCTTCATTTCTTGAACCCTAGGTCATGGTATAGGTTGAATCAAAATGTAGTTGTTTTTTCTATCTAATTCTAGGGAAAATGAGTATATTTGGTGTTTAAAGGTATCTACAAATCTATTCCATGGATTCAATCCAACAAAACACCAAATAATCCATTCACATTTCCAAAACCCTATAATCTGCCAGGAAGCGGAACTACGCATGTGCAAAGCAGATTATCACTGAGCGGTACTACCGGCCCAGAACGGCGGTACTACCGGATTTCCTGACAGTGCAGCAAATTCATTTCATTTCTCTTCAATCTAACTTGGTCTATTTCCTTTTATTCTCATGATCCTTTCTTCTTGTTTCTAGATGCCTAGAACAAGAGCCGCTAGCAGAAAATCATATGCTTCATGGGATTCTTCAGGCATTCCTTCACTTCCATCCCCTGAGGCGGTCCAAAAGGCAGCTCAGGAAAAAGGAAAAGCGCCTGCACCTGAGCCTGAGTTCGACTCCGGATCTGAGACAGAGTCTGAGCAGCCACAGCCTGCGAGCTCTCCCATGGAAGAATCTGAGGAAGACTTGGCTGACAGGGAAGATCTTGAGATAGATCTCAAGAAGATCACCCGACGAGTACGCGGACTTCACATCGAAACCAATATGAGCTACCCTCCAACTCCATCAATCCCAAGTTTCACACCAGATTCTAGGAGAAGATCTTTGATGAGATGTATGGACCAGATCGCCGGCTTGCGAGATCACAAGCACGTTGGATCGGGATCATATTGACAACATTGATAAGTATGATGGGACTTTCAGGCTATTCCGGGGAAGCGGTATTCATCAGCTTGTGGCCAAGGGATGTGATTACAATGAAGAATTTATTCGTCAGTTTTATGCTACTGTGCATGTTACTCCAGACCGTGAGCATATGACATGGATGACAGTATGCACAAGACTAGAGGCCACCAAGAATGAATTTGAGATAGCGTTAGGAGCGGAGCTAAGTGCTTTTGAGAAGGTTTATGACAAGCCCGCTCTTGACATTCATGCCATGTATCCTTACTACAACACTGAAGAAAAATATGTGCTTGGCAAGAATGTTGGACTGCTTCCCATTCCTAGCCTGGTCAACCGTATCATCAATCATACTATTCTTCCAAAAGGCGGCAACTATGATGCTATTCGAGGTCACGCCTGGAATATCATAGACTATATTATGAAGGGGGAGAAGTTCGATGTTGTTGATGTTATCATGAGGGAGATAGTATCTTCCAAAAATGATCGCAACAAGCGCATCAATTATGCGCCCTACATCATGGCATTGATTGATACCAAGTTTCATTATCGCGGAGGACGTGGTGGAGTGCATAAGCCTTACAAGCCCAGACCAGAGGCTCCCATACCTACAGCTGTGAGAGCTAGACAGGCAGCCACAGGAGCTGGATCATCCTCAGCAGCAGCAGCCTCAGCAGGTGCAGGAGCAGCCGCACCACAAGAGTCTGGCCAGCCCTCTCTCTCTCAGGTGTACTCTTCCATGCTTGAGGGGTTCTCCACCCTCAACTCGCGTCTGGACTCCATTGATAGCAGATTGACGTCTCTAGATGGTTGAGTTGCAGCTCTGGAGCACCCTCCATCGCCTCGTCGCTACACTCGTCGCCGTACCTCTCAGGATTGATCTCTTTTTGGTACTTGATGCCAAAGGGGGAGAAGACAGTAGTAGTAGCTTGGGGCTTTCTTATGGGACTTATGGGGCTATATCTCTTTATTATTGTTTTTGGTTGATTGTAATGAACCTATGGTTGCTTGATGGTCGCTTGACGTAATGAACTCGTTTTATCTTCTGAACTTATGGATGTAATGAACCGTTATGGTCATAAATGCTTATGCTAATATCTGTTGCTTAAATGTTAAATTACTTTCTCGTTATGATATCTCTTTGTCCTGTGCATCTTGTATGAAATATCATATTTTTATCTATGCACATGTTTAGGGGGAGTTATCTCCCCTCTTGGACTTTAAAATGGAGTTAGTTCATTTTATATCTTCTCGAGTTTTATTGCAAAGAACTTCTCTCATTTAAAGTCAATATGGAATATACAATTTGTTATCAAACAATTTGATATATTCAAAACATTTATCTCTCATATAACTTGGGTTGTCATCAATTACCAAAAAGGGGGAGATTGAAAGCATCTAGGCCCCTAAAAATGGTTTTGGTAATTAATGAAATTATGTGAATATGGGACTAACGTGTTTTATGAGCATGCTATGGGTTAGTCTACTTATGAGTGACAAGATGCAAGCCAAAGGATATCTATGAAGACCAAATTGGCTCAAGACAAAGGTATACTTAGCATAGGATTCCTTTTGAATTTTACCGGTCTTAGGTGAATGGTGAAAGACCAGATTATAGGATAGACGATCGTACCATCAAGAGTGATCTTGGCAAGTAGCTTGAAAACATCCTTCTTGTGCCATATGGATCAACATTAGAAACTTGCATCCATCAAAAATCAGTTTTAAAACAAAATCTGTGCTCTGTCTAGAAGGGCGGTAGTATCGTAGTTTTGAACATCGGAACTACCGGAGAGCGGTAGTTCCGCGCCCAAATGCGGTAGTACCGGCGAGCGGAAGATCCGTTTCTTGAGCGGATCAATTTTTCCAGAGAGCACCCGCGGATGCACTTGAGCTTTTGCGGAAACGGAAGTACCGACCACTTGAACGCCGGAACTACCGCACCGAGCGGTAGTACCACATTATGGAGCGGCACTTCCGGAGTCCGGAAGATCCGGAGGGAGAGCGGATTGATTTTTCCAGAGAGCACCCTCCGGATGAAGTCTGGATTTTCCTGGAGCGGAAGTACCGGCGATTTCAACGCCGGAACTACCGCTGCAGCGTAGTTCCGTGACGAGCGGTACTTCCGGAGTCCGGAAGATCCGACCCTAAGAGCGGATCAATTTTTCCAGAGAGCACCAAAATTTGGGACCTTTTGGAGTTTGGCTGGAGCGGTAGTACTGCACCGACTTTGTGGAACTACCGGAGAGCGGTAGTACCGCAAATATCAACGGCGGTAGTACCGCGCCGCCAAATCCAATGGTCACTGCAGAGCTCTGACATAGCCGTTCTGGCGCGAAGATTTGTTAGCGGTAGTACCGGCCCCTGGGGGCGGTAGTACCACTCGACCAGAATGTATTCTGGAAATTGTGTGAAACGGCTAGGTTTGGTTGGTGGAGGCTACAAATACCCCCACCACTGCACATGGGCTATGGTTAGAGACTCATTGCATATTCCTTGAGCCCAAGAGCATTCATTCCACCCACTTTCTCTCATTGAGCATTAAATTGAGGTGGTTTTGCAATTAGTGCAAGAATTTCAATTGTTGATCCACTTAGCACAAGAATTGATTCAAGTGAAGCCCAAGGTCTATTACTCTTAGTGCTTGCCGGCACTTGGACGATCGGGCAAAGTTTGGCTTGGAGATCTTCTCAAGAAGCTTGTGAGAAGACCCGCAATTTGTTAAGGTTGGAGCTCACCTACCCGGAGCGGGGAAGAGCTACATTAGTGATCGAGGTGTTTGGCTCAATTCGTGGAGCCGGTCCGATTCGTCCGGGCTAACCTCAACGTGGACTAGGGGAAACCGGCAAGTTTCCGATCACCACGGTAAAACATCGGTTGTGTTCTTTTGTTCTTAGCTCTTACTTATTTATATCTTTGTGATCATTTGATTGTTTAGAGCTAAGTTTGCTATATTGTTAAGTAGAATTGCATAGGATTAATTGCTTTACATTCTTGTCATTTAAATTGTAAAGAATTAATCAAGTGAACAAGAAAAATTTAATAACCTCCTATTCACGCCCCCTCTAGTCGGTATCCTTGATCCTACAACTGTCCCTTCTGAGTCGGCTGTGCATGCACAAGCCATTCGTTTCTCTGCTATTGGTTCTTCTTCTTCTACTCCCTTACCTTCTGCTGTCTCTCCTTCCCCTGCTCTTCTTGCGCCTCTCTCTTTCGGGAGTGTCAGTATCTTATGAACACTCTCGAGAGGTTTGTAGGAGGCAAGAAGAAGCTTAATCTTATTCTAGACCAATCAAAGATTTGCAAATTCAATCAAGGTCTAGGATACAATTTTTATGAGGATATGAGGAAGCATCCACTCGCTGTTCTTAGACCCTTAGCAGCGGGTGTGATCGAGATAGAGCCCAGATCTAAGAAAGTGTAATTTAAATCAGCGGGCTTTGTCCAAGGGATTTCTGACAGCAAGGTGATTCCACCTGTTGCTTCGACCTCTCAGAAGGCGAAGCCTCATCATGCTACTTCTACCTCTCAGAAGGTGAAGTACCATTGTACCTTCTGTCAGAAGGATGAACACTTGGTCGATCGATGCTTCAGGCGCGCCAAGATCGCGTGTAGAGACCGTGTTGAGACTCTTAGGCGTATTCAGGGTCATCCCCAGACCTTGAGTGCACCTAAGACCAACACGAGATCTAGGACTGTCCAGCTTGATGGATTTGGGCAGCATCGAGGACTTGGTTTCACTGAGTTGTCTGGTTTTCGTCCTCGATATGCCCCTGGTCGTGACTTCCGCCGTTCTAAGGGTAGATCTCATTTCCCCCGTTGAGATGGCTACCCGCAGCGAGCTCAGCATGTTGTTGGTGCTTCGACTCGCTCCCCCATAGCAGTCGGACCCAACAACAGCTTCAGGTCTGCACATAGACCTTCTGCTTCTTTGAGCGACAGAGAGCGTAGGGTAGATAGAGGTCAGTCGTGTGTGGCTACTTCTTCTATTCCACGTGTTACTCAGTATTGGGTGCCAAAATCACTCTTGATTTATCCCATTACTGAGACTTTACTCTCTGTTTGACTCAAGTTCGCCGGGCTGGGAAGGGAAAGGTTTGGCTTGTGGACTCCGGTTGTTCTCGACATATGACCGGAGACTCTCGTTGGTTCTCTTCCCTAGCCCGTCTCTCAGCTTTGGAGATGCTTCGTCTGGGCGCATCATCGCGAAAGGTACTGTGCGCGTTAATGATTCTTTTATTTTGAAAGATGTTGCCTTGGTTAGTAAGCTGCAGTACAATTTGCTTTCGCTCTCACCACTCGATGACGGTTATGAGGTGAGCTTCAAGAAAAACAATTGTGAAATTCTTGATTCTTCGGGTAGTCTGGTTTGCGGGATTTCTCGTTATGGGAGGATCTTTCGTGCTGATTTTGTTGAGTCTTCTGGTGATCCTCTCAGGTGTTTAGTTGCTTTTGAGTCCCGCGACCTTACTTTCTGGCATAGGAGACTTGGTCATATTAGATTTGACCATTTGACCCGAGTTAACGACCACGATCTCATTTGTGGTCTTCCGAACTCAAGATGGTCAAAGATCTTGTTTGTGCTCCATACCGGCACAACAAGATGGTTGCCGCTTCTCACCCTTCGGTCACAGTGACTATGACCGATGCACCGGGATAGCTACTCCATATGGACACAGTTGGACCAACTCGAGTGTAGTCAGCAGGAGGGAAGTTGTATGTCCTTGTCGTGGTCGATGACTTCTTGAGGTATTCTTGGGTGTTTTTCTTGGCCTCAAAGGATGAGACGTATACCCACTTTCGGGGTTTGTTTAGTAAGCTTTCTGTTAAGCTCCCGGGTGCTTTACGAGCGATCCGCAGTGATAATGGCACGGAGTTCAAGAATTCTTACTTTGAGAGGTTTTGCGGTGAGACCAGTGTAGAGCACCAGTTTGCTTCTCCATACGTCCCTCAGCAGAATGGCGTTGTGGAGAAGAAGAACTGTACCCTGGTTGAGATGGCCAGGACGATGCTTGATGAGTACTCTACACCGAGGAAGTTTTGGGCTGAGGCTATAGCCATCGCGTGCCATGTTTCGAATCGAGTTTTTTCAGGGCACACTTGCATCGCACCTCTTATGAGTTGAGATATGGGTGAAAGCCCAGTGTGTCTCATTTTCGTGTGTTTGGATGCAAGTGTTTTATCTTGAAGTCCGGGAACCTGGATAAGTTCGAGTCACGTTCTTGTGATGGGATCTTTCTAGGTTACTCACCTTCTTCGCGGGCTTATAGGGTCTGGAACTGCGAGTCTAGTAAAATGGTAGAGACCTGTGAGGTGACCTTTGACGAGACCAGTCCGAGGACTAGGCCTGATATCTCAGGTTCTTTAGAGCAGTCTGAGACTATTTTGTGGATGATGAGGACGATGGAGATGAGGGTTGTCTACCCGATCCAGTTCCTCATCCTCCACGCCCTGAGGTGCCTTCTTCCACCGCTCCTCGGGGAGATCAGCCCATGCCTTCTGCTTCCTCTGGAGCTAGTGGCTCTGTTCCTACCTGTTCAACTCATGAGGTAGAGACCACTTCTTCATCTCATTCTGGACCTCCCCGAAACATCCAAAAAGACCATCCTTCTGAGCAGATTATTGGAGACCTTTTTGAGCGTGTCACACGCTCAAAGTCTGGACTGTCTCAGTTCTGTCTCCATTCTACCTTCATTGCCTCATTTGAGCCCAAAGATGTTAGTCATGTACTATCTGATGAGTCTTGGGTCAATGCCATGCATGAGGAATTAGAGAATTTCGAGAGAAACAATGTCTGGTCGCTTGTTGAGCCCCCTCGAGGTCACAATGTTATTGGGACTAATTGGGTGTTCAAGAACAAGCAGAGTGAGGGTGGGGTGGTTGTTCGAAACAAGGCTAGACTGGTAGCTCAGGGCTTCTCCCAAGTTGAGGGTCTAGATTTTGAGGAGACCTTTGCCCCTGTAGCTAGACTTGAGGCCATTAGAATCCTGCTTGCCTTTGCAGCTTCTAAGGATTTCAAGCTCTACCAGATGGACGTCAAGAGTGCCTTCCTCAATGGCTTTATTGAGGAAGAAGTCTATGTCCGTCAGCCTCCAGGTTTCGAGAACCCCAAATACCCAACCATGTGTACAAGCTTTTCAAAGCTTTGTATGGACTTAAGTAGGCCCCTAGAGCTTGGTTTGAGAGGTTTAAGTCCTATTTGCTTAGTCATAGTTTTGAGATGGGTAAAGTTGATAAGACTTTGTTCGTTCACCGGCATGGCACTGATCTTCTGCTCGTCCAGATTTATGTGGATGACATTATTTTTGGCGGCTCTTCTCATGCTCTCGTTTCACAGTTCTCGGATGTCATGAGCACCGAGTTTGAGATAAGCATGATGGGTGAGTTGACCTTCTTCCTTGGCTTCCAGATCAAGCAGACTCGGGAGGGTACTTTCTTGCATCAGAGAAAGTACACTCGTGATCTTCTGAGGCGCTTTGACATGAGTGATGGTAAGCCAGTGTCGACTCCCATGGCTTCTACAGCTTCACTTGACCCAGATGAGGATGGCGAGCCAGTTGATCAGAAAGAGTACAAAAGCATGATCAGCTCCCTCTTGTACCTCACTGCCTCGAGACCGGACATACATTTTTCTGTGTTTCTTTGTACTCGGTTTCAGGCTTCTCCTCGCGTATCTCACCGCCAGGCGGTGAAGCATATTCTTTGGTACCTTCGAGCTACCATTGACTATGGTATCTGGTACTCTTCCTCTTCCTGTCTTTCCTCAGAGCCTTCTGACGCAGACTTTGTTTGTAGGATAGATAGGAAGAGCACTTCTGGCACCTGCCAATTCATTGACACTTCTCTTGTCTCTTGGTCCTCTAGGAAGCAGTCCGGAGTTGCACAGTCCACCGCAGAGGCCGAGTACGTTGCCACAGCCAGTTGTTGTAGCCAGGTACTTTGGATGGCTTCGACCCTGCGTGACTTTGGGTTAGTTATAGACAGTGTTCCACTCTTTTGTGATAACACTAGTGCCATTAACATTGCTAAGAACCCAGTGCAGCATTCTCGGACCAAGCAAATTGATATTCGTTATCACTTCCTTAGAGACCATGTGGAGAAGGGTGACATAGTGCTCCAGTTTGTGGAGAGTGACCACCAGTTGGCTGATATCTTCACCAAGCCTTTGGATAGCTCTAGGTTTTTAGCTCTGCGGGGAGAGCTTGGGGTGGTTTGTCCTTATGGACTGTAGTGAGGGGGAGTTTCTGAGCTTTACTGCTGTATCTTGTATATTATGCTCCTGTTCTCATTTCTGTTGCATTGCATTCGGGATGCATTGGGTTAGTCCTCTTAGCATAGATTAGAGTGTTTCTCTTGTCCAGTGGCTTAGATTTCTTCCTCTCATCTTGTGATCTAGGATGCTGCTTATTAGCTATCTCTCTTCTCATTAGATTGAGCTCACTCACTTCTTATAGGTTCTAGCAAGAGTCGGGCCACCCTTGGGTAGACAGGGAACGTGTTTGCTCCTTAGTGAGTTAGATGGACAATTGATAGTCCTAGTGTCATATGGGGTAGATGAGAGTCAGTCTGAGCCATAGCATCTTCTGTATCTTCTCTATGCTTTAAGGACTGCCTTTTCTGACTTCTTTCCTGGCTTCTCAGTTTATAACTTTGGTTCAGGGGGAGTTCATTTGGGAACTTCTGAAGCTTAATATTGACATAACTTAACTTGAACTAAAAAGTGCATCACATGTTGAGGAGGAGTTGGATTTTCTGCATTTCTAGCATTTTGCATTGTAATATAATTGCGCGGAGCCTTGTCTATTATCCTTAGTTGACATGTTTACAATGTTTTACATCTTGTCATGATTTATGCTTCATTGCTAGATTTATCATGACTTTACATGTATCGTCAAGCCTTTGCCATGATGAGTTAATTAAAATTGCACAACTTGAATTAAGACACGTCATGTTACTTCTTGAGATTAGTCTGTCTTTAGTTATCTTTTTATGATTCATGCCATGTCAAATAGGCTAAGTTGAGCTTTGAATCTTTAATTGAGCCTTAGATTGAGCTATGATAGATTCTTGATAAATCATGAGTTAGTACAACTGTTTAAAAAGCAAAAAGATTTCTTTTATGTGCGAAAGAACTGATCTCACCAATTCTTTCCTATGAGACTGCTTGCCATTGCACTAGGCATGAACTCAGGGGGAGTTTTGGATGACCAAGATCATCTCCTTAAGCTTCTTGCTTGGAATGGTCGCATAAGTCTTGAGATCTAGCACATGACAAAAATCTTGGTTGGAAACGACCATAAGTTTCAAAGACAAATATGTCAATTGTGCTAAATTTACTTGATTACATAAAGACTAAAAGTTCTTGAACAAATGATTCATTCTCGAACTTGTAGCACTCTAATTTGACTCAATTCTAGCATCTTGGTTCCACTTAGACTATTGACATGGCTTGCATCATTCTTGGATACCTTTAGCTAGACTTTGATCTTGAATGGCTTGACATGTTAAGAGAATTCATCTAATATTCAGATTCGTACTTATGTGGCTTGGCTTGATTATGCATATTTTGTTATGATCTTGATAGCATTCAATTGAGTTATGGCTTGGTGTAATACTAAATGGTCAATTTGGATAATCTTCATGGCTCTATTTGCTTAGCATTGAGTAAAAATTCAGCCACACATGCTATATTTTCCTCCAAGTAACTTGATGACTTTATTGCCAAAAGGGGGAGAATAGTTGGAGAAAAAGCCTCATTTTGGGAGCTTTGAGGAAAACTTGCTCTTTCTTTTGCTCCTTGTGTCAACTTGGTCATTAGCATCATTCCCTTCCTTGGACCAAGTTTGACTTCCAAACAAACTCAATTCTTATGCTTTTTCGGTGTTTGTCAATATACTCATCAAGGGGGAGATTGAGAGACCATGTGGAGGTATCCCCATGTTGGTGATGAGTAATTGACAGTGGTTTAGTAAGTTTGAGTTTGTTTTTGGGTATTCTAGAATTGAGTATTGTTACTTGTGCTAATATGGGTTATGCTGTTTCATGCGGTGCTATGTGACGGTTTGCTTGTCTATGTGACTGCAGGACTTCGGAGCTAGGTCATGGTGAGGCGAGGAGGACCGGGACTAGGCAAGGGAGGTGTTGAGGTCCAGACGGTCGGTGATGCCGAAGATGATCGAGGCTGGTGAGGTGGTTGCGAGTCGGGAGACGAGGAACCAGAGATGGAGCTACCGGTGACGGACACGACGAGCGACGACGAGAGAACCAGGACTAGGCTCAGGGAGGAGTCAGAGGTCCAGAACGGTTGATGTCGGTTGCGGTCGTACGTGACGGAACAGACCGGGACTAGGCTTAGGGAGGAGTTGAGGTCCACTCGGTCAAAGGCGCTGGTTGCGGGAAGCTTCCGGGAAGGTGCTTGAGGAGCAAAATGGTATTTTGACCCAAGCAATGGAGGTGGAGGCAGATTTTCCTCCAAAAATCTGGTTTGACCACTTTTCCTCATTTGTGGTGTGAGGTTTGAGTGGGTGGAGTATGACACATCTTGATTTCCTTCTTTGGGGATGAGACCTAGTGTTAAAAGGAGAAGGATGTGAGGCAAGAAGGTCATCCATTCAGGCATTCCTTATGATTTCATTCTGTAGAGAGAGAGCTCACGAGTGGAAACAAGAATTGGAGTAAGTCTGTAGCATGCTTGAGCTTGAGCAGTAGGAGAGAAGTGAGCTATTGTGTGTGTTCTCAAGCATGTAGTGTAATCCCTTGTATCAATCATGTATGGGGACGTAGAACTCTTATTTGTAATCCTTCATCACTATTCCAATGAATACATTTGAGTTCTTGAGTGCTTCCAGTTCATTTTCAGGTTTCTGCTGTTCTCTGCCATTTTCCTCATTTTGATGTTTGGGCTATTTCCTTGAGTTTGGAGTAGCAAAATGGAATACTCAGTGATGGGATGATATTTCTAGACCTTTTGGTCAGCTTGTTCCCTAGAGTTCATTGGAGAAAAATCAAAGATTCCATTTTGCCTTCTTCCTCTGTTTTATACTGTAGCAAGGGTTCCATGGCAGAGGAGGTTGGTTTCTTGTGTTTCCCTTCATTAGATGACTTGATATTTGTGCTGCACTACCTTAAGATCATGTGTAGCTAAAATGCAAAAGCTCATGGGCAAAAGATTCAAGATTTGAGAGAAATCTGAAAATCAGTTCTTTCTCAATTCACTTTTTCAGATTTTTGCTCAACCCTTGATTTCTTACTCTTTATGTGAGTTATTTTGATTCTTAGGGTATTTTCTCTATTTGATTCAAGTTCCTCCTCTGTTGGTTTGGTAAGCTCTCAAGATTTCATGGAATTACATTAAAATGGCCAAAACACAAGTTTCACTTTTATTTCGCTTGTCTGCTGCACTCTCGGGAGGCCGGTTTGACCGGACCCCTCATGGCGGTCAGACCGCACCTGAGTTGGCGGTTAGACCGGCATGAAGTGGGCGGTCCAACCGGCGTTGAAAAGGTGGTCTGACCGGCCCATCAACACTGGTCAGACCGGCCTACTCCTGTCACCTCTGTTATTTCATGTGTCTCTGTTATTTCATGTGTTGTGCTGGCCACTGTGTTTTCCCTGTGGTATTTCTTCCTGCTGTCACTTCTGCGTCATGAATTTCCAGTGAGTTCATGAAGCATCTTCATAGCTCCTTATAGCTAGTGGAGGAGGTTTCATCGTGGATACTTTTGAGGGGTTGTTTTTTAAAGAGGATCCATTCACCCCCCCTCTGTTGCCATTTCCGATCCTACACATCCATTTCAAATATGTGTGATGTGCTCCACAGTTGGCATCCCTTCCCCCCATAACCCTTCTAGACATCAAGTTTAATGCCTAAAAGTTCAAAGTGCCAAATTCGAGCATGCCACAACTATGATCCACCTGTCTCACCCAACAAACACAACGGTGACACAGTTATGAGGTTTAGTGTGTACAATATGTTTCACCCCCCTTTTAACCTTCACTAGTAGGGTCTTGTTGCTATGATACACACGCAAATAGCTTCCCTTGATCACTGACTTGCAGTCATTCTGATCAAGCTGGCCTAGACTCATGATGCTACTACAAAGTTTTGGTATGTAGTACACATCGGAGAGGACATGATGTTCTCCATTCATTCCTTAGAACAACTCCATTCCTTTGCCATGGATCAGCACCATAGACCCATCTCTGAACCGCACTTTATCTGTGACAACTTCATCCAATTCTAAAAACTATGAATGGCTTCCTGTCTTATGATTACTTGCCCTGGTATCGAGGTACCACACGGTGCACTGATGCGACATTTCACCATTCACCGAGTCAGGCTTGATCATGGTTTCATGGAGTAGCACTTCTCCTGTCATGTTCTGCATGGTGTGTGTGAGCACACGGACTTGGGTCATGAGCAAGGCAGGCTCAACATCGTCTTCTTTTTCCACGATATGGACCTTGTCTTCCCTCTTCTTTCTTCGACAATCAAACGTGAAATGCCCATAGTTTTGGTAATTATAGCATCTGACCTTCTTGATGTCGAATTTGCGGTCCTTCCCATAGTCATTTGAGCGCTCCTTGTCATTAGGCCCATGACCATGGCTTCGATCATGCCCACGCCCATGCCTACGGCTGTGACCACCATTGTTTCTTCGCCGCTTGGATGAGCTTTCACCACTTTCAGCCTTCGCCTCCTTAGCCTTCCACTCTACAAGTGTCAATAGCATGTGCTCATCATCACCGTGGCGCAGCTAGGCATTCCTTGTATGCCTTGAGACGGCCAAAAAGCTCCTCAATCAACATAGTGTTCAGGTTACCAAATTGTTCCAAAGTAGAAGCAATTGGTAAATATTTTGGTGTCACGCGCAACACCTTCTACACCACATAGTACTCATCAATCTTCTCTCCAAGTGTCCACATCTTGCTGATCACAGTGGTGATCCTTATGGCAAAATCATCCATAGACCCCCCCTTCACGCATTTGGAGTCCATTGAGCTCTGTCTTGAGGCTCTGCAGCTTCGCTCTCGTCACTCAGTTGGCCCTCACGTGCATGGTCTTCAGCACAACTCCCACCACTCTGGGCGTCCTCTTGTCAGTGAGGAGGGTTTCCTCACTTAGACCTTTATAGATTGCTATGAGCGCCATCTTATCATGATGGTTGTCAACCTCCCCATTGGCAACTTCCACAGCATCCCACACTCCTTGAGTTTCTATGTACACCTACATCTTAATGGACCACGCTGCATAATTACCTACTCGACAACAATGAAGGGAGATGCTCCCCTCGCTCGTTGGTGCCTTAGACAATGCTTCTTCATCCCCGTTGACTCCACTTTCCAGTGACCACGGCATAGTCTTAGGCATACATAGATGAGGATTACAGGCTCTGATACTAATGTTGGGATCACACGCTTTTGAACTCACTAGTATAGTGCCCGTGCTAACGCTACGGCTATATTTCGGGGATGCATATGAAAACAATCAAACAATGATATTTTTTCTTTCTCATGCTAACGATACGGTAAAAAATAAAAAGATTGTTTCAGAAATATTGTCTTTAGATTCGTTGTCCATACACTGAAACATCTCTACCATAAAATTGGTTCCAATAAGTTCTTGTATATCTTAAGGAATGTTTTCTAAATTCTCACATGCCTAATAAGTTCTTGTATATCTTCAGAATATTGTCTTTAGATTCGTTGTCCTCACACTTCAACATCTGTACCAAGAAATTGATCCTCGTGTATTCCCATCCTGTACAAATCATTACACTTTACTGTTATAAATAACAATTAATTGTAGAATATTTTACCAAGTACACAAAAGATTGTTTACTCACAATTGGAAACATTGGTAATCTAATACCATTCCAAAAGCGCATAAAGTTGATGGACGTCCTCAAAACCATCACATTTCTAACACGAGACAGTCTCTCTTTTTCACCTAAACGGAGCTAAATTTAACAACGGTTGGCGATCGAGGTGACCAACTTAAGAGAGATCACTTAGAGCTCATCCTTGTCATACTGCGACGATGGCTCGGACTCCTCCTTGCTGGATTCCTTCTCTTCAACCTCAGGCTCGTCTGCCTCCTCTTCCTCTTCTACGGTCGCGTCGGGGCTCAGGTCCAGGCTCTTCTGCACCGACTTGTAGATGCTGGAGGCGAAGTCCTGGGATCAGGAGGTTGAAACCGCTCTCCATGAGAGCGGTCTGGTACACGAGCCTCGCCGTCTGCTTCAAGCCCTCGGTCTGCATCAAGGAACGCATTAGCGTCGTCGTCATTTGCGAGTCTTTGGAAGCAAAGATATGTAATAACTCGAGATTATGTTTTGTCGATCTGGCATCATTACCTCGCTATCCTGGGCGACCTTGTCGCGGAGCTCCTTGATGATGGGATGCCTGGGGTTGATCTCAAGGACCCTCTTGCCGCTCATATACGCCTGCTTGCTGGCATCTGAAAGGGTTTGCGCCTGCATGATCTTCTCCATGTTAGCGCTCCAGCCGTACTTGGATGTCACCACCACGCAGGGAGTGTCGTGCAGCCGGTTGCTGATCTTCACGGAGTCGACGTTCTCACTCTCAAGAGCCTTCTTCCACCAGTCGGTCAGCTCCTTGAAGGATTCCTTGAGGTCCTTCAACTTGGAGTCCTTGCCAAGTTTGAGACCCTCCTTGGACACGTTCTGGAACTTCTTGTCCTCGTAGTCCATGAGGTATTGCATCAAGTACTCATCAACTGGGTCAGTGAAGAATATAACCTGCAAAACAAATTGAGCACAGTGTTACCTCACAGGTTGTACCCAGATTTCAGTGTCATATTAGAAAAGGCTAAAAGGAGCAAAGCATATGGTGCAGTATCCAGACGCTGACTATTTTGATGTTATCCTTCCTCCTATTATTTGTTTGGTGTAAAAGCTGAGAGGCGCATCAAGGTTTTTCCACGACTTAGGATGTCTGACAACATTAGAGTTGACATGTGCAATTAAATAATGCAGGATGGCAGGCTGGCTTCGAATCAGAACTTCCGAATGTAAAAAACTAACAGGAACCCTTAGAACACATAGTGCTATTGAACTTGACTGTACGAGACAAAAAAGTAGAGGCAACACAATAACGTACCTCATAGTTCTTCTTGGTTAGCCTCTCAAGGAAGGGAGATTTCTCTAGCTGTTCCTTGCTGCTTCCTGTAATGTAAAAGATGTCCTTTGCCCTGGCTTCATCCTTGAAATGTACTCATCAAGAGAGGCAAGTTTGCCTTCCGACTTGGTACTGAAACATATACAAGATCAGTTTCCTTTTCCCCAGTACATAAAACTACAGTTACAATTAATGGAAGGCAGTATACAAGACAAACCTTTCAAATCTCAGAAGCTTTGCAAGACGGTTCCTGTTAGTTGCATCTTCGATGATTCCCAGCTTGATTGATTTGCCAAACTCATTCCAGAATTTAGCATACTGGCCCTTTTTCTCCTCCATTGCACTTTCTTCTTTATCTGTTTACAAAAGATGATTTATGAGGACTATCATCATAAATATAGAGTATGTACTTGACATTGACAGCAAACCCGGTTACCTGTCTTTTCTTTGTTGCTGTACTCATCAGGATCTTCCTCAGCAAGTTTCCTAATCATGTCCAGAGCTTTGCGGATTAGTTTCTTCTTGATGGTCTTCAAACTGCTATGTTGTTGAAGCATTTCTCGTGATACATTGAGAGGCAGTGTGTCTGAGTCAACAATACCCTAGAGAGAATAGCGTGTTAAGTTTAGTCTGCACAAGTCAATGAATGGAATAGTATGCCATTCATGAAATAGTAATCCAGTACATTCAAAAAGCTGAGATACTTTGAAGAAGATCATCAAATTCATCAGAGATGAAAACTCTTCTAACATACAACTTGAGGTTTGACTTGTTAGAGTTGTAGTAACTCTCATAGAGATCATGTGGAGCCTTTGGGGGAACAAAGAGCAAAGCTTTAAACTCAACATCTCCCTCAGCAGTGAAGTGGCTCCAAGCCATAGGCTTGTCATCACCGAAGTCCTACCAAAAAAATGTGAAGTTAGGCAAGGTTTCTTACTTTCTTCTACAAAGCATACATAAAGCTTTCTTTCAAAAATGTTTTTCTCTTATAAATTCACACTATATTCTGTACCTTGGCCAGTGAGTGGTAAAACTTTGAGTTACAAAGATCAGACGGACTATTAAATCCAAGACCAACTCCACTGAAAAGCTGCTTTTGAGTAGGTATGCCCTTTTCAAAATTCCATAAGAATAGTGACTGGACTTAATTCTAGCACACTAAAAAGCTGGAGAATAGCAAGAACGGAGAAAAAAAAAGCATACCGCGGTTGACTGGAAGGAATTAGAAATATTAATAGAAATGGCAAACTGCGCCATAAAGATGTTAAGTAACATAGTAGGATGTGTCTTCGGCCCATAAAATTCTAAAGCCTTTTCCCAATTCTTCTCACTAGTGAACACGAGGATCATGTCACAAGCTTTCCAAACTGCAATCTACATGATATTACATAGTTAAGACCTTGTCTTGGATTGGAATGGCGAAAACAACATAAAACCTTTTATTATGTTTTATGCAACACAAAAGTCGGACTGAGTTCTTCATATGAATTGAATGCCGATTGCAGTGGTCGAGAGCGAAGTTGCCCATTAAAACAAAGAGAGAAGGAACTACTTCACACTATCATAACCATCAAGAACAACTCCTAACTTCTCCATAGTAAAAGGAAAAATATCGTGCTCGGCTCGCCCCCAGACCGCAATAGCAGTTAAGTGGTCTCGACATGTTCCATATTTCAGTTGAAGGGAAGCCAAGTACATCTCGCATGCAAATATAGCAATGCATTGTACTATAATTCATGTCTACAAAGCATACATAATCGAGCTCATTGTTGGTGCGAAAATATAAATTGGCTTAATTGAAGGGTCTAAAACAAGACTATACGAATGCCTCTACAAACCGAACAATTCAGAATTGAGATAATGGTGCTGATAAAAGCGGTCAAATTGCTTATCCATCTTCCCACTACAACCATGAAGTAAATTGTTCAAAGAGAAACCATTGAAGGACCCTAGACATCCATCAAAACACGAAGTGCACTTCGCTACGGAAAGGCATGTGAACTAATTGTAGCTTCTTACTACACGTCTCGTAACTGCCACCGACTCGAGTACTCATTCTCATGGGCCTTCTTCGCGTACCTTCCCCAATATGCCTCTCGCAGGTCGTCTAGAAATGGACGCGAATCCTGTCATGGGTGGAAGGAAAACCAAAAGATTTGAAGAAATCATTGGTCATCCGCTCACTTCATCCGTAAAGCTACCAAGGCTCCCATAGAAGCCTTTCTCAATAGCTTCTATGTCATCGCGAAGTCCAGGAAATGCAAAGGGCTCTTTGTTGGAAAGCCAAGAGGATGCGAAGCACCTTTGATTTCATCTGTGACATCTTCTTCAAGTGTTTTCAGTTTTGATTCCACAAGTTCAGAGAGCCTAACGGAGGAATATTGTTGGTTAATTTGAATAAGCTATGTAAGAACAAATCATTCAAAGCTATACATAAAAAAGGGGTAAATAACAGGCAAAATTGCAAAATGATTGAAGCAGAATCTTTTTAAAAATTGAAATACAAGAAATTGGGATTAATTCACCCATTAATTTGATAGAAGCCATGTGCAAAAAGGTTCAAAAGCTAATCGAAGACTAACTTAAGACATACGCGTTGACACATAAAATTGGATGACAATTCCATGCCCATCAAAAGCCCCAATTGTAAGCCGAAAGATGTATTTGTTCTATACAAGATGTGCCACCACTTTTCACTAATCAATCAGGCACAACCTGCATCGAGCTTGTAAACATGCATGCATGCGAAAATTCACCACTCATCACCGAAATATTCCCATATCTACCCACTGTGCGCTCTCACGCAAATCCACTAAAAGCGGGGTGGGGAGGATCGCCGCCGCGCCGCCGAGAGGGAGTCGCGGGTGGGGAGGATCGCCGCCGCCGCCGCCCCGTGGGAGAGGGGAGTCGCGCGCTGGGTGAGGATCGCCGCCGCCGCCGCCGTGGTGGGAGGGGAGTCGCGCGCGGGGGGGAGGATCGCCGCCGCCGCCGCGTGGTGGGCGCCGCGCCGCTGGGAGAGAGGAGTCGCGCGGGGTGGGAGGATCGGCGCGCGCCGCCGCCCGGTGGGAGATGGGGCGTCGGGTAGTCGCGCGGGTGGGGAGGATCGCGCTGCGCGCCGCGGGTGGCGCCGCGCGCCGCCGGGGAGGGGAGCCGGGAGAGGGGAGTCGCGCGCGGGGGGAGGATCGCCGCCGCCCGGTGGGAGATGGGGCGTCGGGAGTCGCGCTGGTGGGGAGGGACGCCGCCGTGCCTCTGGGCTCTGCGTGCGCGAGAGGAGAGGAGGAGATGGGGCGTGGGAGATGGGGTGGGAGATGGGGCGTCGGGGAGTTGCGCCTGCGCGGGTGAGGGCGTCGGGAGTCGCGCCGCGGGTGCGTGCGTGGAGGTATGATCCAAACAACGGGCCATTGGATTTGAGTGAGTAAGAGAAAGGAGAGGCTACATGAATATCGTCCCTTCGTTTCAAAGGTTATTTGGTTCGGGAATAGTTGGTTTGGTGCATCTAGAGAGGTCTTGATCATGGGGACATTTGTTGGGGTAGCTATAGAAAAGTTTACAACTGGTGGTTTTATAGTGGTAGAGATTGAAGACATCGAAATGGCAAAAGTTCAGTTACAAGTCAATGAACACTGAAATATAGATGACCACATGTGTATGATATGGTGCTTCCACATAATACATGCAACTCAGGGCAGCGCAGTCACCATAAATTAGCACCTCTTCTTTTTGCTCTTGTTACAAACTTCGAAAACTTAAGTGAAATCCTTTGATGCGCGAGGAACTGTCTCAAAGTAAAGGCATCCTTGGTAAGCTTCCCTTGTGGGGATACGAGGCTTATTGAATCAGAATCGATCAAAGCTACAAATAAGTTGAACTCGATTGCATACATACAAACTACAAATAAGTTGCTATCAAGCTATATTACCTTGACTAAAGAACTTTATGAGATACGATGCACATTAAGCAAACAAATCACCTTCGCATGATACTTTTGCAAATGAACATGTCTAAAGTAGAATTAACTAATTAGTGCCAGACGGAGCCATGGTATGAACATATAAACAAAGGGAATGTAGTAAAGCATACCGTCCTATTTGCAAGTTCTCTTCTATGTGATCCATAAGCCTATCATTATCTCGAATAAGATATTTAGTATTCCTAAAATTTGGAGCCTCTGCAACATCAAAAAAAGATAATTTATGCACATAAGTTTGTTCAAAGGCCATTAGGATCACAAGAAGTCAGTCATTGGTAACTAAGTTTTATTAAAGCCCCCATGTCTAGACTAAAAAAACACTCTAAATAAAAAACTAAACACCAATACTTGCATCTTTTGAGAAATCAAGAGGATTTCCAATGGAATAGAAAAAACATCGAGGAGGAAAATCGTAATAATTGAAACATCGATAAAAGAATATATACGATAAATGAGAGGACAGATTTTATCAATATACACTGAGAACCTACCTTCGGAAAGGGGATATTTGTTGTAAGCACCCTTGGTTCCTTTGCCTTGTTCAGTGAGATGACTATTAGGTCATAAGTTTGGAAGCACAAAGAAGTTCCACAAGTTAATAACAAATATTACAAAGTTCCACAAATTAATAACCAAAGATCACAAGATGCATCAACATAATTAAACATCAGATAACAAGGATATTAATTGATAGGGTGGTTCCATGCTACTTATGAAATCAACATGTTGAAATTATCTTTTTCCCTTATGAAAGTTAAACCACAGATCTTAGTTTCAAGTCGAGTGCAACAAAGTCAAACTTTCTCGAGTGAAATTGCAATCCACAAGGAACTATTCCTGTAAGCAATGAACTTCGCAATGTAATAAAGCCCACTTCTTCTGTAACATCAAGCAATTCGATCCACAACGTCATCCCAATAACCATCCACGGAAGCTAAATCCATTAGAAATGCCGCCTCATCAAGAACCATCTGCAGTTCAAGCGACTAATGCAATGTAATTGAGGGGAAGCAAAACAAATGATGGAGTGCACAAAGCAACATTGGCCTTTTATCATGAAAAAGGTAAACAGTGTCATTAGCAACCTGTTTCGGAGCTTTCCTTTCTTCGATCCTCGCGCTTGCCCTCCTCAGTTACCTTCTCTCACTCGATTTGTTCATCCTCCCATCCTCTCATGAAAACATGTATATGTTGGTGTATGTTTTCAACAGGAATCACCAAAAGTAAATAGGGGAAGTGTTGCTTGGTTGAGGCATAGAACAAGAAGAAAAATAGTTTGCAATAGTAGAAACCATACTTCGGACCCTTCCTTGCATGCAATTCCCAGAAAAGCACATATTTTAACAAGAATATAGCATGCTTGTAAGAACAGAAAATGGAAGCCTGCTGAAATTGGGTTGGGTTAGAAGGTAGCAATTATACCTTCAAGTGAGCAGCAGCCTTCTCCTTGTCAGTGAAGATAATAAAAAAACGGTTGTGGCCATACAGCATGTGCTCGTATTTGTTATAGGTGTCACCAAATAGTATTGCAGCAAAAATTGTTTTGTCCAATCAAGAACATAATCAAGGTATGCATGCAAGCTGTGTAAGATAGCAGTTAAACATGTTATGTCTGCAAACAAACTCAAATATCTAAACACTAAGCTAAGTAACCTGGATTTAGTTTAGACAAGACCTAAAAAAATTCCTACAGGAGCTACGTTTACAAGCAGTGGAATGGACACTTTATGTCCCCAAGGTTCCACCCACATATGTTTGGTGATTATAAGTAACCATTATGCACTCATAGGAAGCCAAGATCAAATTTTCCAAGGTCGGGCATGTTGATATAATTGTTCCCTTGTTGTATATATCATTGTTTACATCTTGACGCGACGACGACGCGAGGAGGAGGAAGAAGCTGCAATTGCTTCGCGCTTGTCCCGGTATTTAGGTGTAATGTAAACACGCCCACGCCGGAATCTGGACTCGCCCGAGCACAAATCGAGAGATTCGTGGATGGCCATGCATGCACAGAGAGGCGTTCTTTCGGACAAGCAAGGCAAGGCGGACAATTGAAATTTCATGGCCGTGTGTTTGGGACTCATTTGCTAGCTAGCTGACTTTGTCAATGCTTACTATCATATAGACCAAGTAGATAGTGAAAATAGATAGACTATCCTTAATTATTGTCTCTAAGTACCATATTCAATGTATATATATAAAGAATAGCGAATAAAGTTACGCATATATTAGAGGTATAAAAAGAACACCATACTAATCTTATATTGGAATATAAAATGTATCTTAAATTTATAGATAACACCATTTAAAAATACGTTATATAAACTTGGACGGAGGGAATACTTTGTATGGACATCCATCCTAGCCAATTCATTTGGTGCCAAAGTTTCCATAAACAATTAAGAGTTTGGCAGTAGCCAGCTTTATTACAGCGACAAGCCCTTTCAAACACGGAAGACCCGCCCGCCTTGCAGCAGCAGCACCCGCCGGCCGCCGCCGCCGCCAGTGCACCACCGTCCCATAGCAGGCCATGTACCAAGACAAAACTTCTTGTTCGCGCGTGTGTGTGTGACCAAGCAGCGCACTGTTTGCAACCAAAAAAGAAAAGAAGAAAAGAAACTCTAGAATCCCGACCCACATTTGCACCGGACTACAACATTTACAATCAAGCTCAGCGATGACCTGAATTATTTGACATTATTCTATTATAAACCTGGTTGCTCAAACTTACAAGAACATGATATCCACAAAAGCTTTAACGCTGCTCTCAAGGCCCCAACATCGCCCCAAAGCTAACGAGTTGCCATATTGTAGGGGAAAAGCCCAAAGAGTTCCTCCTCTTGTGCCAGCAAATGTTTCAGTTCCCAAAGCTACATTATTGATCGGTTTATCTCTAGGATATAAACTACAGGACGTATAAACCGATAAGTCACTAAAGAATTGGCGCATCGCAAGTAATATACACTGAACCATTCATTGGTTTGGATTACTCAAAAGTAATGGAAACATTGCTCGACCACGATAGCGTGGAACGAACATACCGCGCTCGGACAAAATTTATGGTGAAGGAGACGTAAGGATGGGCCTCTGTTTCACCTCCTGCACCAGCAACACCATGTCGTCTTGATTTCCAATAAATACCGCAATCCAAGCGTTGAGTTGGTGAAAACAGAACAGGCCGTGACCAACAAATTAACAATGCTACTGATCGCAACCCAAACATTGAATTACCTATGGATATTGCCACAAAGCTCCTCTAAGATGCTCCTTACTTTCTTCTCACTCTTTGTAGACGGTGCTAGAACAGCAGATCGATGCAATGTAAAGGGGATATTTACATATCGGATATGAAAGTATAAAATTGACCATCATAGAACAAGAAGGGCAATTACCGGGAATGATGGTGGCAGGCCATGTCTAAGAATGCTCTGCAAAGACACGCACAGCACGTATGCATCCAGAACTGAATACTGTATCACAAGATAGCAAAAGCAATTACAATCGAGGAACCATGAAAAAGATATTCATGAGGGGAAAAAGGCAAGATAAACCTAGCAAACCACAAGAATCCAACAATCAAGAATCTAATCCCCAACATTCTCGCCATTTTACAGAAATAACCATCAACAATTATGTGCTCCAAAGATTATATCGTAGCTCCGTGCTCTAGCCAACTAACTCGGCTCGGTAAACAACTTCTTCCATGCGATAATTACGAGTTGCATCGCCTGCATGCGCAAAAATAACAGAAAGTAGTTTCCCGCAGATAGAAGTTTTGCGCTTTATAATGACTTTGAGAATTAACAGCTTTGACATTCTGCAGATGTAAGGAATAATGACCATCATTTGTACCTTTAAATTAAAAGTCATGGATTAGAAAACAATGACGATGGATCCCAATCTGACTAAAGGCTTTACTCAATGAGTTACCACCATATGGATTTTCGCCTGAATAACAATTGCCCGTCGTCGGAGGGGCGGCGCGGCGCGGCGTCGTCGGAGGGGTCGTCGTCGGCGAGGAGCGAGGCCACCTGGCACATGGACTCGGAGAGCTCCGACAGCTCCTCCATGGTAGCCCTCTCTCCACCCTAGCGGCCGCAGATCTCACGGAACGGGGAGACTGCTGGCTCGCCGCGGATTTGATATCTCCGCGGGGTTGGGAGGAGGAGGCGGCGACGCGGCGGATGGGGAGGAGGAGGAGGCGAGGCGGAGCAGGAGGGGAGGATGCGAGGCGCGCCGCGGGTGGGAGGAGGAGGAGGAGGCGCGCGGGTGGGAGGGAGGGTCGGGGCGTGTGCGTGTCCTCAAGAAGCTGCCGCCACCAAGAAGAGGGGAAACGGCGCCACCGCAACCGCCCCGACGGCCGCCTCCACTGGCGGCACAAGTCGCCGCGCTCGGCTCGAGGCCGCCGCCGCCGCGCCGCGCTTGAGCCGCCCTCCATCGCCGGATCCTCACCGCGCCGCTGCGCCGAGGCGCCACCGCCGCCTCCGCCTCCACCACCGCTGGCACCACCGCCTCTGTTGCTCCCTTCTCGATCCGACGCCGCCGCACGCCGCCGCCGCCGCCGCCGCCCAAGTCCCCGGCGGAGGAGGGCGCGCCGGGAGAGGGGAAGGAGGCGCGGCGTTCCCGAGGCGGAGGAGGCGCACCGGCGTGAGAGGAAGGGAGAGGGGAAGGAGGCGGGCGGCAGCGCGAGAGGGGAAGGGGAGAGGGGAAGGAGGCGGGCAGCAGCGCGAGAGGGGAAGGGGAGAGGGGAAGGAGGCGGGCGGCGGCGCGAAAGGGGAAGGGCAGAGGAAAGGAGGAGATGGGGGCGTGGGAGATGGGGGCGTGGGGAGTTGCGCCTCGCGCGGGGTGAGTGACGAGGTATGATCCAAACAATTTGGGCCATTGGATTTGAGTGAGTAAGAGAAAGGAGAGGCTACAGTGGATATCGTCCCTTCGTTTCAAAGGTTCGCTGGTTCTGGGAACATTAGGTTTGGTGCAGCTAGGAGAGGTCTTGACTGCGGGGGACATTTGTTGGGTAGCTATAGAAAAATTTACAACTGGTGGTTTTATAGTGGTAGAGATGCAATCACAGATGACATAACACAGATTCGCACAATGACAACAGATGAACACTCCAAGCTTGGTAACGCGCTCACAACTCAGCGTCAGGTTTTCCATATATGTCATTAGACTAACTCAAATAATGTCCATAATACAAAACATAACATGAACTCCACGTCAAGCAAACAGCCTGATCCACTACTCACGCCACTAACCACTAGACTCAGTCCAATAACTCAATTAACTTGACTTGCTAATATCCAACTCTATGCAAGCTGACTAAGAAACCAAATATGCGAAATACAGTCCCATGCAGATCCTATTCTACATGCAAACACATGCAACTCTTAATGTAACAAGATTATTTCGACAGCCATGGTCTCGTGTTCCGAAGTTCGCCTTACTCATGTCCCGACGCCGCCAACGCCATGCAAGAATCGAACCCGACCATGCCGAGCATGTCCTCCCGGCCGGAGAACGCCCTCAACCCCAAGAAATCCCTCGTAAGATCGCGGTCGTCTCCGCCGCCGCCGACATCCCTAAAGCCATCGCCGACGTGATGACCACTAGTACCGCCATGATGAGCACCCGCCATCTGGCCGTGGCTCGACGGACGGCTCAGCGTCGCGCCCATCTCCGCAGCCTTCTGAAGCAGCGCCGTGGCCGACATGTGCGGCGCCGGCGCCACCGCCGCAGCCACGGTCCCGAATAAGGCGGCGGACTCCGGCACAAGCTGCTGCACACGCTGACCACGACACGACTCTTGGATCCATCCAATATTGCAGCTTGTGGGCTGTGACGTGTCCACCACCATCGGCAATTGCGACGACGCCTCCGCCGCCGCCGCCCTCGCGCTCTCCTCCGCCAGCGCGTCGCAGAACGCCCTGTGCGTGACGAAGCTATCTCTCCTGCACGCAGGAATTGATCAATGGCAAAATCAACTGATTAATTAAGCTCACGGTACGCATGCGTACGAGTGTACTACTACATCATACATGAATGCGCATATATTACCGTGAGAAGATGGTGTCGCAGGCGCAGCGGTACTGGCGCGTGCCGCAGGCCTTGGCGTGCGCCCTGAGGTCGGCCTGCACGGCGTAGCCCTCCCGCAGCGGTCGCACCGCCACCGCCGCTCGGTGCAGTGCTTGCGGCTGAAGTGCTTCTTGACGCCCGTCAGGTCGCGGAGCGCGTGCGCCGGGTCGTGGTGCGGGCACGACGGCTTCGGGCACACGTACACCTTCCGACGGACGACAGCCGCGCCGTCCTTGGGGCTGATGCGCTGCTTGAGCTTCCACGGCAGGTTGTGTCCTCGTCGGTGCAGCTGCAGGTTCTGGTCGCGCTGGAACCCCTTCCCGCACGCCTCGCACACGAACCGGTGCGTCGCCGTCAGGGTGCCCGGCGACAGCGCGACCACCTCCGCGTCAGGGTCTGCCAAGCATGGATCAGGAGCCGACGAAGAAAGAAAAAAGAGCCGAGATTTTCTCGTGTGGTTAATTACCGGGTTTGCGCGGGTGGCCGCGCCTTTTCATGGCCAGAGGAAGGAGGGGGTGGCCGGAGGAGAAGCTGCTGGCCTGGTCGCCGGAGGCCGCCGACGTGAGATTCGACATGTTCTCATCCTGCGGCTGAGCCGTCGAGCCTTTCATCGTCGACCTCTCGATCGTGTTTGGGCAGCTAAGGAAGTCCAGTGTGTCCAGATGAGGGCAGCAATTGCAGTAAGTGTTGAGTCGTTTAGTTGGATGAAATTGAGCTAGGAGAAAGACCAATCCCAGGAGCAAGTATATCTACTATTATATAAAGAGGAGTTGGTGGTCGTTGATGTATTCTCCTCTCCTCTCTATAACCATCCGATTTGATCTGGACTATTCGTCTCTCTCCTCCTTTTTCTTTTTCTCAGGATGCAACCGCCACCCCTTCACTTTTTCCATCTCCTCGCGCATTCTGGCCACTCTTCAATATTTGATGTGTGAAGTTGATCAGATAGTAAGTTTTGTCTCATCATTTTTATGACTTCGTTGCAACGCACGTGTTTTTAACTAGTTATATTGAAAGAAGTGAGTGAGAGAGAGACGCCTCTTGCACTCATCGATACCTGCAACTTACTATAGGCCTATTTTTCTTATTTTTTGTTGAGATTTATAACTTTTGAATGTGATTTGTGGCTTTTAAGTTGTTTCTATAAGAGATTATAGAGTAACAAAAAGTCACGTGCGGTTTTTTGCCGATATAAATGAAATTGGTATAGTATATACTATTAAATAGTAGATGTTATCTTAAAAATATTTTATTTAAAAATTAGTTACTGAAAAAATTTAATAGCAAAAATCAAATGTCAAAAAAGAACATGACCATACCGATGAACTCGCACTTTCTAAGGCCGAGCCTACAGCCCGCAGTACGCGACGTTGCACTTGATCCGTCTTTTCGTTGTGCTTTCACTCTAGCCACTACCACACTTCTTGATCCTACTACACTTTTCCTACTTTCTTCTGGTTTCAGCCTCCAGGCCGGGTGAGCTGTTGCACTTGTGCAATGTACATGTACACTACATAGTACCGTACGTGTACAAATAACTGACAGCAATACTAACATATCAAAAAGGTCAATTTGTTTTTTTATTATAAAAAAGGTCAATACCAACATATTATTATGACGTACTACCTACTACTTCAGAATACTCCATATATTAAAGATGGGGGACTCCGGCCGGGGAGGCGTGCCACTACCACTTCAGTGTTTATGCGAAAAACCCCTGCGTTTTGCGAAATCACGTAGAGGTCCTCCATTCTGCAAACAGGTCACTGCTTCTCGCAAACAGGTCCCTGCCAGGTTTTTTTGGAAAGCACCCTCCACTTTACCGATAGCACCCCGTAGTTTCTAAAATTACGTATAGGTTCTTGTTTAGTTACGTACAATCCTTGTAGGTCTTCGGTTTTTTGCGAAAAAGTCCTTTGATTTTTCTGAAATTATGCACGTGTCCTCGATTTTTTTAAAGAAACTCCACACGAATTATCGTCTCTTTTACTTCGGTCCACACGGTAGCTAGCACGACGTGACACCGTGCTTACATAGCTAGTATATATTGCGTACTGAACAAACTCAGGAGTAAGGACATAAGAGAGGCACCTACGTAACTTTGCACTGTTCACAAGCAATGGCCTCTTTGCACTGTTCACAAGCAGTGGCCTTGCCAATTGCCATGCATATGTATATTTCAGAATGTCTATTCTACTACCTTTGGGTTTTGGTCTGTCACAGTTGTGGGTACGTCTTTTAGGTGGGGCATTAAGCTTAGGCAGATGATAGCTGCTTTATCTTCAAAAAAAAAGAGAGGGAAATTAATGCTTTAATTTGTTTGGTCAAGAAGGGGAGTATATATGATTCCCAGGAGAATGCATGATGGGCACTTCACCTTAGGTCCTTAGCTGTGCTGTCATGGAGGAAAAGGACCAGGCAGTGAGTGATAATCGGTAAAGCAGCCTGATCCCAAACAAGTCAGCCAGCCTTCTGCATTTACACATGAATGGTTGGCCCATTGATTGCACCCATTCATGCATCTGCAGGTAGAGCTTGGCATGCATACAGCATGAGCATGCCCTTTGATTAAATTTTGTTGTACCATCTGTTCAGTTTCCTGTTTTTCTTTGAACAGGTGAGAACAGAGAGTTTCAACTTGTTAGCAATGAAAACACTTGCTGGCAAAACGAATCACATTTTTATCTTTGTAAAGATCTTACCGTCAATGCAAGCTTTCTTGTTCTCTGAAATTCAGTAGTCTTTACTCTCGACGAGCAAGTGGTGTCTATTCCGGGAAAACTACAATATGGAAACTAGTCTTTACATAGTAGTACTAAATGTATAAAAGAAAGTATTTTTTAATTTGAAACAGTGGCCTTCACAGATCATTTCAAAGTTCAAATCAGTGGATCTAGTGCATTGGCCAGTGGGAGTAGTAACCTAACCTGGTGATAAGGAAGTTATCACTTTTTGTCATGTCAATTTGCTGTCATGGCAAGGTTGACTAACAGGAGTAGTAAGCAGCGAACCACACATTTTGATGCAAATCGATATATCACTGCCTTTAATTTTGGGGCCACAGGAGGAAAGCAACTGAACTCTGCCCTGCTGCTTGTATCCGACTCCACCTTTTTGCACACTCACCAGCTGGGCCAAAAAGATGCATTTGGTCATTTTTCTTTCAAGGGTCTCGTCCGGAACAAATTTGGGATCTATTTTGTATTAAAACAAGAAAATTGCATCGTGTGTCTCTAAACATGCATATAATAATTTGAGTAAATTACACTTTGCATCGAGTAATTTATCGTTTATGTCACTTTACACCAGAGCTAACCTATGTTTTCACTTCGCATAAGGGTTCAAATAAAATTTCACTTTGCACTAGCCAATCAATTTCAGTCCCAAACAAGACAATCAAATTGAAGAAATAGAGCAATCAAAATTGTGTATACCGATTTTTCATTATATAGAGCCGGTTTGAGCCAAACAATGTTAGGCTAGTGCAAAGTAAAATTTTATTTGATTTACCCTGATGCAAAATGAAAATATGAGTTAATTCTGATGTAAAGTAAAACAAACGATAAATTATTCGATGCAAAATACAATTTACTATAATAATTTACTCTTTTGATTAGCACTCTTAACTTCCCAATCGGCTTAATTAATGGATCCTATACTTAGTCCCGTTACGCCAGTCTCAATGGAGTTTCATGGAGGGTTTCATGCACATTAAATACGGTGCCACATTAGCCAAAAGAAGCTTTTTGCATGAAACTAGGAGGAGAGAGAAGGAAAACGTTTCATCCCCATGAAACCTTTGAGCGTTGTTTCCAAAACGTTGGTAATCGTGTGAAATCCCACCGAGAGCCTTGTTGGGTTTCATCCGTGCAGCGTGCTCGATTGGAGAAGAGAAGGAAGAGGGGACCACAGAAAGGCTAAAATAACCTATGAAACCGCGCAATGAAACTATACACCGAGAGAAAGACTTGTTTCATGTTTTGTTTTATATCTTGAAACGGAGGTGAAATCTTGCATTTCGCTTACTTGCTGACGAGAAAAGTTGTTGTGGCCGATGGTTGATTATTTGTGGCATGGCATTGTGAGCATCGGGGCTCTAGCCGCATAGGTACCAAAATGCAGTAGCAAATCTCACAACTTTATTTGAAAATTCAAATAGTCTTTTGACAAGATAATTTTGCGCCAAAATCAAATTAGCGTGCATCTTTTTCCACCTATCCAGTGAGATGTACTTGACAGTTGGCCTGGTCCAAATCTAATTCAAATCCAAAATACATAATAAAAGCCTGGTCTAGTTTAGGTCCAAATTGTCAAAGCCCAAGCCTAATCTAGGCCCAAACTTTGGCCTGGGCCTTAGCTTGGACTTATCCTTGTTCTCAACGATCTCCTTGAGCTGAGCATTGGTGGCCGCGATTTCGCCGGAGCTTCTTATGAACTCCGATGACAGGCTTTTGAACTCAAAACGAGATGTTGCTTCCAAATATTGCGAAAGTGCTACATATATTATCCAATACAAAGAGGAGGCCTATGGCCTAGTCCAATCCAGCCCAAATTTAGGCTGAAAACAATAAGTCCAAAACTGATCTAGTCTATTTACAATTTTGGGATAGCCTGACCAAGACTAAGCCTATTAGCAGCCCTAGGCAGAATGGGTTTTTGTAGGGCCCAAATTCTTCCAGGCCAGCCCAGGTCATGGGGTTAGGCATCAGATGACCTTAGCATGCAGCTCTACATTCCTTTGGGCCAGCCCATTGTTAGATTCTTAATGGGCTGATTCTCTTCTATGGGCTACTTGTCCAGTTGTCCTGGACACACACGCTCAGGGCCTGTTTTGCTGGTGACCTGGACAGCGTGCCTTTGTCTAAAAACTGCCGGAGATTTTGATCATTTTTACCTGAGTAGGCTTGCCTGGATTCATGTTGTTCGGTTGGAGACTTGGCCAGAGAAAGATAAATTAGGATTATATATTTTTATAAATGTACGTGTTTACACTAATCTGATTGTTCGTAATGATAAAGTATTGACTCAATATGTGACCATTAAATAATCACCCAACTTTTTCTTTAAAAGAAAATCACCCACCCATTCAACTCAATTGACATCATCTTTCTACACAAGTATTCCTTCAAAAAGTAAAAAAAGAAAAAGAGGTCAATCCCCGAGCCAGATCGGAGATTTCCTTGCTTCGTAGTTGGAAGCGATTCCCAAATCCTTCGGTCCGATGGCACTGGAGCTAGGCGTCGGCAGCGCAGATTGGAGGCAGCGTCACGGATCCGCGTGATGGCGCCGTATAAGTGTGATAGCGCTCAAAACTACTTAATCAAAATCACATAATTTAGAAGTAAATAATACATTAACATGAGAATTAAAACTTAATCATCCAATACATGAAGTAAAATGAATAAGGTGTCTTCATACAAAAGTCCGAATTACATAAATTTAATCACAAGAATAAACCTCACATAGATTAAACTACAGTGCTACAAGTTCAATGTTAAAAATTACAATTTCAAGATTTCAAGAATAAAATCCTACAAGTAAATGTTACAAAATTACAACTCCAGGATTACAAGAATAAAACCTTACAAGTACATTACATAGAAATATAGCTAATATCTTGATGTGACCAAGAGTGTGAATGCTACATTGATTTGTGTTTCATCCATGCAACCCGAAGTTATAAGACTTGGTAGTGCTGAATTAAGTAAGGAGAAAGAAGCAATCGGTTATGGGAGAGAGAAGAAAATTCTAATTCGTGAAGATGGTTATGTGATTCTTCTTTTGCGCAATGTAAATAAGATAGCAACACATGGAATTGGAGGTGTGGATGGTGAAGAAAGAAAGCTAGTTTAGCTCAAGAGGAAGACACAAGAACAATCATGTTTTCGTTCTTGCAGTTTTATCTATAGTGTTCATGAAGCTTTCAAGACCAATCCTGAGGTTTTCAATGCACAAAAGAACATATTTGAAAAGCTTATAAAGTTTACTTTTCAACGAATCAAACGGCGCTTGATTGTAGCTTACTACACAAAGTTATGGTAATTTCATTGGATATTGCAGGAACTGTCCGGAGAGACACGTGAGAGTTGCCAAACATAAAGAGTCCGAGTATATTGCAAGGCAAGTGTGGGTAATATCCGGCAACACTATGACTTTTCAAAGGTTGAGAAGGATTCCTTTTCATGTTTCAAATTGATTTGGAAGCCCCTTAAACAAGAAAAGCAAAGATATGAAGATTTGAAGTCCGTTCGGACTCGGTTCGGGTCAGATAGGAAGACTAACTTTGAAATGCCCATAATTTTCACAAATGAAGTCCGATTTAGATATTTTTGGACTCATTCACACAATGGAAAAGGTGTCACCCTTGGAAACCACATGGTCACGTTGCAAATTAAGGAACAATTTGACGGTAGTAGTATAGGTATTCATTTTTTTAGTTCGTATTAGAGTTGTGCATGTGTTTTGTGTTTGGTCGTGCATTTGTGCACCAATATAAGGTCAAGCCTTTAGGCCATTGTAAGGGGAGGCTATGATATGAGAAGTTTTTATACTTATGAAATAAAGGAGAAAATCGCCATAATGGTTGTTGGCGGCCGGATTGCGTGATTGCAATGTTTTCTCATTTGGAGTTTGCTGAGTTGGTGCAAAGAGAGAATAGGAGGTTCTTGAGATTGCCCATCGAATCTATAAAGGTTCATCTCTTTTAATTCGTGTCTTCTTTGCTGAATTCATGGTTTGGGGAGTTTGGTAGATTGCTTCTAGTGTATGCCTTGCATACTAGTGCAAATTGTCTTTATCAAGATTATTGTCTGTGTCAAGACAAGGAGAAGAATCCGTCCACAAAAACCAAAGGAGAGGGAACTTCACTGAACGTACCGGGAAAGATCGACCGTCTCTACGCAGCAACTAATCCTTAGTTAGTCCGTATCATATCTCAAATTTTTTCACGGCTGATCCAAATTGAATACACTGCAAGTCACTCAAACCATAACTAGAAAAGATAAAGGAAGTTAATATAATAAATAAACTGCTATCAGAACCCGATTTTAAATAAAATTGTGCAAGGGCAATCGCTCATTGAGATATCAGATTGTCCGGGGCCAATCGGCACCTCTTGTGCTAATGGGTTTTTCATCATCCGATGGTAGTTCCAATTCCTACCTTTACCTTTTTACCTCAAGTAAGTCACCATTCCTTCATGCATGCACAAGAAATGTAGAGCTAACAGAGAGGAGGAAAGAAAGCACAAAACCACCGCACATAGCCATCAGTAAAAGGGCAAGTTCACTGCAACAACAAAAAGACAGGAAGCTAGCAACCGCCCATCTCCATAGAACCACCACAAGCAGTCACTACCATCCTCAACACTGCACCACCATACCACATCATAGAGGCATTCATGAGCACCACACCAGCAAACCAACAACCCAAGAGAGGGAAACCTCGCCCATTTAAACCCCCCACACAAGAATCACAAACCCAGCTGAGGGGGTCAAGAGAAGAAGCTAAGACCGAAGGCCACTAGAGGAAAGTACCACGACAAGAGTATGGTGACCACAAGCCACCACCACAACAAGAACTAACCACTTCAGGAAACCATAGCCATGTGAGAGCAAAGTACATCACCAAACCAACCTAAATCAAACCCGACAACACCAGCAAGGTAATACTAAAGACCATACCATTTTGCTAGCTCTAGAAGTACAAGGACCCAGCTAACAAAGCCATGGTGGAGCACCGCCTTCGGCTCATGACATTGGAGAGGAAGGCCCAGGTGGCCATCCATGAGCTCCCAGGATCCTTGCCATTGCTCCCTGGCGCATACAAAGACACTGAGCCCCACATGGTTGCTCACCACAAGCCCTAAACCCTTAAACACCCCTACGGGTACTCATTTAGCCAGACACCACATTCCACAGCAACAAGATGAAAATGAACAACATTGCTAAATTAAAGTGGAATATGGTATTGTAGAAGTAGAGGAGAGGATAAAACCATGAATCAAAGAACTAGGGCCCACGGTGTCAGTGGCGTAGAGACACCGGGACGCAAGGCACCAGAGGTGGGGTAGCCAACGGACTAGGCTGATGGTGTACCGGGGCACAACGTCGGTGGCATGTAGCCACCAGGACGCCATGCGTCGATGGTGTATAGCCGCTATGACGCATAGCTTCCATAGAGGTGAAGAATTGGCGTAGAAGCAGGATATTGGTGGAGCTTTAGGTTCGTCGAGGCGCAAGGTGATAGAGAGATGGAGGCGTTGAACAACCAGCCAGGCATGTGGCGTCGGCGGGGCAGAAGAACCCCAGCGAGGCACGGTGCATTAGGAAGACCAGCGGAGGTGCAGGAGAGCAGCGATAGATCTGACAGGAAGAACACTGGAAGAACTCACCTCGGGGCCAGATCTAGTGAAATCGAGCCCCAAATCACCATGGGTGGTTGGATTTAATCGATGGTGAACGAAGGGAGGGGACGAGAGGAACACATGGAACCAGGCACACCAGCGATGCCAGAAAGGCGAAAATCGAGGGGAGGTAAGGCGAAGCACGAGGTAGCGCAAGGGAGGTGAGCCATCAGCAGCGTTGGGTCGACGAGGCCAAGATCAGCGAGGGAGCCAAGAGAGGAGGCGAAAAAGGGGAATCAATGGATCGTGACATCGTGTGATGCGGGCGAGCGAGGGGAACAGAAAGGATAAAGAGAGAGTTAGAGAGAAATTAGATGGGTCGACAGGCCACTAGGCCAAACCAATTGAATAAGTAAGGAGAAAATTAAATAAGGAAATAGAAATTGCTAAAAACCCTTGTATGGATAACAAACGAAACCTAGAAGATTATAATAACTGTGATAAATAATGTTAACAAAATCAGTAAAAACGTATAACTCCCGAAGACTAAGATGACTCTAAATATCCATACAAATTTAATCAATAAGGGTTGTTGCTTCATTCAGAATATAATAAAAAATCCTAAATAATTATTTTGGCCTCAAATAGTGTAGGGGAAGAGCTAGTCCAAGGGGAAGAGACTAGTTAGACCACCACTGAGACAGATATCTTACACCCAGGCAAGTAGGGTAGGCTTTTTAAGCATGTTGTGGTACATGATTTATGAGTTACTTTGCTATATTATTTTCTATGATCACTTTGCATCAAGTTAATTTCTAAAAATAAAAGAAGAATGATCTGAAGAAAGAAAACATGGTAAGAGAGAAAGAGAATAGAACTACTCAAGGAGTAGTGGTCTGCAAAGGTAAATAATAAAGGAAGGTAGAGGGTGCTCTAGAAGGGACTCAGAAGCAGGTGAGACCCTCTACATATGAATATAATATAAGGACAAGAAACAATTTTCATTTTGGAATGGGCCATAAAATAGTATCAATAATATTTCCCATCTCAGACAGGCAAATCATGTTACTCTCTTCTGTTGCCATTATCTCCATATTGGGTAATAGTATAGACCAGGGAGGAACTTAGAACCGGTATAAAGCCTAGAAGTAAGGGATCCAACGCGCATATATTAGCGAGGTGGAGTGTCAATTATTTAGACCTAGTCGACCAACGGCTATTTTATATTCAGATGGAGAAATAGTAATGAAAGTTGAGGAAATATTTTGTATTATGAATTTGGAATCATATCTAAGGAAATATGGAAGACCCAGCGTCCATAAGAATTCATAATACTTATGGGTAAAGTGATACAAGTCTACACAATATTTTTAATAAATCATGAATTCATGTCAATCTCTTGGATAAGAGTCTATGGGAATCAACTGGGGGCTTTCTTTTCTCTAAAATGATTGTTAGAATAATTTGAAACACTAAATACTTGCAAACTCTTCAAAATGATAAGATGGATCCCGAATGAAAGATCAGGTAAGAACTTGGGAAATATGCGGATAAATGTGCATCATTATTTGAAAACTTGCTGAGTACTTCATACTCACTCTTTTTACTAAATCTGCCCCTTTCAGAGCCATATTCAACTGGGTTGTACATGGGAATTGACAAGGGTGGGGAAGAAAATGAAGGCACCTAGGGATACGAGATTGACACTAACTAGGAGTTCGATGAGGTAGAGGCCATATATAGCAGCTGAGAGGATTAGACGACATGTAGTTCATCATCCTAGGTCGGACGAGTACTAAGTTATATAATTTTCTTTTATTTGGAGTACTTTGTATAATTAATGTTGGGGAACAATTACTATTGTAATATTATCGGGCTACTGTGTGCCTAAGATCCTAAGCCCTAGTGGCTTAGAGTTGTAATAATAAAGTATGTAGTCTGTAACTATTGTTATGTTTCAACTACTCTGATGGCTTATTATTCATTGAAGTGGTGTTCTATTGAACAAATGAATAATAATCCATTGACTAGTGTTATTACCCCTCAGTAATAACATGGGTTGCCACAATAAGGTAGTGAGAGGACGTCGGGGAGAGCAACTGCATGCGACAGCCATGGCGCTACTGCACAAGGGCTTCATTTTGATGAGGGTTTGTTTGGGCTTATTTTGCATTGGTGGACATGTGCAAGAGGAACAACTAGCAGGGGCGGAGCCAGGAATTGGATATAGGGGGGCAATATGGACAACAAATATAGTAGAACCAATAAACCATGCCAGATTTACCGATCCAATAGTCACATATCAGAGTAATATGTTTTGCAAATTACAATGTAAAGAAAATTACATCTCTATTAACTTAAACTTAGCTCTACGATTAAAACAGGGTCTAAGCCGATTAAAACAGGGTCTCTAGATGTGATGTGAGAGCAACTACTGAAGTGTGTACTTATGGTTTTTGTTTACATTTTTTGATACCACAGTGAACGGTAAATACATTGACGTGGACGGCTCATATATTTTTAGACTCGAGAAGTCATTTAAAAAACTGCTTTAAAAACACTATTTATTTTGACTTTCGAAGAAATCAAAAAACAAATCCACGAGAACATGTCCATTGTATTGCCGTAGAAATTCGGCCAAAACATTTTCTTGGCTTTTAATTAAAGGTTCGTAGCGTTATGTACTCCACCAGCTAGTAGTGCTTGAGTGATCTTCAATCACACCTATGACTAGCTACAACAGCTTCTAGTCAACTCACCAGCCTGCATTAATCATCCTAAGATTAAGAACACAAACGTGCATATCCTACAGATCACGGTACGCACCACCTTGTAACCCGCATTTACAAAGATCAATAGATACAAAGCTAAAACAAGAAACAAAACAAAGAGGATTTGGGCTGCATATGACTGGGCTTTAAACATACTTTACATTTGGGCTAAATTGGGAGGGACCAAACCACTAATTAAACATATATAATTAACTACATAATAGAGGATTAGTAAAAAATTGGAGGGTACCGGGCCCCCTCCAGCCCCCCCTTGTCTTCGCCACTGACAACTAGTGAAGCAATATGATGGAAACTTCACATGGGATCGTGTGCTTGTCTTACTACCATCCCATTCATGGAAACCTTTTCTCTTCACATTTACCCTAGCTCGCCGGGATCTCTTTCATGCATGGAGCGTGGCTCTGGCTTCCCGATCCCTCTCCGTGCCCATGCACATCCCCTCGCAACCAACCCTCAAATCGTCTTCCCTTCCAGTTCTGCTACGAGAAGCAACAAATTCGCTAAAAAGATTCATAAATCATATAACAATAAGAAGTAATTCTCCCAAGGGAAAACAATTAAACTAGGTTAGGTATCTTAGAGCTCATGACCCACGGGATTTAATACCATGAATTAAACACCGAGGTTTACCTATTGCCTTCTCGATAGATCAGGAGACTAATTGCTCGATGGGTTCGGTTGCCCGCAAAAAGGCTCAGGTCAAGCCAGGTCGGGCGATGTAACTAGGGCAGGGGCGAATCTAGGATAAATTGTCGCTGGGGTCGGCCTAGACTTAGGGTCATAATTATAGTTAATAATAATCTAACACCATGCATAAAAAAGAAAAATATATTGCAAATAGTAAGCGTTCATATAAGGATCAATGTAGCGATAACATAATACGACAAAAGAAACTGTTTACAATAGTGGTTACCTCTTATAATTTCACCCTACGGGTACGGTCATCCATATTCTGAAAACGAACTATGATATGATCATTTGGAATTGCATCGAGAAATTCTTGTTCCACGAAGCAAATGACACGATCATTCGTAAATCCATCGCCGATGCGGTTTCGTAGGTCTGTCTTCACAATTTTCATTACTGAAAAACATCTTTCCACTGACGCTGTGGCAATAGGAAGAACTAGCACAAGTTTGAGGAGCCGATATACCAAAGGAAAAGAAAGATTTTTGTTTGTATCCACCATCAGTTTACCAAGCTCAGAAATAGTGGCCACTTGGGTATAAACAGAAACATTTATCCACCTTCTCACTATACTCAAGCCAATCATATTTTGTGAACCATTCAGCTTGAAACCGACGTGGATGACCTGCTATGATTTTCTGTGGATATTTAAAACCAGGTGGTGGTCTAAAAGGACCTCTAATCAAATACTTCCGTCTTATCTCATTTTGTAGCTTTTCACCTATGTAATCCGAAATTCTCCTTCTATCTGCTGGATTATACGGAAGCTTGTCAAAATTTACCTCATGTCGTGGGATCCGCGAAGAACGATGAGTTGTATAGTTGGTGTTTGCTGCATTTGCATCTCTTCTTGAAGTTCCTCCATCAAGATTCTCATTGCCATCTCTTCTTGAAGTACCACCATCAAGATTCTCCCTTCCATCTCTTCTCAAAGTGCCTCCTTCAACATTTTCATTATCACTTGCTGGGGTTAATTTTCTTTTTAAAAAGCGTTCCAATGTGCTTTGATTGCCTATCAGATATTCAATCAACAAAATTAAACACACAAGCAGATATTGAATGCACAATCAGCGTACTATGATTAAAAGTCACTAATTTACTATTTTACTTACCTGACATGTTGGCAAAGGAAAGAAGAACCACAAATTTCTTCTTCATTTGCAGGAACAACAGTCACCTTGTTCTTGGGATTCTCATAGCACTTCAAGCCTCCAAGGGCATTAGAGTAGCACGTTACAACCAATAAGCCAAATCACCAAATCACTTGGCCCCTGATGGCTGATGCGAGTGATGCAGCAGTATGCCTAGAGATGAGCAGCTTACAGATGCCACAAGCAGCGAGGAGGTGGACTTGTCGAAGAGCAGTAGAGCACAAACGCGTAGCTGCGAGCAGCGAGCTGCCGGTGAGCTGCGACGCCGACTCGCCGAGGCGCCAGGCGGAGCGTCGGACGACGAAGGGAGAAGAATCGGGAATCGCCGAATGGTTGATTGGTTTCTGCAGCAAGCCACCGGTGCTGCCCTTTGGCCTTCCCTTCTATCGTTTGTTTGGGCTGTCAAATACTCAAATGTGGGCTGCGCTGGGCTGCTAGTGTCGGGCCGCCGCCCGCCGGGGTCATCCTTTTTTTTTACTGGGGTCATAGCTGGTCAAAAAATGTAGGTATAAGGGCTTCCTAGCAGATCGTCGGGGTCAGCTGACCCCGACACCAACACATACATCCGCCCCTGAACTAGGGTCAATGGATCTCTCGATGGACGTCTGGGCTCGGCCATGAAAAAATAGGTCTTTTTTGACCTAGCTAAGGAGGCGTAGCAAATGAGTAGACTTGGCCAAATGGACCAAGTCAACCATGTCAATCACGGTACGAACAGTAAACGGGCTATGTCAGCCCAGCCTGATCAGGTGTGTCGTGCTTAGGTCAACACCTCAGTATGGCACACACAGTACTGTATGGAGGCACGACCTAACCCAGCACATCATGACACGCCATTTACCTCATCCAAACCCTCCTAGGAGACCAGGTCTACTTAAAAGTGTAGTAACTCTTCTGTAGTAGTGCAGTAAAATTACTTATGACTGGTAGTAAAATTACCTGTTTTAGGGTTACTGCACTATTCCGAGAGCAGACAGGTAACCTGGTAGTAAATTTTTTTATGTTAGGGTTACTGTACTCTTTTGAGTATGGACGGGTGACTTGGCAGTAAAATTGCTTGTGATTGATAGTAAAATTACTTATGACTAACTATAAAAATATTTACAACTGACAGTAAAATTAATTGTGACTGCCCATCGTGCTCAACAGGCCATTGGTGGCCCGTTGGGCTAAGCGTGCATAGACTAGCTCAGCATGATCCAATCCCTCTCCGTGTCATACCTGAATTAGAGGACAGGCAGGTGGGCTGGTACAACATGATATGATAACTTATTTGGGCCAATCATGTCAGGCCTAATTGGACCGTGCTCTCTCTGAGTTTATGTCGTGCCATGTTGGACAGCCCATTTGGCCTGTAAACAAGATTATGGCTAGTTTCCTCACATTTTACTTGCGTTCTCCACTACGGCCCTATGGGAACAAATCAGTCAACACCTCTCTTCCATCTACCTCCCCGCCGTGACACTCGTCGACCATCTAGCCGGTGCTTAGCCGCCCTGCCCTCGTGCTAGTGGCTCCACCTAAGCCTCCATGCCAAATCCACCATCACTTCGGCTACTCTAGTGCCAGACGTTGCTCGGCTCCTCTAACTCAGCCGCTATCCTCAGCCGCTCTCCTCTCGGTCACCCTGATCCCCATGGTTCAAAGCTCCCACCATCCTCACCGGACGAGATCATCAGTGCTGGAGGGTGCCAAGAGGATGCTCAAGGATCATGACCTCCACCGCATCGCAATGTCATCTTGCCCTGCATCGGCTTTTGCAATTGAGAGGCGGAGGCAAGTCATCTTGTTGCTTTCGCCATCAAATTTTGACATGCTAGTGGCCCCAAAATTGCAAGCTCCTTGTAGTGATAGATGCAGAGAATTGGGGTCAGAGATACAAAATGAAGGTCTCTGGTGGATGATTATTATTTACCTTTTGTTCATAGGCTTGTGCTTTCCTTTGTTTATGTGTTATTAAATTTCAGTCCTTATATTCGTTCAAAGTTGCCATAGCATTTTTTTAAAGAAAATTGCACTATAACTTTATGAACTTGTAGTGTAATGCTATTTTACATTCTAAACTTGTATTTTACTTTCTTAGCACCATAAACTTGTAAGGTTGTGTCACTTTACCCTCGTGAACTTATATTTTACATTCTTAGCCCCATGAACTTGTGTCTGTTTACACCGCAGGTCCATTAAGCCGTTTGCTAATAGAAAACATTGATCTGACATAGCACATGGCTAATGCTGTAGGGTCAGGCTCAATCGCGTGGGCACAGTGTCGAATCGGCATAGTGCCCTCTTCTCTCATGCAGTGCGGTAGACTAGAGAATGGAGGGCGCAGGGCGACAGAGAGTATGGTGATAGATAGGAGCATGATAGTGGCGCTCTATGGCAAGACCGACGACTGAAGGACATGTGTTTTGGCTTCAGCGTGATGCGGCACACCTTGTGACGCAAACGGCCTAGCGTGAGGATGATAGGGATGGTGGTTTTCCAGGAACCATGAGGGGAGAGGCGGCGTAGCTCAACTCTAGTGGTCCATCCAACGAGTTTCGAAGACAGAAGTGGCACTAAGAGGGCAGTATGTCAACTCGACACTGTGCCCACGCGATTGAGCCCGACCCTATGGCATTAGTCATGTGCTATATCAGCTCAATGTTTTCTATTAGCAAACAGCTCAATGGACCTGCGGTGCAAACAGACATAAGTTCAGGTACTGAGAAAGTAAAATGCAAGTTCAGGGGGTAAGTAATACAACCCTATAAGTTTAGGGGTTGAGAAAGTAAAATACAAGTTTAGAGGAGAAAGTGGCACAACCGTAGAAGTTCAGAGGGTGAAAAAGTAAAATACAAATTTAAGAGATAAAGTGGCATAATCCTACAAGTTCAAAGAGCTACGGTATAATTTTCTTTTTTTCAAGTGTAGTAGGAGCTCTGCCGAACTCTGCTATAGCATATTTTCATTTATAACTAATGGGGTGAAAAATTAGCTCAATAATATATTGTATCAGCTGCATTGGTAGTTCAGTGTGGTGGAAGTTGATAAGCTTTTAGTTGAACTCTTGCAAAGATGCAAACATGACAAGTTGACATAGGAAGGCCATGGTAAGTTTACCACTCTTGGTGTGAGGGTACCGTAACTTTTTTTCATACAATAGCGAAACACCATCCCCTTGGGGCCAGGCCAACCAAACAACCGGGCCCTAGGAGGCCAACCAAACAACCAAGCCCTGGGCCAACGCAGCCGGGCTACTAGGTTCAGGATCAGTTGATCGGGCTAGGTTGGGAGACATATTCATAAATTATATAACACTAAGATGTAAATCTGCTGGGAGGAAAAACGGTTAAGCTAGGTTAGGCATCGATCTTACGTCCTATTCACAAGTGTTTTAACTTTTAGCTTTTAACTGTAGTTTTTGGGTTTTAGCTGATTGCGAGAGAGATTGAGAGAGTAAGGGATACCAGTGTTGAAAAGCTACTTCGTTCAAAGTGGCTTTTACAATGACTCCTATAAATAGTTTATAAAAATCACTTTGAGAAAACACTTAATTAAAAAACCGACTTTTAAAAAGCAAAAATAAAAAAATGTTTAGAACAGTTCCAGGGCATTAGAGCTCAATGACCCACGGGTTGGAGTACCACGATCAATTAACCACCGACCTGATAGTTCACAGAGGAGGCTAATTGCTCCGCGAGTTTGAGTTGAACGATTTGTACGTGGAGATATTTTCCCTTCTTTTTTTGGTTGTTGAGAAGTACCGCGTACCTGTAGTCTGCGCGGCTGGAAAATGGACCTTAATTTTGCAGAAACTGAGCAATATTTAGCGCAGCTCAGCCTTCTTTTGGGTGACGCCTACACCAGCACCATCCATCGCCCACCCTCCATGTTTTAATACCTTATCTCGCCTCCATAACATACTCCACTCCAACTACACACACTGTATACACATGTACACACATATGGTTTGTATTGCACAAATTGACGAGATCAATCAAACTACTCATAAACAAAATAAAATAGAAAAAGGGGACCAAAATACAGAGCAGACGACCAACAATACGTAGTTGCATACGTAACAGGAAAGCAATAAGAGAAGAGAGAGAAATTAACGGCTGTAAAAGAGTATTAATTACATTTAGACCCAGACATTTATCACAGACGCTCTCCACTTTATCCCACCTCCCCACCCCCGGTTCGCGGTACTGCAGTAGTACAACTTCTTATTCGCCGTACCATTTTGCACCCGCCCCCCCCCCCCCCCGCGTCTTGCTCTAAATTACGCAACGTACGGTGTATCTACTAAGGGACAGGACGGAGCGGAGCGGTGGGGCGCGCGCCACGTGGCCGGCAGGCCGGCGATGCTAGCCACAGAGGACGCCGACCTCCCTGAGGCGCGGGACGAGGCGGCCGCTGAGGTGGAGCCCCATGAGGCCGTCCAGCCCGCCCACCGGCGCGCCGCCGACGAAGAGCGCCGGCACCGCGGTGGCGGCCGCGGCCGACGCGGCGGCCTCCTCGGCGGCCTCGTCGAGCTCGATGACGGTGGCGTGCGCGCCCACGGCGGCCAGCAGGCGCCGCATGACGTGGCACATGTAGCACCCGCGCCGCGCGAAGATGACCACGGGGCTCTCGCGGACCAGCCGCCCGATGCGCTCCGCGGGGGCCTCGCGCCCGCCGGGCGGGTCGATGGTGAGGCCCAGCAGCCCGCCGCGGTGGTGGCTCCCTCCAGGCGACGGCGACGGCGCCTCGCCGGCCACCGCGCAGCTCACGCCCCCTCCTCCCTGCATGTGCGCAGCGCACGCGCGGCGAGATGCGTGGGTGCTGGTTGGGAGGGAGGAGACCCGTGAGAGGTGTGGTTAATTGACGGCGTTATGTAGCTAGCTGCTCCTAATGGTGTGGTCGCCGTCAAGATCCCGGCGAGGGAGGCGTATATATAGGAGGAGACGCACAGGGGGGGGCGTGACGTCAGGCGGAAGGTGACGGGCAAGGGTGGGGCCGGAGGTGGCGTCACGTGGCTGGACGGGAACAGCTGGGGTGATGGTCCGCTCAATGCTGACGATGGAGGGTAACAAGATAAGGAGGGAGCCAAGCTGAGCAGCCGATCGACCGGGGTAGGACATCTCCTACGCTTATATATAGTAGATCAGAAAAACTAGGGTTCACATATTTTGATTCCGTCTTAACTTAGTATTCTACAATGTTTAAGGACTGTTTTAGACCTTAAGGTCCGATCCGTAGAATAGAAAAGATTCCTTCTCGAACATCCCCTAATTCTTCATGCGAAGTAACTTTCCCATTTCCCCGTCACACGAAATCCCTAGCCTGGAGTAGAGATGGCAACGGGCACAAACCCACTGGGTTTTGCTATCCCAAGCCCGTGCCCATGAAAGTTGGACGTGCCCGCTAAAAAACCCATACCCGTGACGGGTGCAGATTTTTGCCCAGACCCATACCCACTGGGTTACGGTACCACGGGTCGCCCGTGGGTTCGTGAATGTGAGCTGCAACAATGGTTAATGGAGAGGAGGAAGAAGTTCACCGCCATCTTCGTTGGAGTGGAGGGCAACGCCATGGCCAAGGGCCTCCTGTTGCGATGCGCGTTGGCTGCGGCGTGGGGGCGGCGGGCTGAACTCGAAGGCGAGGCGAGGGCGTGCGGGAGAACAAGCATGCGGTGAGTGGCGGGAGCAGAGCGGGAGCCGCAGGACGGAGAGGCGAGCGTGGAGATCGCCGGAGACCGAGCGCGGAGCGCGGATGCGCCATCTGCGTTTGTTGAATTGGGGTGGGGACCGGGGAGAGTGAGTAGTGACCAGAATCGAGTGCTAGCTAGGGTTAGCCGTATGGGTAATGGGGCATTGCCACATTGGATTTTGGGGCTTGGGGCTAAATGGCTAATGGGCTGGGCTGGTTTGCCTGGGAGGCTGGGAGTCTGGGTTTATAACTCCTATGGATCGGGTTTATATTACCCATGAGTTTACGGGTTTGGGTACTACAGGAACGAACCCGAACCCAGCAGACCCGATGGGTTGGGCTTTTCGCCCATTAAGAGACCCATGGGTTAGAAATTGACTCAGACCCATACCCTAATAGAGTAAAAACCCACCGGGTATCGGGTTTCGGGTACCCATTGCCATCTCTAGCCTGGAGTATTCCTCGTTCACATCAGCCCTCACTACTACAGAAAATCTAATACTAGATGGTCAATCACAGACGATTTTGTCAAACCGTCTGTGATTGACACTAACACAAACGGTTTTAATTTGGACACCGTCTGTGTTAGTGGCGTCGGATAAAAGGAGTATCACAGACGGTTCTTACCGATGAACCATCTGTGATACTAAGTATCACTGAGCGGTTTTATTAAAAACCGCTCGTGATAATCTGATTATCACGACGATTTTTATTAAAACCGCTCGTGTTGTGTAGACTATCACGACGGTTGTTGTTAAGAACCGTCATTAATGTTCCTGCACGGTTTTTAACAAGATCCGCTCGTGATGTCCCTTTGTCTCGTCATATTCATTTCATGATCAGAGGTTAATATATAAGTACATATTGCTTCTAATAACTTAACTACAGAACTACTAAGACAAGAGATCACAAATTAAAGGCAAATTTATTAGTTTCAATTAGACGCAAATTTACTACAAATGTCGCACAGGTAAAGAGTTTCCCAGATTGTAATCTTTTGGGCTTCGTACGCTTCTTCTTCGACTTTGGGACTTGGAGGATCAGCGGCTGAATTCTCGAACGCCGTTAAGATTGCCCTTGTCCTCAGCACTTCCTCCTCCAGTCTGGGCAAATGATCAGCAGCATTCATAATGTCGTAGAGGATAGCATGATAAGATTCCTCAGAATCTACCGTTTTTGCTTGATCGGAAAGGCTATCCATCAGTCTCTCCAATGCGTGTAGAGCTTCTTCCACATTGCGCACATTGTGGAGAAGAACCAGGGTGAGGGCTGTTTCCCTTTCTTGAGCGGCAGCGAGACGCCTCCGTCGACGGCGGATGATCAGGTCGAGCTGACGGATGCAAGAAAGTCGGGGAAGGAGAGCAAGGCGTGTTCGGAGAAGCTGCTCCAGATGCAAATTGCTGCCCGCTTGTGTAAGGTTCCGGCCGAACAATTCTTGATGAACAGATGAGAGGAAGGAGATGATCACAAGAGTAGTAGAAGCCATATTGTACGACGTACGTAGAAGCTAGAGACCAAGATTAGGCGCGCATATTTAACCTTTAGCACAGACGGTTTGTATACCCAAACATTAATGATATAGACGCTTCGTATAACGATCGAGAGACGTTAATTAGACGATCGAAACACGAAGCGTTCTGGCAATCGAAACACGAAGCGTTCTGGCAATGGAAACACGCGCGAAGCGTTCTGGCATGAAGCTTATGACATACGGCTTTTTAGAAAAAAGCATGCGTGATAATATTTATCACGAGCGGTTTTAATAAAAACCGCTCGTGATAAGCTGGTTATCACTGACGGTTTTAATTAAAAATGCGGTTTTAGTTAACAACCGCTCGTGATAATGAGTAAGGCATTTATTGCGCTGCTCGGACGCATCGCCTTCATTTCGATCCGATCTAGCCACTGCTGTGCACTTTTTCACTCGGAGGAAGCTAGGCGATTTCAAAGCTAGTTAATTTGGTGGGAAGAGGCGAGATTGAGCTTTGAATTAAGATTCAAACTTTCTGGTTGCTGTAGATATGGTTAGTAATGAAATTTATTTTTCTTTAATTGCATTACAATTTAGGTCTAAGTAATCCATGAGTGGTTATTGAAGATGGTTAATTTGCAAAATTGTTGGTTATATAATAGCTGTTGTGTTTGTAATATGAATTGAGCTAGCAAATTAAGTCTCAATATAATAAATGTGGCCAGTATATATGTAGTTATAATTAGTTAATCTAGATTTTAATACTAAGTTGTTATATATGTACGTAACGTAGGACCGAATCTGGATGTATGCCGCGAGCCGTGTGAGTGAAGAGTACATTAATGGCGTTTCTGCTTTTATAAGAGCCGCCGAGGAGGATATGTTGAATAAGGGGGTGGAATATATGTGCTGTCCATGCACGCCGATCATGAGAATTTGAAGATGTTTAAGAACCGAGGGCAAATTGAAACGCACTTGATTCGGAGGGGTTTCAAAAAGGATTATACGTGTTGGACCAGTCATGGCGAAGTGAATGATCATATGCCACCGGATGACATCGCCGGTGAAGTGAATGATATGCCCCCGGATGACATCGCCGGTGAAGTGAATGACATGCCGCCGGCTGATGTCGATTGTGGCTCGGATTCGGTTAGGTTGCACGATGATAATCTGGATCAGATGCTTCGCGATGTAGAAGAGAACTATGATGAGAGAGAGTATGTTAAATTCCGTGGCTTGATGGAGGACTCAGAGAAACCTTTGTATACGGGCTGCAAGTACACGAGGTTGTCGGCCGTGCTTGAACTGTTGAAATTAAAGGCAAGCAACAGTTGGTCCGACAAGAGTTTCACGACGCTGCTAGGTCTTTTAGCGGACATGCTTCCGGAGGGAAATGAGTTGCCTAAAACCACGTATAAAGCCAAGAAGGTTCTTTGTCCGTTGGGAATAGAAGTAGAAAGAATACATGCATGCCCGAACGACTGTATCCTCTGCCGTAAGGAGTATGCAAACATGCATGTATGTCCGGTGTGCAACGCATCCCGATACAAACGTAACAATCAATCAGATGATGGCGAGGGAACAGAGGCGAAGAAAGGACCTCCTGCTAAGGTGGTATGGTATTTTCCTATAATTCCCCGTTTGAAAATGTTTTTTGCAAATCCAAAGGAGGCAAAACTACTGCGCTGGCACTCGGAGGAGCGCAAGGAGGATGGAATGATAAGACACCTTACTGATTCCGCGCAGTGGAGAAACATCGATAGGAGTTTTGCGAGTTCGGTGCGTAACTAGGGAATATAAGGTTTGGGTGAGTACAGATGGAATGAATCCTTTCAAGAGCATGAGCAAATGACATAGCACATGGCCCGTGACTCTGCATCTATAACCTTCCTCGGTTGTATATGAAGCGAAAGTACATTTCTTTGTCGATACTTATCTAAGGGCCAAAACAACACGGGAATGATATCGATGTGTTCTTAGCACCGTTGGTAGAAGATCTAAAAGTACTGTGGAACGAAGAGGCAGGTATGGGATGCATACAAACAAGAGAACTTCACTCTGCGCTCCTTATTGTTCTCGCACCATAAATGATTATCCCGCCTTGGTAACCTATCGGGCCATAATGCAAAAGGTGCCAAAGCTTGTACTCACTGCTTAGATGGTACCGAGAGTGTGTGGTGAGACACTCACGCAAAACCGTCTACATGCGTCACCGCCGGTTCCTTCGGAGGGCTCACCCATACCGCAAGATGAAGAAACAATTTGACGGAGAGAAGGAAGACGGTTCAGCTCCAAGGCATTTAAGGGGACACGAGGTTTATGATATGGTTAAGGATTTAGATGTTGTCCTCGGAAAGGGACGTAAATGGAGGGCTCATGAGAAGAACACCTGGAAGAAGAGATCAATATTTTGGGACTTACCTTATCGGGAGTACCTAGATGTTCGGCACTGCATCGACGTCATGCACGTAGAAAAGAATGTGTGCGACAGCTTGATTGGTCTCTTACTGAACATGTAGTTCTTCATGGTAAAAGGAGAATTGTCGGAGTGGAGAATGAGTGGACGAGGAGGAATACAATCAATTTGACGAGTTACCTCCTTTTGGAAATGGCATAAGGGTTGACGATGAACAACGTGACGAAACTAGTTATGTACGCATTGATCATGATGAAGGGCTAATTTTTAAAGGTAATAATTAAGCAAGTACAATAAGAATGTATATGTGAAAATGAGTGACAATTTTGAGATGTATATGTGAAAATGTGTGACAATTTTGAGATGTATATGTGAAAATGTGTGATGTAGTCAATTTTGAGATGTATATGTGAAAATGTGTGACAAAATGTATATGTGAAAATGTATATGTGTATTGGCATTTATGTATATGTGATGTATATGTGTGATGTACATGTGATGGTTGATATGAATGCAGTTGGTTGGTGTTGTATATGAATGCAGCTGTTTGGTGGTGGATATGAATGCAGCTGTGGTTATTGGTGTTGTCTTAATAACTACAGTCGCAAAGGCTTATCACAGACGGTTCTAAGTTTAAAACCATCTGTGATAGTATAACTATCATAGACGGTTATAAACTTAGATCACAGACGGTTCTAAGTTTAGAACCGTCTGTGATAACCTCCCTATATATACCCTCTGGCTAGGGTTTTCCCTGTGCGCTGCGCAGTTATTCGATCTAGATCTAATTAAATCCCGAGCCCATCGTCGCCTCCGCCTCCCCGAACCCTCGTCGGCCGCCTCCCCGAGCCCCTCGTCGGCCGCCTACGTCGAGCCCGTCGCCGGCCGCCTCCCCCGAGCCCCTCGTCGAGCCCGCCGCAGTCGCCTCCCCGAGCCCCTCGCCGAGCTCGCCGGCCGCCTCCCCAAGCCCCTCGTCGACCCGCCGCCGCCACCTCCCCGAGCCCCTCGTGGAGCCCTCGCCGCCACCTCCCTCGACACCGTCTCGCATTGTGAGCACTTTCGTGATGGACTAGGGTTTTGAGTATTGTGAGTAGTTTCGTGATGGACTATGGTTTTGAGCATTGTGAGCATTGTTTATCTGCAGTAGCTTAATTAGTTTGCTATTTGGTACATATTACATTGGTACATTGTTTATCTGCAGAGCTTAATTAGTTTGCTATTTGGTACATTGTTTACTACAGTAGCTTAATTAGTTTGCTATTTGGTACATACTACATTGGTACATTGTTTATCGCAGAGCTTAATTAGTTTGCTATTTGGTACATATCACATTGGTACATTGTTTACTGCAGTAGCTTAGTTTAATTTGCTATTTGGTACATACTACATTGGTACATTGTTTACTGCAGTTGCTTAGTTTACATTGGTACATATTACATTGCTTGTTGTGTTAGTATATAGTATATAGTATAGGCACATAACCCCTCTCTCTGTCCACATCACCCCCTCCCTTCTCCCCCTTCCCTCTACTCCTCTTCTCTCTTCCTAACATTGAGCATCATGTTCCACTTTTCTTGCTTCCTCATCTTATCATGTTTTACTTTTCTTGCTTCCTCATTTAGTAGCGGGACGGCCAAGATTAATCTTGTGCAACCCTACAATTTGAGAGCACAAATTAACTAATCAAGGACCACTCTAGTGTATATGCCACATAGACCTTCAAGGGGCATGAAGTAAGTGACACACTCGAGTGTTCCCGTTCAATGAATCAGATACACTAGTTTGTGTCATTTTCACTTTTCTTGCTTCCTCATTTAGTAGCGGGACGGCCAAGATTAATCTTGTGCAACCCTACAATTTGAGAGCACAAATTAACCAATCAAGGACCACTCTAGTGTATATGCCACATAGACTTTCAAGGGGCATGAAGTAAGTGACACACTCGAGTGTTCCCGTTCAATGAACTGGATACACTAGTTTGTGTCAACTAGTTTGTGTCATTTGCTTCATAGAACTTTATTTAGACTGGCGTACGTGATCCAGAGACCAGAGATGAAGAAAAGAAGTGGGAAGAAGCAGATGGATAGTCGCTCACCGAAGAAGTCGGCTATGTCGGCTGCTCACCGAATAATCTGGGAATGCCTTTTTTTGCACTTTTGTAATAAAATTGCCTTGAATTTTGCGGGAAAAAGAAGGATTGTCGGATTGGAGAATGTTGTGGATGAGGTTCCCAGATAAAGAAATCTTGCGATTGTTGCAAAAGATACATGGACCATTTGGGTGGAAAGATGAACTGTTTCGTCAGGCGCATGACTGCCAATTCGAAGCATAGCATAGCATCCGAGGCACATCCGAGGTCTGCTGCTGTGTCTTGAGGAATGCCAAGAGCTAGTCTTCAGATGGAGCATAGCATACGAGGCACATCAGGAGCTCTGCTTGTGTCTTGAGGAATGCCACATCGAAGACCAGCTCTTGGCATTCCTCAAGACACACAGCAGCACCTGATGTGCCTCTGATGCTATGCTATGATTCGACTGGCGATCATGCGCCTGACGAAACAGTTCATCTTTCCACCCAAATGCTCCATGTATCTAGCCAAAAAACAGCAAATGAAGCAAGTGACATACTCTAGTGTTCCCGTTCAATGAACCGGATACACTAGTTTAGGGACTTTGCTATTTGGTTTATAGTATTAGCAACTAAAGTAGGTGCTAAGATAGGCACATCACCCCCTCTCTATGTCCATATCACCTCCTCCCTTCTCCCCCTCCCCTCTACTCCTCTCATCTCTTCCAATTCAATATGATCACTTTCTCATTTTATCTTAATAGACCCACAAAATGAGCAACATGTCACCCGCGCATTCTTCAACATTATCGCCGGAGGCGTCCGCTCCAACATCAAGACACCAAGGAAGAGGGCTATCGAAGAAGCTCGAGGGCCGACAGGACCATCACATGAGTAAACGACCGGGTCCCTATCCTTCCTCAAAAGCGGTAAACGATTCAAGCCTGGTCGGAATAGTTGCACGAGAACAATTGAGATCACATACAATTCGTGGAAGAACGTGCCTGACACTCGGAAACGTGAGTTGTGGACCGAAATTTTGGTATCGTTCGAGTTCCCAGAAGAACACCTATGCGCTGTGCAACGATAAACCAACCTAGCGGCGTGCAAAGTATGGAAGAACTTTAAGAGCACGCTTGTCAGGAAATACGTGGAGACGGACGAAACACCTTTTCATATATACCCATTCCTGGAACCACAATGGGAAGAGTTCAAGGCGATGAAGACGTCCGAAGATTTCAAAAGTACAAGTACGGCGCACAAGACCCTCCAGGCAAAACACACACCCCACAGGCTTGGCACAGCTGGGTATGTGGGTAAAATCCCGCAGTGGAGGAAGGAGGATGACTCGGCGGCACAGGACATCGCCCGTCGTTTTCAATATCCCGGATGACCGCGCTCGAAATTGGATTAGAGCAAGGTCATCTACAACGACTATCGGGGACGTCTCCTTTCGAAATCTTGCGGACGACAAGTGTCGGCAATACCGTAAGATATCGATAGAACTACGTAGCTTGTCATTACTCCACAACCGTGCATTTAATTGAAATGACATTTTGTGCTCTTGCGGGAAGAGTGAGTTTTGAATCTACAGGATCATTCCAGGAACAAGGGAGAATGATATGCTCTCCGTGGCCTCGGGAAACAAGGAGCACCGGGTCGTCATGAGGGTCTTGGGCTTTACGTTCCTTGGAAACATGATTTCCAAGATGACTCGGATGTATCGGCGTAGGAAGAGAAACAAAGCCGGCGTGGCGCACAGACTACGAGAAGAGATCAAGGAATCTCTTAGAGATGAGCTATTAGCTCGGATGGTGATGTAGTCGAGATGGTGCGAAATAGCAGAGAAAGTCGCGCTGCTACCGCTGCTAGCTAGCTAGCACACAACCATCCGAGTAGCTGCGCGTCCAATCCGACGCAAACCAGTGCCAAATTTCTGTGGACAACATCCTCGGTAATAATTATTATCTCTCGAATGCTTGCTCCATTGATAGGCCTATTCGAGTAGCTAATTTTGTATCGTTATGTAGGAGCCTACGAAGTGCGGGCTCCAAGTGAGATATGGCTCCATTCCCATGTACGCTTGGGGCTAAGCATATTAAATGCAGTATCGGGGCCATGGTGCACGGTCAAGCTTTAGCGCCGAGCCGCCATAAAAGTTAATGTCGATGGTGTGTATGTCAATTTTGAGGTTGTCCCGCCTCAAGCCCCCAACGACGAGATCGTGACTCGAGGACAGGCCATTGGAACATTCATCCAAATGGTTCAAAAGCGACATCTCCTCGGAGGCTTCTTCACGGTGGTAGGACCCGAAGTGCGGTGCGAACCATAGCATCATGCATCGGTGCCATCTCCACACGCAGCGGCGGCGAGAGCTACCGCACGGTGCTATCTCCACGGTGCTATTCTCGCAAAAGCAACTTGCACCGTCGTACCATTACGATCGACTACCATGAAGTCGAATCGCGATCGAGGCGATGGCCATGGCAAATCAAAGACGAAGGATGATGACGATATCTCGCACCTACCATTGGCCCGCAAATTCATGCTAGGCGAGCCGATGATATTCCCGGAAGTGCACCTCACAAAGCTAGGACTTGGTTGCCAAAGATTCCACACTTGGTATATGGAACAATCCAATAGACCAGAGGCAGAACAGCGCTCAGGTATCATGGTCAAATTCAAGCCGAACATTTCTTGCACGGTTCGTGAATGTGTCTTCCTGTTACCTTTGACGATATATTTGCTGTTTTCACGCTCAATGCTCTCGACGCCTCACTCGTTCGATGCTGGACGCTGTAAGTCTGTACAATCATAGTCTCTGTTCACGTAATACCGATATATGTCACAATTTGTTGCTTTTCTGTGTATATATATAGATTCATGCTGACCGAAGCTAGATCATCGAAATCACCAATTGGTTTCCTGGACCCACGCTTGGTCGCCATTGATACCATCAACGAGAATGCATCCTTCGTCGATGTAACATCCTGAAAATTTAAATTTGAAGAGTGTGAAGTTTTTGAATTATTTTTGCCAAATGTTTTATTTGAAATTGGAGTTTATGATATTTTTCTGAAAGTTTGGTTAATGTTTCAAAAAGTTGAAAGGATCAAGAAGAAAACAAACATATTTAAATACTAGAGAATTAAAAATTTTAAATGAGAATCTGAAAAGATGATCCAGAAAGGACACGGAGAAAATATGATTTTAAAACCTTAAGACCCATTTTTAAAAATAGTGGCAAGAGTAATAAAGGAGCAAAAATTTAAAAATACCAGCATATATGGATATATAAATATATATGCATAGGAATAGCCATATTAGAATTTTGCACCTACAAATATAGTGCCTAAAATTATAAATACAAAATTTGGTGAGAAAAAGGGAAATAAAATAAAAGAAAAGAGAAAAAGGGAAACCAGGCCGGCCATTACCCCGCCCAGCCTCTCTCTCTCCTTCTTTGTGTGGCGAATGGCTCGACCATCCGGCTTCAGACTCGCTCGCCGGCCCGCTCCCAGCGCGCGCGCGTGGCCCAGCTCGCCCGCGCTGCTCCCCTGCGCAAAGCGGGCCGCGACCTCCTCCGCCTCCTCCCGTGGCCGGAGGCCCGGTGCCTGCAGCGCCTTCCTTGTCTCCTTCCTCCTCTCCCTCACGCGTGCGCTCGAGCTCTCTCCGCTGTTCGTCCGGGCCAAAGCCGCAAGATTCGCGCGTGGGACACGGACGACGGCGAGCCCCTCGATCCGCGCGCCATACCCCGCCGCCCGCCGCCGCCGACACGCCGCCGCCACCGCCACCCGATCGCGCCGCTTGTCCCGGCGACGTGCGCGCACGTCGCCACGCGTGGCTAGCCGCGGCCCGCCGCCTATAAAACCCGGAGGCCTCTCCATTCGCTACGCCACGTCCGTCTCTGCTTCCCACTCCAAGCAATTGAGCCCTCACCGCCCGTAGCTCACCGGCGCCCTCATCTTCCTCAAGAACGGCCGCCGGGCAATTCGCCGAATCCCACCGCCAAATTTCAATTCCTTCCTCCCACACCACCTCCAGAGCACCGTGAATCCACTCCCGGTCTTCCCTGAGCTCCCCGTTGACCGTGCTTCGTCGGCACCGTGCGCCTCCTCGCCGCCGCCCCGGGCTCACGCCGCCGAGCCACCTCGAGTCTCTCCACCCCGGCCGTTGGGTAGCTTCCTCGGCCTCCTCTATTGCTTGAGCACTCGCCGGATTCCTTCCCTCCACGCCGGCGCTGCCGTCCCCATTTCCACCCCCACCGCTGGCCGCTCCCATCCCTGCCCGAGCCGCCTCACCGCCATTCCAAGCCGAGGCACCACCCCATTAGCTTCCTCACTTTCCCGGGAATCCATTTCACTGGTTAGCCTAGCCTCCCCGGCCACCTCCTGCCGGCGGCAAGGCCAGCACCGAGCGCCTCCTGGGTGCTCTGCTTTGAGCTCAGCTCCTCGCCTGATTCTTCTAATTTGTTTTCCCCTCCCAACACAGGAGATTGGATGCTCGGTTGGTTGGTGCATGCGGCGTCTTGAGCTATTCATACAAAGCAGTCTTGAGTTCAAATCCGCTCATCGCATGCTTTTTCCTCACATTAGTAGTCCATTTTGTAACCCATTTTAATTAATAAAAATCAAGGAAAATTTGAGAATAATTCAGAGAATGTAATGAAAATTAAATAAGGATGTAAATGAGATTATTTAATACTTAAATTTGGGTTAGCTCGTTTATGATTAAATAATATGGTTTGAGCAATAATCTAAAAAAACTAAATATTAATTAAGGGCATGGATAAAGAAAAACAATTTGGTTAAATGTTCAAATTATAATTAGCATATATGCCCTAGCATGCCATCATTAAAACAAATTCTCTTGGTAGATTTAATTAGTAGCTATGTTGAAACATGAAACCGTATAGCAAGCCTTACTAGATGGATAAATTTAAATTAAAGTAAAGCTAAGCCTAACAATAGTTGAAGTATAGACAAAATAATAACGTGCCATAAATTAAACTTTAACATAAGATTTAATGGGTAATAATATAGAACTTAAAAATGTGGACATCATATGCCCTGGATATCAACATTTAACAAAGTAATGCTCCGCTAGACTCATACGCTGATTCATAGGTCTAACCTAACTCATAGAACTTCCTTGATAAATAGAAATAATAATAATAATAATAAAAGAGATTATAAACAAAAAGAACAAGTCATCGTATACTACCACCAGCCTTGCCTCAAATCATCCAAATCACCCATTAACTCATAATTAAACAAAAGTTGAATTTATTCGGATTTATTCGAATCTTTTGAGTTATTTGCTTTCATTTGGATTCAGTCGTTGTCGCATAATTAGAAATTGGAAGTCGTGAAGATTTAATGGAATCAGCGAGGATAAGCTCGAAGTGGAGATAAAGACCAGAAGCTCAAGAGAAATTATTGTGAGCTCAAGACCGCGGTAAACCGCGCCAGGCGAGTCAATACTTTGATCATGTTGAACCTACGTTTTCTGCAAATTACTTTTGTTTAAATTATCAAATTGCATGCTGTTATGTTATATGCAAATACATGTTAATTTAAGATTCTAGTTATATCCCATTGTGTACTTGGTTAATATTACCCCTCCTTTGAAATATTTGAACATGTGAACATTGTCGCCCTAGCACAAATTATAATAGTAACCTTTCGAAAATAAGTCCGTAATTGTATGCCATGCGTAGTATTGTTTAGGTACTCATGGGCGCGAGAGCGCCCAAGCATCACTTTTTAATCATAAGAAAAGTTGGTTGGGCAGTCATGGTGATAATGACTGGTGTATGTTGGATATGGTTATTTTATATTCCCAAAAACTCTCAATTTGCTTTAATATCTGAGCGGATGGTTTGGGGCTGGTATGTGGTGCGAAGGAATGCACAAAATTGTGGAGTGTGGTAGAACCGCCAGATAATACTAAGGACTGAATCTTGTCATGTCAACAGTGTAAAACAAGACAACCACAAGCTGGCAAAGTGTAGGCAGGGTTAACTAATTTGTGTAGCGTCAAGGTGGTTACGTGAAGGTATGACCACGAGCAAAGGAATGGATGCGTAATATTCCTCGCCTTTGCCCGTGATGGCTCACGAGGGACCCTTCCCGGCGTATGTGTAATATTACTACGGAAGGTTGACCTTAGTGGGCGTAACCACAGTGGACTATGCATTGTAAAGGCCTGTGATAGTCTATTCAACCACATGGCTAAGGAATCATGTGGGGCAACGAGTAGATCTATCTCTTGTGGGTAAAGTGTGCAAACTCGCAGAGTCAAAACTATTCGAATAGCCGTGCCCACGGTCAAGGGCGGACATGGGAACTTAATCGATATAGTTCTGTTTTTAAAACATCGGAAATCGAATGGAAACTTGAAGGGCGAAGGATCGCCTGGTTTGGAATTGTCCCGGTGTCGCCCCATGGTAAGTTAAGCGGCTATAACGTCAAGAAATTGCTATATGGTGCAGATGCCATGTAACGTGGATGGAATCGAATCGATATTAATAATGCATTTCCTTGTACATTATGATTTGGTTCAAATTGCTAGGTCTTAGGGATTTTTAATTAATTGTATTCAAAAGCACTCCTTGCAAAACAAAATAACCCGAGCCTCTCCTCTGTTAAGCCATGCATACTATTTATTTGCATTCTGTGTATTGGCTCGCGGAGCACGGGGTCGGAGTGCTCATGCTTGCTTTTGCGACAAAATTCAGAATCAAGAAATCAAATCACCTCGCCTCAGCAACAAGATTGGACAAGCTGGCCGAGAAGATGAAGATGTCAAGGGCTAGGTCGCGAACCTCCGTTAGTGCTGTGGGCATATCCTGAAGGTCCCACTGTGTGCTTCGTTCTTCATTGCTGCAATTTAATGATTTCGCCTAATCGCCCATGAGTAAGTTTACTATTACATTTACGCGCATGATATGTATTTTGATATTCGAATCAGAAGCGTGAGCACTATCTACTGATCCAGGGAATAGTGCAGTAAATCACAGAGGAGTCCGGATGTTAATATCTGGGTCCCTACAGTCGAGGACTATATTACAAAAGCACTGCTGGCTCACCGCGATAAGGAATTTGTTCTTATGCCATACAATGAGAACTTCCATTGATTTTAATTGTAATTATACCAAAATGGAACAAGGCTATATACCTTGATTCTCTAAGTAAGAACAAATCCAAGTACACACTATCGCGAAATACTCGATAGGTAAGTACATTGTACATTGTACTCTTTCTTTCCTTCCGAATGACTAATCTAACTTTTCGAATAACGAAGATCGTTCGTCACATACGCTCAACAAACAAGTGGCTCGACGACATTGCCAAGCCCTTGAAACATGATCGCAATTTTCGGTATTGGCTAGCTACACATTAATTAATCATATACAACACTTAGTAGTAATGCCACTTGATTTAACACATTCTATTTTTGCGGTGCCACGGCGGCAACGGGCAACACGTGTGGATACTACGTGTGCCACCATATGAGACTACTCCTCGATTCCAGCAAGATCTCCACTCCTAAGGTTTGTCAATCTTTCCACATTTATTTCAAACATGTCAAGTTTTATATGTGCGTGCGTTGATATTTCTATCGACAGGCTGCGCCCATCTCTACATCTGCATTGAAATAGCCGGCTTTTGCAAAAATTCGAGGAGAGACCATTTGGTTTTTGTGGAGTAAAGTCGTAAGATCGGATGGAGAGTTCCACACCCGAATGATTTTTATTGTAATTCTAAGTGCAAATGCGGTGTAGATCTTTTACAATTGTGTATTTGTTAATGGATATTTTATTTCAATTCAATGAATTGATTTATAAATGGATGCTTCATGTTTGTGAAATGAAGTGCCTTGTCTCGTGAAATTAATTGAGATGTGAAATGTATCGAAATGAAATGAGATGTGTGAATTGTATATATTTTATGTTTGTGATTATCGCTTGTTTGAGAGGGCATGGCTAGCATTTCCGAGGCTAGCCAATAAACAGAAATATATTTAGGGGTTGAAGGAATATCACAGACGGTTTTGAGTAAAACCGTGCGTGATAGCTGATAATCACAGATGGTTTTGGACCGTCGTGATTATCACTATCACGATGGTTTTTGAGTAAAACCCGTCGTGATAACTTATTATCACGCAGCGGTTTTGACTCAAAACCGCTCAGTGATAATAAGTATCACGACGATTTTCAACTCAAAACCGTCGTGATAATAAGCTATCACGACGGGTTTTACTCAAAAATCATTCGTGATAATAAGTATCGCGCGAGCGATTTTTAACTCAAAACCGCTCGTGATTATCGCTATCACGCACGGGTTTTCTTCAAAACATGCGTGATAGCGATAATCGCTGACGATCCAAAACCGCCTCGTGATGACCTTCGATTATCATCGACCATAAATACAGAGCGGTTCACAAAACCGCTGCGTGATGACGCCGAAGTATGCGTGATGACCTTTTCTGTAGTAGTGCCTTCTCCTCCCTTCTTATGGGCTGCTATTATTTGACTCTTCAATGTGTAATGTTTGTTGTTCTTACTGTCTTCTAGATCTCGGAGTTGCTAACTCCGATCCATATGAAGATGTGTTGCCGGCGATTCCTACCACAGGAGCAGGTTGCTACAGTGGTGATGCTTGAGCAACTGTAGCTCCACTCACTCCATATGGTGAGTGCAACCAATTTCCCTGCTATTGTATACCCTGAGAGCTTCCTGGAGTTTGACCATATTGTTGCTTAAAAGCATATAGAACCCTAAAAATAGTTTTGGTAATTAATAACGACAATGATTAATAGGACTAACTTATTTATTGAGATAATTACAAATGTTTAGTTCCAGAATTTAATGACATCATAAAAAAAGGCATGCAAAAGTGATTAAAGGTTGATGTGGATCAAGATAAAGCCCAAGACAAAGGTAAATTGTAGTCTAAGAACCTCTTTATAGTCTTTTACCGATCTCGGTGTTTAGATGAAAAGACCAGATTTGTAGAATAGTGCCGTACTATAAAGAGAGGTCATGACTACTAGTTTGAAGCTTAACCTGTGCCACTTTGATCAATTTAGTGGTTATGCATGCATTTGAAGCTCATTTGTAACCTTATATGTTTTTCTTGGTAGAAACCGGTATGACCGCTTGTCATTAACGATAGTATCACTGATCGATAATACCAACCTTTAAATGATGGTAGCTAATTTTCATAGAGCTATTCTTTTGGCATTCCTTGAATCGATATTACTGCATATGTTGCATGGTAGCACCGCATAACAGTATGACCGCATGATTGGTGGTACTACCAAAAATCGGTAGAACCAAACTTTACATGGCAATAGCTTATTTCTAGAAATGTATGTTTTGGAGCATTTTCTCTCCTCTAGAAATCGGTACTACTACAGCTTGGGTGTGGTACTACCATGTGATCGGTACTACCGGACCTTGTGAGGGTGGTACAACCTATATTTAAAGTAATGGCTAGTTTATGTGCATTTAATAAACCTCAAATAGCCGTTAAACAGTAAGTGCGGTAGTACCAACCACTACATGGTAGCAGTATTGCAAACAGGGGCAAATCTAGTGGGGGCTTCGTCAAGCTTCAACCTACCCTCCGCTGGAGGAAGCCCCTTTCCCTACCCACTGACCGATTGGTTGCCAGCCTCAGCAACCCCTCAAGAGGAAGAACCGAGGAAGAAGAACACATTACTACACATGGGCTTATCTCAATCATTCAGTCCACAAGGCCCACAACCAATAATAGCAAGTAGCAATCCACTGTCCACAGTTATAGTTTGACACCACACACACCACATGACAAATCTAGAGGGGTAAACTGAATCGCACCTAAGGGCTGAGGGCTGAGGGAGGCTGAGGTTCGAAGGCATCGGCGGTCGGTGGCGTGACCGAGCGGGGAAGACAGGGTGGGCGAAAGATGGCTGGTGGTGACAGTGGGGGTGCTGCTCGAGTCCTGATAGCCGGTGGGGGAAGGTGGGCGCAGATCTACCAGGGGTGGCACTGACGAAACGCGGGAGCAGATCTGCCTCCCAGGCCCTAGGGCGGCACCGGCAGCATGTGGGATGGGAGGCTGGCTAGGGCTGATCTATTGGCAGCAGGGGCGGGGGCGCGACCACGTGAGCCACCAGGGGGTCCAGGCGCCCAGCCACGCTCGGGGGAGGGGAATAAGGAGAATCGGAGAACAGGAGTCGAGAGAAGAAGTGGAGTGGCCACCAGCTGAGTCAGGGGTATTTGTCGGCTGAGCCTGAGGCGCTGAGGAGGAGTGAGGAGGTGAAGTGAAGGAGGAGGCCTAAGGAGTTAGGAACCATGAGGCCGAGTGGCCGACGGCGTTTGGTCGAGTGGCCAAGAGGGGAAAAGTGCGTGGTGGCCTGGTGGGGGCGTCTGTGCTGATCAGCCAACGAGTGACACGGGTCAATCGGTCAAGTCAATGATGAAGGACCTCAAGGTATATAATTTGTAATTCAAGTAGTATTATCTCTTTTACTGTTTAGTGTTAAGTGAATTATTACTTAATATTTAGTATTATTTGTTAATTGTTAGATATTATGTAGTGTTTGTTAGACTATTAGTGATGAATCCTATAATTTGTTTGTAGATTTATAAATTGTAAAAATAGAGAAATGAACTTTGTGTAACTATTTCACAATTAATTCAAGTAGTACTCCTCCAACTGATGAGAGCGCAACTCAACCAAAGAAGCCTCGTGATTTAATTTTGCATGATAATGATATGTGCATGTTTTTCCTGAATGTTCTTGATCATTTACAATTAGATATCATATAATTAATTTTGGTATTTTTGATATGCAGATGATTGAAACCATATTTATATATTTTCAGGATATGCTTTCTATTACCGAGGTACTTCTGTTGTATTTATGTCTTTTCGACTATATTTCTCTTCTATTCATAAATGAATTTGAATTGAACAAGAGTAAATAACTATGTTTGTGACCATCAAGCTTAGTGTCTTAGCCCACCCTTCATTTTATTCCTGGTTTCTTCACTGACCATAAATCCTGTTTTTGGGAAATTAGACCACAACGGTTACCCTGGTGGGTGAAGGCTATAAATACCTTCCCACTAGTAACAAGGGCTCTATTCTTGACTTCATTGAATACCCTTGAGCTCCTTGTGCACTCTCTACCACTCATTTGCTCATATTTCATATTTGAGGTAGTTAAGAGCATTCAAGTGCATTGCATCATTAGTTGATCTTTGTGGCACTTGATAATCTTCAAGCAAATGTTGTGGTTCATTACTCCTGGTGGTTATCGACACCAAGATGGCTTGGAGAAGTTGTGCAGTGATCTCTTCAAAGAAGATTGTGAAGATGCCCGACATCACTTGTGAGTGGTGTTGTGTTTGCCATTTCCAGAGTGGAAGAAGAGTAAGCTTAGTAGAATTGAGGCCTTGAGGATTAATTCATGGATCTGGTCCAATCCATTTGGTCTTATCTCAATATTGACTACTGAAGATTGGCAAGTCTTCGATACCACGGAAAAACATCGCGTGTCTCCATGTGGTTTACTTATTTGTTTTTTACTTTTCGCATTTACATTTTTAGCACTTATAATTGATTTGAATTGTGTAGCTAGAAGTGTATTTAGTATTGACATTGCTTATAGTGCCTTACTGAAACCTAAAACATTTAGGCTTTAATTGTGCAAAATGTTTTACTTAAGTTCATAATCGCTAAAAATTGTATTTTATCCAAAATATTTTAAAAACCTCCTATTCACCCATCATCTAGTCAGTTATCTCTGATCCTACATTGATAGTTGCTTGGAACACTAAAAGGATAGAAATTCTGCAAGAAATGAGGTGGCACAGAGTTTTGGCCATATGGATATTAGGGGAGATTTGTGGGAAATAGAGGTACTGGGAAGTTTTGACTATATTGAAAATTTGTATTTTCTAGATGTGGATTTGGGGTGTTTGGATTTAGAAAATTTCTATTTGTGGGATCCATTTTTCTAATCTAGTGTTGATGAACTTGTGTTGTAGAAGATGAACTAATGAACTCCTCCTCTGTTTTTGTAGGCAGCACATCCTGAGGCAATGGCCAAAGTCAAGGGCAACGGCTAGTGGACCAAAAAATAGTGTATTTTAATGCCTTGTGCACTGCTGCAATAGTAAATAATGTATTGTAATGTCTTGTGGATGGGTCAAAAGCTTATGATCTGATTTTTCCATCTATTGCTTGTTGCGGTGTTGCCTATGCCCCCAATGTTTGTGGTTAGTCTTTAAGAACTACTTTAATGCTTATGGACTGCTTTATAGTAACATTGTGGATGCCCTTATCGTCACTTAGTAATTTTTGCATGATGCATTGTCCAGTTTTGTTTAATGCATTTCTATACTTTATCATACTTAAGTTACAAAGGTTGCTGCCAAGTGTGGTGAAAAAAAGTTTAAGGATTTCTTTACAACACCCAACTATTTGTTTTTGAAATTAGTCGAATTTTTAACCTTCTGATCTGTATAAGGATTGTGCTTTTACTGGCAAGGTTATCGTCTTTTGCGGCGGCAATTTAGGGTGTGGTTTCACCAAGTTATGTTTTGGGTGGATGGAAACTAGTGTTTCCCTAGGTGCTAAGCACTAGTCAGACGGCAAACCGGTGCCTATATAGGCTAGGCGGTTGCCTAGGTGCGCCAAATTGGCAAAGCAGGATGCTGCCGCCTAGAGCCTAGGCGGCCGTCTAGGGGAACATTGATGGCAATAGCCCGGCTGTGGATGGTAGCTATACGCCAATAGACGAAATAGTGGTGAGCCATTGAGATGGGAAAGAAGATGGAGTGGCGGTGGGAGGTGGTGGTGCGGCGGTGAATAAGTTGGCAATGCTAATAGGTTCCTTTGTACTGGGTATAATATCGAGATGCAGTGGCGGCTAGTGGGCGGGCCTTGTTGGCGACGGCAATGGGTGCAGCATGTAGTGGTGGTGGTGATGGGGTTGAGATAGGGTTAGGGGTAGGGATTTAGATGGATGAGAGAAGAGATCTAAGCAATTGGATTTGGATCCAACAGTCCAAATAATTGGGATTCTATTGGCTACAAATGCTCATTTAAATGTGTGTATGACACCTTGTATTAGGCACTCATATTTGGGTGGGTACAAACAAACGACCCCAAAGATATGGTTTGGAAGATAAAAATTTTACAACAAATAATTCAATTCTAGAAGGATTTGGAAAAAAGTAGTCTTTTTCAAATGGGCTTAAGTCAGCAACATGAGCTGAATCTTTTAATATTTTTTAAGCAGATCTGAATCTTTTAATATGACTATAGGCTCACACTAGAAAAGAAACCTAAAGTGCTTATGCTGCCTGTTATGCAGTTCATCCTAATCACGTAATTTACTCGAACAATCCCGTCTCTATCGCCAAGCCAGCCCATCCCGTGGGCTGCTGCTGCAGTAAGCGGGCGACGTCACCTCCATCCGACGTGGCAGTTAACTCGCGCCTCCAGGATTAGCGAGGCCGCCCGTGGCCGGGGCCCCACCGGTCGGGACACGTGGCGCGCGGGGCGTCCGTTTACGTCGCTGTTTCGGGGCGCGCGCGCTAGTGGGTGGTGGTGGGCCGTCCATCTCGGCGCGCACGTCACGCCCACCAACGGGAAACCGACGGCCCGGATGCGCCTGCCGCGGTCGGATCTTCTGTGCCAGGCACTGGCCGATCGGCGCTGTGCGGGGCGTGTGCTTGCGTGGCCGGCCGTCGTCTCAGCTCTCAGGTTAGGAGTCAGCTGCACGGATTGGTTGAGTTCAGCCTGAGGTGTTGTCAGGTCAACTCGTATAGTACTTCTATCTAGCACAGGAGCCTATTTTGCTACGACTGGTACATGTTATTTATACTTTTCTATCGTAACGGATAATGGAGATACCGATATAGATGATATATAAATGATTTTAAGTTTTTGAAATGGTTTGAAAAATCTATTTAAAGAAATCATCTTATTTATTTTAATTTTTAAAAATATCCAAAATAACAAGAGCCAGCATCTGCATGCACCACCGTCCACGCTTGGCTAATTATTGAGGCCAGTGTAGTGGTGTCAAATTCTTATCTACATGTGTGATGATCATTTGCAGAGATTGATCCTTGGGTCCAACAATTCACTTGCTCGACATCTCACAAGAATACAAATGGTCCTGGCCACTGGGCTACACAGCGGTCCATCCCGAAAATCTAATTCCTCCGTAGATTATTGTCTACATACATGTATTCTCGATGCCACAAAGTTTCTGTTTCGGCTAAAGCGCGCCTAGCTCAACCTGTGCTACCATTCCCTAACATACAAACGGAACTATCTTAAAACATGAACTGCAACATGCTGCGAATTTAGAGTAGATCATGAGATGGCGCCCATGGAAATATCTGACCGGGGTAGGCCGAGGACAAGGCATCGACCATGGGCCTTTTCGCCACGTCAGCCGCGGGAGGGCCAGGGCCCACGCGTGTGCCCCGCGGGAAAAGCACGTGACGCGGCAACACCAAACGCAACAGATCAAAGGGCTTGTTTTTAGTTTTTTAATTTTATTTTAAAGATTTTTTAGATTTTCTTTTTTATTCCTTTACATTGTTCGTGATGATATAACTTTTTATATATATTTTTAAAATTTAATTACGTTAAAAAGTTATCAACAACTGCATTGTAAAAAATAGTCACTATAGTATAAAATAAACCAGAAGTTTAGATTTAAAAGACTAAATGAGTGGAGCCTAATAAAACTGAAAAGATGCGCAAAAACCAAACGCTTTCGTTGGTGATGATGCCAACGTCCACTCCCTCCGAACGAGTATCCTAATTGAGCTCCCAAACTACGAACAAGGCGGCTGGCCACGTTTTAATCTGTTAAGCAGGATTTGACGTCGCAGTTCACGGCTTGTATTAATCTGCCTTTCTCTTTCTTCTCTCTCTAGTAAGCAGCACTAATAAACATAGACTTACTCTCTTAATCTAGTTAAGTGTAGAATAATCACTTGTGATGCAGCTAGCTCTATACCTACAAATTGGTGAGGCACCCAGATGTACTCCCAGACTTTCGGTATATAATGAGCAAAATTTTGTCTGATGAAATATAATTTGTGAAGCCGGGGAGCTAGCTCTGTTTGATTGCACTAGAAAGTTAAAGAGTGAGTGTGGCCTCCTGCAACGACAGTGGGAGGGACAGAAACTGGTTGAAATCTTTTGCAAGGTCCAATACAGCGGGTGGCTTGGTTGGCCCCCGAAAACTAATGGCCGTAGTTCTCTTATCCGGGGGCGGCATTTGGTGGAAAGGAGGGCCTTCTGCACTTCGCTGGCATTATTGCTCCATGGTGCAATAATGCTTTAATCCCATGTCCGTTTCAGTGTTGTTTAATCACGCCACCTGTCTCGTATTGTTTAATCATACCACATACCCATGTTATCTGTTGTTATTATTGCCATACTATTGTCCCGCTTGGTTGAACTAAAAAGTTATGATTTATGACTAAAATTACACTGTAGCGGTTGAAATTTTACTATAGCTGAAGGTGGCTTATTTAACGTAATTAAATTTAAAAATAGAAAAAATATGTTAGCTCATTACGGACAACGTGAACAAATACGGAAAAAAAAGAACCGGCACAAAAGCTCAAAAAAGCCAAAAGTTCATAAAAAACGAAATTTATAAATAGTGAAGAATAAGCTAGAAGCAGAAGTTAAAGTTGAAATGAGCGGAGCTATATATGGCTCCATACATATGGAGTGCGAAATGCGAAATTTTCCATATTGTTTTTGGTAGTATCAGAGTAGAACCGAATAGCATACGTCAAATCTTTGCAATTTCTCCAAATAATTTGGAGTACGTAGCTCGCGTTAACTATCTGCATGTTTCTTTTATGAAACGATCGCATGCGCGCGCATGGCATGTTTTAAATTTTTTTACTTGATTTTTGTAGGTGGGTGTTACGAAATTTTACAAAGGAGTTTGGTTGCTATTTTTGAGGAAACTTGTTCTCGAAGCATGGTGCGTGTGCTCATCTAAGCTAGCGATAAATGGTAGCTTTGTGTGATGTGGATACGTAGTTGTCATATCCCATTCTCCATTCATCCCTGTCGAAAGCATATCTATCGGGGCTGGCCGGTAATCGAGTGTTATTAGATAACACGGTATCTATCTAGCTAGCTAACCCACCTTGTCACTAGCCTTATCTCCGTCTCTTTCCTGCGTCAAAAGTAATATGACTTTTTAGTCGTGATTTATGACTTTTATCTAAAACAAGTAATATTTCTTTTTAAGTGAGGCAGGAACGCTGTCTATATAATTTGGGGGGGGGGTGGGGACAGAAGGTAAAAAACAATCAGAGGTGCCATAAAGGCAGGTTATAAGGCCGCCAAAAGGGGGCAAAAAAATGATTGCTAAGTTTAGATTGTTACAGAATTAAGTGGTAACTCCACCAACCTCTTGGTAGAGTTGTGCTTGCCGTTGAACTAAAAATCCGGGAATTTCTTTCCTTCCAAATCTCCTTAGTCACCTGCATGACAAGAGACGCCATGGCTTTTTTGAGAACTCCGACCGAGAGGGTTACTACCTTCGACCAATGGCGGATGGATGGAGCACTCTGCCATGTGTCTAGGTTGAGGGATGGACTCGTTGTCCAAAGTGTAGTGGCTACCTAGATTCTTCTGAAGAAACAACATTTGGCTAGGAGATGGATGGCAGACTATGCCTGCAGATGGGGCAAAGCAGGTGGTTTGGCCACCCACGATGCGCTAGTCGATTTGCTGTCCAGATTCTATTATAAATGGCTAAGCGAAAATTTTGCATTTTTGAGATGCCTAAGTCTTCCAAACAAGAGTGTTCATGGTCGTGCTTGTTGCTCCAAGGAACTGTGCTATGTAAGTTGAGGAGACTGTGTAATTTCCATTTTAAGTTAGCTTCCATGTTAAAGTGCCTTCGTTGGCGGCCTGGAGGGGCGTCAAGGAGAGGAGGCATCAAATTGTGATGAGCTCATGTATAAGGTTTGGTGTGAGTCCAACAGATAGATTGAGATCCTGGAGCCATTTATTGTCCGTTAGTGCCATTTGAAAGGAAATTTTCTTTCTTGTTGAGGCATCGTAGGCGGCCGGCGCAATGTCATGTAGCCTGTTTCTATGAGCCCAAGGCGAATTCCAGAAGGACACCTTCCTCCCATCCCCGATGAGCACCATGGTAGCCATCGCGAAAAGCTCTTGATCTTGTTCATCACACAGTATTTCCATCCCCTGCCAAGGTCTATGCTGAGGGGCCTCATACCACAGCCATCTGAGTCTGAGGGCCCTGGAAAAATGCTCGAGGTCTAGGAGGCCAAGTCTACCTAGATGGGTCAGTCTACACACTCTATCCCAATTCACCTTACATTTTCTCCCAAAACTTGTTCCGATCTAGCCCAGAGGAACCGGCGTGTCTGCTTGTTGAGAGATTTGAGCACACTTTTTGGTGCTTTGATGGCCATCAAGAGGTATGTGGACTGAGCCATTAAGATGGACTTGATGAGGGTTTTCCTGCATGTAAGGGTGAGTAGTTTGCCACGCCATCCAGCAAGACAACTAGCATACTTGTGTTCAAGTGGTTGAAGTCCACTCGATGGAGCCTCCTGAGGGCCAGGGGTAGGCCTCAATATTTTAACGGCAAGGGCATTTGTACCACCGGAAAGTCTAATAGGATGGTTTGTGTAGGACCGAACAGGCAACAGAGGGGGGGGGGGTGAATGGTGCCTAGAGATTTTTTCTCCAAATAATCACATATTCTTTTTCCTTGATAGCTACAAAGCTATGAAGATTAGGATATGAGGTCTACATGTAAATAGAAGAACACAAAGTTCAGTACGACCATAGCAGACTATTACATGGTCAGGAAAACCTCAATCAGCCAAACTGAACACCACCGGTCAGCAAAGAAAACAACGTGGTCGAAAGGCTGACAACATGGTCGAAGCCACTGTGGTCGTAACCGATGTAGTCGAAACCAACGTGGTCGAAACCAACGTGGTTAAAACCACTGTGGTCATAACCAATGTGGTCAAAACCATCATGGTCATAACCAGCGTGGTCAAAACCAGCGAGGTCGAAACCAGCGTGGTTGAAACCAGGGTGGTCTAAACCAACATGGTCAAAACCAGCGTGGTTGTAACCAACATGGTTGAACGCCAATGTTGTTGAAGACCAACATGGTTGATACCAACGTTGTCGATGTCCAATGTGCGGTCAAAAGGCCAGTGTAGTTCAGGACCAATGAGTGGCCTGAAACCAACGCTGTCAAAGATCGACACGATTGTAAACTACATGGTCAGACGCTAATGAATGGTCGACACCACCGTAGTTGATGACCAAAGTGCGGACAGAAAACACGGGCAATTGATAACCAGTGTGTGGTCGTAACAGTTTAGAATGTGACCGAGAGATCTACGACCATTGAGTGATGGAAATCATAGAGGTCCAACCAAGCCGAACTTCAACCAGTGTGGTCGTCGACCAATGAATGGTCGAAATCAAAGTGGCCAGAGAACAGAAACTACAGTACTATCGCTACAAGCTTGCGATACCACCATTTCCAATGGAAGAACAGGGGAATAGGGTTTCTCAACCCGACCGCCAGAACCAAAACTCACGCAACTTTTGATTAGAAGATCCAAAAGCCATCAAACCAGTGTATGTGTGTTTTTTAGTGTCTCAGGAAGCCATTCCATTCCTGGATTGAAAAATCCATGACAAATTTGAAACAATTTTGCAAATTAAAGCAACATACACTAACCGAGATGTAAAAACAAGAATCGATGAGCAGATCTTTGCTCGTGGGAAGAGAGTAGCAAAAGTGGCTTTGAGCACAATCCCACATGTCACAGCAAGCAGCTACATTAAAGAAATCAGATCAAAACTTTTGGATCAAGACAAGATTGAGAGAGAGAAGAACGAACTCAAAACAGAGCAATCATATGACGTGGTTGAAGACCATCAAGCACTCGTAACTGACTGTGGCCGTAAACAACTCGAAAAGCAATGGAGGCGCACGACCATGTGATCTATGACCATTGAGCAATTGGAAACAGGTGCGGTCGTAAATGACTAGAAGAAGCAAATGAGTCACACAACCACATGACTTAAGATAAATTTCTTAAGGTCTCAGGAAGCTAATCCAAACTTGGATTGAAAACTTAGTAAACAAGTTGAGACCTTTTTGTGATTCAACCAAGCACGCACAAACCCAAGACTTCCAGATTGAAGAAATGAACAGACTGTGCTCATGGGAAGAGAATAGCCAAGATGGCTTTGAGTATGATTCCACATAATACATCACGTCAGATCATCACAAAGACAAGCAAGAACTTCCTGTTAGATTAAGAAGTGAAAGGAACAACTGAAGAACAGAGTAAGAACCAAATCAAAGCCGAGCCAACTCAACTAGACAAAAGATAGACAGACTATAGATTGAAGATTGATGTATTGCTCAGATGATTGGTTTCACAGCCACTCTCCTTGGGAGGACCAAACTCTAAGCCTAGAGCTCACACCCACTCTCTAACCTAACTCCCAGGGGAGGGAGAAGGAGCTAGCCACCACAAGGCTTAGCCAACCTTCTTAAACCCTTACTTTTGCCTTTCCTCCACTTTTATAGGCTCACCAATGAACCCAAGACCTAATGGATTCTTCCATTAGTCTAAACTGGGGATAACCCATTAACCCCACCTAACACCAGGTTTTACTCATGCACGCTTCTCAAAGTAGCTTATATCCATTAACCCATTATTGAATCACCACTTGATCTACTTTGCAATTTCAACACATACAAGACCTAAACCACTTAGGCCAACACCGCGGTTTCACACACCACCACTTTTCCTGTATTGAGCAATTTACCAAAATGCCCCTCTACCACCTTCCTTGAAGCTTCCCACTTCCTTTGCCACGAAGCTTCGCCTATGCTTCACCATCTTTCATGTGGCCCTAATGATTTGTCGTCAAGCCTCTCACGCGTTCGGATCCCACTGAACCATCCTTGCTTGCAAATAACCCAAGTCACTTGGTGCACCACGTGCTTCTCCTCGCACATGACGGCACCCGGTATCCTTGACTGCACAAGACCTCGGCTCCTCTCTGAGCCTAGTCCCAGTCCACCTTGCCATTACCCGTCATGTCCACCTCTGGTAGCTCTCGCTCTAGTATCTCGTCGTCTCGGCTTGCAACTTCCTCACCAGCTTTGGTCATCTTTAGCATCTTCTGACCATTCTGGACCTCAACACCTCCCTATGCCTAGTTCCAGTCCTCCTACCCCTCACCATGACCTAGCTTCAAAGTCCTGCAACCAACACTAACAAGCAAACCATCACGTAGCACCACACAATACACAAAGATCATCAATTTGCGCAATTTATCCATACAATGCATAATGCAAGAAGTATGCATCCAAAATACTAATCCTAATCCTAGAACTAAGCAATAAACTCATGTGCACATTAGCAACAAACACCCTGGACAACCCTGATCAGAACCCAAAAACTCCAGAGAACAAACTCAGCCCATCGAGAGAAACCAGTAGCCTATGACCATCACCACTAGTCGCTACGACCATCGAAGACACAGGCTATGACTACCACATAGATCACTATGACCACCGCTCACATCAGCTACGACTATTAATCACAACTAGCAAAAGCTACAATTGATTATGACCGATCGCTATGACCATCGACCACACAGCTTACGGCTGCCGATCATGACCAGGCAGTAAGCTACGACCATCGATCACCACGCTACGACTTCCACAACCAATCACTATGAATATCAATTGCCACATCTTACGACTACCAATCACGACCAGCAGAAGCTACAACCATCGACCAGATTGCAAAAGCTATCACTACCCCATGGTCGTTCTGTCGATCAGCTTGTTGATCGAACCGACCAACCGCAAAGTCGTAAATAGCGAGATGACACCAGTAGTCGTAGGCCACGAAGTTGATGTCACATCCCAAAATTTGCTTTTTGGAAGAAAATTAAATTCAAATTAATTATTTTAAGCTAATTGGATTTTATTTGGCTTTTCTGAATTTTCTGGAGTTTAAAAACTATTTTTTAAATTTAAAAAGTAATTCAAAGTATGAAAATTTAATATCAACAATAGTTGAAAATAATTTTATTAAGTCGAGAATATCTCCGGAGCTTCGTGAATTTTTCCGAATTTTTGGAGGTATTTTCATATTTTTTCGAGGCCTAAATAATTTTCTAGCCTTTTCGAAAAATCAAAATCAAATTCTGAAAATAAAATCTCTCCTTTTTCCTCCACCGACGCGCGGACGGCCCAGATCCGCCACGTCGCCGCTCGGCCGATCCAGCCGCACCTCCCTCTCCTCTCGTCCAGCAGAGCCGGCCGTCGGCCGCGGCCCCGCTTCCCCTCCTCCTCTCGCTCGACGCGCGTGGACGGCTCGGATGAGCCGAGTCTCCGCGCGGCCATCCAGCCACCCGCTCACTCCCGCCTCACTCCATCGACCGCGGGCCCCGCCCACGCGCCGCGCTCGCTCCCGCTGCCACCCGGCCCCGCCTGTCAGGCCCGTCGTCCCCGCGGAGCCGGCGCCTTCCTTTTCCTTCCCCCTCTTTCCTTTTTCGCCGGCCGACCGAGACCGCGCCGGATCCGGCCTTGCCTTCCCTGCCTCTCCCCGGTTTTGGAATCTCGAGCCTCTGCTGGAAGCAAATCCCCAACGCCGCGCCTCCTTTCCTTCTCGCCCCTATTTCCTTTCCTCCCGCGCCTTCCTTTTCTCGGCCGCCAACTCCGGCGAGCAATCCCGCGCCGTGTCCTCCTCCGCCCTATAAATACCTCCTCGGCCGCCTCCTCTCACACCACCTCCCAGAGCGCTCCACCGCATCTCCCGAGCCCTGTAGCACCCCAGCACCGTGCGCTCTCTCTCCCCGAGCTCCGTCCAACTCCGGCGAGCCTTCCCCGCCGCCTCGGTCATCCTCGAGCCCGCCGTCACTTCCCGAGCTCCTCTCGCCGTGCGATCCTCCCGACACCTCGCCCTCTCCGCGCGAGCGCCGCCGCACCGGAGGACCCGAGCAGCAGCCGCCATCCTCGCCGCCGGCCACCTCGCCCGCCCCCGAGCCTCGCCCCTTTCGGACTCGTCTCGCTCGGGTTTGCATTTCACGCGTCAACCGCACCCCTCCGCCACTCCTCGCCGCCGACGACCACGCCTCCGCCACCTTCCCGCCTCCCCTCGGCAGTAACTCAAAGAGTTGATCGCCTATATGGGTAGGCAAAGCCTCCCGCCCATCCGTTAACTGTGCGATCTCTCTCTCCCCGGCTCCTCGGCGCGTTCGAGCCGGCCCGGCCCGCACGCCGGTCGAGCCATTCTTTTAAAATCTCGCGACAAGTGGGCCCCACATGTCGGGCGGCCGGCTCATGCCAGCCATCGCCGCTGGGCCCCACCCTCTGTCTTTGTCTCGACAAGTGGGCCCGAGTCCATGGGTCCCATGTGTCGAGGTTGAGTCGATGGGCTCACTGTCGATGGGTCCCACATGTCGATGACCGCCGATGGTTACTGTTCGATGGGCCCCACCATCGATCCTCGGAATAAAAATAGAATTTAAGATCTAATATTCGATGTTCCCACTTTGTCAGAAATTTGGGAATTTCTAGATTTATTCAAATCTGAGATTTTCAAATGAGCATAACTTTCTCATTTTAACTCCAAATCCAGCCATTCAAATTTCTAAATTCATCTAAAATCATAATCTATCCAACTATGGCCTCTATTGAATTTTTGGATTTTATTTGAATTTTTGTTTGTATTTATTTGCTTTGTTTGCTTCGTCTTTTCTCGCGTAGATTCCAACGTTGTCGAAGATCCCTCTTCACAGCAGCAAGAAGACCCAGAAACCCTGCAAGAAGGCAAGTCTCCTTTGATCATTTCGAGCCTATGCTTTTGAAATGTTTTAAAATATTTTAAATTATGTGCATTGCTATTTACATAAAGTTACTAGTTCAAGTCTTTAGGAATTAGTTATTCCAACTTTGTTATGCCCTCATTTGATATTGATTGCCATGTACCTTGTCACCCTAGAACTTCCTTTGTCTCAATAATGAGATTACTATTAATCTTTGTGAATATTAGAATGATAGAATAATGCTTAGTCATGCTATCTAATAACTTTGAAAAATCTTGAAAATGGGAAATTATGATTTATTGTAATAACCTTGTGTTTACAAAGTGTAGTGGTAATTGGAATTGCCACTGATCCTTTAAAAATAAAATAAAAATGTGAAAGATGGTTTAGATTAGGGTGGATGGCTGTTTGGGTTGGTGCAGTGTAGAGACCCGAATATACAAATCCGGACTCTCCTGTGTATTCTGCACTAGTCCAGGATCACGCTAGTGCACACAGTGTGAACAAAGATAAATATCATCCATATCACGATATTCTAAGGAAAAACCAAATTATATTAATAATCATCGAGTACGACCTTATGGCCAAGCTTACAATAGACTAGCAGAAGGGCTTAACAAAAACTAGCAATGAAATCCAAAAGAAAGCGCGACATCCAATCGACACACCCACGGGCTATCGAGTGGAGAAGCGAAGCCTAATCCGCGAAGACGTTGAAGTATTCTCCTTCTGGAACCTCCTGCTGGTGATACTCCTCCTCCTCAACTGAGCAACATAGGCGTAAAGCCATGAGTACATTGGTACTCAGCAAGTCGTTTGTAACAAAGATGCAATATAGTATGCAAGGCTTACCAATGGAAGGCTGAAAGGTTAATTTGCATAAAACGGCATTTGAAAATACAATAAATAGATTGAAGGCGCATTTGAAGTAAAATAATAATAAATAATAATCAAAGGAATTGAAGTAACCACTTATGAATCTCCCATCCATAAGCTAAACTAACCACTTATGGACCTCCCATCCACAAGTTAAACCAACGATGAATTAACCATCCACTATCCGAAGCTTTTTAGAAATAACTATACCTCGTGTGAAATCACCGAGCATTGTCCATGACCGAGGACGCGGCTATTCAAATAGTTTTACACTCTGCAGAGGTTGCACTGGCTGTACCCACACGATGTGATTAGCCCTCGCTAAGGAAATCACAACAAGGCCTTTACAATGTTCAATTCCAACCCAATCCCGCCCGCTAGGTTTCGCATCACACCCCCTTGCGCCCGTGGAATGTATACGACACCCATCGACATCCCAATGGCGGAACGAGTGAAACATCACAAATTAATCAGCCAGTCTGTCCCATACGGACATGTGGTTTGCACAGTAAGACTCGGATCAATGGCGCACAAAGTTAAGTCCTTAAGTGTACGGGCGAGACTTCCACATCCCACGAAGTGAATCCACACTTCCCTTTATCGCACGATCATTCGCGAGTGAAAACCAATTTTGTATAACCACCGCCAATGACGCACCAACGCCACGGCACAAATTTTATAACAGTGGCACCAACCACGATTCAATATCTCATTAAGTCAAATTAATTAATCACATGTGATGATGAACCCTTTCGCAAAATAAGCAAGGCTAAGCATTCTAATCGTACCAACCCAATGTGACAAATAACATAGCATCACTAATAAAATTCCCAACCTAAGGTGACAATAGCATCAAGGTATTCCAAAATATCAAGGAGGGAAATAACCAATTGGGACGATAACTACCAATACAAGGGTTTGAATAAAAATAGCGATGCAAGATAATTTAAAACAAAATAATTAAATAATAGATTGCAATCTGGGTTCAACATGATCAAAGGACACGACTTGCCTTGGCCTTGCTCAGTTAGGAATTCTTGATCTTCAAATCTTGCTTCAACTCCTTGAAGCGCGATCTAACGGAGAGAGAACGAGAGCGAACAGAAGAAATAAAATTCAAATAAACTCCAAAAACTGCAAAACCAGAACTAAAAGACAGAGCTCGATTTTAGACGAATTTAGGAAGAAGAATCGGGTTGATCGGAGTTCGGACGAAGGAGAACGAGCGATCTAAAGTTTGCCGGGACGAGAAAATGCTGGAAATTCACAGATGTTACTGTTCACCCGAGAGCAATATTTTTGGCGAGAAGGCTAGCGCTGGCGAGAGGAGGCATGGGAGGTGAATCTAACTAGCAAAATAGGTTGTTAGGGATCTAAGACACACATAGGAAGCGACGGCACGCCAAACGGAGACCGTTGGACGGCACGGTGCTACAACGACATGGGTAGGAGAGAGAATAAAATCCGGGCATGGGCGTGGAGAGGTAGGGTGGCGCGGGCTAGAACGCGGCTTGGCGGCTAGGAAAATTATCGGCTCGGCCAGAAACCCATCGGAGACGGCGCAATTGACGTTTGAACGACGTCGGGAAGGGTAAAGGAAAAACTTAATATCTTGGTGCTCGGTGAACGAAATCTAAAACCATTTGGAGGGTAGCTACCTGGGATGGTTTGGCACAAAGTGACGCGAACGGATTGGTGAAAACACCACCGGACAGATGGGGGACACAAGATGCCATTGGCGGCCATGGCGAGATCGGAGGTAAAAATTTGTGGAGGCTTTTCGGGGAAACGAAAGTGAGCACGGCGTAGAATGCGGCGAGACAAGTCTAAGAAAAATTACGGCAAGGGCTAAAGCTTACCGGAGGCGACGAATCGACGTCGGGAAGCGCTCTTGACCTAGATTGGGGAAAACTCGATTCCGGGAGATTGGCTGCACCAAAACCAAATTAACTTGGCAAGAAGGTAGATGGGACATGATGGCACAATGTGACGCGAAAGGATCACGGAGAAACTCACCGAATAGCTCGAGACACGACGAGCAAATTCGGGACCGAAGGGCGTCGGTGCCGACGGCGTCCTGGGCTTTGGGGAGACTTGGCACGGCTTGGGATGGGTTTAGGGGAGCCAAGGGGTCGTATTTATAGGCTTGGAAGAGATAGAAACCGACTCCAATCCGAGGATTTCGGTTTAGAGTCCGTTTCAGAAAATTGGAGATAAAAGGCAAACGGATGAACAAAACGGAAAGAGACCAGTTGGGATGGATTCCTTGCGTGATTTGGCACAACTTTCCTTTTGGGAAGACATTGAGATAAGGTTTGGTTTGGAAGTTATGAAGAGAGAGAAAAACGGGAAAGAACTGTACAGAACTCGATCTCTCCCGCGATCGCTCCGGAGAAGATGGATGAACAGTACCGCGCGGGTACTGTTCATTCTCTCTCCTCTTTCTTTTTTTTTGGAAATTTCAAATTGAGCTCAAACAAACTCCGAAAAATCCCAGAAAATACAGAAAAATTCCTTGTGACACAAGGAACACAAATAAAATATTTTTGGCAAATATTAATATTTAATTTAATCATATTAAATCTTTTTGATTAATGAAAATTCCAATTAAGCTTTAATTAATTCCAGAAAAATCCAAATGGTGAATTTTATTTTAAAAGCTTCAAAAAGACTCTGAAAATCAGGATGTTACATGCAGTAAGCACGAGAACTTGTTAAGTGTATGTTCCACCCTAGTCAATTAAGGACCGACGCTTGTGTTTGTCCAAACTGAGCATTAACAGTACAACCACAAGTCTATATGGGTACGACCTAGCTGACTAACTTATGATAGTCTAGTTTAGGTGCCACCAGTGGAAAGTGGATGCCAGGGATGGACTGGTTATTCACAGTGAGGGACAGGGATTTACTGTACTCATATGGCGCAAGAGGGGGCTTCAGATTGGGCGGATTTAACCCTTCTGCGGTGAAACCTCAGCGGGTGGTGTCTAGCTAGATTAGAGTAAGGTAAAGGCTTTGTGGTATTTTATCTGGGTCTCATGCCAAAGGAAGCGTGTTGACTTTTAGGATAATTTATCTCTTGTGGGTAAAGTTGTACAACCTCTGCAGAGTGTAAAACTATTCGAATAGCCGTGCCCACGGTCAAGGGCGGGCAAGGAATGCATTCACATGGTAGACTTCTGGTTTTGTTTTACAATCAAAAGTTTTGTATTCCGAGAGTGGATGGAACTCTCGGAAGGGAATCCTGGCGGATGGAGCCAGAGAGGGTGGATGGAACCCGCAGTTTAAATCTTGACCAATGGTAATTGGTTAGCTAGTGTTGGTAGTTGGAACCTTCACTAGAAAGTTAATTCGGTAAAAACATTTACTTCATTAAATTGATGCCTTCGAAAATAATTAGTAGTAATTGAGATTTCAAATATTGCTTTGTGCAAAAGAACCATATGGGCTTCCTTCGTTAAGCCTTGCATCTATGCATTTTTCCCAAGACTTGCGGAGTACTTTATGTACTCACATGCTACAATTAAAAATAAATCTCAGAGGAAGTTGAAGCTCAAGAAGGTGACTACGACTCTTCGCGCCGCTTGTGGTGCGACGGATTCTTCCCGGAGGACTAGGTCGCGCTTCCCCAGTCAATTGCCTGTGGCGAATTGATGGGTCGTCCTCGAGTTATCTTTGCTTCCGCTTATTTCTTGTGTGCGAGGTCTTAAACCTCCAATGTAATAATGTGACCCTGTGGTCAGTACTCTTATTTATTGTAATAAATCGTTGATGGTGATGTTTTCCATTCTGTTTGTCTGTGTGCACTAGCTTTGATCTAGGACTAGTCTTTGTAATACACGAGGGTCCGGGTTTGTAATCAGGGGCCGGCAGAGATAGTATCGAGCGGTTTGTATCAGAGGACGTGACCTAGCTTAAGAAAATGGTAAAACCTTAAGGACTCATATTTTCTTAAAAAGAGTAATTAAAAATATATAAGCCTCTTTGCTTCTACTCTCTTCTTACTTAGAATCTCGTTCTTGTCTTTATATTCATTCACTAATTCTTTTCGCTAATCTCTTCCTTTATTTCAAACTTTGTAGATGGCCGGTTCGTCATCCGCGCCCGTGGGACTACTACTCTCATGGAGAGGATGCGGGAGGATTCGCTAGCCTCCTTCGTCGGCTTATGCGGTGTTTGAGTACCGTCACCGCCCATTTTCAGGGCGGAAGACGCGGATTCTGACCGTGACTCTGGTCGATGGAGGTATTCTGTATGCACGGATGGGAATTCAAATCCCAAACATACCCCATCAAGCACCCTCGGTCCCATTGTTTTGACGTTAGCCCAGATGCGCACGCCGCCATTGACGAGTTATGCCACTGCACAAGGATGCCGTACATCGTCCCCTTTTTGCTTCTTCATCAACCTCGAGCGGGACAGAGGTATCCAGATCCCTTTGACATCCCGGTGGCGACCCTCGATCGTCGCACGCATCTGCTCTCGCAATCGATGGCGATCACTTACTCGAGCTTTGGAGGAGATTGGGCGGCACGGATGCTTCTCACTTCCAGCTACCAAGATTCGACACGCCGCGCACGGCTTCTCGAGCGGGCGGTGAGTTTGAGTTGGGACGCTCGTGGGCGCGGCCGACCACGCGCCGTCTTCACCCGTAGTTGATTACACGCCGTCTTCTCTCGCACCACCGCCGCCGCCAACCGCAGCGCGCCGGCTCGACTTCGAGACTCCACATCGACTTATCGCGCACGCAAGAAGGTGCGACGCCCCATTCGCCACCTGTCATCACTCTCAAGAAGCGCAAGCCTTCTCCTTCGCGTTCTCGGCCGCATCGCGATCGTAGCAGAACCTCGGCGAGTGTGACTGTTCTCGTCACCACGTGAGAGAGCGTCAGGAAGACCCGGAGGAGGATCCAGAAGAGGACCCGGAGGAGGACCCTGAGGAGCGCGTCTTTGGAGAGGATTAGTAGTCTTTTGAGTCCGTAGTACCCAAATAAAATGTCCGCGTCCTTAGAACGCTTATTGTTATGTTTTGGTGTGCTAGATGGATGCACTGTGCCTATGTGCACTTGTGGTACAGACCATTCATGGAGTTATCCGAATTTTAATAAAAGTTTTCCTAAGTGGTTGCTAGTTCTTCTTGTGTGTTGGCTTGGGATGTGATTTAGTTCCCTAATCTCTTACCTTTGCTATTTCCTCTTACCTAAACCGCCGGATGGTGAACACGAGGAGCAACCACGGCAATGTACCGTGACGCCAAAGAATCACCAGAGGACAACATTCCACCACCTCCCGCTCAGGCCCCCAACTTGGAACAAATGATGGCCATGCAACTTCAGCTTCTTGGGCCTTAGCCTGAACCAAGTACAACAAGCTCCACAGCACCCAATCAAGCTCCCGGTCTAAGTTGGGAGAATTTATGAGGACAAGGCCTCCCACTTTTCTTTGGATCGATGGATCCCCGGAGGCGATGATTGGATCAAGGATGTGGAAAGAAAATTGGTCCTAGCTCGATGCAACGACAACGAGAAGGTGTTGTATCTCGCTCACCACCTCAAGGAATGGCTGCCAACCGGTGGGAAAACTACCGCGCCGCCCATCAAAATGCACAAGCCATCACTTGGGAGGAGTTTGTTGAAGCTTTCAGATCGCCCATATTCCTACGGGAATAATGGAAATGAAGAAGAGAGAATTCTACCAACTACAACAGGAAACCTCAAGTGTTTCGAATACCGAACAAGTTCACCCACCGTCTGTATGCATCTCAAGAGGTCACCTCGAGGCGACCAAGATTTGGAGGTTCACGCAGGACTTGACCCCAATCTCAAGGTGCAGCTGGTATCCAATGATTTCCCTACCTTCCAAGACAGTGAACAAGGCCTTTGTCCAAGAAGATGCTCGGCGTCGGCTATACGAAACTCTAAGAGGAAGTTTCAAGCCCAAAGAAGGAGCAAGCAGCTCTCGATTCCGCCCCAACGCACCTCATTTTCACAAGCCTTGAGTCAAGCGTGCCAAGGACTCCTTTTCAGGACTTCGCCCAAATCCACAAACTCCCGGGCAAGCAATGGTGGCCAACCCAGCAGAACAAGACTTGAGCAGGAGTGCAGTGTTTCAACTGCAAGAACATGGGGCACTATGCCAGCAACTGTCCCCAGAAACGCCCAGCAATGACCCTAGTTCGTTTCAATCTAGGGACTACACCAGCACGAGCTCCAAATGCAGGACAAGGCCGTGGGACACCTCAGACCCCAAGGGCTCCACAAGTGGTGAGCCGAGGGCATCTCAACCATGTGACCGTGGAAGCAGCCCAGGATGCACCCGACGTAGTTCTGGGTAAGTTTCTTGTCAACTCAGTAATTGCATCAGCATTATTTGATTCTGGAGCTTCGCATTCTTTTGTGTCAAAAGATGTGGTTGAAAGGTATAATTGGGATGTGAGTAAACTACAGAACCCCATGCTAGTCCAAATTCCTCGAAAGAAATGAGGACTAACACGGTTTGTAATCGACGCAATCTGTGGATATAAATGGAGTTAAGTTCCTAGCAAATCTTATTATAATAGACTCAAGGGTTTAGATGTAATACTTGGAATGGATTGGTTAACCAAGTATAAAGGGCGATAGATTGTCTTGATCGAGTGTTACAATCACTAACTCGATGGGATTCAAGTAAGGTATAAGTCAAACTCACCTACCCGAGTAGGTGTGGTTTGAACGATGTGAAGGAGTGACTCGGAAAAAGTACCTATAGTGAGTGAGTACCCGGATGTGTTTCTGAAGATTTACCCTAATGCCGCGAGACAGGAAGTAGAGTTTGTCATCAACCTAGTACAGGAACACTCCGATTTCAAAGAGACCTTATCGGATGTCCGCAAATGATTTGGCGGAAGTTAAGAAACAAATTGAAGAGCTGCAGGATAAAGGATTTGTAAGACCAAGCTCGTCACCTGGGAGCACCAAGATCGCTAGTAAAGAAGAAAGATGGTAGTCTTCGCATGTGTGTGGACTATCGATCCTTGAATGATGTGACGATTAAGAACAAGTACCCTTTACCTAATAGATGATCTGTTTGATCGGTTGAAAGGATCATGTGTATTCTCTAAGATTGATCTTCGATCAGTTATCACCAATTGAAGTTAAGACCGGAGGACATACCCAAGACCACATTTGCTACCCGTTATGGATTGTATGAGTATACAAAGTGATGTCTTTCGGTCTAACCAATGCCCAAAGATACTTCATGAATCGATGAATAAGGTGTTCATGGAATATTTGGATAAGTTTGTGGTTGTATTCATCGATGATATTTTGATATATTCCAAGAATGAGGAAGAACATGCGAGAACATTTGAGGATAGTTTTGGAAAAGCTCGAGAAAATCAGTTGTATGCCAAGTTTAGTAAGTGTGAGTTTTGGTTAAAGAAAGTAGCTTTCTTGGGCCATGTGATTTCGGCGGGAGGAGTGTCCGTAGACCACGAGAAAGTTAATGATGTGCTTAATTGGACACAACCAAAGTCGTGATCCGAGATCGAAGTTTTCTTGGATTGGTGGTTACTATCGCCGATTTATTGAAGGTTTCTCCAAGCTCGCAAGACCTCTCACCCGATTCTTTGAAGAAGGAAAAGAAGTTTGAATGGAGTAAACCATGTGAGGATAGTTTCAAGAGTTGAAGAAGAGGTTAACTTCTGCACGGTGTTGACGCTTCCGGACATTAGGAAGGATTTCAAGTCTTCTGCGATGCGTCAAGGCAAGGACTAGGCGTGTCTTGATGCAAGAAAGAAAGGTAGTAGCGTATGCCTCAAGGCAGCTGCGACCCCATGAAGGAAATTACCCAACTCATGATTTAGAGCTTGCTGTAGTAGTGCATGCACTGAAAATATGGAGGCATTACTTGATTGGTAACATTGCGAGATTTACACGGATCACAAAAGCTCAAGTACATATTCACCCAACTTTGATCTTAACATGAGGCAAAGGAGATGGCTTGAGTTAATAAAGGATTATGACATTGGAATACATTATCACCCAGAAAGGCTAATGTGGTAGCCGATGCCTTGAGCCGAAAGAATTATTGTGCCAAGTGTGGATTAAGGACAAGATGCCCGCCCTTCAAGAAGAATTCCAACGGCTCAACCTAGAAGTAGTGGAGAAAGGATTCCTAGCCACTTTGGAAGTTCAACCAACCTTAGAAGATCAAATCGGGCAGCTCAAAAGGAGGACAAGTATGTCCGGAGATCAAGGATAATATGAAGAAAGGAAAGCCTCGGGATTTTCAGAGGATGAAGAAGGTACCCTTTGGTTTGGGAAAAGAATTATGGTACCCGAAAAGAAAGAGATAAAGGAGTTAATCTTGAAGGAAGCTCATGAATCTGGATACTCAATTCACCCCGGAAGTACCAAGATGTACCAAGATCTCAAGGAAAGATATTGGTGGTCAAGTATGAAACGAGAAATTGCAGAATATGTAGCTTTGTGCGATGTGTGCCAGCAAATTAAAGCGGAGCATCAGAGACCCGCTGGCTCCTACAACCTTTGCAGATACCTGAGTGGAAATGGGAAGAAATTGGTATGGATTTTATAACTGGATTACCAAGAACCAAATCAGGACACGATTCAATTTGGGTTATTGTGGATCGTCTGACAAAAGTCGCCCATTTCATTCCAGTAAAGACCACATACTCCGGGGATAGACTTGCAGAGTTGTACATGTCAAGAATTGTGTGCTTGCATGGAGTCCCAAAGAAGATTGTGTCAGATCGAGGAACCCAATTCACCTCGAGATTTTGGCAAAAGCTACATGAACTTTTGGGCACAAATTTAAACTTCAGTACAGCTTATCATCCATGACGGATGGACAAACAGAAAGAGTAAATCAAATTCGGAAGACATGTTGAGAGCTTGTGTCTTGGCAAACAAGAATAATTGGGATCAGAGTTTGCCCTATGCAGAGTTCTCCTACAACAATAGTTATCAATCCAGTTTGCAAATGTCTCCGTTCGAAGCCCTATACGGCAGAAAGTGTAGGACTCCATTGTATTGGAAGGAAACAGGAGAAGGACAAGTGTTTGGACCAGATGTGCTGAAGCAAGCAGAAGAACAAGTTCGTCTAATCCAGGACAGATTAAAAACAGCACAAACCAGACAGAAGAGGTATGTGGATAATCGACGTAGAAGCTTGGAATTTGTACCGGGGGATCATGTTTATTTGAAGGTGTCACCTCTCAAAGGAATGAGACGTTTTGGAGTCAGTGGAAAGCTAGCTCCCAGATTCATTGGACCTTTTCCGGTTGTGGCGAAACGAGGAGAAGTGGCTTACCAGTTGGAGCTACCACCACAACTGTCAAAGGTGCATGACGTCTTCCATGTGTCTCAACTAAGAAAGTGTCTCAGAGTTCCAGAAGAGCAGATGCCTCTAGATGAAATAAACGTGAAGGAGGACCTCACCTATCCAGAATATCCAGTCAAGATATTGGAGGAAGCAGAGCGCCGTACGCGCAGCAAGGTTATCAAGTTCTGTAAAGTGCAGTGGAGCAACCATTCAGAATCGGAAGCAACTTGGGAGCGTGAAGAGGATCTAAAAGAAGAGTTCCCCGACCTTTTTCCCAGTCCATCCGAATCTCGGGGTCGAGATTCTTTCTAAGGGGGGTAGGTTTGTCACATCCCAAAATTTGCTTTTTGGAAGAAAATTAAATTCAAATTAATTATTTTAAGCTAATTGGATTTTATTTGGCTTTTCTGAATTTTCTGGAGTTTAAAACTATTTTTAAATTTAAAAGTAATTCAAAGTATGAAAATTTAATATCAACAATAGTTGAAAATAATTTTATTAAGTCCGAATATCTCCAGAGCTTCGTGAATTTTTCTGGAATTTTGGAGGTATTTTCATATTTTTCGAGGCCTAAATAATTTTCTAGCCTTTTTCAAAAATCAAAATCAAATTCTGAAAATAAAATCTCTCCTTTTTCCTCCACCGACGCGTGGACGGCCCAGATCCGCCCACGCCGCCGCTCGGCGATCCAGCCGCACCTCCTCTCTCTCGTCGGCCCAAAGAGGCCGGCCGTCACCGGCGCCGCCTTCCTCCTCCTCGCGCCGACGCGTGGACGGCTCGGATGAGCGAGTCTCCGCTGGGCCATCCACCGCCCGCTCACTCCCGCCTCACTCCATCGACCGCGGGCCCCGCGTCGGCGCTTGGCGCCCTCGCTCCGCTGCCACCCGGCCACTTTGTCGTGCCGTCGTGCCCATGAGCTGGCGCCTTCCTTTTCCTTCCCCTTTTCCTTTTTCGCGGCCGACGAGACCGCGCGGATCCGCCTTGCCTTCCCGCCTCTCCCGGTTTGGAATCCTCGAGCCGCGGAAGCAAATCCCAACGCCGCGCCTCCCTTTCCTTCTCTCGCCCTATTTCCTTTCCTCCCGCGCCCTTCCTTTCTCGGCCGCCAACTCCGGCGAGCAATCCCGCGCCGTGTCCTCCTCCGCCCCTATAAATACCTCCTCGGCCGCCTCCTCTCACACCACCTCCCGAGCGCTCCACCGCATCTCCCGAGCCTCGAGCACCTCAAGACCGCGGCGCTCTCTCCCGAGCTCCGTCCAACTCCGCGAGCCTTCCCCGCCTCGGTCATCCTCGGAGCCCGCCGTCACTTCCCCGAGCTCCCTCTCGCCCGTGCGATCCTCCCCGACACCTCAGCCGCCCCTCCCCGCCGCCGGAGCGCCGTCGCACCGGAGGACCCGAGCCAGCTCCGCCATCCCCTCGTCGCCGGCCACCTCCGCCCGTCCCCGAGCCCTGCCGACCCCTTCGCTGGACTCGTCTCCGCTCCGGGTTTGCATTTCACGCGTCAACCGCACCCCTCCGCCACTCCTCGCCGCGACGACCACGCCTCCGCCACCTTCCCGACCTCCTCGGCAGTAACTCAAAAGAGTTGATCGCCCTATATGGGTAGGCAAAGCCTCCCGCCATCCCGCTGCCGCGATCTCTCCTCCCGGCTCCTCGCGCGCGTTCGAGCCCCCGGCCCGCACGCCGAGGTCGAGCCATTCTTTTAAAATCTCGCGACAAGTGGGCCCACATGTCGGCCGCCACGGCTCGCGCTGGCCATCGCCGCTGGGCCCCACCCCTCAGGTCTTTGTCTCGACAAGTGGGCCCGAGTCGATGGGTCCCATGTGTCGAGGTTGAGTCGATGGGCTCACTGCCCGATGGGTCCCACATGTCGATGACCGCCGATGGTTACTGTTGATGGGCCCCACTGTCGGCCCCTCGGAATAAAAATAGAATTTAAGATCTAATATTCCAGTTCCCCACTGTCGAAATTTGGGAATTTCTAGATTTATTCAAATCTGAGATTTTCAAATGAGCATAACTTTCTCATTTTAACTCCAAATCCAGCCATTCAAATTTCTAAATTCATCTAAAATCATAATCTATCCAACTATGGCCTCTATTGAATTTTTGGATTTTATTTGAATTTTCGTTTGTATTTATTTGCTTTGTTTGCTTCGTCTTTTCTCGCGTAGATTGCAACGTTGTCGAAGATCCTCTTCACAGCAAAGCAAGAAGACCCGAAACCCTGCAAGAAGGCAAGTCTCCTTTGATCATTTCGAGCCTATGCTTTTGAAATGTTTTAAAATATTTTAAATTATGTGCATTGCTATTTACATAAAGTTACTAGTTCAAGTCTTTAGGAATTAGTTATTCCAACTTTGTTATGCCCTTATTTGACATTGATTGCCATGTACCTTGTCACCCTAGAACTTCCTTTGTCTCAATAATGAGATTACTATTAATCTTTGTGAATATTAGAATGATAGAATAATGCTTAGTCATGCTATCTAATAACTTTGAAAAATCTTGAAAATAGGAAATTATGATTTATTGTAATAACCTTGTGTTTACAAAGTGTAGTGGTAATTGGAATTGCCACGATCCTTTAAAAATAAAATAAAAATGTGAAAGATGGTTTAGATTAGGGTGGATGGTGTTTGGGTTGGTGCAGAAGCACGAGAACTTGTTAAGTGTATGTTCCACCCTAGTCAATTAAGGACCGACGCTTGTGTTTGTCCAAACCGAGCATTAACAAGACAACCACAAGTCTATATGGGTACGACCTAGTGACTAACTTATGATAGTCTAGTTTAGGTGCCACCAAGTGGAAAGTGGATTCGTGGATGGGTGGTTATTCACAAGTGAGGGACAGGATTTCTTGTACTCATATGGCGCAAGAGGGGCTTGATTGGGCGGATTTAACCCTTCTGCGGTGAAACCTCAGCGGGTGGTGTCTAGTTAGATTAGAGTAAGGTAAAGGCTTTGTGGTATTTTATCTGGGTCTCATGCCAAAGGAAGCATGTTGACTTTTAGGATAATTTATCTCTTGTGGGTAAAGTTGTACAACCTCTGCAGAGTGTAAAACTATTCGAATAGCCGTGCCCACGGTCAAGGGCGGGCAAGGAATGCATTCACATGGTAGACTTCTGGTTTTGTTTACAATCAAAGTTTTGTATTCCGAGAGTGGAGGGAACTCTCGGAAGGAATCTGGCGGATGGAGCAGAGAGGGTGGATGGAACCGCATTTAAATCTTGACCAATGGTAATTGGTTAGCTAGTGTTGGTAGTTGGAACCTTCACTAGAAAGTTAATTCGGTAAAAACATTTACTTCATTAAATTGATGCCTTCGAAAATAATTAGTAGTAATTGAGATTTCAAATATTGCTTTGTGCAAAAGAACCATATGGGCTTCCTTCGTTAAGCCTTGCATCTATGCATTTTTCCCAAGACTTGCGGAGTACTTTATGTACTCACATGCTACAATTAAAAATAAATCTCAGAGGAAGTTGAAGCTCAAGAAGGTGACTACGACTACTGCTTCGCTTGTGGCTGCGACGGATTCTTCCCGGAGGACTAGGTCGCGCTTCCCCAGTCAATTGCCTGTGGCGAATTGATGGGTCGTCCTCGAGTTATCTTTGCTTCCGCTTATTTCTTGTGTGCGAGGTCTTAAACCTCCAATGTAATAATGTGACCCTGTGGTCAGTACTCTTATTTATTGTAATAAATCGTTGATGGTGATGTTTTCCATTCTGTTTGACTGTGTGCACTAGCTTTGATCTAGGACTAGTGCTGTAATACACAGAGGGTCCGGGTTTGGTAATCCGGGGGCCCGACAGAGATGGTATCAGAGCCAGTTTGACTGTAGGACGTGACCTAGCTTAAGAAAATGGTAAAACCTTAAGGACTCATATTTTCTTAAAAAGAGTATATTAAAAATATATAAGCCTCTTTGCTTCTACTCTCTTCTTACTTAGAATCTCGTTCTTGTCTTTATATTCATTCACTAATTCTTTTCGCTAATCTCTTCCTTTATTTCAAACTTTGTAGATGGCCGGTTCGTCATCCGCTGCCCCGTGGGACTACTACTCTCATGGAGAGGATGCGGGAGGATTCGCTAGCCTCCTTCGTCAGCTTATGCAGTGTTTGGAGTACCGTCAGCCGCCCATTTTCAGGGGGCGGAAGACGCGGATTCTGGACCGTGACTCCTGGTCGATGGAGGTATTCCTGTATGCACGGGATGGGGAATTCAAATCCCAAACATACCCCATCAAGCACCCTCGGTCCCATTGCTTTGACGCAGATCCAGATGCGCACGCCCGCCATTGACGCGAGTTATGCCACTGCACAAGGATGTCGTACATCAGTCCCCTTTTGCTTCTTCATCAACCTCGGCGGGACAGAGGTATCCAGATCCCTTTGACATCCCACCGACGACCCTCGATCGTCGCACGAATCTGACTCGCAATCGATGGCGATCACTTACTCCGAGCTTTGGAGGAGATTGGACAGCTCGGATGCTTCTCACTTCCAGCTACCAAGATTCGACACGCCGCGCACGGCTTCTCGAGAGAGCGGTGAGTTTGAGTTGGGACGCTCGGGGCCGCGGCCGACCACGCGCCGCCTTCACCCGTAGTTGATTACACGCCGTCTTCTCTGCACCAACCGCCGCCCCTGCCAACGCGCGCCAGCTCGACTTTCAGGACTCCACATCAGACTTACTACACGCAAGAAGGTGCGACGCCCCATTCTGCCACCTGTCATCACTCTCAAGAAGCGCAAGCCTTCTCTTCAGCGTTCTTAGTCGATCGCATCCGTCAGAATCGTGCCTCGGCCGAGTGTGACTGTTCTCGTCACCACGTGAGAGAGCGTCAGGAAGACCCGGAGGAGGATCCAGAAGAGGACCCGGAGGAGGACCCTGAGGAGCGCGTCTTTGGAGAGGATTAGTAGTCTTTTGAGTCCGTAGTACCCAAATAAAATGTCCGCGTCCTTAGAACGCTTATTGTTATGTTTTGGTGTGCTAGATGGACTGTACCAGGCCTATGTGCACTTGTGGTACAGCCATTCATGGAGTTATCTGGAATTTTAATAAAAGTTTTCCCTAAGTGGTTGCTAGTTCTTCTTGTGTGTTGGCTTGGGATGTGATTTAGTTCCCCTAATCTCTTACCTTTGCTATTTCCCTCTTACCTAAACCGCTTCAGATGGTGAACACGAGGAGCAACCCGGCAGCACCGTGACGCCAAAGAATCACCAGAGGACAACATTCCACCACCTCCCGCTCAGGCCCCCAACTTGGAACAAATGATGGCCATGCAACTTCAGCTTCTTCAGGCCTTAGCCCAGAACCAAGTACAACAAGCTCCACAGGCACCCAATCAAGCTCCCCAGTCTAAGTTGGGAGAATTTATGAGGACAAGGCCTCCCACTTTTCTTTGGATCGGTGGATCCCCGGAGGCGGATGATTGGATCAAGGATGTGGAAAGAAAATTGGTCCTAGCTCGATTGCAACGACAACGAGAAGGGGTTGTATGTTGCTCACCACTCAAGGGAATGGCTACCAACGGTGGGAAAACTACCGCGCCGCCCATCAAAATGCACAAGCCATCACTTGGGAGGAGTTTGTTGAAGCTTTCAAGATCGCCCATATTCCTACGGGAATAATGGAAATGAAGAAGAGAGAGGAAACCTTCGAATACTGAACAAGTTCACCCAACTGTCTGTATGCACAAGAGGTCACCTCGAGGCGACCAAGATTTGGAGGTTCACGCAGGACTTGACCCCAATCTCAAGGTGCACTGGTATCCAATGATTTCCTACCTTCCAAACACTGGTGAACAAGGCCTTTGTCCAAGAAGATGTTGGTGATATGCCCTAGAGGCAACATGGAGATGTTGAATATATCACATACTATGTTTATGATACATTGCTTTGTTCCTTGAAATAGACATTATCATTATTGATCAATGAGTATGTGACTTATTCATGAGACTCTTAATGCCAAAATGTTGCTATTTCTAAATGATCCTCGATCATATATCATATGAGGAACAAATATGATTCAAAGATCAAGATATGTATTGATTGATGATCATGTCTCATGGATCATGGTATGGAGATACCAAATCAATAATATGGACATGTGTTAGTGAACATATGTTGGATAGACCCGCCATGAGACAACCGGAGATTCCATGTGTCATTAGTTGGTCTCAAGTAGTGTTTATGTAGAATCCTTAGACTTGAGATCATCAAGGACTTGACCCCAATCTCAACCCCAATCTCAAGGTGCACTGTATCCAATGATTTCTACCTGTTCGGGCTGCCACAGAAACCCACGAGGCGGCCCTCGACCCCGCGCCGGCGACGGTGATTCTCGTCTAAATGGCCTATATCTTATTGGAATGTATGAGATGTATGTGATGCACATTCGTTCAGGTCTATATTGTATTTAACGACCTGCGTGTCGACCTTAATGCTTGAATCTATCTTTGTAATCTTCAATTTCTAGCTATTATAGGTAGTAGCCTAGTTTTGAGGTTACAAGCTTTCAAGCATGGTGGCCTTTGATCTATTCTTGAGAAAGAAAAACTCAATGGAGCGAACTTTATGGATTGGTATCGCAACTTGAGAATTGTTCTCAAGCAAGGCGCAAGGAGTATGTCCTTGAGTCTCATCGATGACTTGCCTGATAATGCTCTGCGGTGCACGGAGAGAAGATCTCTTTCCAAGAACATTATTTACGCTTCATGTTTGCAAGCGAAGGTTATGACTTTAGATCTGTGAACAATGGTTGTTCTCTTTATTTCAAAGATATGTTCTATTGTCATACTCCATTGGTGAATGGGTTATATGTTCTTACTCTTGAAGAGTCACGGTCTATAACATTAATGCAAAGAGGCAACGTTCGAATGATTTGAATCCACGTTTATTTGTATGTCGCTTAGGCCACATAAATGAGAAGCGCATGGAGAAGCTCCATAGAGATGGTATTCTGCACTCATTTGATTTTGAATCATTTGAGACATGCGAATCTTGTTTACTTGGCAAGATGACAAAGGCACCTTTCACGGTCAAGGTGAGCGGGCAAGTGACTTATTGGCACTCGTACATTCGATGTATGTGGACCAATGAGCTCAACGACCAGGTGGTTTTCATGCTTCATAACTTTTATCGATGATTTTAGTAGATATGGGTATATCTACGATGAAGCATAAGTCGAATCCTTTGAAAAGTTCAAAGAATTCCAAAATGAAGTGCAAAATCATTTAGGCAAGACAATCAAGTTTCTCGATCGATCGTGGAGGCGAGTATTTGAGCCATGAGTTTGGCAATCATCGAAGGATTGTGGAATTGTTCCAAAGACTCGTGAACAAGGCCTTTGGAATGGCACAGCAATGGTGGCCAAGCCCCAGGACCGGACAAGACTTCAAAGTGAATCCATGAGTGGAACTTGGTTGATCCTCTGATGGTGTTAAAACCATTGAGTGCAAATGGATTTTCAAGAGTGCAGTGTTTCAGCTGCAAGAACATGGGGCACTATGCCATTGAAAAATAGTTTCTCTATGAAGACTTAGGAGAGCGGCATATATTACAAGAATCTAATTGGATTAAGCCAAGATCTCAGCCATTAGATAAGGTGCCCTCCAATGACCCTAGTTCAAGTGAGGATTGTGTTCCATCTCTTTCCAAGAACATTATTTACGCTTCATGTTTCGAGAAGGTTATGACTTTAGATCTAGTTGTCTTTTGGAAGTACGCTCTTAGAAATTCCAAAATGAAGTGCAAAATCATTTAGGCAAGTCGCTGTTCACACTCACAAAGCGAGGTTCCATCAAAATCGTGAAAAGACACCATATGAGATGTGGACGAGTCAACGTCCTAGCTTGTCTTTTCTTAAGATTTGAGGATGTGAGGCTTATGTAAAGCGTTTACAATCTGATAAGCTCGGTCCTAAATCGATAAATGCTTCTTTATCGGGTATCCTAAGGAAACAAAGGATATTACTTCTATAATCAAGGAGAAGGCAAAGTGTTTGTCGCGGCATGGTGTCTTCTTAGAGAAGAGTTTCTCTCAAGAAGGGATAGTGGGAGCATGGTGCAACTTGAAGAAATTCGGAAACACACGAAAGCGTTTCAGCTCCTCTGGAACCACAACGGGATGAACAAGCTGTTGAAGAACTGTTGTGGACACACGGCATCACGTAGGTCGGAGAGGTCACGTCGTGCACACGAGAGGTACATGTTCTTGACTACTCAACAGCGGGACATATTGTTGTTAGACAACGATGAGCCTAAGACCTATGAAGAAGCGATGGTGGGACCGGACTGGAGAAATGGCTTGAAGCCATGAGATCGAAATTGAATCCATGCACGATAATCAAGTTTGGAACTTGGTTGATCCTCTGATGGTGTTAAAACCATTGAGTGCAAATGGATTTTCAAGAAAAGATAGACATAGATGGAAATGTTCACATCTATAAAGCGCGATTAGTGGCCAAAGGTTTCAAACAAATTCAAGGTGTTGATTATGATGAAACTTTTAGCGCGCAATGATAAAGTCTATTCGGATCATTCTAGCGATTGCTGCATATTTCGACTATGAAATATGGCAAATGGATGTCAAAACAGCTTTCCTTAATGGAAATCTGAGTGAGGATGTGTACATGACACAGACCACGGGTTTTGTCGATCCATAATCAGTGAAAGATATGCAAGTGCAAAGATCCATTTATGGATTAAAGCGAGCATCTCGGAGTTGGAACATTCGTTTTGATGGTATCCAATGATTTCCTACCTTCCAGCACACGGTGAACAAGGCCTTTGTTTACAAAAGGCTAGTGGGAGCACACTCGTGTTTACGGTCTTATATGTGGATGACATATTGCGATCGGAAATGACATTCCTATGCTCGAATCTGTTAAGTCTTCATTGAAAAATAGTTTCTCTATGAAAGACTTAGGAGCGCGGCATATATTCAGGCATCAAGATCTATAGGGATAGATCAAGAAGGCTAATTGGATTAAGCCAAGATACGTACATTGACAAGGTGTTGAAAGGTTCAACATGCAGGATTCCAAGAAAGGATTCCTACCTATGTCACATGGTATACATCTTAGCAAGAGTCGGTGTCTAGTACACGATGGCGGGATAAAATGAATGCGATTCCATATGCTTGGCTATGGGATCCATTATGTATGCCATGCTTTGTACACGCGGATGTCTCGTATGCTTTAAGTGCTACAAGTAGATACGATCGGATCGGTGAAAGTCACTGGATTGCCGTAAGAACATCTTGAAGTACTTGAGAAGAACTAAAGATGTGTTCCTCGTCTATGGGGTGAGGAAGAGCTCAGTGGTATCAATGATTTCCCTACCTTCCGGCACACAGTGAACAAGGCCTTTGTGTTACTGCTGAATGGCGGTGCGGTGGTGGAAGAGTTCCAAGCGAGGAGAGCGGTTCTTGATTCTACAGAGAGGCGAGTACATAGCGCTTACGAAGGCGCTAAAGAGGCTGTTTGGATCAAGAAATTTGTTTCGAGCTTGGTGTGGTGGCTAGTGCCTCGGCCCAATGGACCTCTCTTGTGACAATAGTGGGGCCATTGCGCAAGCCAAGGAGCCTAGATCGCACGTAAGTCCAAGCACATTCTCTGGCGATTTCATCTCATCCGCGAGATTGTGGAGAGAGCGATGTGAAGATATCCAAGAGACAAGTGAACAAGCCTTTGACAAAGCGCTTCCCGACCAAAGCATGAGGCTCACACTAGGGCAATGGGTATTAGATACCTATACGAAACTCGGAAAAGGAAGTTTCAAGCCCAGCAAGGAGCAAGCAGCTCTCGATTCCGCCCCAACGCACCTCATTTTCACAAGCCTTCAGAGTCAAGCGTGCCAAGGACTCCCTTTTCAGGACTTCACCCAAATCCACAAACTCCCCGGGCAAGCAATGGTGGCCAACCCCAGCAGAACAAGACTTCAGCAGCAGGAGTGCAGTGTTTCAACTGCAAGAACATGGGGCACTATGCCAGCAACTGTCCCCAGAAACGCCCAGCAATGACCCTAGTTCGTTTCAATCTAGGGACTACACCAGCACGAGCTCCAAATGCAGGACAAGGCCGTGGGACACCTCAGACCCCAAGGGCTCCACAAGTGGTGAGCCGAGGGCATCTCAACCATGTGACCGTGGAAGCAGCCCAGGATGCACCCGACGTAGTTCAGGTAAGTTTCTTGTCAACTCGATAATTGCATCAGCATTATTTGATTCTCGGAGCTTGCATTCTTTTGTGTCAAAAGATGTGGTTGAAAGGTATAATTGGGATGTGAGTAAACTACTGAACCCCATGCTAGTCAGGTCCCCTGGAAAGGAAATGAGGACTAACACAGTTTGCACTGACGCAACTGTGGATATAAATGGAGTTAAGTTCCTAGCAAATCTTATTATAATAGACTCCAAGGGTTTAGATGTAATACTTGGAATGGATTGGTTAACCAAGTATAAAGGGCAGATAGATTGTCTTGATCGAAGTGTACAATCACTAACTCGATGGGATTCAAGTAAGGTATAAGTCAAACTCACCTACCCGAGTAGGTGTGGTTTGAACAGTGTGAAGGGAGTGACTCTGGAAAAAGTACCTATAGTGAGTGAGTACCCAGATGTGTTTCCTGAAGATTTACCCGGAATGCCGCGACGTGGAAGTAGAGTTTGTCATCAACCTAGTACCGAACACTCCGATTTCAAAGAGACCTTATCGGATGTCCGCAAATGATTTGGCGGAAGTTAAGAAACAAATTGAAGAGCTGCAGGATAAAGGATTTGTAAGACCAAGCTCGTCACCCAGGGAGCACCAAGATCTTGCTAGTAAAGAAGAAAGATGGTAGTCTTCGCATGTGTGTGGACTATCGATCCTTGAATGATGTGACGATTAAGAACAAGTACCCTTTACCTGAATAGATGATCTGTTTGATCGGTTGAAAGGATCATGTGTATTCTCTAAGATTGATCTTCGATCGGTTATCACCAATTGAAGTTAAGACCAGAGGACATACCCAAGACCACATTTGCTACCCGTTATGGATTGTATGAGTATACTGAGTGATGTCTTTCGGTCTAACCAATGCCCCAAAGATACTTCATGAATCGATGAATAAGGTGTTCATGGAATATTTGGATAAGTTTGTGGTTGTATTCATCGATGATATTTTGATATATTCCAAGAATGAGGAAGAACATGCGAGAACATTTGAGGATAGTTTTGGAAAAGCTCAGAGAAAATCGGTTGTATGCCAAGTTTAGTAAGTGTGAGTTTTGGTTAAAGAAAGTAGCTTTCTTGGGCCATGTGATTTCGGCAGGAGGAGTGTCCAGTAGACCCCGAGAAAGTTAATGATGTGTAATTGGACACAACCAAAGTCGATTCGAGATCGAAGTTTTCTTGGATTGGCTGGTTACTATCGTCGATTTATTGAAGGTTTCTCCAAGCTCGCAAGACCTCTCACCCAGTTGCTGAAGAAGGAAAAGAAGTTTGAATGGAGTAAACCATGTGAGGATAGTTTCCAAGAGTTGAAGAAGAGGTTAACTTCGCACGGTGTTGACGCTTAGGACATTAGGAAGGATTTCGAAGTCTTCTGCGATGCGTCAAGGCAAGGACTAGGCTGTGTACTGATGCAAGAAAGAAAGGTAGTAGCGTATGCCTCAAGGCAGCTGCGACCCCATGAAGGAAATTACCCAACTCATGATTTAGAGCTTGCTGCCGTAGTGCATGCACTGAAAATATGGAGGCATTACTTGATTGGTAACCGCTGCGAGATTTACACGGATCACAAAAGCCTGAAGTACATATTCACCCAACCTGATCTTAACATGAGGCAAAGGAGATGGCTTGAGTTAATAAAGGATTATGACATTGGAATACATTATCACCCAGGAAAGGCTAATGTGGTAGCTGATGCCTTGAGCCGAAAGAATTATTGTGCCAAGCTGTGGATTAAGGACAGTATGCCTGCCCTTCAAGAAGAATTCCAACGGCTCAACCTAGAAGTAGTGGAGAAAGGATTCCTAGCCACTTTGGAAGTTCAACCAACCTTAGAAGATCAAATCAGGGCAGCTCAAAAGGAGGACAAGTATGTCCAGGAGATCAAGGATAATATGAAGAAAGGGAAAGCCTCGGGATTTTCAGAGGATGAAGAAGGTACCCTTTGGTTTGGGAAAAGAATTATGGTACCCGAAAAGAAAGAGATAAAGGAGTTAATCTTGAAGGAAGCTCATGAATCTGGATACTCAATTCACCCCGGAAGTACCAAGATGTACCAAGATCTCAAGGAAAGATATTGGTGGTCAAGTATGAAACGAGAAATTGCAGAATATGTAGCTTTGTGCGATGTGTGCCAGCAAATTAAAGCGGAGCATCAGAGACCCGCTGGGCTCCTACAACCTTTGCAGATACCTGAGTGGAAATGGGAAGAAATTGGTATGGATTTTATAACTGGATTACCAAGAACCAAATCAGGACACGATTCAATTTGGGTTATTGTGGATCGTCTGACAAAAGTCGCCCATTTCATTCCAGTAAAGACCACATACTCCGGGGATAGACTTGCAGAGTTGTACATGTCAAGAATTGTGTGCTTGCATGGAGTCCCAAAGAAGATTGTGTCAGATCGAGGAACCCAATTCACCTCGAGATTTTGGCAAAAGCTACATGAACTTTTGGGCACAAATTTAAACTTCAGTACAACTTATCATCCACAGACAGATGGACAAACAGAAAGAGTAAATCAAATTCTGGAAGACATGTTGAGAGCTTGTGTCTTGGCAAACAAGAATAATTGGGATCGAGTTTGCCCTATGCGAGTTCTCCTACAACAATAGTTATCAATCCAGTTTGCAAATGTCTCCGTTCGAAGCCCTATACGGCAGAAAGTGTAGGACTCCATTGTATTGGAAGGAAACAGGAGAAGGACAAGTGTTTGGACCAGATGTGCTGAAGCAAGCAGAAGAACAAGTTCGTCTAATCCAGGACAGATTAAAAACAGCACAAACCAGACAGAAGAGGTATGCGGATAATCGACGTAGAAGCTTGGAATTTGTACCGGGGGATCATGTTTATTTGAAGGTGTCACCTCTCAAAGGAATGAGACGTTTTGGAGTCAGTGGAAAGCTAGCTCCCAGATTCATTGGACCTTTTCCGGTTGTGGCGAAACGAGGAGAAGTGGCTTACCAGTTGGAGCTACCACCACAACTGTCAAAGGTGCATGACGTCTTCCATGTGTCTCAACTAAGAAAGTGTCTCAGAGTTCCAGAAGAGCAGATGCCTCTAGATGAAATAAACGTGAAGGAGGACCTCACCTATCCAGAATATCCGGTCAAGATATTGAGGAAGCAGAGCGCCTGCGCAAACAAGGTTATCAAGTTCTGTAAAGTGCAGTGGAGCAACCATTCAGAATCGGAAGCAACTTGGGAGCGTGAAGAGGATCTAAAAGAAGAGTTCCCCGACCTTTTTCCCAGTCCATCCGAATCTCGGGGTCGAGATTCTTTCTAAGGGGGGTAGGTTTGTCACATCCCAAAATTTGCTTTTTGGAAGAAAATTAAATTCAAATTAATTATTTTAAGCTAATTGGATTTTATTTGGCTTTTCTGAATTTTCTGGAGTTTAAAAACTATTTTTTAAATTTAAAAAGTAATTCAAAGTATGAAAATTTAATATCAACAATAGTTGAAAATAATTTTATTAAGTCCAGAATATCTCCAGGAGCTTCTGTGAATTTTTCTGGAATTTTTGGAGGTATTTTCATATTTTTCTGAGGCCTAAATAATTTTCTAGCCTTTTTCAAAAATCAAAATCAAATTCTGAAAATAAAATCTCTCCTTTTTCCTCCGGTAGACGCGTGGACGGCCCAGATCCGCCCGTCGCCGCCGGCCGATCCAGCCGCACCTCCTCTCCTCGCTCGCCCCGGCGAGCCGGCCGTCACACCGGCGGCCCGCCTTCCTCTCCTCCTCGCGACGCGTGGACGGCTCGGATGAGCCGAGTCTCGCGCTGGCCATCCAGCCGCCCGCTCTCACTCCCGCCCTCACTCCATCGACCGCGGGCCCCGCCCGTCGGCCGCGCGCCTCGCTCCCGCCGCCACCGGCCCCTTTGTCGTGCCGTCGTCCCCGCGAGCCGGCGCCTTCCTTTCCTTCCCCTCTTTCCTTTTTCGCGGCCGACCGAGACCGCGCCGGATCCGACCTTGCCTTCCCTGCCTCTCCCCGGTTTTGGAATCCCTGAGCCCCGGCGGGAAGCAAATCCCCAACGCCCGCGCCTCCCTTTCCTTCTCTCGCCCCTATTTCCTTTCCTCCCGCGCCCTTCTTTTTCTCGGCGCCAACTCCGCGAGCAATCCCGCGCGCCGTGTCCCCTCCTCCGCCCCTATAAATACCTCCTCGGCCGCCTCCTCTCACACCACCTCCCGAGCGCTCCACCGCATCTCCCGAGCCTGTAGCACCCCAAAGACCGCGGCGCTCTCTCTCCCGAGCTCCGTCCAACTCCGGCGAGCCTTCCCGCCGCCTCGGTCATCCTCTGAGCCCGCCGTCACTTCCCGAGCTCCTCTCGCCCGTGCGATCCTCCCGACACCTCGGCCGCCTCCCGCCGCCGGAGCGCCGCCGCACCGGAGGACCCGAGAGCAGCCCGCCATCCTCGTCGCCGCCACCTCCGCCGCCCCGAGCCTCGCCGACCCCTTCGCTGGACTCGTCTCGCTCCGGTTTGCATTTCACGCGTCAACCGCACCTCCGCCACTCCTCGCCGCCAACGACCCCGCCTCCGCCACCTTCCCGCCCCCGGCAGTAACTCAAAAGAGTTGATCGCTCTATATGGGTAGGCAAAGCCTCCCGCCCATCCAGTTAGCAGCGCGATCTCTCCTCCCGGCTCCTCGGCGCTGTTCGAGCCCCGGCCCGCACGCCGAGGTCGAGCCATTCTTTTAAAATCTCGCGACAAGTGGGCCCCACATGTCGCGGCCGCCGGCTCTGCTGCCGCCGCCGCCGCTGGGCCCCACCCCTCTGTCTTTGTCTCTCGACAAGTGGGCCCGAGTCGATGGGTCCCATGTGTCGAGGTTGAGTCGATGGGCTCACTGTCGATGGGTCCCACATGTCGATGACGCCGCTGGTTCTGTTCGATGGGCCCCACCTGTCGATCCTCGGAATAAAAATAGAATTTAAGATCTAATATTCCATGGGCCCCACATGTCGAAATTTGGGAATTTCTAGATTTATTCAAATCTGAGATTTTCAAATGAGCATAACTTTCTCATTTTAACTCCAATCCAGCCATTCAAATTTCTAAATTCATCTAAAATCATAATCTATCCAACTATGGCCTCTATTGAATTTTTGGATTTTATTTGAATTTTCGTTTGTATTTATTTGCTTTGTTTGCTTCGTCTTTTCTCGCGTAGATTCCAACGTTGTCGAAGATCCCTCTTCACAGCAGCAAGAAGACCCAGAAACCCTGCAAGAAGGCAAGTCTCCTTTGATCATTTCGAGCCTATGCTTTTGAAATGTTTTTAAAATATTTTAAATTATGTGCATTGCTATTTACATAAAGTTACTAGTTCAAGTCTTTAGGAATTAGTTATTCCAACTTTGTTATGCCCTCATTTGACATTGATTGCCATGTACCTTATCACCCTAGAACTTCCTTTGTCTCAATAATGAGATTACTATTAATCTTTGTGAATATTAGAATGATAGAATAATGCTTAGTCATGCTATCTAATAACTTTGAAAAATCTTGAAAATGGGAAATTATGATTTATTGTAATAACCTTGTGTTTACAAAGTGTAGTGGTAATTGGAATTGCCACTGATCCTTTAAAAATAAAATAAAAATGTGAAAGATGGTTTAGATTAGGTGGATGGCTGTTTGGGTTGGTGCGAGAAGCACGAGAACTTGTTAAGTGTATGTTCCACCCTAGTCAATTAAGGACCGACGCTTGTGTTTGTCCAAACTGAGCATTAACAGTACAACCACAAGTCTATATGGGTACGACCTAGCTGACTAACTTATGATAGTCTAGTTTAGGTGCCACCAGTGGAAAGTGGATTCGAGGATGGACCGTTATTCACGGTGAGGGACAGGATTTCTTGTACTCATATGGCGCAAGAGGGGCTTCAGATTGGCGGATTTAACCTTCTGCGGTGAAACCTCAGTGGGTGGTGTCTAGCTAGATTAGAGTAAGGTAAAGGCTTTGTGGTATTTTATCTGGGTCTCATGCCAAAGGAAGCGTGTTGACTTTTAGGATAATTTATCTCTTGTGGGTAAAGTTGTACAACCTCTGCAGAGTGTAAAACTATTCGAATAGCCGTGCCCACGGTCAAGGGCGGGCAAAGAATGCATTCACATGGTAGACTTCTGGTTTTGTTTTACAATCAAAAGTTTTGTATTCCGAGAGTGGAGGGAACTCTCGGAAGGGAATCCTGGCGGATGGAGCCAGAGAGGGTGGATGGAACCCGCAGTTTATATCTTGAACAATGGTAATTGGTTAGCTAGTGTTGGTAGTTGGAACCTTCACTAGAAAGTTAATTCGGTAAAAACATTTACTTCATTAAATTGATGCCTTCGAAAATAATTAGTAGTAATTGAGATTTCAAATATTGCTTTGTGCAAAAGAACCATATGGGCTTCCTTCGTTAAGCCTTGCATCTATGCATTTTTCCCAAGACTTGCGGAGTACTTTATGTACTCACATGCTACAATTAAAAATAAATCTCAGAGGAAGTTGAAGCTCAAGAAGGTGACTACGACTCATCGCTTCGCTTGTGGCTGCGACGGATTCTTCCGGAGGACTAGGTCGCGCTTCCCACCAATTGCCGTGGCGAATTGATGGGTCGCCTCGAGTTATCTTTGCTTCCGCTTATTTCTTGTGTGCGAGGTCTTAAACCTCCAATGTAATAATGTGACCCTGTGGTCAGTACTCTTATTTATTGTAATAAATCGTTGATGGTGATGTTTTCCATTCTGTTTGACTGTGTGCACTAGCTTTGATCTAGGACTAGTGCTGTAATACACAGAGGGTCCGGGTTTGGTAATCCGGGGGCCCGACAGTTGACAGCTAGAAAGCTAACCTCTGCAAAATCCTACAAAAACTCAATCTCCACGCATACTCTAATTCAAAAGTCAATTACTCATCACAACCATAGGGTGACCTCCACATGATCTCACAATTTGAAGGTCGATTTGCTCGCATCTAATTGGTGCCACTCGGCTTCTTTGTAGGTTGGTTTGTAGCCCTGTTGCGTGACTGAAGTGTTATAGGATCTGTACCAGGTTGTGGACATCTTCCCTTTGAGGCACAAGGAAGATGGCCGCGTCGTCTGCATACAACAACATTCTCATGGAGGCCACTCGGCCTCCAAGTGACTAAAGAAGGCCCATGTCTATTGCAAGATTAAGGATTCTTTTCAAGGGATCAATAGCTAAGATGAAGAGAAAAGGTGAGAGTGGGTCACCCTATCGTAAACCTCTGCGGCGTTGTATTTTGTTGCCTGGGACACCATTGAGTAGGACTGAGGAGGAGGCGGTGGAGAGGAGGCAAGAAATATAGTCTCTTTAATGTGGAGGGAAGCCTCGTTTTTCTAGAAGGTCTTAGAGGTAGTCCCAGCGGATGGAGTTGAAAGCTTTTGCTATGTCGAGCATCAACAGGAGAGCCAGGGTGTTGTTTTGATACAGTCATCTTGCCATGTTACAGACATAGAGGAAGTTGTCTTGGATGCATCTGCCCTTTATGAAAGCGCTTTGGGAAGGGGAGACCAGGTCATTCATAAATGGTGCAAGTCATAGAGCTAGAATTTTAGTGATGATTTTGGAGAAGCTATGGATGAGGCTAATCAGTTTGTAGTCCACCGTTGCTTGGGCTCCCTCTTTTTTTAGCAGCAAGACCAGGTTTGCTGTGTTAGAATATGGAAGGTTTGTTGTTCTCAAATTGAAAAAGCCCTTCAACGCAGCCATGAGATCTATTTTAATGATGTCCTAGTAGGTACGGTAGAAGTTCCTATTGAAACCATCAAGGCCTGGCGCTTTATCTGCAGGTAGCTCCAGCATGGCGCCCTAGACCTTTTCTTCTGTGAGAGGGTCAGCTAGGGTATGTAGGTGAAGTTGTAGAAGTTGAAGGTTTTCCTTGTTGAGGGTGACCATAGTGGGAGGTGAGAGGCTGATGACACGACCAAAATGTTGGAACAACAATTCTGCTTTGTTATTGTGAGTGAGGGCTACATCTTGGTCCGTAGCTAGCTGGTGGATAAAGTACTTCCGCTTACGAGAATTTATTTGGACATGGAAGAACTTTGTGTTTGCGTCTCCCTCTTTTAGCCAATTTATTCATGAGGCCTATTTATTCTGGGATTTTTTTTATCACTGCAAAGCCCAAAATCCTTTTTTTGAGGCGTGCCCAGAGCTTAGACTCTTGTGCTGAAAGCAAGTGACTTTCCTATGCTACCTCTAAGTGAAGGATGATCTCTTGGGCCATGTGAAGCTGGAGTTGACCTGAGGGAATAAGGATCTACTCCATGTCTAAAGCTATTTGGCGGTGGTTGTTAGTTTTTTGTTTAAGCAAAGGATTGGGTCTCAGCCTTTTTTCGAAACAAAAGCATCTTGGGGGTTGTGGTCCACTAGTATTTGCAAGGAGGAGGGGGCAATGGTCCGAGATGGATGTCGCCAAGGCATGCAAGATGTGACAGTTGAAGGTGGTATTCCAAGCATTGTTACAAAAGAGTCTATCCAGACGGACTAGCATAGGGCGTTCTCGTTCATTACTCCAAGAGAACTTTCTATTATGAAGGTGGATCTCCTTCAGCTCACAGGTATCTAGAGTATTGCAGAATTGACTCATGAGATGATGGTTTAGATTGTGTTTGTTTTTATCACTAGCTTTGTAGATAAGATTGAAATCCCCTAGGAGCAACTACCTGGTGCTGTTCGGTGGTTTTAGAAGAGGAAGCTCTGCCAAGAAGCTTGCCTCATTAGGCTAACTTGAGGGGGCATACACCGTAGTCATCGTGAAAACGTGGCATACTCCTTGATTTTGACATCTACCGTTAGAGAGGAGGGATTTTGGTAGTAGTTTGAGACATCCACAACATCACAGTTCTAAAGGACAAAAATACCTCCATGTGTGTTTTCTACTAGTAGGAATAGGAAATCTCGCAGCCTATTACCTGCTAGGGCACTAATCAGGGAACGGTCTATGGAGGCTAACTTTATCTCTTGTAGGCATACTAAGTGACACGTACTAGCATTGATTGTCTTGAAGACAGTCGCACGGCGTGCTATGGTGTTGAGTCCCCTAACATTCTAGGATAGAATTGCCAGGGAAGGACCCAGCATTGTGAAGGCTTGTGCTCTAGACGACCATTGGAGGAGGCTACTGCGGGTATGCAGAGGACATGGAGGGGAGTACAGCCTAGGCAGGTGGCGGAGCAAGATGACGATGTTTCAAAACCAACAACATAAAAAGAGACAGCATGGATGTAGTGCATGAAAACATAGTACCATAGCAGCAGGGTAGTATAGAAAAGCATGTTGGTTTTTTGAACATAACCAGACTGAGTTGGGTGGTAAAAGCAACAGAAGTGGCAGCTAACACGGCCTGCTAGAAAGGAAGAGGCTTTACACTTCATCAGCAAGGGAGCCCTTCTAGGTAGTAGTACTTTTATTCCCCTGTGAGCACATCTGCGCCCACAAGGCACCCAGTCCCCCCTTGGACCACGAGGGCATCATCAGCCTGGAGCGCTTGCATGAAGTCAAAGTTAAAAAGGGTGGAAAGAGCTTGGATGGCTTCCTGCGGTAGAGGCCTATTGAACATAGCCATGTAGCATTTTAAAGAATCATCTGTCATGGCTTTTTCATCTTGCAACACCCCCTAGCCTACCTAGGCACACACAATAAGAGAGGTGTTGCGCTGTTTGGACTTAAGTCACATGCTACGATGGGGAGTGAATGCAGCGGTCTTCCCGAGCCAGGTAGGAGGTTTTGCATGAGGTAGTGGCAGGATTGACGGCGGCGACGTTGAGAAAAACTCTGGTGACTAGTTACAGCTTTGAGAGCAGCCATTGCCTTGAGCGCTCAACCAATTGCAGCAGTGCGAGGAGCCATTGTCTTGGGTGGTGGAGCCAAAGCAGCTTAGCTCCCCAGCCAGGGGGAGCTCAATGGAGGTTGTGACTGCCATCTAGGGCTGGCTAGCACCTCTTCGAAGGTCATCTCAGAAGAGGAGGTGCGATTGGCCTCTCAGGCCTGATTGCGCCTCTACCGAAGTCGTTTGAGATGTTGCATAGACTACAGTCACTGTTGCAGTAGGGTCTGCTGGTGGCAGAAGCACCAGAGCCAAAATCTAGACTTGGATTGAAGCATCATTCTGCTGGCTTGGCATCATCCCTGGTGGAGCTGGCGTGCCCGCACTAGGTTGCTACAAGAAGGCAGATGAGGTAATCATGAACTTGGGGGAGCCAGGAGTTAACGCTTGAGGCGGCCGGGTTGGCGACTCCAAGCCGGTCTGCGGTAGAGGCCGGAGGCGATGCTTCAGAAGGAGTTGTAGTTCTGGAGGGCTGGAGGTGACGCTTTAGAAGGTAGGAATTGTAGTTCCAAACCGACCATCTTGTTGTAGGCAACCTGTGGCACCTGGGGATAGGTAACTTTGGGTGCTATAGGCTGAACCATCAACCTCAGCTGAGGCAAGGCCATAGCCTTCTCAACCAGCAGAGGCATGACCTTAGACAGAGTAGAAGCAAAGGTGCAGCCTAGGTTGAGTTCAGCGAAGCCGATGCAGAGAGGCAGCAGAGGATCAGACCTGGTGGGTGAGCGATTGGCAGTAACCCCATCGTAGTGAAGAGGTAGAAGGAGCTAATCGCTTGCCTGTTGAGCTATGACCAGGTATTCATTGGCCTTGTGGAGCCACGCTTGATGGTGGTTTCTCACTTCGTCCTCAGACTAGTGAAGTCTATTGTTTAGTAGGTTGTCCAACTCACGGCAGAGTTGGTTGGCATGTGATGCAAAGAGGGCCTACGAGGTGGAGTTTGTGGAAGCTTTGCTCTTATGGTCGTTTGAACCCGATCGGTTGGCGAAGATGAGGGGGCCAGCCGGGGTGTCGTGTTGTTGCCGACGGTGTCCTCTAGTGTTGTGGCACAACCATGGAGACCTGTCTCAGAGGTGTTCTCGAGGTTCTACCCTCTCTCAGTGTTCAACTTCATGGGTGGTGGACCTCCACTTGCTAGACTTTTCATGCTTCTGGTGGTGAGGGCGGTCATCATCATCATCATCACTATCATACTGCTTATAGCGGTGCTTGTCGTCACCATGGCACGCTTCAGGGGTGAGCCTCCCAGACTTGCTACGGTGGGAGGCCCCGGAGCTGCCCCTTTCCAACCAATCGTCGACGTGCTCTGGGGCGCTGTCCACCACTCTGGGTGCCAGGCAAGGCCAATTTTCACTGGCTTGAATGGCACAATGGTAACTGAGGCAAGGTTGGCTTTAGGGGGCAACTGAGAAGTCCTAAATGAAGTCAAGATGTAGAAGGACTCTATATGTGAGACCTTTTTTTTTGCAATGGTTGGACTTAGAGGATGTCGCCTGAGGACCTAATGATGCAGGATGGAGTCATCAGCAAAAATTATCCACGTTACCTTCAGGATGGAGCTAGGGTTCGCTATCCACACCCATAAGTCTAGAGTGCATGCGTCTTCTTGGTGGAGCGATATGTCATCAACGCGGTCTAGAGCACACTTGTTGCAGATCACACGACTGGCCACCTCCTCGCTCCAGGCGTGTAGGGGGAGGCCCTCCAGGCATAGGTGGACATGAAACCTGAAGGCTGCCCCCAAGGCATGCCGTAGTGGTCTCCATGGCCAAATGTGCAGCTCCAAATCATGGAAGGAGAACTTCTGAAGGCCAGCCACCTCATCACGGTGGTGCTTGTGCTCAAAGTTGATGAGATAGTTCTTGGGGTAGTGATGATACACCGAGAAGTCAGAGGACCAAAGATTGAACCTCCTCCTGATTGCTTCGGTGATGGTGCGAAGGTCTACATCGGATCTTGACTTGCCAAGCCAAAAGATCACCGAGTAGTCTTCACACCGCTGGAGGGCCCACTGTAGTTCCTTAAAGGATGGGATAATGCACATGTCCACCGCGGGCTGGGTTGCCAGGTTGCCCAGGTTGTGACTGGCCATGGTAGGAGAAGCTTGCCAGGGGGGAGGGTGTGAACAGCCAGGGGAAGGTCATGGTTGGAGGGAGGTTGTCGAAGGGTGAGGTCGACTGGAAGGCAGCTGTTGGAGGCCGGAAGAAGTTACTGCTTGGCGGCAATCCCTCGCCTTGAGGTCCGAGCAAAGGTAGCGGAAGCACTTTGCGGGGCCGTGATAGGAGAGGGCCCTATGGTCTAGAGCCAAGCAATTGAAGCACCTTCGTCTCATGCGTGCTAGGAAGAGCCGAGAGTTGCAGCTTGGGGCTTTTGCAGGGGTCTCCTGGATGGGAGGAAGGTCTTGGCCAAAGGTGAAGGACGCATCTGGTCATGATGGAACCTTGGCTAAAGAGGTAGGCCTTCCTTAGGAAGAGGGGTGCCGCTGGGGAGTGGGGGAGTAGAGGCCTTGAACTGCCCAAGGCGACGGCTTTTTGAGCTTGGAGGTAATGTGGTGAGGCAATGGACATGAACTTAATGTGACCAGAGGAAGGAGTGCCGAATCTCTGCCCCAAAGAGGGTTTTGGAGGATTCGGTGTGGCTTACCTTGAATGCAGCATTGAAGCAGAGTACGTGCGAGAAAGGCTCGGGCATCCGGTGGTTGGGCATTAATGCGGCCGGTTGGAGTAGGGAGGGGTAGCTCCTCTTGGAGAGGGTGGGGGAGGGAACGAACGAGGCGTGCACGGGGCAAATGGTGGTATCAATTGGGCTTGACACTGACAAAGCTAGGGGCAGTAGAGAGGGTAGGGGGCGGCAGCGAGGATGGGGCTAGAGCTATCCGTAGCACTGGGGGGCGCAAGGACCTCATGGGCTGGGGGGCCGAAGATGGGGATTTTGGATCTGGGGGGTGGGAGTGGATGACACAGCCAAATTGACCAGCAGTGGGCGATGGCTAGCAGGTCGCCATGGTAGGTCACGTGAGCTGGTGGAGGTTACTATGAAAAAATAGTAGTGGTTAAAAGAAGTGATTTTAAGGAGGGCGTGAGTGGTGGAGGAAGTGAGGGAGAGATGCGTCCATGTGACAGGAGCGAGATGAGCAGGGTGTGTGATACACCCGTGACCCCTGCCTTATCCCTGGAGAGAGAAGGTAGCGAGAGGAGTGGAGAAGCCACTTCGAGAAGCCAGGTGCATATTGGCATTTGGCTTTTCTAAGCATAAGCTAGAAGCAGAAACCAATACGGTCAGGGCCTTAGCTGTGGCATCTGGTTTTTGGCTGAAATAGCACTGTAGCGACTATTAGTTTTTTCTGATATATTCAATTAAACAAAAATGAATAAAAATAGGAAAAAAAATGAAAAGCACCGTTATATCTCAAGAATAATGCAAAGGGAAAAAAGGTAAAAAGATAAAAAGAAAAAAGAGGAAAAAGCAGCATTAAGAAGCCAACACATTCCAAATGTTTTTTTTGGCTTTTAAGCTTGAAGCTATTTGTAACGGGGCCCTTAGCCTGATAGCAAGGTCTTCCTACCAAGCTAATTGGGCAACTTATGATAAACAAATTAATAACCTAGTTTACACAAAGTTGTAATTGAGGTTATTAATATTACTTTAATTTTCTTTTGATTCATGTCAATAGAAAGTGAGGGAGCATGTACTAGGTCTAAGGTATGTTTGTGATGAACAATTGACACTTTGGTTGAGTTAAATTTAAATTTTGCAAAAGTTTTAGAAAATTCAAATTTTAGTCTATGCTGTCAAAGTTCAGGTGGTTTGACCGCCATGGGGTTAGTGGTCTGACCAACAAATGACCGGCGATCTGACCACCATGGGGCGAGCATTCAGACTGGTCATGAGATTTCGGGAAATTGAACACCAAACACTTGTGTAGCTTTGTTTTGGGATAAATTTGCACTTGGTGCCACTAGAATTGGAAACTGGAGCTAAAACTAGATAGAGTTTAACCAAAATTTCAAAGAAGGCATTTTCTGGTGAAGTTAAGTGGTCAGACTGACTAGTGGCTGGCGGTCTGACTAGGGCGGTTTGACCGACATGATGTCAGTAGTTAGTCGGCCCCAACGATAAGATCGGCCTTGTAATAGCGGTCAAACTAGCTATTGGTTAAATGGTGATTGAGTGTGTGCATGGTATGGGTGTCATGGGTTGGCTGTGTTGCATTGCATCTTGCATGGTTTTGACTGATGTGAGCCAAGTGCAACTTGTGCTCGATATGGTTGCTTGGTTTTTGGATGTGCATGTGGCTTGGAGGATGTAGCAGTCGATGGCAATAGACCAGGACTAGGCGAGTGAGCTAAGGTCTGGAATGGTCATGTAAGTTTGGGTGAGGCTATGTGGCTCATGCAGGAAGCATAAAGAAGACAATGATCATGAAGATACTAGTTGGTGCATATAGTGCGGCAAGTGATGAGGTCAATGTACGTAGAGACGATTCAGGGGAATTTGAATGAATGAAGACATGACGGCTAGTTATTTGGTACTACGGGTTGTGTGTCAGAACATGTAGAGATGCTTTGAGGTGATGATGAAGACAAAATCATGGGAAGGTGACCAAAAGTTTTGTCCAAAGTATTTTCGTAGTTGGCAAAATACTGGGTTGGTGCCATGATCAAAACTATGACGTAGAGAGGTGCAAAGGAGAAGTGATTTATGTTAAGAAGAGCTAAAATTGTCAAGTGGATCAATAGCTAAAGATTTAGCAAGTTGAGCCTTGTAAACGCTTCGAGAGACATCTGTGTGTAAAACTCGTGTTAGTGAGGTTGATGGGTTTCCTTGGTAAGGTTAATAGATCGGACCCATTAGGGTTGTGCTAGTTATTTAGAGAGAAGAGGGGGAGGTGGTAGATCCAATGATTCTAGGGTTTGGTTTTCGCTCTAGTATCTTGTCTCCTATGGTTGTGAGAGATATCTTAAGAGAGGAAAGGTGGTGCTTTGGCTGCACTTTATAATCATCCATAAGTATGTAAACCTCACCCTCCACTGAAATAGATCAAAGCTTTGTCTCAATCATATTCTTGTTTGTGTTCTTGCTTAGTTGTTCTTGTTCTTGAGTTATATTTGTGATTTTGGGTTCGTGGAAGTTTTAGTCCAATATCTTACTTAAATTACATTGCTAGGACACGTGAGAATATATCAGGAAGACCTCATGTCTTAAATCCTTATGAGTAAGAAGTAATTTGAGATTTAGGGTTTTAGGTGTTCTTGTGACTTACATTTGATTCCTTTCAATTTGATGAACTCAAGCTCAAGAACCTTGTTTTTTTATTGGTTTAAGTTTCTATTGCATTGACCAACTCTCGTGCAAAAGTTAGAAGTGCTGGATGAGATTTAAGCAAGTTCTTGAGATTTAGCTTTTACCCTAAGGGATTTTTAAGTATGAGAATAGGGGAGCAGTTGGACCAGCCCTAGACTTGCGGTCAGATCGGCCTACCAGCATGACCGGTCTCAGGCCAGCAGTCAGATCGACCCATCAATGGTAGTCTAACCAGTCCTGTATAGAAGGTTGCTGATTTTTATTAGCTCTTGTTGCTAGCTTTGTTTTGTTTCATCTTGTTGGTGTGATATGAACTTTATGACTATCATAGTCACTCGAGTGAAGATTTTGAATACCTTAGAGGAAAAGTTTTGGGAATCATTCACTCATCCTCTGATTGCCAGCATTGGTTTTATAGAAAACTATCAATACAACACCCTAATACAAACCATAACATTTCACACACCATATTATGGATGCGCTAATCTGCACATGCACACACCATGCGCACTAGTTTGTGCATCGAAAAATTACTACCGTTTATGAGTGAAGTTACTGTCAAACACATGTAGGGTTATTACATAGTTGTGGTAGTAACCTCACTCACAAATGGTAGTGTGTGTGTGTATATAGACACACACACTAGTTGTCTGCCCGTGCATTGTTACAGACTATTATATGAATAAATTTTATTATGTTGTTATTATGTTGCGTAGTGTTCTGCAGAAATATAGCAAACAAAGGACCCAATCAATAAAGATTGTATCCAATGAATGTGCCAATCCGATTATAATAGAAAACAATTGAAGAACTAAGCAAAACTTTTCCCTTGCCAATGATGATACAACACATTAGAAAATTTAAACTATACATAGTAAAGAAGTGCGTTAGCAATTATGGTTCTTTTCAAACTTTTTCCTACTTTAGTAGAGAAAAAATTCTGATGTAAATAAGAGTATGCGCAATGGATTATAAATTATAAGGTTTTTGAATAGTCTCAACTGGCCCCAAAAAACTCATTGGAATAGAATGATGTGTGGCGCAAGTGTCAAATGTCAATTACAATGCAGACGCACATAACTTATAGTTTTGCCCAAGGAAGAAATGCGCTAGTTAATTTGGCCAAGCAAGGAGAGATCATGAAGGCCCATAATGACAACTACAAAAGCATAACCGGACAAAGACCAACTGCTACAAAATTAAACCAAATTCAACACTTAGTACATCATGGGATCAAGTCGCAAAAAGCTATCAGCGCACACCATAGTCCATCTCGTCATTGGTTAGTTCCACGTTGAGTTCATAATAATGAAGATCGATGTAAAACTTACCATAAAAGCTTATAGTAGATTTCAACTTCCATACTTCTTTCCTGCACTATCATTTAAGCTTCAGAAGAAGGGGCAAAATAATGTGAAGAATAGGGAAAAGGCAATGAATAAAGGAATTAGCCCTTAAATATTTAACTCAGATAAATATCAAATAGCAAGAAATGTCCTAGTCCATCAGCCAGGCAATGAATTGGAGGTTCCAACAGATAGATTTGTATAAATCAAAGCATTCAAAAGATATGTAAAATGGGAATATTGGATTTTGATTATGAGCATCAAACAACCTATGTGACTAAAAAGGCTCAACCATGCCAAACTAAAACCCAGATGTATTTCATTATTAATGCCACCATAGGGGACCGTAAGTTTCCTAATTTGAATTCATGGCATTGCAAACTCCAAATACATCCAATAAAATAAATGGATAAATGGAAATCAGGAAGAGAGATCTTAGATCTAAAATGTATAGATGCTCACGTCATAGCCATGGCCATTGTGGACCTAAAAACTTAGTCTTTGTTCCCATTGCCATCACTTGCAGCCAAGGAAGCACGTAAATTCATAATACCTAAGCAAAGAAAAGCATGCATTAGTCTGTATGTTTTCAGAGCATAATATATATATATATATATATATATATAATCTCTTAGTAGCAAACTCACATAAGCTTAAAAGTTTTTCGTGTGATGCAATGCATGAAGTTAAATGGGTTCACATGGAAATAGCTAGCTGTACCTTTGTTGTGTTGCAAATGTGTAGTGAATTCAAAGACTTCCTAAGCTGGTGATTGTTGTTTACATAGTTCAAATTATGAAGTTTATATATCCTCCTGTACCAAATTTACATATGAGATTATTAAGAACACTTTCTTTTTTGAAAATTGGCTAAGGGTGAAGCACTGAATATCGAATTCAAACCTAGGTAAAATCCTGGAACAATGTTGCTATGTCAATGAGGCCCATTACAATATGATTGCGCGCAAGTAAATGGAACTATAAATCACCATTATATAATTTAAGAACCCTATAAACTTTGTAGCAGAAGATCAACTATTCGCAAGGAAAGGTGCAAAAGTTTCACCACAAGTGTCGAAAGTCCTATCCGTGGCACACTAAACAATCTATAAAGTTATAAGAATTGACATGTCAAAAAGCATACTATTAGAGACATCTATTCAAATAAAAAAAATATCCAGCTAACCATCAACTTATGTTCCAGGATTTATACTTGTTAAATAATCATGTAGAAAGAATATTCAACTTACCATATTTATAAGCTATCTATCTAAAGAAAGTACTTTACTGCCAATATCTTTCAAGTAGAGGAAATCAAAATGCTCAGAAGGTACATGGATATACTTGTTTGTGTTCATCTCTTCCCTATTTCATATTGACCAATTTGTTGTTCTCAATCTATGCTCAATCATCAAGGAATGCTAATCCACTTATGTATATTTTTATTTGATCAGGAAGTTTTATGTAGAGAATTATCAAATTTAAGATGATGTATCTGCAAAGTAGAATGATGCATAAGTATTTTGCATTAGTTTGCTCATTCAAAAGAACTAGACAGTGCAATGTTGAACAGCTTTTTCAATCCAAAAACTCAAAATGTAGACTGCTACGACAATTTATCAAACAGGTTGAGTGCATAATGGTTTTACTATGTGAATCAATCACTAATATATTCTAAAATGTAAATATGCATCAACTACTACTACTAGGAAATTCAAATCTTGAGCTCATAGATTTCTTACCTTGGAGGTTGGAGCTGAAGGGGATGGAGCAAAGGGAGTAAAGTAGCTTCTAAAATGTAAATATGCATCAACCACTACTACTACAAGGAAATTCAAATCTTGAGCTCATAGATTTCTTACCATTGGAGGTTGGAGCTAAAGGGGATGGAGCAAAGGGAGTAACGAAGCAGCCTAGGTAGCCGCCTGTTTTTTATGCTAACTTTCCTCCCCGATATGCTGCCCAGTTTCTAGCTATTGCTTATTGCTAGCCTAGAACCAAGGAGTTGAGGAAGTGGGCAATGCATTGACAGCCACCTCTGTTCACCTTGAACCCTAACCATGACTCAGCTCTCATGGCCTCAGCCCTCATGGCCACTGACCTGTGCATCCCTCGCCAGGCACATCACGGCGGAGAGGACATAGAAGTGAGGCGTGGGGAGGTGTTGATGGCCGCGACGGCCATGGGAGGTTGTAAGATTGAAGAAGCCGACTAGAGGAGGGGTGAATAGGCAGTTTTAAAACTTCTTTGGCTAAAACTAAGTTCATAATGAGGAAGCATAAATCAATTTGGTTTAGCACAAATAAGGTCTAAATCAACTAGGTTCACCTAAGTGCACCAACAACCTAAGTCTATATCAAATGTTTGTAATCCTATGGTGACAAACAATCAATTTAATTCTATGAATATAAATTGAGCATAAAAAAATAAATCACAAAGACATGGTCCCTTTTTAGGGTGATGTTTGAAGATTTGCCGGTCTCCCTAGTCCAATTGAGATAAACCGAAATTAATTGAACTTGCTCCATGAATTAATCCAACACCTCAATTCCACTAGTGGTAGCTCTTTCCTACTCTGGGTAGGTGAGCTTCAATCTTCATAACACATCTGGTCTTCTCACAACCTTCTTTGAGAAGATCACCATGCATGGCACCTCCAACACGGTCTTGGCAACCTCTAAGAGTAACAAGTCGAACTCCTTACTTGACTCTCACCACATGCAATGAATGCACAAGCTCAAATAGATATGAAATTCACCTCTAGATGCCACACATGCAATCTAGATCCTTTCTCCTTGCTCACAAGGTGCAACACATGCACAATTAAGAGGAGAACCTCGTACTAGCTCAAAGAAATGACATGGAGTCAAGCAACCTTTTCTCCAACTGGCCATAGGGGGGTATTTGTACCCAACACAATGAAACTAGCCATTAGGGACAAAAACCAGGGAATTTGGTAATATTGCCGACAAACCACTAGTAGAAATGTGCACATCTATGACGAATTTCTCGTGACGAATGAAAATCGCGTCACTGAAAAGTGCCTAACTATGACGAAATTTTGTGTTTCATCATGGAGCATTGGTGACGGACCTCGGGCACCAACTATTTATGACGAAACTCAAAAACGCGTCATTGAACAACACAGATATCGTCACAGATGACACGCGCGGCTCGCATTACTCATTTCTGCTGTTTTCGAACTGTAACGAACACGACTTCGTCATTAAACCATTATAAGATAACTGACGAACATACTTTCGTCATAAGTCTCGGGCACCCTTGTCCATGTCTTGTATTCTTGTGGGGCCGGGGCCATCATGCCACGTGTGTCGTCGCGCATGACCGCCACGTGTATTATGGGATGGATGACTTGCGTGGCGAGCCACGTGTAAATGGGTCCCGCAACTAATATTTTGCAAAAAAAACGTTCTAGGTCGGGATCGAACCCGGGACCTGTAGAGAGCAAAGAACGGCTTTACCATTGCGCTACATGATCACTTGCGTTGGTGTCTCATTGTAAATATTGTAGTACCGTATACTCCATGGGTCCCCTCCACGTTGACTCAAATTGGAATCCCCGTCTAGTAAACTTGGATCTCTGTCCGCTCCCTTGACTTGCGGAGAGGCGACGACGGCGGAGGAGGATTCCCCGTCGGGAGCTGCGGAGGAGCCCCACCTCGGTCTGGTGTGGTGGCTGTGGCGCCCTTTTTGCGGTGAGGCGGCGGAGCTTTCCCGGTTGGGCGCGGCAGCGGAGGAGGAGGATTCCCCGTCGGGCGCTGCGGCGGAGGAGCCCCGCCCCGGTCTGGTGTGGTGGCTGTGGCGCCCTTTTTGCAGCGAGGCGGCGGAGCTTTCCCGGTCGGGCGCGGCAGCGAAGGAGGAGGATTCCCCGTCGGGCGCTGTAGCGGAGGAGCCCCGCCCCGGTCTGGTGTGGTGGCTGTGACGCCCTTTTTGCGGCGAGGCGGCAGAGCTTTCCCGGTAGGGCGCGACGGCGTTGGCGTCCCGGTCAGGTGTGTGCCGCAGCAGAGGCGCCCTGTAGCCGAGCCGTTCCAGTTCATAGCTGAAAGGTATGTGTACCTTCTTCTAGTATTAGATTCATGGTTCCTGGTAATAGCTCACTAGTTCCCGGTGTTGGATTTGTGTTCATAGCTCTCTAGCTAGTTCCTGCATACTTATAGGACTGTGTATTATGTTGATACGGAGATGAGGCTGAAAGATTCATATTAGATACAAGGGAACAGGGGGAGAGGGAAGGAAAAGAAGTTTGTACACCTCAACAACTTCTTATAGGTCATATACACTACAGATTTGTACACACCCTATTAACAAATTTCAATGCAAATCAACGGTTGCTGTACAAAAAAGAAATCAACTACCTATAGCAGACTGTGTATTATTTGTTCTAGTTTTAGATTTGTCACTTTCGACTGTTTTATCTGAATTTGCATACTTGTGCTACAACAGATGGATAGAAGCTGGGTAAATGGGAGACAATTCACACCTGCATACATCCATGGAGTTGAACAATTCATGGAGTTTGTTAGACAAAGATACCCGGAGCAAACCCAGATCCTTTGCCCGTGCCGTCGATGTCTTAACCAGACTTTACGGCCTCAGGCAGAAGTGCATGACCACATACATATTTCTGGAATGTCTTCCACATACACCAGATGGATTCATCATGGGGAATCTTTAGCTGCTGACATTGTAGAACCATCAGATCTGCATGAATGTCATCATGATGATTGGATCGCAGTGGATGAGGAAGACGACGACGATAACAGAGTGCCAGATGTTGATTTAGTTGGAGAATTGTACACAGCTGCAGAGCAGGATGGACAAAAGCCGAAGTTTGATAGAGTGCTTGCAGATTTGAAGCGGTTAGTATGTCCTGGATCTAGCCACTCAAGATTCTCCTTCCTTGTGAGGTTGCTCCATATCAAGTCCCACTATCGAATCGGCAATACGGCATTTAATGCATTATTGAAGCTGCTTTCCTCAGCATTCCCTCGGAGCCAATTACCAAAATCATATGACGAGGCAAAGAAATATATTCATGAATTGGGCCTTGGGTATGAATCGATCCATGTGTGCAAGAATAATTGTGTGTTGTTTCGGAAGGATTGTGCCAAAATGGAAGTGTGCCCAAAATGCGGTGAGTCTAGATGGGAGGATGCAGATGGCAGCAAGCGGGTTCCTCATAAGGTTTTGAGGCATTTTCCACTAATACCAAGGTTGAAGAGGATCTTTGCTTCAAGCCGAACAGCAGAGGACACCCAATGGCACAAGACTAAGCGTACGCTGAGCGACAATGAAATGAGCCATCCAGCAGATGGGGAGGCATGGCAGGACTTTGATAGGAACCATGAAACTTTTGCAAGAGATGCAAGGAACTTGAGACTTGCCGTCGCTACAGATGGTTTCAATCCATTTGGCAACTTTAGCGCGGCATATAGTATGTGGCCTGTTCTTGTTACACCTTTGAACCTGCCACCATGGGAATGTGTCAACCCATCGAACTGCTTTATGTCTTTACTGATCCCTGGTCCAACCTCTCCAGGAAAGGATTTTGATTTATTCTTGGAGCCTCTTATAGAAGAACTGCTTCAACTATGGAAGGGTGTCAGCACTTATGATGTAGTAAGTGCTTCAAAGTTTGATCTGCGTGCTACTGTGCTTTGGTGCATACATGATTATCCAGCATTGAGCATCTTGTCAGGCCAAACTACAAAAGGTTATTATGCATGTATTCATTGCGACAAAAATCCATTGTCAAGACCCCTAAGGAATAAGTTAGGCTACCTTGGCCACCGTCGTTTTCTTCCAAGGGGACACGCTTGGTGGAGAAGCTTGGATTTTAATGGACACAGTGAAAACCAAGTTGAGCCAGGAAAGTTCACTATAGAGGAGGTCCTTGAGGAACTCGAGAAGGTGAAAGATGTCAGACCAGGTAAGCACGGTGCAAGCAAGAAAAGAAAGCGTGGAAAGAATGTGGAGCCGTAATTTATAATCGCAAAGTCTGGTTGGTGGAGGCTACAGTATTGGCAGCACTTGTTGCTGCCACACAATCTTGATGTCATGCACATTGAGAAAAACATATGTGACAATCTTCTTTGGACATTGCTGAAAGTTGAGGGCAAGACAAAGGACACAGTCAATGCTAGGCTAGATTTGCATGATATGGGCATAAGGCACGAATTCCACTGTGTGCAGCAAGGCAGCTCGGTTAAAATCCCAGAAGCTCGCTATGTCTTGACGCCACAACAAAGAGCAGAATTTTGCAAGTTCCTTAAAGGTGTCAAGTTTCTAGATGGTTATGCAGCCAACCTAGCAAAATTCATAAGTGCGAGATGGTTCCAAGGTAGTTGGCCACTGAAAACTCATTCTTGCCATGTCCTTCTCCAAAGGATCATACCTGCAGGCTTAAGAGGTTTTGTTGCCAAAGATGTATACAAAGCTGTTGCAGACCTTGGGAACTTCTTCAGGCAACTGTGTAGTAGAACTCTAAGGAAAGATGTCGTGAAACAGCTGAAAGAGGATATCCCACTTATCTTATGCAAGCTTGAGAAGATTTTTCCACCGGCCTTCTTTGATGTGATGGTGCACTTGGCTGTCCATCTACCTGACGAGGCATTGCTTAGAGGCCCCGTACAGTATGGATGGATGTACCCAATAGAACGGCGACTGGGCACGTTGAAGAATCTCGTAAAGAACAGGGCGAGGCCTGAAGGATCAATTGCGGAGGCTTATGTAGAAAGTGAGACGTTGGAATTTTGTGAGAGGTACATGGAGGATGTTGACACAAGATATAACCGGGACGTAAATGTGTCACATGATGGGCCATTAGATGGTGACACCTCTGTTTTCATGCATGGTGTTAAGCTCATTGGCAAGAATAGGGTACAACACATCGATGATAAACTCATGGACAAGCTAGTTTGGTATGTGCTTAATAACTGCGACGAGGTTGAACCATATGTGGAGTAAGAATGATTTTATATATGCTGATTTCTTGTTTCCTATATTACATATCAAATGTTCCTAATAATCCTTATATGTCCTACAAAGCATATCTGAGACAACATTTAGAGAAAGAAGGGGTATTAGATGTTGACAGGAGGCTAGCATCAGAATTTTCAAAATGGTTTAAGTCTCATGTAAGTGATTAGCATATTTTAATTGTGTTAGGCTGATCATTGGCAGAGTTATACCACAATTTAGTGGTGGTGGTGGTTTTATGTTTGTGTGCAGATCGTGGAGCTGCGTAAAGAGAAACCAACAGAGGTCACTAAAGGTTTGCATGCACTGGCATGTGGTCCTGATCTCCGAGTCAAGAGCTGTGCAGCTTGCATTGTCAATGGAGTCAGGTATAGCAGTGTTGACCGTGAGAAAAACCTGCAGACACAGAATAGTGGTGTCATGACCGATGGCACACATGGAGGCAAATCAGTGGAATTTTATGGTGTCCTTAGAGAGGTTATTGAGCTGCAGTATAACTCAAATCTACAAGCCCGTAGGACGGTGGTTCTTTTTCGATGTGACTAGTACAATCAAGTTGTCAAGACTGTAGGCATGATGGACATTTCAAATCCATTAACATTCAGTCATTCTGGTCCAAGGATGACCCTTTCATTTTTGCAACACAGTCAAGGAAGATATTTTATTTGCAGGACACCTCCTTGGGCAAAGCTTGGCAGGTTGTGCAAAAGTTTGAACATAGGGATATGTATAAGGTGGCCGAAAAAGAGCATGAAGTTCACCAAGATGATCACTGTTTTGATACAGAGCATGCCGTGCATGAGGGTGATGGTGATCAAGTTACGCACCATGTGGATGATAGAGAAGCCACTGTCATTGAAGCTAATTTAGCAGACCTTATAAGAAGTAAGAGGGAAGTTGACATGCTTGAAGACAGCGATGATGAAGATGACACTATTATGCAGTATTGCAGTGACAGTGACAATGGCGTAAACGACATGTGTGAAGATGATGATGGCTTGTAGGATTTTTCATGTATAACATTTGGGAAAACATGTATTCTAAAACTGCACTGTATTCATATAAATTTGTTCCGATCAACTCCGGTCCTCTGGTTAACTCTCTGGTTGTTCACATTCCCCAGGGCCAGGAGTACTATACTGGGATGATCAGCACTGCTTGTAACGTTTATCTTAAGTGTTTTCTGCTTGTCATCATCTGAAGGTACATGCAGATGAGCCTCCATGATGAGTATCTCCCAATCATGGTGCCGCAAAAATGAAAGCAGGCCATCCTCTGCACAACAAAAGAGACTTTACCCGAGACCCTTACTTCAGATAGGGAGTAGCTAACCAGAATCAGCAAGACAGAAAAACGAAAAAATTTGTGCTTGTATTCTAAAACTGCACTGTATTCATATAAATTTGTGCTTGTCTGGACACAAGACATGTGGATGACCTACTTCAATACAACATACATGATTCCAAATCCAACAACCAGAACATAACAAAGAATTAACATGTTCATCTTCCACTGAAGTTTCTGCAGGATAAGTTCCATTGCATTCCTGTCAGCTTTGCCATTTGAGCGGCCTTCACTTCCTTCCTCCTCCTCCTCCTCTGATTGCAATTGCCTGACTTGGATCACCTCTAACTCCTTCAACTGCTCAAAATACTGCCTCTGGAATCTGTAGTACCCACAGTGTTTCACATACTGGAAAAATTAAAAAAAAATTAACCCGAGCATTGCCAAAATCACCAAAGAACTGACAAAGAAGCTCACCCCATCCCTCGGGCACTTGAAGTAGACACGCCCAAGGTTGTGGTTCTCCTTCTTAGACCGTCGCTCGATCACCCTAGCAAGCTTGCAGTTCGGGCAAGGCACCAATGGAAGGCCGGTCTCTTCACCAACCAAAACCGACACCAGATCTGCAGTCCGGGAGCTCCTGTCTCCATGCATCCTCCTCGACACCATGCTACCGCCAGAGGATTCAGCCCAGTGGGACATGGCGCCACTACACCCAGGAAGCGGCGGTGACTAGGGGAAGGAGAGATGGGGGACGGCGGCGGCGGCAACCAGGGGAAGGAGAGATGGGGGACGGCGACGGCGGCGACCAGGGGAAGGAGAGATGGGGGACGGTGGCGGCGACGACCTAGAGGTTGGGGCGGACGAACTGAATGGGGCGACCTATTCACGATGCGGGTAAAAAGAAATACTCCCTCCGTTCAAAATTCAAATGGCTATACTCCTAAAATGTCAGCCAAAATTTTAAGATTTTAACTAGTAATACGTATAAAAATATTCGAACTTGTCATGTAGGAAGAAGTATATACATCACTATATTTTTAATATTGTTTGCTAATATATAAATTAGAACAAGTGTCTGAGTGGAGAAGCCTACGCTGACTGACCTCTCTAGTGCATAGTATACCTAGTGATAGGAGTGGTACCAGCCGCATGCTAACAGCTCTAAAATTTTGAATATATGAATAAACATAATATCCGTTGAATGATTATTTGTGCAAATCATTCGAATTTGTGGCCTTGTGATTTGCTTGGAGATTTGTGCATCGGATGACATGGTCGTCATATCTGGCGGCACCATCCGGTTAGGGTGGGTTCACTAGATTAGGGCTCTGGTTCACCGGATTAAGGCTTTGGTTCACCATATTAGGGTTTAGGTTCACTCGGGCCAACTATAGAAGGAGGTAGGGTTTGATGCTTTCTAAAAAGGGTGGAGGAATCTAGCGGCCCAAAAAACGACTGTATTTTTAATATAAGATGGAATTGGGTTGGGTTGACGGCTTCTCAATTGCTATTTTTGGAATTGCATTTTCAGATGAACTCGAATTAGGATTTGCAATCGATACCTGTTGCCCGTTGGTCAGATTAGGTGTCGGCATGCAACCTGATCGAAGAAGCAGGGTAGCTAGGTATAGGACATGTTCTTTTGGGCTGTGGGTGGTGTCTTTTGCCTTCGGCTGACGAAGCCATGAGAGAGAGTATGGAATAAGAGAAGCACTATAGTGTTCGCTATAATTAATTTATAGATATACAACAAAAAAGTTAGAACTGATGTATCCACTCGTGAATGCGAAGTTTATGAAAATCAGGATTTTATATGAAAATATGCTAAGACACGGAACTCTATCAATATAAAACCCAAAAATTCGGGTCCCCGCTCGAAAATTTGAGCAGTGCGCCGAGCAATGCCGCCACACCAAATTCTCTCTTTTGCCCTCCGTGCGAAAAAGAGAAACGCCGCACCATCGAGTTCAGTCAAGAGCAATTGTGGTATTTTGAACACTGGTTGTGGCCCAATAAAACCGCCCGCATCCTTGCAGCCGTCGCCACCCTCTCGCCTTCCTCTCCGAACCCTAGCCGCCGTCGCCACAGCAGCTGGGCTCGGACCCGGAGCCGCCAGCCCGCCACCCCCTCGACGAGGACACCGGAGCTGGATCCCCTTCGTCGACACCAGCCCCGCCGACGGCGCCAGAACTGCCTCGACGACGACACCGGCCGGATCCGGATCCCCTTCGCCGACAGCTGCTACACCCGACCCGCAACCCCTTCCTCGACAACCGCCGCCGGATCCGGATCCCTTCGCCGCGGCGGCTTCCACGCCCGAGCCGCAACCTCTTCGCCGACGCCACTGCCGGATCTACTACCCTTCGCCGACGCCGCGCTCGGATCTGCGACCACGATGACAAGAGGCCGAGGCCAACGCAAGCGTAGCAAGAGGTACCCCAAAATCCTTTTACCGTGACGATGTGTCTGTATTCTAGCGGTTGAACCTTGGATAGTGCTAGGGTTACATGTTTCCTAGTTGATTGAAGTTGACATGTGCTTAAATTTTTAATTTATCTAGTACTCTATTTCTAAACATGTGTTTACACATGTAAGAACCGCCACTAAATGGTTATGAACGAGCGCGGGCCGCAAATATCATGGAGAATGTTAGAAGAATGGAAGAACTTGGCGTCAATGGTTTAGCTTCTGGTCTAAAATCATTGTGCACAAAAACTGCATTTGCAAAGGCAAAAAAGTCAGGCAGCAAGGGTAGTGACGCTGAAGGTTCTGATTCATTGGAATATCTCCCTGAAGCTGGAGAGGGAGTTAAGGGAGGTGGTGATACAGATATAGATTTAGAAGAGGAGCCAGTACCCCTCGCAATTGAGGTGCTTCTTCTATCTTGGCTTGTGATGGGAGGGAGGGGGGTTAGATAGCAATGCAATTCTTTGTTGTGCATATACTTGGTTAATTTGTGGGCATGCTTACTGGTTATGTTTTTTTCTCCAATTTCAGCCTCCTATTCCAATTACGCGTAGAAAAGTCTGTGCCAAAAGGACAAAAGGCAGCGCCGATATGGGTCCTGGGGGGAAGGCAATCTAAGAGAGTGAATTCAACTCCACCAACAGAGGTGCCTCTTGGAGTTTCCACTCGGTCTAAAAGGCAGCGCACATCTGCACAAGGTGAACACACCTTGCCACCAGCAGTGGAAAACAATGGCGGTGAAGCTGTACGCTTTGATGAATTGACTGGAGACATTGGTGTGGACAGCCATCCTAGTCCTCTAAGGGACTGGACATGTCCAGATGACCTTAGCCATGGTGAAGAGCAGATCGGTCAGCAGAATGACCCCACTGATGAAGGTTGGTTATACTTACATGACCATCAATCAATTCTCACTATTTGATATCTCTATTTGATTTCTAACAATCTGAATGTATGAAAACTGTGTAGTACCAATGCAAACAAGAGCGAGGAAGCCGAGGTCAGCAACTAGGGGAGTTTTGCTTGACAAAATGACCAGATCGATGGGAAGAAGGATGGCCATCTCTGTTGTCGAGGGGAACAGAAGGCCACATGAACCGATGCAAGTCGCCAAGTTTGCATCGAGGCGAGTGTAGTAGTTAGGTCTCAAGTACCGATTTTGACGCATTGGAAACAATACAAGAAAGAGACTGAACATTTTGAGGGATTTGTGGGCAGGCTATCTGTAAGTATAAATCTACACTCTTGTTCTTACATTCAACTCTGCCTTGAGCAACTTAGTAATGGATTTGCATTAACACTTTGGCAGGCGAGGCTGGCCATTGACACCACTGACAAGCCAACAAAGGAAGCATGTGTGAGTGTATTCCAGTCTGGGGTACGGCAGATGCGGTACAGGTTGAAGCAAGCCTACTTCAATGGCGTCCTGCGATGAGATCAAAACGACTCTCCTGTCCCTTACATGACTGATGCACAGTGGTGTGAACTCGTCGAAAAGTGGTCAAGTGGTAAGAACAAGGTATGTGCTGCTCAAGTGGTGCCAACTCATCAAGTTCTTGTCTAGTCTTTCTATTTTCTACTTGTGTTGGAGTCTAACACAAAGAAAGTTGTAGGCAATCTCTGAGCAGAACAAGCGAAACCGTGTAAAAGTTAGGTACCATCAGGCTACAGGATCTCGCAGCTATGTTGCACAGCTGCACTCATATGTAAGTGATGGTTGTGTTTTATTGTTACTTTTTATATTCAATACCCACTGCCTTTGTATAATAGTTGCACACATGTGCAATTTCCAATCTGAAACAGAAGGAGAAGAACAAGAAGGACGCAGAACTCGATGAAGAAGTTGATGAAGAACATGATGAACTTCATGAAGAACTTGATGCAGTGGAAGTCTTCAAGGACTTCCATACCAGTAGGAAAAAGGGCCTAAGTGACACTGCAAGAGAAGCAATTATAAGTACCTTCATTTGCTTTCCTTGAAATCTGCTCAAGTCATTGTCATAACAGAAGGAGAAGCAGCAGCAGGCAGTAGCATTAGCAGTAAGCAGCAGCAGCAGCAAGGAGTAACCTAATGTAGCATTATCATTTTCAAGTTGTAATTTTACACCTATGCCCTGCTGTAGGTTTTCCCCCTCATTATGCTTATGTCAAGTACTTGTTATGAATCAGTGAAGTTTATGCCGTGGTAGGCATCTGCATTACTTATTATCAGCAGTAGGCAGCAACATTAGGAAGTAGCAGACAGTACCATTATCAGGAAGATCTATGCATTACTTATTTTGAATTAATCCATGTATCTTTGGTCTCTCTGTTTATGATTTTTTTAATTTCAATTTAAGTCATCTTCCACTATGTGTAACCTAATGTTTAATCCTTGAATTTTGCAGTCTACTATGGAAACTATGCGAGCAGAACCTGTTGCTGACGGGCAAGCACCGTTGCCTAGTGCTGATGTTATTTCCAAGGTCCTCTCCCAGAGCAGCTGCAACACCCAATTTTTGAAGAATGTTGGTATCCCGACAAGCTCCACCAAAACAGAGACATCTACAGAGAAAGCGCTTCGGGAACAACTTGCTGCTGAACAAGATAGTTCAGCTGCTCTCCACCAACAAGTAGACGAACTGAAGAAGAAGACAGAAAAGACTGAGGAGTTTAAGAAGCAACATGAAGAGAACAATATGCTCCTTAAGCGTATCTTGCTCTTGAACGGCGGCGCTGGTAACTCTCAGTCTTGAACTTCTGTTGTGGCTTGATGCGGTGAACTCGTGTGGCGGCTTGATGCGGTGAACTCGTATGGCTTGATGCGTGAACTTTGTTAGTGGTGTGGTGATTGGTGAACTCCTGTCAATATTTGCTTGTGAACTGAAAAATATGTGCTTGTGAGCTTGAACAATGTAATATGTTGTCATTCTGTGATTTCTGTCCAGTAGACTTGTGACGAACTGGGTTTAATTTTGTGACGAAATGATCGCTGTACATGTGGACCAATAAACAATGGAAAGCCACGTGGAGAAACAATGGAAATCCACGTGGACAAATCAGGAACCGACATGTGCCTTGTGGTACGTCACCTGCCAGCATGGACAACGACACATGGCGCCTGCTCGTGGCACGCCACGTCAGCTGACATCGTGGATTCTACCACGTGGCACTGCCACATCAGCTTCCAGCGTTGTTCTGTCCACGTCATCGACCACGTGGCACCGCCATGTGGCACAGCCACGTCAGCTTCCAGCGTGGACGCTGCCATGTGCCACTGTCCACATCAGCTCCCACAAAGGCTCAGCATTCAATTTGTGACGAAAACAGTGACGATTTTGGTTTCATCATAGAAGGGAAACGGTTCTACGACAAAAACGTCTTCGTCACGGATGAAAGCCCTTCCATGACGAAATATTCAGTTTCGTCACCGTGCAACAAATGTGACGCTCTGTTTTTGACGAACCGAAATTTGTCACTAATTCGTCACAAAAAGAATATTTATGACGAATCGGGCTTTTATTATGACGAAGTCTGTTAGTCATGTATGTGCACATTCCTACTAGTGAACGGTTGGTAGTACCACTCCCTTTTTAATAGTTAGAAAACTAGCCATTATAGACTACTGTCGGTAGTGCCGCTCACACAAAGCTTGGTACTACCGCTGTGCAGTAGTATCACTCCACACATGCGGAACTACTAATTTCCATGGGAGAGAAAACCTCATAAAAACATACTTCTGTAGGACAAAATGTACTATGGATAAATTGGTCACACTGTAACTTTGGTCGTACCACACCACATAGGTCAGTAGTACCGCAAGCTGGTCTAACCACTCACACAGAGATGGTACTACTGGTCTTCGACCACATAGGTCTTCGACCACGTCGGTCTTCGACCACGTTTGACCATGTCGGTTTTCGACCATGTTTATCTTCAACCAAGTTGGTTTTCTGACCATGTTGCCAACTGATGTGGTAGCATCATGATCTCAATGTCGGTAGTACCGCAAGACACAAACCGGTAGTTCTGATTTTTCTGAAAAGTGCATATACTTTAACAAATTTTACAAAACACATTTGCAAATTATAGTATTATGCACACAAGTATCAACCATTATTCCCAATAAGTTACAAAACATATTTACACACTTTCGGAATCATGACACAAGGTGTAAGTGCATGGACTCAACACGTTTGCAATACCCATTCGCAAATCGAAGTCACATACCACAAGGGCTGTGTATGAGTTTCAACCATTTACAAAACACATTTACAAATATAAGCCTCATACCACAAGGAGTAAAAAACATGAACATCAAACACATATAAAACACGTTCACAATGTTGTAAGTTCAACCTCCATTAAGTTCGTTTTGGTGATAATGATAAATCTAATTGTGAGACTAACTTGCTTATTGATTATGATATTACTTAGTCTCATTTGGATGAAAAGGTGAAAACCATAAGAGGTATGTATTCTATATCACATTCTTATTTCTTATTGCATTCCTTGGATCCAAAATATAGATTGAAGTTTACCAAATAGTAAAACATGAATATGTGCATATATTTTTATTACACATTCTTGTATACACACATTTAGGGAGAGTTCACTCTATGTTTTATAGTTTCATTAGTATTGATCCATGTTCGTCTTTCCACATATTAAGGATATTTATCTTGAAACATATCTCTTTAGCATATATAGCTTGTGTAGTTCATATATACTCATAATCAGCTTGTCATCTAGTTCATCCACTATGTGTTAATGCTTGAATGATAAATGAAAATCAGATAAGTAAGTTTTGCTTACAAAGCTTATATTAGAGTATACAATTGTTGTGTACATGTTGTATACTCGAAATACAATCTTTATCTCATTATTTATTGAGATTGTCATGAATTACCAAAAAGAGAAGATTGTAGAATCTAGTGCCTCCATTATGTGTTAATGGTAGAGTTTGGTAATTTATGGCAATTATTTTGTGGACTAACATTTTTGATGAGTTGGATGAATAGATTAGATTCCACAAATGAGGATGACTTGTGATGACTTCATGTGTTGAAGATCATCATGTAAAAATGTGTGATGGAAGATGGCTACATGCGTTGAAAATCATCAAGAAGAAGATACATCATGAGTTGATGCATATCCCCGTGTCACTGCTTTCGCTTCCCCACACCTCATCCTCATGATCCACCGCCCCCACTTGCTCTCTCCATTGCCGTCGTCGATCTCTCTGCTGCTTTGACTGGGTTGGGGAAAGATGGAGTCGAGGGAGGCAGCACAGGCTGCAAGGGGCTGGTTAGAGGCGTCGCACCCCATCGGATCTTGGAGAGTAGGTGGTGGCTAGGTTGATGGAAGGTGAGCGGAGAAAGGATCGAGGAGGAGGCCAAGGAATACACGGTTGTTCAATAGGTGAGGAGAACGAAGGAAGGATCGAGGAGGAGGCGAAATTGCAAGGGCCGCAGTTTTTCTCAACAGTTGGGACTGACGATTAGTATGGGAGGTCATATCCCACATGTCAGCAATCAACGAGAGGATGGTGGGATGGTAGATGAACCACCAAGAGAGAGTGGTGAACCACCTCCACCAACTCATTCTTTTAAGTAGTACTAGCCAAGTAACTGTGCGTTTCAATATATCTCAAATAATTGATAACGCAAATTCTAAACTCTCAAATAAAATAATACAAGTTTTCCTACATCTATTTTTTTTATAAAACTTCCCCTACTACTTATTTGTTGAAAAGGATCAAAGAAATGGATGTTCAAGTAGACCCAATGGTTCAAACACAAACATTGTAGATAAACTACCTGAAATGGTATTAAACAACCAACATAGTCATTAATTCCAAACTTACTAAAAAATAGAAGGCTATCATACTCTATTTTTGTCAAGATTTTGCTGCAAAATAGGTATAAAATGCCATCTTGTCATCCTTGTTCACAAAATCATGCAATGCAATGCAATGTCCAAGTCATTAACTAGAAGAATCTCTATTTTTTGAAAAAAAGAAGAAGAAAGGTTTACCATTGTGAAGCACTCAAGCTTACATTTTAGCTATATCTTACCATTGTAAAAAACAAAATAAGTAGGAAATTATCCAATGAATCTATAGAATAAAAAACAAGAAGTCATATAGAATTGCAAACCCTAGACAATGAAATACTCTTTATTTCACAGTACTATCATTAACTTCAGCTCATGGCTATACCAAGCTCATGTGTAAAGTTTGATGGGCCCTGGATAGCTGTAACACCCCAGCCAAACAATGACCTGGAATGCTACCCAACTAGAAGTAAAGCAATGTTAACTAATTGCGTTATACAAAATTTCGGCAGAGACTCCTTTGTTTATCTTTCTAAATCAGAGATTTCACAAGCAGTATCGATTATGATAGACAATCCTCAAGTAATAAGTTCAATGCTAAGCAAATAGATTAAAGATTACTAAACCATTCATGGATATAATACCTAGAGAAAGACCATGAGCATCATAAATATTCTAGACTCTTATTACAATTAAAATCCAAGGGTAATAATCAATGGTACTTAAATAGTCCTTGCGTCTTATATTTAATTTTTCTTCCTTTATTTCCATTATGGGTGGAACGTGCAAGTGCAACAAAACTAATCCTTCCTTTTCCCCATGCATGCCGACCTCATAACGGTACCTAAAAAAACAACAACAACAAAAGTGAGTCCAACGACTCAGCAAATATAATAGATAGTAACAAGAACATTCATGAACATCACTTCACACATTCATCCATCAACCATATGAATAAACCATGCTATGCAAGATGATCAAAAATCTCTTTATCTCTTTCTCTTTTGCATTTTACCGGTAATGCAAAGTGTGCATCTGTCGATGCACACCCATGCCTATACCATTTGGTACAGGGACCAATTGCCTATACTCCACAAGTATGGGGACCTTTAGCCCGTCATGTCATCAACATGACGGGGATCTCGGCGCTTAGTCATCTCGTGACCAAGACTTCAATAGATCAACATGATGCATATGCGTGAATGTCTCAAATAAATAAATCTTGCATTCACATTATCCATGCACCAGAAATACTCATGAACACTATAAATTGCAATCACCCATAAACAGCACCAATACATTCTTACCACAACCATGAACACATATATTCATATTATAGATCAAACATCGGTATTCCACACTATCAATTTTTAAACCATCATTATACTTGCCTTAACCGCGAGAAAACGGGGACGTGCAGAAGGTGCCGCCTCTGGGATCCGTCCTCCACCTGAATAATAATTATAATATTTGCTAAGATAACAGTAGCGGACCTTTGCCCAAATAAAAACAATCACGAACTAATAAATTCGTCTAACTTGGTTCCAATTCCCAAATCCTACAGGTCATCCCGCCTACCTCTGTGTGGACAGTCAACTTCAAAAATTCATATCTATTGGTACAGGAGTCTGAATAGGGTGTTCTTAGACTTTCTGGAAACATAATTAAATTATCTAACTAAACCTGGTTGGTGAGCCTCCCTGATTCGGCCATGTTCCACCCGCACCATCCAATTTTCTAAAACATCAATTTCACATTGGGTCCTCTGGACAGAGCACTAAAAATGCCATAACTTCCAGCCCGAGTGTCCGAATCATGATTTCTTGACCTTCCTGGAAAGCTAAGACAATTTTCTACAACTTTTATAATATGGAGATCCTCTGATTCTCCCATTTTCTAATCGCCCAATCCAATCTACCATACTCTGACAGAAATCTCCCAATCTGCAGAACAGTCTTACAAGAAAAAAATCATAACTTCTCCTACAAAGGTCCGATCGACACGTTCTAGCACTTCATGGAAAGATAAAGACGTCCTCTACAACTCTCTAGGAGAAGTCCAGATCTGATTTCCCACGACACTACCCCAAAACAGCTGTCCAACGAAATCTGTCCTAGCAGTCCAGAATACCGATATTGAAACAACTAGTAAAGAATGCATCTAATTGGGGAACAACGGGGACTACCCTTGACGAACCGTTGTAGATTACGATGAACGCCCTACGAACTCCTCCTCTTCTCCTTTTCCCCTTTTTTCCTTCCTCTTCCCTTCCTCCGGATCCAATCGCCTCGCTGCGCTTGATCTCCCTTCTCCGTTCGACCGGCAACCAAAGGAAGATTTTTCCCACCGGTAGAAGAGCTCCAATGGGGGAGGGAGAGGGGGAGGAACTGCTGGAGGTGGCGCACAAGGGGCAGGGAGGGGCGGCTAGGGTTGGAGGGGGGTGGGCGCCTCCCCCTCTTTGGCTGGTTTCCCCCCTAGGCCTTGGCCCAGGCCTAGGTTGCCCGAAAAATTCAGAAAACCCCCCGAAACATTATTTTATTCTTTCGTTTAAGGTCCCCCTCTCCAATTAAACAATTATTTCCCGAAAGACTTTTGGGATATTACAATAGCCATGTAGATTTATCATATAATTGATTGATTAGTTGTTCAATGCCTACCACAAAGCAGCTTCTAGCCAGAAGTACCTTTCTGGCCATTATATTTCTAAAAACAAAATTCTATTTTTGGCCAATACGAAAATACATTTTAGTACCCAATTAATGCATAAGGGTTAATACGAAAAAGAAAAATTCTTTGCTTTTCATGATATGATTATCATGTGTACAACTAAAGGGCATGTCATCAAGAATAAAATGCATACCAACATGTATCCCATCCTGAAAGAAGAGTAAAAGAATACAATATATGCATTTTTAAGAAGTACCAAGTTACTTTCTGCAACCAAAACTTCAATTGTTTGTTGGTTTAGTTCCTCAGGATGAAGTTTCTCAAAATCATCGATATTTTCTACAATATATAAAGACATAGTCAAGGAAACACATTACTCAAAAATATGTTATTTTTCTAATCAAGGACTATTAAATAAGTTTCTCATAGCTTAGTATAATTTCTCTCACTAAGTAGATATCATATGCACCGTTTGATCTTATAAAGAAATACCTCTTGTAGTCTAGCACTTCTTTGTTGATTTTGATAAAATGAGAATATCTTGGGGGTTTTGCGACCTTACAATAATAAGTCATCAAATAAGTTCATTCAGATAAGATTGAGGAAGACACTTCAGTAAGTGCTATGTTAGTGTCTGAGGTACCTTGCAAACATACTTCTGACCAAATCGTTGTGGGTTTATTGTTGAAAATAAATAGTAATCTACTTGCATAACAATATGAGCAAATTCAATTTTTTCTATCTTGATCATTTTTCATGGAGCACTTTATTTCTGTCCAGATTTTTTTACCTTGATTATAATTAATGGAAGTTTGGACTCTAATCTACTAACTGTTGGTTGGGTACTCTTCTTAATCAGATTTCTTACCTGAAGCAATTAAGCAATATGAAACTTATGGGACAAACCACTTCCATTTAAGAAAGAAAACTTTACCAGGCTAAAAAAACTGGAAAATGGCCATTCTTGAATGAAATCCACGCCAGTATTTCATAGTGCTTCTAAAGAAAATGGACAAGATTTAAACATAGCATCGAAAACTGAATATCTACCGCTTACAAGAAAAGATCTCATGATAGTCAATATGGGCCCTCACCACCCATCAAAACTCACAATTGTATCCAAATGTTCAAGAATAGAGTCCTGGTCATTAGGATCAACATCTGCTTCATCTTTTAAGACAACCAACACATTTCATATTGTGAGATTCACTTACTGAAGCAAGCATGAAGTAAGGAGTGGCATACCTCGGCATACTCAAAAGGTCTAATAGACCTCAAAAGTATTGTGGTTGGCCTATACTGGTTTCCTTATTTAAGAAATATGTAAGGAATGAGAAAACACCGCAATGAACTTCTGTTCAACATGAAGAAGAGAATCTTCAAAAAGGACCTTGATTTCTAACAAAAGAACATGCTTCAGTTTTGCTTCACCATCTATCAAGGATGTTGCAATTAATGAACCTAGTTGTGTGATTTGAAAACCCATCCCAGGGACCTCCTATAAACAATTGGTCAGAAGGAAAGTGTATAGTTAGTTATTTCTATTAAAAAACATGAAGTGTAAAATGAAATCCCAAGTTATTACCTAGGAATCAATAAGGCATTTGTGCTCATGGCCCCATACTACAAAGTCCAGAAAAGGTTGCAAGAAATGCTTGTTGATGGTACTTTTAGGGTTTGTCTTTATCCTGTATGAATTCATGTGTAAATTTGCTTTTTAGTAAGCAGGATGAAAGACCAAAATAAATGAACAAACTATTTTCTTTTGTTGTTGTTCACTTGCTGTGCATAGATGTTCTGATGGAGAACCTGGATATTGGACCATTCAGATACTGACATTCCATCTTGAGTTTTAGGTCGCATCCACTGTACTGAATGAGGTGTCTGAAGTATTAAGATATAAAATAAGAGTGATGTTACTTAGAGCAACAAGCTTGCTAAATAACCCCGCTAAGAATAGAGATTGAACGTAAGGTTGCAGTTACAATAATAGGCTCATCAGGGTACATCCAATAAGCGGAATGTTACTTAGAGCAACAAGCTTACTAAACATTAGAAGAATGAAGTAAATTGTGTATTTTGTTCAGTTCTTCAATGACAGACTTCGTGGTGGTCTTGAGTGTGTTAACATGAAGAAACCTGGGATTTGGTTTAACTGAAAATAAGGAGACAAATGAACAGCATGGCCTGCATATAAATTCCTTTAGTAGCATCTTTTTATGTTTAGTAAGGAACATATATCATTGATATGTAGAAATCAAGCAAATGCACAGCATCAATTGTGATTAGTTCTTTTTTCCTGAACATGGTTGGTATACAAATTTTGACAACCAGATATTATAGAAAGGCGTTGCTTAAATTAGAATCCAGAATATTCCCAGAGCCAACAAGAATTTGAAAACTATCATAACAAACTTGTTGTGCATGAACATTGGGAAATTAACTCAAAGTTACGCAATATATGGAAGTATAGAACATAACATGGATAGTAGGTATTGAGTACCAGTAAAGTTGGTGAAGGGGATCTGCTCACGCATGGTCCAGTCAGGTTAGATGTTGACCGAGGGCTTGGACGATGAGGATTGGTTGCTGCGGCTGCCAGCGTGGTGGTGGGAGTGGTGGTTCTAGTAGTGGCACTTGCGGTGGATGCGCTTCTTCTTGGCCTCGCGGCGACGCACCTTGACCCCCTCGTCACGGCACTACGAGCTCTGGTTGAAGCACATCTTTGGGCCGAAGTGGGGGTGGCGAGTGGGAGGTGGTGCTCTGGCGAGGAGGCAGCGAGGCTCGTCGGAGATAGGGGAGAGGAGAGTGGCGGTGGCAGCGGAGTAGATCTGGGGATGGGTGGGGCGATGAAATGAAGAGGGGGAGTGGAGAGGCCACGAGGTTGGGATTCTAGGTTTATACGGTGCGATGTGCGGGGTAGAGTATGCACGCGGTGGCAACTGGTGGTGTTGGCGGAGGCTAAGGGGCAACGACAGATGGTGGTGGAGGAGGAGGCGAACGGGCGTAGGAGGAGTGACTCGGTGGAGGAGAAGGCGAGCAAGCGATGGAGGAGAAGGCGGCGGCTGGTGGCATTGGCGGAGGTTGAGGGACAGCGGCTGATGGTGGTGGAGGAGGAGGAGGCAAGCGGACGGAGGAGGATCGGGTCGGGTGGAGTAGGAGGCGAGTGGGCGGTGGAGGAGCAGGTAGCGGCCGGTGGCGTTGGTGCAGGCTGAGTGGCGGTGGTGGATGGTGGTGGATGTGGAGGCGAGCCGGTGGAGGAGGAGGAGAGCGGGTGGTGGCGGAGTAGATTGTTCGCGAATCGTTCGCAAAATGCGCATAAGTGGGGAGGTGGGAGCATCCGTCTGGATCTGGATAGTTGATCTTTAATCAGATGGCTGAGAGGGAAAGAGACAGATGAACCACTGGTGGTAAACCAAAGCCAAGTTATCTTGGTACCTATCATGCATATATGTCATCATATATCATCACACCATCTAGTAGAATACATGTATACATTGTTAGTTTCTAGAGGTTAGGTCAGGATGCACCATACATGCACCAACACCGTCGCCATCACCATATCACTACCATTCGTCATCTTTCTTTTCTATCTTTGCTTTGTTTCTCTTCGTCTTTTTGTGGGGCATCCAAATTGCAATGCACGTACTAGTACTAATTATAATTGCATTGGCATGCAATATGTTTTGGCATATACCGGGGAAAGGGAATCTTGGAACAAAGTGATCGTCGAACTGGACAAAGTGATCGTTGAACCGGCAAGTGTGAATCCAAATGTTTATGGACTAGCTGCTCTGCCAAGTTGGAGCGTAAAAGATTTATTGGATCGAGCATCGGAATAAGCTGACCGCCGCATCCATGTTCCTCTGCAAAATTACTAACGATTTAACTTGATGCCGTTACCGTTACAAAAAAACTACTAATGATTGGGGTGACATGGAAAATAGTCCATATAGGTCAAAATTACATGTATATTCATGCACTACTACAGAAAGCCTAATAGTAGACGCCTCATCACAGACGGTTTTGTGAAACCGTCTCTAATGAGCACTATTACAGACAGTTGTAATTTGGAGGACGTCTGTGGTATTTGTGGCGGGAAAATGGATTATCACGAGACGGTTATTAACTATGAACCAAATCGTGATACGTTTATCACTGAGCGGTGCGTATTAAAAACCGTCTGTGATAATCCCAGATTATCACGACGGTTTTTAAATAAAAACCGTCTGTGATAACCTTGTTATCACAGACGGTTAATAATTAAAAACCGTCTGTGATAATTCACAGACGGTTTTTATTAAAACCATCGTGATAATGTCGATAGGCATTTATTGCGCTGCCGGACGCATCTGTCTTCATTTCGATCAGATCTAGCCGCTGCTGCGCACTTTTCACTCGGGAGGAAGCTAGGCGATTTCAGGCCTTGTTAATTTGGTGGGAAGAGGCAGAGATTGAGCTTTGAAGATTCATACTTTGCTGGTTGTTCTAGATATGGTTAGTAATGCAATTTATTTTTTCTTTAATTGCATTACAATTTAGTTCTAAGTAATCCATGAGTGGTTATTGAAGATGGTTAATTTGCAAAATTGTTGGTTATATAATAGCTGTTGTGTTTGTAATATGAATCTAGCAAATAAAGTCTCAATATAATAAATGTGGCGGTATATATGTAGTTATAATTAGTTAATCTAGATTTTAATACTAAGTTGTTATATATATACGTAACGTAGGACCGAAGCTGGATGTATGCATGAGCCGTGTGAGTGAAGAGTACATTAATGGCGTTTACGCTTTTATAAGAGTGCGAGGAGGATATGTTGAATAAGGGGCGATATATATGCTGTCCATGCAATCGCTGCGAGAATGTGAAGATGTTTAGAACCGAGGGCAAATTGAATCGCACTTGATTGGAGGGTTTCAAAAAGGATTATACGTGTTGGACCAGTCATGGCGAAGTGAATGATCATATGCGCGGATGACATCGCCGGTGAAGTGAATGATATGCCCCGGATGACATCGCTGTGTGAATGAATGACATGCCGCGGTGATGTCGATTGTGGGTCGGATTCGGATAGGTTGCACGATGATAATCTGGATCGAGATGCTTAGCGATGTTGAAGAGAACTATGATGAGAGAGTATGTTAAATTCCGTGGCTTGATGGAGGACTCGGAGAAACCTTTGTACACGGGATGCAAGTACGAGGTTGTTGGCGTGCTTGAAGCTGTTGAAATTGAAGGCAAGCAACGGTTGGTCGGACAAGAGTTTCAACTGCGCTGCTAGGTCTTTTAGCGGACATGCTTCCGGATGGAAATGAGTTGCCTAAAACCACGTATAAAGCCAAGAAGGTTCTTTGTCCGTTGGGAATGGAAGTAGAAAGAATACATGCATGCCCGAACGATTGTATCCTCTCAGTAAGAGTATGCAAACATGCATGTATGTCCGGTGTGCAACGCATCCCGATACAAACGTAACAATCAATCAGTTGATGGCGAGGAGCAGAGGCGAAGAAAGGACCTCTGCTAAGGTGACATGGTATTTTCCTATAATTCCCGTTTGAAAAGGTTTTTGCAAATCCAAAGGAGGCAAAATGCTGCGTTGGCACTCGGAGGAGCGCAAGAAGGATGGAATGATAAGACACCTTGCTGATTCCGCGAGTGGAGAAACATCGATAGGAGTTTTGCGAGTTCGGTGCGAGAACCAAGGAATATAAGGTTTGGGTGAGTGCGGATGGAATGAATCCTTTCATTAGCATGAGCAACCGACATAGCACATGGCCGTGACTCTGCATCTATAACCTTCCTCCTTGGTTGTGTATGAAGCGAAAGTATATTTTGTTGTCGATACTTATCCAAGGGCCAAAACAACACAGGGAATGATATCGATGTGTTCCTAGCACCGTTGGTGGAAGATCTAAAAGTAATGTGGAGCGAAGAAGTACAGTATGGGATGCGTACAAGCGAGAGAACTTCACTCTGCGCTCCTTATTGTTCGCACCATAAATGATTATCACGCCCTTGGTAACCTATCGGGCCATAGTACAAAAGGTGCCAAAGCTTGTACTCACTTTGTTTAGATGGTACCGAGAGTGTGTGGTGAGACACTCACGCAAAACCGTCTACATGCGTCACCGCCGGTTCCTTGGAGGGCTCACCCATACCGCAAGATGAAGAAACAATTTGTGGAGAGAAGGAAGATGGTTCAGCTCCAAGGCATTTAAGGGACGCGAGGTTTATGATATGGTTAAGGATTTAGATGTTGTCCTCGGAAAGGGACGTAAATTGAGGGCTCATGAGAAGAACACACGGAAGAAGAGATCAATATTTTGGGACTTACCTTATTGGGAGTACCTAGATGTTAAACCATTGCATCGACGTCATGCACGTAGAAAAGAATGTGTGCGGCGACTTGATTGGTCTCTTACTGAACATCCGTGATAAAACAAAGGGCGGTGTCAACGCGCGGCTTGACTTGGTGACATGGACATCGGGCCTGAGTTAGCACCGACAAGCAGCGATAATGGACGAGCGTACCTTCCCCTGCGTGTTACACTCTGTCCAAGGCTGAGAAAACAGAAGCTGTGCGGTGCTTGCATGGTGTGAAAGTTCCGTCTGGTTACTCCGACAGCGTGAAGAAACTTGTTTGATGCAAGATTTGAAGTTAAATGGCATGAAGTCTCATGATTGTCATGTCTCGATGACACAGATGCTCCCTATTGCAATTAGAAATATTTTGCGATCAAAGTCGAGAGACAATCATGAGGCTATGTTATTTCTTTAACACAATTGCTCGAAGGTCATCGATCCGAAGGACTAGATGCTCTGCGGGGCGAGGTGGTGATGACTCTATGTCACCTGAAATGTATTTCCCTCCTTCGTTTTTCGATATCATGGTCCATCTCGTTGTCCACGTTGTGTGGGAGATAAAAATGTGCGGGCCCGTATTCTCACGCAGCATGTACCCATTTGAGAGGTTCATGGAATTCTCAAGTCCTACGTGCGGAATCGTTCTCGGCGGAGGGCAGCATCGTCGAAGGTTATGCAAGCGAAGAGGTGATTGAGTTTTGTGTCGATTATATGGCTCGATTCAACCGATAGGTGTCCTCAATCTCGTCATGAAGGGAGGTGAAGGGTCTCGGAACTATCGGAAGGAAAGCAATCACTCGAGATATGGACACGTATACTCAAGCCCATTTCACGGTGTTGCAACACATGACTGAAGTGGCGCCTTATGTGGACCAAAGACAAGGATGTGCTTGACATGAGAATCAGAGCGGCGGATGTTTGGATCATGAGGCAACACAACCGTTGGTTCAACCAATGGTTGAAGGAGCAAATTGCTAGGAGCTCGCCGAGTGAGACGCTGAGATGGTTGGCAAAAGGGCCAACATTTACAGTTGTGACATGGCAAGGATATGACATAAATGGGTACACATTCTATCTGCGATCTCGGGATGTCAAGAGCACTAACGAGCAATGAGTCCGCATAGATGCATTCGATACCGATGGGTCGAGAAACTCGTACTATGGCTTAATAGAAGAGATTTGGGAGCTCGACTATGTGGTTTTCAAGATCCCCTTATTTATTGCCGTTGGGTGCATCTCCACAGTGAAGGTTGACAAATGCGGTGTCACGACCGTGGACCTCCAACGTGTCGGGTACAAAGGCGAACCATTCGTACTTGCCAATCAAGTTGTTCAAGTTTTCTATGTAACCGACCGGCAAATAAGAAACGCCATGTAGTTCTTCATGGAAAAAGGAGAATTGTCGGAGTGGAGAATGTAGTGGACGAGGAGGAATACAATCAATTTGACGAGTTACCTCCTTTTGGAAATGGCATAAGGGTCGACGATGAACAACGTGACGAAACTAGTTACGTACGCATTGATCATGATGAAGGGCTAATTTTAAAGGAAATAAGCAAGTACAATAAGAATGTATATGTGAAAATGTGTGACAATTTTGAGATGTATATGTGAAAATGTGTGACAAAATGTATATGAGTATTGGCATTTATGTATATGTGTGATGCACATGTGATGGTTGATATGAATGCGGTGGTTGGTGTTGTATATGAATGCATTTGTTTGGTGGTGGATATGAATGCAGCTGTGGTTATTGGTGTTGTCTTAATAACTACTGATCGCAAAGGCTTATCACGAGCGGTTTTAAACTTAGAAAATGCTGTGATATCAATAAAACAGAGCGGTTCTAAGTTTAAAACCAAATGCGTGATAATATGACTATCACGACGGTTATACACTTAGAACCGTCGTGATATTTATACTATCACAAAGCGGTTTTAGACTTGGAACCGTGCAGTGATATTAATATCACGAGCGGTTTTGAGTTAGAAAATGCGTGATAACCTCCTATATATACCCTCGGCTAGGGTTTTCCTGTGCGCGCTGCGCAGATTATTCGATCTAGATCCAAGTAAATCCCGAGCCCGTCGTCGCCTCCGCCTCCCGAACCCTCGTCGGCGCCTCCTCGAGCCTCGCCGGCCGCCTCGTCGAGCCCCTCGTCGCCTCCGCCTCCTCGAGCCCTCGTCGCCTCCGCCTCCCGAACCCTCGTCGACCGCCTCCCGAGCCTCGCGGCCGCCTTCGTCGAGCCCCTCGTCGCCTCGGCCTCCCGAGCCCCTCGCCGCCGCGCCGTTGAGCCCCTCGTCGACCGCCTCCGTCGACCCCTCGTCGCCTCCGCCTCCCGAACCCTCGTCGACCGCCTCCCGAGCCCCTCGCCGGCCGCCTCGTCGAGCCCCTCGCCGCCACCTCCCTCGATTATCGCATTGTGAGCACTTTCGTGATGGACTAGGTTTCTTGCGGTAGCTTAATTAGTTTGCTATTTGGTACATTAATTGTTTACTCGATTGCTCGATGATGATAAAATCATATCACGAGATTGGTTCATTGGTGCTTGAGCTCTAATAGTTGTCGGTTCATGCGATTTTCAGGTTATAGCATGTTATTAAATTGATCTGTTGGATTTAATCTTGACAAGTTAAAAGACTGAATTATTGGGCAAAGTTAACTTGTGTGGTCTTGATCTGTATGAATCATTGTTTGAATATATGCATGCTAAATATATCTTGATCTTGAGATTTTAGAGTTTGTATCTAGAGCTCAAAATACTGAATTCATTATTTGGCATAACCAATCAAGGAAGAGTATATGATTTAGTAGCGGGACGGCCAAGATTAATCTTGTGCAACCCTACAATTTGAGAGCACATATTCATGTTGAGACTATTATTGATTCTATTATTGATGCTTGTTGCTTGTTGCTTCATATTGCTACCATTATATATGTATATATGTAGGTATGTATATGTATACATGTAGGTATGTATATGTATATGTATGTATATACACATATAGTATGTAGTATATAGTATAGGCACATAACCCCTCTCTGTGTCCACATCACCCCTCCCTTCTCCCCTTCCCTCTACTCCTCTCCTCTCTTCCGAACATTGAGCATCATGTTTGACTTTTCGTGCTTCCTCACTTTGAACATTCTCATCTTATCTTAATAGACCCACAAAATGAGCAACATGTCACCCGCGCATTCTTCACCATCATCGCGGGCGTCGCTCCAACATCAAGACGCCAAGGAAGAGGGCTATCAAAGAAGCCTCGAGCCGACAGGACCATCACGGTAAGCGCGGTGGGGTCCCTATCCTTCTAAGCAAGCGGTGCGCATTCCGAACCATGGTCGGAATAGTTGCCACGACAACAATTGAGATCACATACAATTCGTGGAAGAACGTGCTCGACACTCGGAAGCGTGACACGTGGACCGAAATCTTGGCATCGTTCGAGTTCCCGAAGAACACTTACACGCTGTGGAGCGACAAACCTACCAAGCGGCGTGCAAAGCATGGAAGAACTTCAAGAGCACGCTTGTCGGAAATAGTGGAGACGGACGAAACGCCTTTACTAAATACCCATTCACGGAATCACAATGGGAAGAGTTCAAGGCGATGAAAACGCAATGAAGAATTCAAAAGTACAAGTGTGGCGCACAAGGCCCTCGAATAAAAAACACGCACCCCACGGACTTGGCACGGTGGGTATGCGGGTAAAATCCGCAGATGGAGGTTGGAGGATGGTGGCATTGCAGAGGACATCGCCCGCCGTTTTCCAATATCCGGATGACCGCGCTCGAAATTGGCTTAGAGCAAGGTCATCTACAACGACATCGAGGGCGTCTCCTTTGAAACCCTGCGGACAGCCAAGTGTCCCAAGCGCTGGTAAGATATCGATCGAACTACGTAGCTTGTAATTACTCCACAACCGTGCAATTGAAATGACATGTCGTGCTCTTGCAGGAAGAGTGAGTTTTGAATCTACCCAGGATCATTCCGAGGAACAAGGAGAATGATATGCTCTCCGTGGCCTGGGAAACAAGGAGCACCGGTCGTCACGAGAGGCCTTAGGCTTTACGTTCCTTGGAAACATGGTTTCCAAGATGACTCGAATGTATCGTAGGAAGAGAAACAAAAGCGGCGTGAGGAGCAGCTACGAAGAGATCAAGGAATCTCTTGAGAGGAGCTATTTGCTCGAGATGGGTGAAATGTCGAGAGAAGAGGTGCGGAAGCGAGAGAAAGTCAGCGAGCGCCACCGCCACTGCTATGCTAGGTAGCCCGCACAACCGTCCGAGTAGCTGCGCGTCCAATCCGACGCATACCAGTCCAAATTTCCTGTGGGCGACATCACGGTAATAATTATTACCTCTCGAATGCTTGCTCCATTGGTAGGCCTATTCGAGTAGCTAATTTTGTATCGTTATGTAGGAGCCTCGAACCGCAAGCTCAAGTGAGATATGGCGCCATTCCTTGTCTGTTGCTTGGGGCGAGCATATTAAATGCGTAACGGGGCCATGGTGCACGGCCAAGCTTTAGCGCCGAGCCATAAAAGTTAATGTGGATGGTGTGTATGTCAATTTTGAGGTGGTCCGCTCACGAAGCCCCCAACGACGAGATCGTGACTCTAGGACGAGCCATTGGAACATTCATCCGGTGGCCCAAGCGACATCTTCTGGAGGCTTCTTCACGGTGGCGGGACGAGCAACATGCGGTGCCATCTCGATACAAGACGATCGGTTCCACCACGGATACTACAGCGGTGCTATCTCCACGGGCCCTATTCTCGCCAGAGCAACTTGCACATTGCTACCTTCAAAGTCGACTTCGTGAAGTCGACCCATAGCCGAGGCAGCAAGGCGGCAAGGGCAAAGCAAAGAAGACCAATGATGATCTTCCGTACCACCCTTTGGCCGCAAATTCGTGCTTGGCGAGCCGTTGCTCGAGCAAAAGCCCTCCAAAGCTACCATATAGTTGCATGCAATTGCACACGTGGTATATGCAGCGATCCAATAAGCGAGGGAGAACGGACTTCAAGTATCCTGTCAAATTCTCAGGAAGATTTACCACAATCTTCAAGAGTGTACATTCGTGGTCGCCTTTGAGGATTTATTCGAGCTGTTCATGCTCAACGCTCTTGACGTCTCAATCGTTCGATCTTTGGGCCTTTGTAAGTGTGTACAATCACAGTCTCCGTTAATGTCATACCGATAAATGCCATATCTAATTTTTGCTTTCGTGTGTATATATATAGACACATGCTGATTAAAGCTAGAGTATCGAACTCATCAGTGGTTTCTTGGACCCACAATTGGTCGCCAAGACTACCATCGGCGTGGAGGCATCCTCGTCGAGAGGTACATTGCATCGAACTCTTTGAGTTGTCATAATAAGGACTATGTACTTATGCCCTTCAATCGAGCTTTCATTGGATTTTAATAGTAATTGTACCAAAATGGAACAAGGTATATTACCTTGATTCCTAAGTAAGAATAAAATGGACTTCACAATTGTCGCCAAGTAATCGATAGGTAAGCACATATTCCCCATACATATCTACATTGTACTCTTTCTTTCCTTCCGAATGATTAAGGTTAACCTTTTCGAATTACGTGGGCGTTCGCGATGTACATTGAAAAGGAGGTGACTCAGCGGGGCCAGCGGCTCTGACACATGTTCGAGATTTTAAGGTATTCGCTATTTCACATTAATTAATCCTATGCAACAGATGGTACTAATGCCTTTTGAACTAACACATTCCATTTTTGCGATGCCACCGTGAAGGAAGGCAACACATGTGGATACTCGTTTGCCAACATATGGAACTACTCTCGATTCCTCGAGGGTCACCAATCGCAAGGTTTGTCACTCTTCCCATAATTACTTCATACTTATCACGTTACATATATATGTACATTGATATTCCTATCGACAGTGTATCAATCCCGTCAATCGCATTGAAACGATCGAGCTTGAAGGTTCAATCGAGTTAGCGTTCTTTTTTCGACTCAAGTCATACGACGGAAGGACGGTTCCACTGCGCTGCGATTTCCTATTGGTCTTATCACTAAGTGTAAATGCGATGTAGATCTTTTGTGCTGTGCATTTGTTAATGGATATTTCAGTTCAATTCAATTAATTGATTTGCGAAATGGATGCATGCTTTATGTGCGTGAGATGAAGTGCGATGTCAATTGGATGTTTTATGTCGCGAAATGTACACAAAGCAAATGAGATGTGTGAATTGTATGTTTTTTGTCTGTGATTATACGCTTGTTTGAGAGGGCATGGCTAGCATTTCCGAGGCTAGCCAATAGCGAAATAGATTTTGGTTTAGGAGGAAGGAATATCACGAGCGGTTTTAAGTAAAAACGTCGTGATATGTATCCTGACGGTTTTTCATTAAAAGCGATGCAGCGATTGTTAGATATCACAGGCGGTTTTAATTAAAACCGTGCGTGATATCGATAATCCGACGGTTTTTAATTAAAACCGTCTGTGATATCTAATAATCGAGACGGTTGAAAAATGCGCGATAACCTTCGATCATCAGCGACCCATAAATTGGCGGTTGAAAACCAAATGCGTGATGGCGTTTCGAACCGTGCTCGTAATGTCGATTTCTGTAGTAGTGATGGCTTAGGTGGCTAGGCCTGTATGAAAACCTAAAATTCTTATTTTGAAAAACTAATAGCTTCTTTTAATTGTTCACACCCCAGCTAACTAGCTAAGTCGGGTTAGTCGTCACAATAGTTTTTCCCCCGTACTGCTAGATTTTTCCTTGTAATCATGCTCTACATGATAGCCCCAGCTGTCATCCCAAACAACTCGGATGGACTAATGCAAGTGTGCCGACATGGGTCGAAACAGCAACAGTATCAAGCGAAAAAAATGCATGCAAGCGAGCTAAGCACAGGGGAAAATTTCCGTCTTGCAAAAAAAATTCACAGAGTAACAAAAGGAACGCAATTTCGTCCTTTCCATAAAAATTCGATCAAAATGTTCAACGTTATTTGAATTTTTAACAAAATTTAGATAAAATTCAAACTGTTTGTTTGAACTGTTTTTTTTTTTGAGAGAGGGTACCGCAAGGACTAAAATAAACGAATTTTTGCTGAAACCGTGAACCGCCTGGCCGGATCGGATGGGACCTCCATGCACCGCACGTCAGCCGCATGTGCATGCCGCGGCTGGGTCTCCACCTGTCGGCCCAATCATTGCCGCCACGTACGCACGCCGACATGGCGCTGCTGCTGCCACTGCTCCCACTACCACTACTACTAATAATAATATCCTTATTATTTTTAACTCGATCCATGGACGAGCCTAGCTTGGTCAGTGTGTGTTAATAGTAGTTGCACTCAGGATTCCGTCGTCACACGTACGTACGAGCGAGTAATCGATCGGCGCGCCGGGAAAGCACGGGCCCAGCACGTGCCTGGAAGCTACGCGCACATGGGCACTCGTACACTGTACCCTTAATCCCTCATCCTAATTAAACCAGCCGGGAGGATTTTTCATTACCACTCAGCAAAATGTTTCTTTCCCTGCAAATGGAATTATTAGGCTGTTCTTTCCAACTATAACTATGAGCATTCATGTGAATGACTCGAAAGATAATAAGCTATTTCTATAAGGTTTCTTGATAAATCGTTTCGAAACAGCGATAGAAAAATTGTCCAGTTTGCTTTTTCAAGAAAAGTCATAAAATATAGGTCATAAATCAAAATAAATTGAAAAGAATAATTCCTTTATATATGCTTTAAATAGACCTTCCAATAAGTGTAAAATAGTTAACGACCAAGCAGCCAATCGAAACCATCCTAGACCAGGTAGGATTTTCGCGATAACCATCAATTCTCGAAATGTTAGTACTTTTTTTTTTTGCCAATCTTCCATAGCTGAAGCAATGGTAATTAACTCTCCGGCCAATGGGATGTACATGCAGGTCATTCTATTTTGTTTGCTTTCTGCTATCACTAGAGAGATGCATGGTGCGTCTCCATATTCAGCATAGATACGCGTAGGATGTAGCTCGACATTACAAGAAAAGTGATATAAAGTACAAGTAGATACACCAAACACTGTTACTTAACAAGCCTTCTTCCTTGGTGCGTGGATGCATGTAGGCTATGGAACCCTAATGATGGGAATCAAACTTGTCCTTAGTGGAGGAGGGGCCTTAAACACTTAGCTGCTGATGCCTACTCTGCCACTTAACAAATCAAACTGTTCTTCGTTAATGGACGGCTCTGCTTAACAAATCAACCTGCCCATGATTGCTGATTTTTTTTCCTGCACCGTTGCCATGATGAATTCAAGGTGAATGAGAATTGGACAATGGTGGCCCAATTATTACTTACGTGGGGCCCACCAGGGTACTGTTTGCATTTTGGTGACATCATGTTGATTAGGCATCTCAATCGATTTCGCAGAGTTTTAACTTTAGACTAGTGCTTTTCACCCTCTTTTGAAAAAGGTAAGGGGAGGAAGGTTTGGTTAGGGATTCTACTGCACTTTTTGGTTGAGTGGAACTGATGTTTTTCTCTACTTGCTTGATCAGTGAGGCCCTCTTTTTTAGAGTGTAATGGTAATTAGGTGAAGTAGTTTTAGGCAGATCGGCCAGTATGCTATAACAATAATTATTATACAGCAGCTGCAAAAGTGGTAACAGTTTTGTTCATGCTTGCACTTTCGGAAAGTACAGTTTAATTCAATGTATCAGATAATACGCCAAGGTGGTTTTGACTGCTAGATTTTGGGTCTGTTCTTTTTTACTTAAACTTATAGTTTTTTGCTACAGCTTGTGGTTTTTAGGTTGTTCGTGCGAGATATTACAAAGTAACAGAAACTTATGTGTGGTTTTTACTGATATAAATGAAGTCGGTATAGTATATTCTACAATTAACTAGTAGACCTTATCTTAAAAAGATAATCCCTTTAAAAGCTAGTTACTATAGAAAAATCAAAAATCAACTTTTAGAAGCTGAAAAGAATTTGCCCTATGGTGAACTAAATTACATTTGCCATGTCGTTGGTATATGGGCCTGTTCTTTTTGGCTGCGGCTTGTGGCTTTTGGGCTGTTTGTGCAAGATATTACAGAGTAACAGAAACTCACGTGCGGTTTTTGACGATATAAATGAAGTCGGTAAAGTATGTACTACAATTAACTAGTAGATCTTATCTTAGGGGGTGTTTGGGACTGCTCCACTCCACGTTTTTCAGCTCCGCTCTATATTTTTTAGCCAAATAGGTTCAGCTCCACGCACTCTATTCGAGGAAAAAAGGTGGAGTTGTGAGAGCACCTAAAGGGGTGCTCCACAAACTCTAGGTTTTTTGTGGAGCTGCTCCACGGTAGAATTCGTGGAGCAGAGTTTGTGGAGCAATCCCAAACACCCTCTTAAAAAGATACTCCGTTTAAAAGCTAGTTACTGTAGAAAAGTCGAAAAGCAACTTTTAGAAGCTGAAAAGAACAGGGCCTAAGTGTTTAAAATGCGGCGATTGAACTGTTTCGTATAAAATTATTTTATATAAATTGCTGTACATGTCCTATAAAATTTTTTGTGTTTGAAATAGGCCATGAGAGAGCGCCATTTCATAACGGTGCGCCAGAAATCCGTGATACTATTTTTTTTGTTTTTTTGAAATCAGAAATTAATCTATGAGACCATGGGTGGCCGCTTTGAGTTGAAAGTGTTTTAAGGTTTTGACTGTTACAAAATCTTTGGGGTTACATTATGGGCAAATATGAAACTATTCCTAAGAGGTTTTTGACTATAAATAGACAAGCATATGTACAAGGAAGAAGGGATCTGAGATTAAAAAAGGACTTCGTTTCCTTGGTGTCTTCTCCTAATGATTCTCTATTGATTGGTTGCGTGGATTACATTGATGATTATTATTTCTCAACACGTTATCAGTACGAATCGCTCTACAAGCTGCACGGTATGCAAGCCTCAATCAATATCCCACACATTGCAATCTCATAGATCAATCTAGATTGAAATTCGATTGTTTTGCTATGCTATGATTAGATCGATCGTGTTTTTAGTTGTTTCTAGTCACAGATTGATCTACGATCTGTTTGCATGATTGTTCACTTCTGCAAATCCATTAGATCAAATGCCTAGTCTCTAGATCGAATTACCTAGATAGATTGAAATTAGGATTGATTCGCAGTAACCATGTAGTGCAATGGACAAGCATAGTTTTCCGTTGTGCTGTGGGAAGCGCCCGTCGGTAGCCCGATGCCACCGATGCGCTCGTCAACCGCCCAAGGCCGCCGGCCATTGCCTCTCTACCAACCTGCCCGAAGCCACATGCCTGTAGCCACTCTGACTTCCTCTCCATCGGCGACGCCACACTCGCACTTTGCTGTCAGGGCCGCCTAAAGTCGCCGCTGTCGCTCGGCCTTCTCCCCACCGAAGCCGCCCGCCAGGATTCGGTGCACCTCTTGCGCAAAACGTGCTCGAAGCTGCCTCCATACCTGGCCACCCAAAGCCGCAGCCGCTTGGCCTCTCCCCATCGTCTGGCCACCCCATGCTCGAAGCCACGCTTAGCCATCTCCATGCCTGGCTGCTCGAAGCCACCGCACCCGGTCACCTCCGTGCCTGACCGCCTGCTGCCATTGACACTTGGCTTTGCCCATCGCCTCTGTGCACGCGCTTGAGGATGAGGAATCGGTGGTTAACCCTAGCCACCGACTAATGGGCCAGCAAGGATATAGGCTGAATGGGCCCAATTTGGCCCAAGAAAAAATAATAAAGGGAAGAAAGAAGAAAAATAATAATAAATATCCCAACTTGAAGACCATAATGTTACAGATGCTGAGATGATAGATAAGACTTTGAGCACTTTCCACCCCGCCCATAGGACGCTCCAGCAGCAATACCGTCAGGCCAAGTACAAGAAGTACTCGGAACTTATTACCACCCTTCTCGAGGTAGAGAAAAATGATGAGTTATTGATGAAGAACTATCGGACTCATTCCACTGGGTCATAGCCACTGTCGGAAGCTCATGCTAATTTTCAGAAGACCAGTGGAAAGGGACCCAAGTAAAAGGGTAGAAAGTGGAAGAAGCTAAATATGAAGAGGGAGTATGGTAAACCCCGTTGGACGGGAAAAGGGAGAGAAAAGCAACAGAAGCCAGACTTGGGCAACAAGACGACCTACCCCCTACGCCTTGCTATATGTGTGGGTGTATGGATCATTGATCCCGCACTTGTCGCACCCTAAAGCATTTGGTAGATCTCTACCAGGAGTCCATTGGCAAGAGCAAGAAGGCACCAGGGAAGAAGACAGAGTCGCACTTTGTCAATCAGCCCGATGCTGATAAGATTGATGCACCAAATGTAGAAAAGGAGCTCGACACTACAGCAGGGGGTGATCACATAGAGCTTGACCTATATGGTGACTTGCAGTAGTGTGTAGGCAGCTCCCCTGGGAAACTCTAGATGTCATATTTTTCTTAAGTTTGCTTTATCAGTTTAGGTTATTCTAGGAGAATAATGGATTCTTTATGCTCTCATTGAGCATTAATTGTTTAGGATTTAAATATTATTTTAGATGAATAAATTAGGTTGCCTGTTTTTTAAGCTTTATTCTTGTTGAATTATTGTTTGATTATATTATGCTTTATAGAGAACAACTCCTTAAATCTGATAGCGGGGGTGGAGATTTGTCTGGTAGACAGTGGAACTACCAACTCGATTCTAAGGGATACCAAGTATTTTCAAATGTTAACCAAGAAAATGGGAAATGTCATGACCATCACTGGAAGTGATGCTCTAATTGTTGGCACTGGAAGGGCCACACTCGTTATCCTTATGGGTACCCGAATAATAATAGAGGATGCTCTCTTGTATCCTGAATCAAAGCGTACCTTATTAAATTTCAAGGATATTTGCTTGAACGATCTCCATGTAGAGACTGATAATGAAGGGGGTACAAAATATCTCCTCGTAACTAAGTCTGACGGTGATCAGAAACAAGTGGTTGAAAAACTCCACTCCTTCTTATCTGGATTATACTATACCTACATCAAACCTGAAGAATATGTTGCAATTAAAATAGAATATAAAACCTCAGAGTCCTTTAAGATTTGGCACGATCGGTTAGGGCATCCTGGGTAGAAATGATGAGAAAAATTATAAGCAATTCTAGTGGCCATGGCTTAAAAACTCTATTCTTTCCTAAACATGAAGATTTCTTGTGCCCGGCCTGTGCCAAAGGGAAACTCATAACTAGACCTTCTTATCTAAAAATTAAGGAGGAATTAGTTATTTTTTGGAGAGAATACAGGGTGATATCTATAGACCTATTCAACCACTATCGAACCCCTTTAGATATTTTATGGTGGTATTGGGTGCTTCTACTAGTTGGTTCTATGTATGCCTGTTGTCTACTAGGAACCACGCCTTACTTTCCAAATGAAAGGATTAAGTCCATTAGAATGGACAACACCAACGAGTTTACCTCTAAGGCATTTAATGACTACTATTTAGCTTCAGGCATTAAAGTAGAATACTCAGTACCAAGCGTCCACACTTAGAATGGCCTTGCAGAGTCATTTATTAAAAGAATTAAGCTTATTGCCAGGCCACTATTGCAGAATTGTAGGCTTTCCACCAACTACTGGGGTTGTACAGTGTTGTACGCTGCTGTACTAATAAACTTAAGACCGATTACATACCACTAGGATTCCCCCTTACAACTAGTACATGGAAAAGAACCAAGTATTTCTCATCTGCGAAGATTTGCTGTGACGAATACATGGCAATTTCACCACCACAACATACGGCCATAGGCCCCCACCGAAGGTTGGGAGTTTATGTAGAATTTGAATCCCCGTAGATTACCAAATACCTTGAGCCTAGTACTGTAGACATGTTCACGGCTCGTCACGCCGACTGTATTTTGATGAAGGTAATTTCCCAGCATTAGTGGGAGGAAAGTACCTCACTAAAAAATACCAAGAAATAGATTGGAATGTCTTGGGCATTCAAGCTTTAGATCCACACACTAAAGAAACTAAAATAGAAGTTCAGAGAATTATAAACTTGCAACAAATAGCAAATAATCTGTCAGATGCGTTCACTAATCAAATGGGAGTAACAAAATCTTATATACCAGCAGTAAATGCTCTAGAGAGAGTGGATGCACCCCAGATGGATACTCGAACCACTCCAACCCCTCATATGAAGAAGAGGGGAGAGCACCGGAGAAAAAGGCCTCAATTCCACGAAGACGTCCGTAGAAAAAGAAACTCAAAGAACATAAGTTTTCTCCTGAATCAGTAAAAGAAACTCAACCAAATGTTGAGAAAATCCCTGAAGTGAATGATCCTAAAGATAGTAACCCAGGTAAAATTGTGAGCGCATAGTCTAATACGAGGAAATTGGAACAACCAGACTCTGTCATTGTGGGAAATCATGAGGAATTGGATAAACCAAATGAAGAAATATCCACCAATTCTATTGAGTTAGGGGAATTATATAATAGAAAGACTACAATTGTCGACATCTATTTTGCCTCGAAAATTGCTAAGAACATTGAACTGGATCCAGAACCAAAGTCCTTAGTTGAATGCTAGAAGCGCTCAGATCGGGGTAAATGGAAGGAAGCAATTGAAGTAGAATTACTCTCGCTAAATAAAAAGAAAGTGTTTGGCCTAGTAAACTGTCAGACCCTGATTTGTCAATCCAAAATCTCCTGTGAAAACACTGCACTATTCCCTGGATCAGTAGATAGTGCCCACAGGTACATTGCTGCATCATTTTATACATCACATGATTCACATCAAATCATAATATTATTACATAACTGAGTTTGAATTATGCCGCATCGGGCAACAGTTTTACATAAGGGCCGGTCAGGCCAAATGTTCACATTACAGAAACATAGTACCGGAAGCAAAAGCAAGGTAAGGCCTTTAGTCCACAAGCAAGCGACTGGGGTTAAATATGTGCCATATGATTATTACCAAAACTTAAGCAATAATTATAGGCACACAACACCATAGTCTAATTGCCTAGGACCCAAAAGCGCAGTAGTCGTCCTAAGCCTCGACGTTGTTCCCTCCATCTGCGGCAGGGGTGTCTTCATATGCATAATGGTCTTGGGCCCCTGAATCTGATTTTGGTAATGCAAGTGTGAGCACAAACCACCATGCTCACCGAGCCAATACACAGAATGCAATAGGTAATATGCAAGGCTTATCAAGGGGAGGCTCGAGTTATCTTATTTGCCAGAAATTTACTTTTAAATATATTACCTAAAAATTTCCTAAGACCTAGCATTTTGGACTAAAGCATAAATTGTGTAGAAGAATGCTTTATCATTAGTGATCCAGAGACCATCCACCAATACATGGTCTTTGAAATGTATGCTATATTTTCAGTGTTATATCCGCTTACATTAGCACTGGGACAACACCAGGACAACTCAAATCAGGGTTTTCCATTGCCCTCCATTTTTCCCATTACATCCATCAAGTTTTGAAATAGAACTATATCCGGTTAAGTTCCCATGTCCGCTCATGACCGTGGGCACGGCTATTCGAATAGTTTTGACTCTGCAGAGTATGCGCAATTTACCCACAAGAGACAGTCCGCTCGTTGCCCCCACATGATTCCTTATCACGTGGTTGAGTAGACCATCACAGTGACTTTTCAAAGTATCTAGCCCTTGTAGTCATCTCACCCTATGGGTTGTTCCCACTTGCAGTGAGTCCCATACGTTGCACGGGATGTAACCACGTTTGCTAGCTCAACCGGGCTCCACTCCCCGCAACGCTAGTACGGCTAGTTACATCACCCACCACTCGGTGTCCCTTTAGGCCTCCACTTACCCTTGCATATCCACTCCTTTCCACTACCGGCGAGATGAGTCCGGGAGTTTCGATAAATTTACTTGGTCACGTTGTAATTTACAGACTTGTAGTTGCACTGTTTTACATAGGAGCTCATGACAAGATTCAGTCCTTAGGGGTATCTAGGCGGTTCTACCACTACCCATTTTGTGCTTCCACTGCACCACACACACCCCCGAACCATCCGCCCAGATATTTAAGCATAAAATAATCATATCAATATATACCAACCATTACCACCATGACTGCCCAAAACTCAGTTGTTCATAATTGAAAGTGATGCTTGGGCATTGTCGTGCCCCGATTATCTAGCAATGCTAAGCAGGGCATATAATTACGGGCTTATTTTTTAAAGTTTTACAATTATAATTTTTGCTAGGGTGACAAGGTTCAAATAATCAAATGTTCCAACAGAGTGTAGTAATAACAAGCTAATTAATGTACATGTAAATAGAATTCACAAAGCAACATAATTTGCATATTAAATGATAGCATGCAATTTGATAATTTAAAACAGAAATAATTTGCAGAAAATATAGGTTCAACATGATCAAAGTATTGACTCGCCTTGATCACAGTGGGTTTGGTCTTGGTGGTCTAGAGCCGCTTCAGCTTCAGCTTCTTTTTCTTGAGCCTTGTACGCTATTGTTACGTGTGTGAAAATTTGGATAAAAAGCAAATCAGCAAGCCAATTAAACATTTGCAAAAAAATCCAAATAACTCCAAAATTCATGATTTCAGTTTCATTGGATAGACTTTGATTTTTAGTTAAATTTAGAAATGTATGTTATTCAAGTTGGGGGTGAGAATGAATTAATTATAATTATTTAAAGTTTAACCATAAGTCAATTACATGCAATGTAGCTTCTAATTCAATTTTAATATCATGACCTAAAGGTTTGTGGCTTAACGTTCAAATCATCTAATAGTCAAAAAGGATTCTCCAAATTGCTAGGGCAAAAAGACAATGGTTCATGGTTAATTCAAAACCGAATGATTTATTGTTGTAACATCCTGAAAATTTAAATTTGAAAAATGTGAAGCTTTTGAATTATCTTGCAATATATTTTATTTGAATTTGGAGTTTATGATATTTTTCTGAAAAATTTGGTGAAGGTTTCAAAAGTTAAAAGAATAAAGAAAGGGACAGACATGTTCAAATAATAGAAAACTAAAATTGTAAATACGAATCTGAAAAGATGATCCAGTATAAGAAGAGAGAAACCTGAGTTAAGAATATAAATTTTCATTTTGAAAATAATGGCATAAATAGCAATGAAAACGGGTGAACAGAATACAAACGCATATACCTACATATATATGTGTGTGTGTGTGTGTACAAATTGTGCAAGAAAGAGTTTAGCAATAGGAAATAAAAATATGCAAAATTAAATAAGCCAGCAAAATAACAATATATGAAAATGTAAATATATATATATACATCCATGTGAAAAAAAGAAGAGAGATGAAGCCAGGCCGGCCAAAATCGGCGCGGCCCAACTCCACCCCGAACGACCCAGCCGCGCGACGCGCACGTGCGCGCCCACTGGCGAGCGGGCCCCGTCCTCTCTCTCTCTCTGGCTGCTGGGCCCGGGCGCCCCGCTCCTTCTTTCCTTCTCCTTCCCCTCCCTCTCTGAGCTTCGGCAGAGCTGGAGCTCAGCCGCCGTCGTCTCCACCGCCGCTTGCCGGCTTCCTGCCCGGCGAGCTGTCCCATCACCCGGTTGGCGTGCCTGCAAAACCGCCACCCCCCCCCCCCCGTTTTGCCACCTCGCCCACAGTGCGGTGCCACCGTCCGCGCTTTTCTTCCTGCTCCATCACCTCGTTCGGCCATGCGGCGCTCATCTTCTGTCGCTCCGCGCGTGTAGGGCAAAGCTGCAGTCTTGCCATGCACATATCACACCGAATCTCCCCTGCGATCTTGCAAGGCCTTGTCGATCCACGCTGCGCTCGCCACCGCGCCGCACGATGTGACCGCACGGCGCAGCCCGTTGCCAGCCCCACCCGGCCATCTATAAAACCCGGGGAAGCTGCATACTACTTCGCCACACCCACAACACCCTTCTACCGAAAGCAATTGCGCCAAAATTGACCGAATCATCGGCAAAGTCATCTCCTCCTCCAACTCTGGCGACCACCCGATCCACCGATTTAGGCCAATAGAATCCAATTACCCGCCACCACACCACCCTCGGCCCATCGTGAAGATAATTCCGTCCTCTCCCGAGCTCCTCATCGTCTGTACACCGCCCTCACCGGAGCCCTTCCCAGCGCCGCCGCCACTGCACGCCGTCGGCCGCCACCGCGCCCCCTCGGCCCCCGCCGACCCCCGCATCTGGCTCACCAGCACTTGGGCAACGCATTTCTGCGTTTACCCGAGCCTCTACGACAGCCACTCGCCGCCGGCACCGCGACCTCACCGCCGCCCTCGACTTCCTCTGCCCGGCCCCCTCCGAGAGATACTTCAAAGGGATTTATTCCCCTATAGGAGTAAGAAACACCTGAGTGCTCACTTGGCTAGGCTGCGATTCTCTCTCTTCCCCCGCTCCCCGCGCTGTGCTCGAGCCCCGCCGCGCGTCGGGTTGAGTTTTCTGAGCTTTTATTTGAGCTGACATGTGGGCCCCCCGATCGATGGCGGCCGCTCTGACGATCGTGCGACGATGGGACCCACTGTCATAGATCTGATACTTAGAATTTAAAAATAATGTGAATGAATTAAAAATCACCAGTGGGGCCCACTTGTCAGGGATTGTTAATTTTTGGAATTTCAGTGGACTGAGAACTTTAAATGACCATAACTTATTCATTTTAACTCCAAATTGAGTGAGGCAAATTTCTAAATTCTAGATCTATCCAATGGAACTAAAACCAGGAATTTTAGAGCTTATCTGAATTGTTGTAGGAATAAATAAGTATTAGCTTATTACAGGAAATCAAGATAAGAATAGAGGGTAGATATAGCCCACTAAGTTTTTGTGTAAAGCTCATAGGATAGCCGAAGGCTCCATTAAAAATAACAGTAATAACTCATATCATTATTATGCCACTGATAATTAGATCCTAAATGGTATACTTAATAATAAAATATAATCTTGTATAACATGCCTTGTCTCATGTAAATAAGTTAAATTAAAAATAAACCATGTCCGATAATAACTGAAAAGGGTACATAACATAATCGTACTACAACATGCTACTAACCCGGACTCTAAAATTAATTCGGTAAGCTCAAAATCGTATACATCACTTTTATATAGCATATGCCCCGAAAATGAGCCCTCAACAAAATAATGCCCAGTAAACTCGCACACCAATTTATAGGTCTAACCTAACTCGTGGAACTTCCTTAATAAATATAAAAATAGTAGAAGAAGCTCGTAATAAAAAGATCGAGTTGTCGTATTCTATTACCGATCTTGCCTCAAATCACTCAAATCACCCATTAACTCATAATAAAACTAAATTAAGTTTATTTGGATTTATTTGGATCTTTTGAGTTATTTGCCTTTATTTGAATCCAGTTGCTTAGCGAGTAATTAGAAATTGAGGTCTTGAAGAATCAAGGGAACAAACGTGGTCAGAGTGAAGTGAAGATAAAGAACTGAAGCTCAAGAGAAAGCATTGTGTGAGCTTGAGACCGCGGTAAACCGTGCCAGGCGAGTCACTACTTTGATCATGTTGAACCTACATTTTCTGCAAACTATTTTTGTTTAAATTATCAAATTGCATGCTGTTACTTTATATGCAAATACATGTTAATTTAAGATTCTAGGTATATGCCCATTGTTTGCCTTGAATAATATTACACCTCCTTTGGAACATCTGAATGTGTGAACCTTGTCGCCCTAGCAAAATTATTATAGTAACCTTTCGAAAATAAGTCCGTAATTTATATGCCATGCTTAGTATCGCATAGGTATTCATGGGCGCGAGAACGCCCAAGCATCACTTTAATCATGAGAAAATTTGGTTGGGCAGTCATGGTGGTAATGACTGGTATATGTTGGCTATGATTATTTTATGTTTCCAAAATCCCCAACTTGCTTAAATACCTGGATGGATGGTTTGAGGGCTGGTATGTGGTGCAGTGATTGCACAAAAGGTGAAATGTGGTGCAGTGATTGCACAAAAGGTGAAATGTGGTAGAACCATCCGGGTAACCCTAAGGACTGAATCTTGTCATGTCACCCCGTGTATAACAAGCACAACCGCAAGCTAGCAAAGTGTAGGCAGGGCTAACTAATTTGCATCGACTTAGCAAGAGTTGCGCCGGTATGACCACGGGCGGGTAGAGGATGGCCACATCCTCCGACGTGACGGCGCAAGAGGGGGCTTCTGGAAGGGTGGTCGTACCCCGAAGGAAGTGGAAACCTTAGCGGACATAACTCTGCTAGGAAAAAATGAATTGTAAAGGTCCTGTGATAGTCTACTCAACCGCATGGCTAAGGAATCATGTGGGGGCAACGAGTAGATTTATCTCTTGTGGGTAAAGTCTGCAAACTCTGCAGAGTCTAAAACTATTCGAATAGCCGTGCCCACGGTCATGGGCGGACATGGGAACTTAACTAGATATAGTTATATTTCAAAAACTTTGTGGGTGGTAATGGAAAAAGTGGAGGGCAGTGGAAAGCCCTTATTTGTATTGTCCTGGGTGTCGTCCCAGTGGTAAGTTAAGCGGCTATAACGCTGAAAGATGATATATGGTGCGGATGCCGTGTAACGGTGGATGGAATCTGGATCGCTATTATTATTGCATTTTCTTGAACATTATGTTTTTGTTCAAAACTGCTAGGTTTCAAGAAATTTTTATGTATCATATTGCAAAAGTAAAATGTTTTCTCTTCTCACAAAGTAAAATATATGAGGAAATAAGTAGAGTCGGGAGTAATGAAGATGGAAGTTTGTGGTAAAAACATAAATATATTGGTGGACTCATGTCGATTATAAAAAGAAAACAATAGTGTGGATTCTGGGAGAAATGAGTCCAAATGGATATCTAGACTAGATAGATGATTTATATGATCTTTGGAGTATTAGGAAGTGCAAGGGTATTGGTTGGATTACAACACTGATATTTGATATAAATTCTTGGGAGATGTTGACAATATTGGGATTAATAGGATTTGAACGAGTTCTGGATGGATGAATTGATCTTGGGAGTTTGGGGTATGATAACAATTCCTGGAGTATAAACTTGATCAATGATATTCTTGGTGGATGTATACTCATGAATTAGTTAGAGATAGATAATGGAAAAATAAGATTGATTATTGAAGAATTATGGTTGTGGATCAATAACGAAAGGATTGTTAAGAATTTAGAATGCAAAGAATACTGGTGGATTAAATAAATGATATTAGATAAATGATGTCGCTAGCTGTTTGGAGTTATAGGCGGTAATTGATCAGTGGACTTAAGTTATGATACCCGCTATGTGGGGATTTAGGCAGCAATGAAGGTAAGATTGGTGGACTGCAAAATTGATGATAATCGCTGTTTAGAGTCATAGATAGCAATCAATATGGGAAGAGCATGATCGGTGGACTGATTAAATGATGTCATTCGCTGTTTGGAGTCTTAGACAGCAATCAATAAAGGAAGTGTATTTTGGTGGATTAAGTCGATTATGGTGGACGCTAGGTGGAGTATAGGTAGTAACAATAACACTATGATTAAATAATAACAATGCTACTAAAAGTGATTTTTGGCAAATAAAAATAACCCGAGCCTCTCCTTTGTTAAGTCATGTATACTATTTATTTGCATTCTGTGTATTGGCTCGCGGAGCACGGGGTTGGAGTGCTCACACTCGCTTTTGCGACAAAATTCAGAATCAGGAATCAAATCACCTCACCTCAGCAACAAGATTGGACAAGCTAGCAGAGAGAAATAAAGATGTCAAGGGCTAGGTCGCGCACCTCCAGTTGGCTGCCTGTGGGCATGTCCCGAAGGTCCCATCTGTGTGCTTCGTTCTTCCGCTGCTGCAATTTAATGATTTCGGCCTAATCGGCCCATGAGTAAGTCTACTATTATATTTACGCTTCCACATGATATGAACTTTGATATTCAGAACTGTAATCTGTGAGCACTATCTACTGATCTAGGGAATAGTGCGGTGAAATCACAGAGGAATCCAAATTGTAAAATCTGGGTCTGACAATTGTTTAGGCACTCTTTATTTGTTAAATCATCATTTCATGAAAGCATAAATCTACACAATATCCTTAATCGATATCTCACTATGCCATCAACTAGTAATTAAGCTTTAAAATAAAGGTTAAAGGCACATTAGTCACTAACATATAATCTCTAATTCATGATTAAATATTTATTAAGCTCATTCATATCCTAATAAATTTTTGTAGCCTTTATGGAATTAATTCTGATTTTTCCTGATTTTTCTTTGATACTCTCGGCTTAGCAACACAACAAAAACTCAAAAATCCTAACTATTCTAAATGCTGTGGCTGGGGGAATCGAACGCGGGGCGGCCGAGCTGAGTGCGTGCACTGCTAGCCAGCCGAACTCTCGGTATTACCTGACTGAGCCGAGGAGAACAAGGTAGATGAGCCGAGCTGCAGCCCCCGAAACAGAGGAAGTTAAGGGAGGCGTACGGCAGTGAGGTTGCCGGCAAGGGGTGGCTAGAGGGTCGGCGACGGCGGGCAAAATGGGTTCCCGGCGCCGAGGGGAAGCCGATGGGGGTACCGGTGGGGGCTGAGGATCACCAGAGATGGGTCGGCGGCGTGCGGCGGGCTCGGGAGAAGTTCGCCGCCGGCGAGGTGCAGGCCACGAGGAGCTTGGCCGAGCGTGGGGGCGGCTTCGCCAAGCTCCTATGAGGCTTTGAGAGGGAGGAATTGGGTGGTGGGGGCTCGACGCGGTGGCGCACTCGCCGACCGACCGTGGGGAAAAAAGGGGTGCCGGCGAGGAATGAGGGCGCGAGCGGCCGATTCCTTGCTAGGGGAGGGGGAAGGAATTGTTGCGGTGCGAATGAAAGGCTCGGCCGGGGCTTTTATAGCTAGGAAAAAGGCACACGGCGGCAGGGGCAGTTGGCCGGGCATGGCGGCGACGTCGGCTTCGGCATGGCTATAAGGGAGGCAACGGGACGGCTGATCGGTGATGCTGCTAGCATGGGGGGAGAGGCGACGCGTGCGGGCAGGTCCATGGTCCGGCAAGGCTTTGGCCGATGCAGCGGATGACCGGAGCCGCGTTTTCGGTCTTCGGCATGGCAGCGACAGGCGAGTAATGGCGGTACTTGGATGACGCCGGCGCAGAAGCTAGACAAGACGGTGGTAGGGCCCCGGGTGACGTGTGCGGAGCGATGCCGGGGACCGGCGATCCGAAGGGAGGCTCTGCGCAGGGGGGAGGCGGTTGCGGCGCGGGCTGCCCGAGCGGGTGGGTCGGCCCTGTCGGGACGCCGCGGAGGGGAGAGCTGGGGAGGAAGAAAGAAAACGGGCCAGTCTGGCTGGGCTGGGTCGGCCAGGCCGAAAGGCTTTTTCTTTCTTCTTTCTTTCTTTCTTTTTATATAGATTTATATATATTTCCATGCCTATTCTTGCACACATTTTTGTATGAAAATTTTCTTTTCATATATTTCCTTCATTTCTATTATTCTTACATCTTGTCATTTTTATTATTTCTTTATAAGTTATTTTTATTTTTACTTATCTATTTATTATTATGGTGTTTACACATACCCATATTTATTTATCACACCCCATTGTTATTATTATTTACCTCAAGTGGATATTCAGGTTTTATTTCAATTTCTAAATTTCCTATCATATCCACACTTCCTTCTTGGCTTTCCATTAGCTTTATTTTTCATAATTTCTTCAATTACTGGAACATTAACCAAAATTTAAGGAAGTTCAACAAAGCCCAAATATCAAGACAAATATATTCCAATTAATTCAAGGGTTACACATTTTTCAAAACTCAAATTTTCAGGGTGTTACATAGCCTGAACACCGCCTAAGGTGTTCACTGTAGGATCGAAATGGGTTTTCATCCGAAAGAGAAATGAAAATAATCAGACGGTGAGATATAAAGTGAGACTTGTAGCACAGGGGTTCACGCAGGGACCCGGCATCGATTATGATGAAACTTATTCTCCTGTCATGAGTGGAATAGCATTCTAATATTTAATATCAATGGCAGCATGTATGAATTTAAGTATGCAATTAATGGATGTAGTGACTGCATATTTATATTAGTCACTGTACTCAGAGATTTATATGAAAGTCCAAGAAGTAAAAATTCAGGATCCAAATAATATAAATCGCAACATATATACTGTCAAGATGGAAAGGTTATTGTACGGATTAAAATAGTCTGGAAGAATGTGGTACAACCGGCTTAGTGAATTCCTCCTGAAGAGAGGGTACACTAACAATGAGGATTGTCCTTGTGTGTTCATAAAGAAATCTCAGAATGAATTTTGTATTATCTTGGTGTACATCGATGATCTGAATATCATCGGAATGATAGATGACACAAAGGAAGTAAGTTTCTATCTTGTTAAGGAGTTTGAAATGAAGGTTTTGGGTCAAACCAAATTGTACTTAGGCTTGCGGCTGGAGCACCTCCATGGAGGGATTTTAGTACATCAATTCTCTTATACCAAGAAGGTGTTAGAGAAATTTAATATAGATAAGTCACATCCATTATGAATCCTAATGGTAGTCCGATCCCTAGAAGTGGATAAAGATCCTTTTAGACCAAGGATAAAAATGAGAAAATTCTTGGACCAAATGTTCCATATCTGAGTGCCATGGGGCACTAATGTATCTTGCTAACTGCACAAGGCCGAACATTGCTTTTGCAGTCAACTTGCTACCAGTTACAGCGCAGCTCCAACATAAAGACATTGGGCTAACATTAAAGCTCTCCTTAGGTATCTTTAGGGTACACAAGATCTTGGATTATTTTTCCAAAAGAATCAAGACTTGACTATGGTTGGATATACAGATGCAGGTTATTTGTCAGATCCCCATAATGCAAAATCCAGATAGGTTTTGTATTTCTTTATGGTAGTACAACCATTTCTTGGCAGTCATTTAAGTAGACCTTGGTGGCTAGGTCTACTAACAACTCAAAAATAATAGTGCTATATGAAGCCTCATGGGAATGTGTTTGGCTCAAGCGAATGGTCAGCCACATCAAGAAGTCATGTGGCATGAACACCATTGATGACCCCACTATTATTTATATAGATAATGTAACTTATGTAGTACAGATGCAGATGGGCTACGTTAAAAGTAATATCATGAAACATATTGCTCCTAAATTCTTTTATCCTCATAAGCTCCAAAAGAACGGAGATGTAAAGATATTAAAAGTTAAGTCTTATGATAATCTAGCAGATCTATTTACAAAATCTCTCCCAGCCTCTAGCTTCCAGAAGTGCATGCGAGGCATAGGGATGAGGCGACTTAGTGAGTTACAAGGTTCAGGAGGAGTAAATACCTAAACCATAGCCCTTATTAAAGACTGGAAGATTTATATGATCTTGAAGATCTAATATTGTACTCTTTTTCCCTTTGTGAGTTTTCTGAAGTTTTCTCGCATAAAGGTTTTTAGTGAGGTAACAACTGCGACACAAAAAACGAATGCGATGTACTCTTTTCTGCATCCTTTTTCCCACTGCGTTTTTGGAAGGAGTTTTTAATGGGGCATATATATGCATATCGTGGTATTCATCGAAGGGGGAGTGTTATAAAACCTTTTGCATTACGCTGTGGGCAAATACCAAAACTACTCATGAGTGGTTTTTGACTATAAATAGACAAGCCTATGTGCAAGGAATAAGGGATCTGAGATTAAAAAGAACTTCGCTTCCTTCGTTTCTCCCAATTATTTTCTGTTAATTTTTTGTTAATTGACTGTGTTGATTACATTAATGATCATTATTTCTCAACACTGACAACGTGGACGATGTGATACGTGGAGCCAAATGCAGGATACATACGGAAAGCTTTGTACTGATTCTTGCCAGCTAGCTGGGGAACTTACCGACCATGTTGCCCCGGTTTGACAGGCCGACGCTGTTATTGGAATGAAGCCCACATGGAAAAGCATGACGGCTCGGCTCTTGTATGAAAGAAACATCCGGGAAAAGAAGAGCGCAAGACTACACCTCGCATTTCTTATGTGTTGGCCCGTGGGCTTTTGCTCCATGACTGAGTTTGCGTCAAGCTCTTCTTTCAAAAAATTGGAGGAGAAGAATTTGCATGAGGAACTACTTCTCGGACTGTGAATCTGCACACTAGTGCTTTATTTGCAGAGAATTTGCTTTGCACGGATTCACATTTCACTCCTCTTGGCGTATCTTTTATGGCATGCATGGATTGGTGCAACAACGAAGTTGCTTGTCGTCACAATTTACATTATTGGGTTTATTTTATCCCCAAAAAGAATAAAACAATAATAGAAAGATGCTAGGAAACGAGCAAAGTTTCAACTCTGTTGTTTTGTTTAGTTTGTCTTACACTGCGTTAAAAATATGTGGTTGAAAGGCCTAAACTATAAAAATATCATGCTGAAAGGAGCTTTCAATAGGGGCGGCAACAGGACAGGCCCTAAGGGAGGCCTTCGTAATCGTAGCCCTGCTATGGCCCCGACCCTGTAGGCAAAATAGGGAGATCGTCCCATCACCGCGGGGACCTAACCCCACGGGGATCCTCACAGTGCTTAAAAATGGCTAAATTAATTTTTAAAATACTAACATAACTTTATTTATTATTTTATAGTTATTTAGCCATATATTTTTATAAATATAGTTTTGAAATATATATTTTACCATATAGATTCAAGTTTTTGTTCAAATATACAAGAAAAGAATGCAATTTCCTATATTATTAATATATATATATATATATATATATATATATATATATATATATATATATATATATATATATATATATATATATATATATATATATATATATATATATATATATATATATATATATATAAGCGCTCTCGACCGACCCAACCAGTCAACCGCTCCACCATTCTACCTCATGGACAATTAATAGCATTTGTTAACTATGATAAAGTTACTATCGTATATCAAGTTACCATCTGTAATTCATAAAATTACTGCCATGTGTGAGTGAAGTTACTGCCAACATGCATGCATTGAGAGGAGAGAGAAACATGCATGTTAATAGCAAATAACTTGTATGAAAAGTTACTGCCGTGTGTGAGTAAAGTTACTGCCAAATACATATGCAGTTACTGTTTGTTGTAACACTATAAAACTGATAGTAACTCTACATGTATTTGACAGTAACTTCACTCATACACGATAGTAACTTTATATAACATGAATTTCGCAGCGTCAAAACAAATTCAACATGAATCTTGTTTTGTTAAACTCGTAATTTCAAACACAATGGTACAAACGGATCGCAGGATGGGCTTTTGGTGAAAGAGTTACTGTATTTTTTAGCTTATAAACAATTAAAAAAATCACAAGTCAGGTGTATTTATTCTCTTCTCTCTCCTGCTGTATGCATGTATGCAAGTCAAGTTACTATCTCCTAAATATAAAGTTATCATCGATTGACTTACACATGTCAAAATTACTATCTCCTACACATAAAGTTATCATTAAACATAAACCACACCAGGATGCTCATGCACGTAGCAAGCGACCCATGCATAGCGTGCGCGCATGCGCAGATTAACGCAATCGTGTGTGTGTATACATGTAGTATATTAGTGTATATGACTATCTTGGTGGTATGTATATTTTTTAAGTTGGTATATACAGTTTTTTGAACATACTCCTTTCTATGTACTAATATAAAAGTATTAGTAAAATATGCCAAAAACATAGTTTTTTTTTGCAATTTTTCATGTCGTTGGTATTAGAGTATCTTACAATTAGTATAAATAAGTATGTTAAGTTCGTTTAGGTAGTATATCATGCGTGGGAGTAATTACACCCGAAAGTGGAATATATTTTTCCTATACACACACACAGGCGCGATAATGAGTGCCTGCGCGTTCCGTGCGTGCTAGTTTCATGCTGAAAAGTTAGTACTTGTTATGAGGAAAGAAAGTTACTACCCGGTGTGTACTGTAAGTGTTTGGCAGTAACTTCAATTACTACCGATGGTAACTTCATTTAGAAATGATAGTAATTTTTCAGTGCGCATTTTACACCTGAGCGCTGGTTAGTTAGTATGTGTGTGTGTGTGTGTGTGTGTGTGTGTATTAGTACTATTCAGTAGTTACATGTAAAATAAGCGTGCGACCCTGACCGACCCAACCGGCCAATCGCCCCACCATCCCATCCCACGGACAGTTACTAGCATTTATTAATATGGTAAAGTTATTATCGTATGCACATTAAGTTATCATCTGTAATTCATGAAGTTACTTACAGTTTTCACGCATGTTACTGTCTCAAGCACATAAAGTTATTGTCTATAATTCATAAAGTTACTCTCATACACCAGGAAGCCAGGTTGTGAGTAGGGCCAGGGCGTGCTAGCTCACCCGTAGTTGCTATCTAATGCACATAAAGTTATCATCTACCTTCGTCTTGAGCTATATTGATCTTCTTGTCATCCATAGCATGCATTTCCAGATCATCAAACAAATTCCGGGACTAAATCTTTCAAACACTTGATAAATATGTTAGTCTCATATGCACATGTTGTCATTAATTACCAAAATATTTTTAGGAGGCTAGATACTTTCAATCGGCCCCCACCCCTGACAGAAAAACTCCCCGCAGGGTCCTGCCCCCATAGGGGAAATTACCACCTACCCTTTAAATCGGAAAAATACAAGCAAATTATTTCATAAAAATAAAACAAAAAAGAAAACAAGAGCAAATTAATCAAGGCGTGTGCCTATTCTTTTTAGCTTTTTTTTTTTTTGCCTTTTGGCTTCGGTTTTCTGGAAGTCGAAATAAATGGGGTGATTTTTTAAGCAACTTTTTAAATCTTAAATCATGTGTACTATCTATATTACTATCCCTACTATTCACTGTCGTCTCAAAAGCATCGATAAAAATTATTAGCTATACCTAAAAGCCTTCTGTCACAGTTAAAAAATAGGACGTGTAGGTGTCTGTGAGAATGCGTGTGAGGTGTCTGCGAGACCTTGCTTTTTCTCTACCCGTGTGTTTGGTTTGGAGACGTGGTGGGATGGGATGGACCTATTCCTAATTTCTAGAATGGAACCAACCCAGTTCTTGTTTGGTTGCTGGGATGGGATCGACCCTGTTTTCTGTTTGGTTGAGGGGATAAAAGTGGATGGAATGATCCCAGTCAGCAGTTTGGATAGAGGGATGGGGATAGGACAGAAGGTGTGGTGACCTTTTGGTAAGGTTACCTCTGAACAAAAGGGCTGTTGTTTTTATAAAAGTGCTGTAGTTGTTGAAATTGGGTAGCATTTCGTTGCCCAAATTAGGTTTCAGGTTGTCCATGCGACCCAGCATTGTAAAATTGCAAAACACAAACTTGAAAGTATTTCAAGCCTTATGATAACTTCAGATGCATTGGTTATCTGATATGTACTTATTGATTAATTGAGATGCTTTTTGATTCTGCTCTGCAATTCACTTCGGAGACAATTCCCAAAACACAGCCCATAAGAAAACATTAGGACAAACATAGATAAAGCTATATGCATTTCCACATCAGAGTTCAAGTGTTTAGCCAAGTAAAATGCTAAGAGCAATAAAAGTTCTTGCAATGGATAACACAACAAACACCAACGTCTGTAACAGTGTTCTACCTTCTCACAGAAGGACAGCAAAAAAGGCCCTGGATATACTAGAAGGTATACATCGAATTCAAGCCACACAATATAGCAAGTTCAAGGCTTGTGACATTAGACAGTACATAAGTTATAGCATTCCTAATATTAGACCACAGTGCATAGTTATATGTGGTTCCACCAAAAGAAATGTCCTACTCCTCCAAATCACCTTCACTGTCCTGGAAACCTCTCACTAATGAACATTGCAACCCAGTCTAGCTTGTGCTCGAACGGCAAGAGGTAGAAAGCCTTACCAATGTGAGGGTTAGACACCAAATAAGCAAAGTAGAAAGATATGTGGGTCTTATCAAACCTAGGAAGGCTTTTCAATTGGTCAAATAAGTCTGCAGGCAATTCATTTTCAGGTTTAGCGGCCATCTTTATAGCATTGGCAATGTTCTCACCTACACTTTTGAAAGCACTAATCAGCCCATCGTCTTCAATCTTAGCTATCCTGGCCCTCTTGTAGGTCTTGCTTGCAGAAGATGTTGCCCCATAATTATCCGGAATAGTACTCCCATCACTCACATCATGTGCAGGAACATCATCAGTTTCAATTCCTCCATCTTCAGTACCTAGAGCTGCACTTGAGTCCTTGGCAAAGTTTCCTGTAGCCATCTTCACATCCTGCTATTTTGCTTGGAGTGTCCAATGAAGGAGGCCTAATTAGTTCCCCTCGTAGCTCACCAATGGCACAAAGTACTTTGTTAAAATAACGGCTAACCGTTTCTCCGGATCTGTCAAAATTAGTTCCAACTAATCTATTCCTAAGATTGTGCCCCACTGTATTTAGAAACATAGCCACTTGTTGCTCAACACACATATGGATGGTATCTTCAAGCAAACCACGGTTCCTAAAAAGGTTACAAAACCGAAAGAACTTTGCTCTATTAAGTCTTAGCATGTTCACACAAGTTGTATCGTCTTTCCAAATTTTGGTGTCGAGGTACTCAAGTCTCATCTTGTCCCTTTCATCCATAGGTCCATATGTTATTCCTACTCTCCTTGCATCCCGTTTACGTTTTTCTAGACTCAATAATCATGGCCATCATTGCCAAAACCATATATCCAGCAGCAGCAAAAATTAAAAGCTTTATCCTTTTGTCCATCTACAATACATGAAGCAAACACAAAAAAAACATCATCTGGAAAGGGACTAATCATGCTGCATATTGTCAACTGCACAATCAAGCTGCATATCGAATTCAAGCCACACAATCAAGCAAGTTTACAGTAGAACTAATCATAATGTATGTTGTATATCATGGGAGAAATTATCTCAATATGTCTACTACTGAAATCGATGTCTACTGCATATTTTCTACTGCACAAAATCATCTCAATCTCAATATTGTTTACTGCACAAATCGTCTGGAAGATCAGGTACGAAGCATCATCTCAACATTGCATATTATCTACTGCACAAAATCATCTCAATCTCAATCTCAGTATTTGAGATGACACATCATCTGGAAAGAAGAGACAGGGCATGTCCTAGGGTTTCCATACCTTGCAAGGCAGCCGAGATCTCGCCGGCCTGGCTTGTCCTTGACGTTGAGGGAGAGTGCTGAGGTTGAGGAGACCGTCGCCGGTGTGGAAGATCGGTGCGGAGCAAAGGCGTCGTGCCGCCTTTCGGATCGATGGGGCCCCTTGTGCCTCAGCCGGCCTCATCACAACCATCTCGCGCCGCCGCCTGGCTTTCCCTTGAGACGAGCAGCCGCCGCTGGACCTCTCCGGGCGCGGAGGCCCACCGCCGGCCTGAGATCGAGAAGGGGACGGGGGATTTTTCCTTGCGCCACGAGAGAATGGACGGGAGGGGCTGAGGGGTGAGTGGGGAGTGCGGTGATTTTTTCCCTTCCACGCGGTCGGCACGTGATGCGTCAGGGATGAGGGACGCCCCCGTCCCACCAATTCCAGGGGCTGGCGCGGTCCCTTTTTTCAGCGTTTTGGGACCATCCTATCCCAGTGACTCGGATCCAAACACCATGTTTTTGAGGATGGACCTGTCCCGTCCCCATGAGCCTAGGAACCAAACACATGCTACATATCCGAGACGTCGTAGCCTCGTAGGATACCAGGCAGTCTTTTCCCGGCAGCGAATCTTTTTTGGACAGCGAGTGCCCGATGCTGCCGGGCGAACAAACAACTTCGATCTGGCTAACGAGCATGGTGCCATAATGTAGGGCCCGCATGTCAGTCGCAGCTCGTACGTACGTACGGATTCGCTGATGATGAACGCTGGTCAAAAAAATAAGAATAGGGTTAAGTTAGGTTAGGCATTGGACAACTGGTAGTGAGCTGTCATCCTGTCACTGAACCCTCCCCACAAAGTAACCATGTGTGTCATATTAGCAGGGTATGTTGACCTGATCCTACACAACTATTCTACGCTAGAACAGTAGTATTATATTAGCAGAGTAATTACGTAGCTTTTCTCAAAAATAACTAATTAAAAAGTAATTACGTAGCTTGATTCAGTGGCGGAGGACGGGAAAAAAATGAGGTGGGACGGATCACCCGCCTCCCGCCTCCCCCCGCCCGCCTCCCGCCGGCCGCCGCGCCCACCGCTCCCCAGTTCCGTCGCCGCCGCGAAATTCAAGGTCTGACCTATGCCACAGCTTGCCCTATCGGATCCTCCACCACTGCCTTGATTGCCAAGAAAGCATTAGCTGATCACAGAGAAATTTCTCAACAAGAAGCTGGAAATGTTCACGTATGAACTCTTTCACACTCATGACTGGTGGTTTGAAAACCAATCCGATCGAGATCCAGCACTGCAATATGTTTAACAGGTGAGTGTTGAGTGCAAGCTGTGGTCTAGAAACTCGAGTTATTAATCAATGTGGCAGATTGCAATAACTAAACGTCGTGATTTTTTTTTCATCAGGCTTGTGAAACAACAAATCCCGCAACAAAATGGAGCTTGTAATTCTTTTGAAGCGAAGTAAATTAATGTTTGGAGAGTTGTTTAGCATGTAGTCCAAATTTGCTTCTTTCTTAATATTAATTCTCATCGTATTCCATGATGAAATGCATGTTCTATATATGTTATTTTGGGAGTAAATTTAATTTCGAGCCGACAGAAGTGGGACTACTTCGACACCAAATTAACAAACATGTTGGGACCAATTGGAAAATTCTCTTCGAGCTTATTACAGCCTTGGACACGAGAGAGAGAAAGAGGAAGAGATTAATTAGCGCCTGTTTAGTTTATATTCTAAGATTGTCACACTTAACCTTAGATGTGTCATATCTTTTTATACCAGAGTTTGGTTTGTTGTCACAATTATAGTTTGCTATACTTTCTTAGCCTCATGACACACACTATAGACTTAGTTTTTTGCCTACGTTTGCCATACTTGTGACGATAAATTTTGTTGCCACAAAAAGTGTAGCAAACACCTAACTAATGTTAGTTATGGTAAAATTAGGTATTAACCAAATAGATCCTAATTGCTGTAACAAACACCATTAATTAAGTCGAGGTGCATGAACTCGTCAAGCTTGATGTGAAAAGCCCAGTTTGATTTTGCGGTAACTTGTGCGCGGAATGCTTCCGATCTGTCCACCCGGACGACTACGACCATCTCGAGTCTCCACAATCTGTTAGGATATCTCAGTTGAATGGAAAGTTCCTACGGAAAAAAAAGTTGGGGCATTGATTCGATGTTGATGTGGGAACTAGGATAATCGGATTGCGATAGTGAACAATTGAACACGTTCCTGGTATTTTCCTAGAAGATTTACAGCAGCTTCACATGAGGAATCAATACAAGCAGTACATATACTTCCCCCTTCGAGAAAAAAAATACTAACAAATTCTTTTAGAACAGCCTAAAAAAAATCTTTTAGAACTAAACTTGGAGTTGTATATTGTAGGATCGAATACTGTAATCCGGGAGGGGGGAGGGGGGTTTGGATTGAATGATTGTATCTGCTTTTTGGAATCTCTTGGTGGTCGATAAAGGTTTCGACCGCTTGGTGCTTGACTACCCGATTGATCACTCAATGTTCGACCGCTCGCTCAGCTTTGATCTTTGACCGGTTTGTACGTACTCGAAATCTACAGCACTAGAAGTCGAACCTCTTGAATACCTTTGCACGTCGTTGTAAGCTTCAATCTATCTGCAATCACCAGCACTTTTCGAGCAAATCACAAACTAGATTAATTCAAGATGATCTTTATCGTTGGATTTTCGTGGATTTAAAAAGTAACCTCACAAGCACCCCTAAAATGCCTAGCCAGAAACTAAAGCTTCTTCTCAAATCTCTCCGCCAAAAACCTTTCACAAGCCTTGTGTTAACCCTTAGTCTCTCCCTACTTTTATAGGCTAACACCCCAAATGTGTCCTCATCACATACGGATACGAAATCATATCTCTTCCAAAAATCAAGGGACTGGAAACCCTTTCAAACACGAGTTTTTCATAATATCTAAATCTTCCAAGTTACGGACTCTATCCGTTCTGAAAATTAAGGGACCCGAAATACTTTTAAACACGGGTTTTACACAATATCTAAATCTTCCCAGTTATCGATTCTTTCCACAACTCCTAACTCATCGCGTGTCGAAGACTTCAGAACCTCACCTTCCATAGCTTCTCCACACATCATCCACCTCATGTCGAAACTTTCAGGACGCACCTCTCGTAGTTTATCCACACATCATTCATTTTTGATCTCTACGTGCTCCAACATGAGCCCGACCACCTCGTGACATCCTCGACTGCCTGGACCTTAGATTTCCCTATCCTAGTCCCAGTCCTCCTCGTCATCGACCATGATCGTCTCCATGTCTAACCTGCACATGCAAAGACCAAAGACCATTTTCTCTGGTACAAGTTCTTCCCAACTTGACCGATATTAGTCCAAACATGCATATCACACCTTAGTTCATCCATCAACACCAACCAGGTCAGCTACGGCCAGAATTTTCACGCTTTTTCAGAAACCAATCTTAGACCATTCATTACGATCGGTATGACCACCATGCATAGGCCGGTCAGACCGTTGGCTCAATGAGTACTCCAAAATCACAAGTACTCGAGAATTACAACTACTTAGAACACTGAAAAATCACAAGCATTGTAGCAGTTGAAGCCTACGACTACCGACTATCAATTAGTCACATAACCACCGACTACTGAGTATCGACTTGGTACTGTGGCAACAACCACCGAGTACCGACCAGATACTGTAGCAACGATCACCGACCTGAAACTGTAACTACTAACTGGTCCACTGAAGCTTACGACTAGTTCACTTTAGCTCCAATCATCCAGGCGCCTATCGACAACCGACCGTAGTCCATTGTATCTTACAACTAATTCACTATGTTTATACGACTAGTTCCTCTTAGCTTACAACCATCGACCGGTTTACTGTAGCTACAATTGGTTTACTATAACTATGGCCGGTTTATCTAGAGTCTTTGAGTCTGGGGTCTTCGACCTCTCCAACTGCTCTTTGACTATCTTGTTCTTTAACCCTAAAGTTGCAAAAGTAATTCGGGTGATTGCTGGTAAGTGCATAAGGACCAACTATCGACCTTCCTACATGTGGCAATTCTTTAGTTAGATGCACTCTTTCCTTTATGATCTTCAAAAATTACATGTTGTTTTGGTTGCTTTCTATTTGGCAATTTGGAAATCAAGGAACGAAGCTTTTTTTCAAGAAAAAAGCGATTCATTCTCCTGTTGAGACAATACATGGTATATGTGCAAATATTTGTCTTTGGGCAGGACTCAGCAAAGGTGAACTCCAGGAGTTGCTAGGTGTAGGAGCTGATCATCTACTTCAGACAATGCTTCATTTGGCGCGAGAAGTTTAATCTCAAGACACCCTCCCCATCCTACCCGAGGAAGATCCAATTCTTGCAGGCTATTGATGGAATCTGTTCAGGGTGCATTGAGTTGTCTTAGATCATGTTCGTATTGGCTTCTGTTTCTAACTTTTGCCTAGAAGAGCCAAAAGCCTAGTGCCATGGGATCCTGGTGGCTTTACAAGCACGGGATTGGCTGGGGTACAAGCCAAATTGCAATGGGGATGGAATGTCATGGACTAGACTATGCCTTGGGCCATGTGGACATGAGTTGGACTTGGCCAAGGCCCAAGTCGGATGCGTGGTTCAATACAAAGGCAACAACAACACGAAGGGGATCGATGAATAATAAAACAGAAGGTGATAGCCTCGGTTCCTCTTTCTCCCTACTTCTTCCCTTCCCCAAATTCCCTTTCTCTGATTGCCTAGTCTAAATTGCTTCTCCTTTCCAGTCTACTTGCTCTTTTGAGTATTTGCTTCCATTTCCTCTAATTTGTATCCCAACTACTTGCATCCTGTGTTGGATTTGGTACTAAATCTCTTGTGCTCGGTGTTGATGGGTGATTATCAAGTTGGACCGTAACACTCTGACTCTTCCTCCTCTTGTCGATTTTGAACACTTCCAGGTCCACTATCACTATGGGGTGGGTTCTTTTGGGTTGTAGCTTTAGCTTTTGGCTTAAAATTTTAAATTCTAGCTATATGCGAGAGATAGTATGCAGAGAAAAAAGTCGCATGAGATTTTGTCTGGTACAGCTGAACTCGATACAGTTTCTATTATAATTTACCTGTAGACCCTACTTTAAAAAAGACGCACTGCTTAAACACGAGTTATTGTAGTGCTGTACAAAAGTTAATAAGCCCAAGCCAAAAAGAAGAAAGCCATGGTCTAGTCCGGTACATGGTCCGGTGCTACTATGTATGTATGCATGCCCATTTGGTGTTATTGTAAAGCTCAAAGGGGAGAAGTGCCTATTTTTTGTTTGTAGGTTGCACTTTATAAAGTGTTTAAAGAGTAGGATGGCAAAAATACTAACAAATCAACAATGCTATTGTTGCAAGACGCATGGATGGTAGCTTAATTAGACGTTTTAAATATATTTTATACCGTGGATAATCGGGGGCACTTCTTTTTCCGGCAAAACTGGGCATAAATAGTTGGTTAGGCATCTTTTTTGAAAAAAAAAAACTTACTACACAACACTAGTGATGGAATGAAACCCTTAAAACCCGTAAATAACCGACTTATCATGTTATCGGTGAGAATCAAACATTGGTCTTTCAGTCACAAAACACATGTGAGCCATACCAATACTCGGCTGTCCGTATGACCGAGAAAGTAATAAGTATTTTCATATACATATGTTTTATTCAAAATTAGACATTATTTCATTTTTCTCGTGACACAAACAAGGCCAAGGCAATGTTAATTTAGTAAGGCTTTGTAGGGCTTAGAAAACTACAAGTGAAAATTACCACATCAGGAGATTAATTTTGGTACTGCAGGGGCTTTGGAGATTTGTATTATATATACTGTTTGGGAATGATAGTAATTATTTACTCTAATGGACTCAGCACCCCCGCAAAAAAAAAAAGCAAGATTAACCAAGCAGGGCCTGTGCTGAAAAGAGGCGTTTGACAAGGTGTAAACTGAAAGTGTTGGAAATCGGCGGTTTTCACAATATTTCTATTTTAATTCAAATTATAATTAAGCACAAGAAAGCATAAAAATAATAGTATGAAAATGACATGACCATATATATTATCTCCCAAAGCAGATAAACAATTCATATCATTAACATACTGTAATATGCTTAACAAAACAGACATATGAACATATAAAATCTGCATAATGCACATATTTGAGAATTGTAGTATTGCTCTCATGGAGGATTTGCACAAGTTATGGAAACTTGGCCTTCTCAACTCTTGTCAATAGTTCACCAATCAAAGAAACTATTCTCTAAGTATTCTGCTAGTTTGATTCTAAAATTACCTCTGAATGTCACAGAATCAATTCTCAGTTTCAAAGCACAAGCATGGACCATAAAGAACTACTGGAATATGAACAATAGTGATACTGCAATAGCAGGGAAATGCAACACCAAGTGCTTTTGCAGAATGAACTGAAATCAATAAGATTCAGCACTAAACAGTAGTAAACTACACAGAACCGGGATATGAAACTAGTTCTGACAAATCTAAACTAGTAGAATACTTCCTCAATAGTCACAATGATTTCAATTTGACAAGCTATCCTCATCGAGCATTCATAAAAAAACCCACAGATTATCTTGCATAAGTCCTCCTAGTGCTAGAACTTCCCACAAATTTCAGATATCAACAGATATAAACTAGCACAGCTGACAAATGCATAATATAAGTAAAAGGAATAGAGATCAAGCTCACAGAGCGGTGGCACTCCAAGCCACCATGACGGCCTAAGGAGGCTAGGCTCGTTGGACACGATGTCCTAGAAAACCAATCACCGGCGAATACTAGAGAATCACCGGAGAGGCAATCAGAGATATAAAGCCCTACTCCACAAATCAATACTCACCAATTCGTGGAGCCGAGATACAAGTCGATGCCACACAAAGCTAACAAGAAGATAAAATCCCATCGCACTTCACTCGGCCAAAGCCGAGCCAAAGGACCAGAGGAACACCGAGTGCGAGCACATGATCCAGAGAGTGAGATCTACGAGCCAGAAGCAAGAGCGCCATAGTCCGACGACCACACAAGCACAGTCGCCGCCGAGCTCTCCCCAAATTCCTAAGACCGAATAGCCAATGGAGTTTTGGATCTTAGTGGTAAGCTCTCATTCTTCTCCTTCCAAACTCAACTCTCCCATCTCGGATATAAAGTTAGGGAGGCTGAACTTCTGATTCGGATTTGGCGACACCCACGCAAGGAAGATGCTGAAGCATTTGCCCGAAGAAGGAGGAGGAGGGGATAAGAAGAGACATTGACTAGATCTGGATCCATTTGGACGATCTGAAAGGTTCGTCCGATCAGGTCATCCAAACGTCGTCCGAACTACTCGTCCAATCGGGTCGTCTCCCCTATATCCTTTTCTCTCCCTTTCTTACAAGTGGGCCTCCATGGATAATTTTCTTTTCCTTTTCCCGAAAATAAGGTAAATTATAAAATAACCCAACAGAAAGAACATTCAACTGGTTGAAAGCTGCAGCTGCTGCTGCAACTTCATTAGTGACCAAAGTCTTAGGTTTCTTGGGGAGCAAAATTCCCCATCATGATCCTGCATTTTCTCCACATCTCTAGGGGGACGGGTGGACCCAACCAGTCGTAGATTTTGGTATATATATTAGAGGGAGCAGTGACCTCCCCTGAGTTGTACATCCACAGCCATAGCCATATTGCATTCCAAAAAATTTCAAAGATCTCTCAGCATTCAAAACCTTCAGCTCTTCCTGTGTTTTGGGAGAAGATTTCTGTTCTTGTTTGGGTTGCTACTCCGAGACCGCCAGGTGAGGAGCATGGTGTTGTTTCTTTTGTTGCTATCAAATTTGATCTTGTGCTGTTGGCTTGGGACTTGGGGTTCTTTCTGGGGATTGGAATTGGTCCTTGAGTTGCTAGATGCAGAGATCTTTAGTCAAAATGTGATCTTTGAGGCCACTCTGAAATCTAGCTATTGTTTGGTGGCTGATGTAATGCATAACTTATTGGTTTGGTTTCGTCCTGGTTTGCTCTTCTTTTTGGGCTCAGTTTATGAAGTGCTAAATGCAGAATTTCCTCTGGTACCTGCCTGTTGTTTAATGTTTTGATGAAACCTGTTGTTTAATGTCCGAGAGGTGTTCGTAGTTTCAAGCTTCTTGGGGTTCCCCTGTTTCCCACAAGATGAGTTCAGAGGCACAAACAATTGGGGAAAAGAAGAGGGTTTATGATTCGTCATGTCTCTCGATCTTGTTTAGTTGAATGCAATGCAGGTTATATGTCATAGTTACTTCTTGAGCTCAGTTTTTTGGGGTCTCAGATGCAGCAAGCCTGCATAAGAATGCAGTCTTTAGGCCTATAAGACATTTTTTCTTGGTAAAAGTGCCTGTTTTAGAGGCTTGGCTGCTCGTTTGTATTCAGCCGTTTTATCTTTATGTGGTGCCAGTCGTAGAATTCTTGGATGTTTTGGTCTCGAGTCGTTTCTGCTGGCTGCTTGTTGTTAGTGTTCGGTTCTTCTCTCTGACTTCGACCATGTCACAGGAGCAGAATTATTCCTTTTCTCTTTCTTGCAAGTTGTTTGTGATCACTGTTCCACCTGAAGCTAATTTGAATCTATGAATTTTGCAGAAGTTTCAGTTTATGGGATTGTATCGACGCGCATGAGCTGAAGTTCTTGGCCTCGAGATCTCCAGTCCGAGGACAGAAGACATCAACATGGTGAACAAAATCTCTGCTCCATGGGATGAACGAGAGAAGATGACCTTTAAAGCACCAGGTCAAGAAAAATTCTTCTCCATGGGCACACTGATGCCATCACCAAGCTTCAAACAATGGGAAGGAGGAGAGGAAGCCATAGGTTCGATGGATCATAAGAGCAGTGCGAGTCGGATAAACGTCGCCAACGACCGGAGGAATTCTGATCTTTTATTGGCATCGAGTCCGAAAGTTTCCTCCAGCCCGAAATGTGAGCTTGATGTTGCAGCAATCAAGCTTCAGAAGGTGTACAAGAGTTACCGGACGAGGCGAAACCTCGCTGATTGCGCAGTCGTCGTCGAGGAGCTATGGTATATATCAGTTTCTTATTTCTTGAGCATTGGAACAGTCAATCTTAGTGTTGAAAAATTTCAGATTAATTTGTGATTCTTGGTTCAGGTGGAGGGCACTTGACTTCGCATCACTGAAGCACAGCTCGATATCGTTCTTCAACGGCGAAAAGCCCGAAACCGCTGCGTCACGGTGGGCAAGGGCGAGGACAAGAGCAGCCAAGGTAATTACAGTTGTTGATCCGTCAAAATGCTCTATGAGTTGCCCTGTTCATCGAAATTGCATCTGTTTACGCAATTTTGTTCGGTTGCTTAGGTTGGAAAGGGGTTATCGAAGAATGGGACGGCTCAGAAGCTGGCATTGCAGCACTGGCTCGAAGCTGTAAGTCACATGCTACTTACTTCTAGTTCTAAACTAGTGTGCTCTAGTGAGATTGTTGCAAGTAGTTTACTACTGTTGCCGTTTTATGTGTTTCGACAGATTGATCCGAGGCATCGATATGGGCACAATTTACATATCTATTATGATGTCTGGTCCAAGAGTGAGAGTACAGAACCATTTTTTTATTGGTACGTAAACCTGAGCTTATTATACCTGTCATAACTTTTCCATTTGTGCATTTAAAACCTGTGACTAATAATGTGTCGATTGTTTTACATAATCAACAGGTTAGACATTGGGGAGGGCAAAGAAGTAAATCTTGAGAAGTGCCCTAGGAGTAAACTTCAGAGCCTGTGCATCAAGTACCTTGGACCAGTATGTTCCTCAGCTCTAACACATGAGAAAAGCAATATTAAAATAAAAAAGTTAATAAATTTCAGTAAGCTGAATAATGAAAACATCATCTGATCCTTTCTTTTTGTGTTTACTGTTCTGAATTACAGAAAGAGAGGCAGGACTATGAAGTTGTTGTGGAGAGTGGCAAACTTGTCTATAAACAAACTGGAGTTCTTGTGCACACTTTCGATGATTCTAAGTGGATTTTTGTCCTCAGCACAACCAAGGCATTCTATGTTGGCCAGGTAAATAAAAATTTTCTGTTCAATAGCTTGGAATTTATAGTGCCACCAATACGTAGATAAACGCGATGTATGTTCCAAGATACAATTCTCTGCATTGGTTCTGAAGTTTTTTGTTTCGGTTTTGACTGTGCGCAGAAGAAGAAAGGATCGTTTCAGCACTCGAGCTTTCTATCTGGTGGAGCCATAACATCTGCTGGAAGATTAGTGGTCAAAGACGGAATTTTGAAGGTATGTTCATATGAAAACAATTAGTTTTATACCATGAGATGCAGCATTTCGAGTTATCTGATCTAACTGATGGTGTCCTATTTCTTCAGGCAATATGGCCATACAGTGGTCACTACCTTCCAACCGAAGAGAATTTCAAAGAGTTCATCCGTTACCTTCAGGATAACAACGTAGACCTCACCGATGTCAAGGTAAGTGAAAGAAAATTTCACATTTACAAGTCGCTTGATCGTTTGCTCATAAGAATTACTACTACAAGATCCAGAATCGTAATGACATATGAATGCCTTGCTTTCTTTCAGAAATGTCCTATTGACAAAGATGACGAGTACCCCTTGCTGAACAAACCTGACACTCAGCCTGACACCACCGTCTCCGACAGCACCAATATAACTGAAAACAACAGAGCAGCTGCTACTGAACATCTAAGCGAAATCGAGCACGACAACGCTCGCATCGAGGTGAACAATGCAGAGCAGCAGCCACCTGCAAGTGCTGCCGCTGACCACAGCAAGAACCACCTGACGTGTCGGTGGTCCACGGGAACCGGCCCTCGCATACGGTGCGTCCGTGACTACCCGCAGGATCTCCAGTCCAGGGCCCTCGAGCACGTCAACCTCTCGCCGAGGCTCGCCGGCTCGCCGTCGTGGAAGAGGGACCCGGTGCCATCTCCCCGTCCCAGCCCCGGGATGATACTCTCGCCGAGGCTTGCATCCGTCGGGTTCCAGCCTCCGACAGTGTCGCTCACGCTCCCGGACTTCAAGAGGAGCAGGCTGCAGTGAACAATTTTGTTTGCATAGCTAGGTGATCAGAAATTCAGAATAACAACTGGTCTAATATTTCTGACAGGCCAGTGATTCTTTGCTGCTAGATTAGCAGATTACTCGATTTTTTTCAGTTCACTGTGTGCTTGATAGTACAATCTGTCAGTTTGCAGATACTACCATTTATTCTTTCGTTAGATGTACACAAAGATTGCACGTAGATTGCTTGAAAAGAAAAGGAAAAGTGGAAGGAAGAAATTTGTTTACATACATATGCTATGTTGTCGCCTTGGATGCCGCAGATGTGCATAATTCTGCTCTTAACCTTGTCCCTCATGACGTTTTAAGAATTCGTTTTTGTTCTCAAATAGATGACGCTTTGGGTTTTCTAGTCATTGTTTCCCCAAAGAGCCCCTATTAGAGCAAGTACAATAGTATAGTCAACTAGTGGCTATAACACTTGTCCATTTCATCTATAGTCTTCAAAAAAACAGTTCATACAATAAGGTAGCTATTACAATAACTATTTGGCCCCACGTGTAAGAGAGTGAAATACATATTTTTACGTGCTATAACTAGCTATAATTTAGTAGACAGCTTCCTTCTCCCTCTTCCTTTCTCTCTCTGCCACATAAGATTTTGTTGATATTATATTTGCTATAGCCTGCTGACTAAGTCTTATTGTACCTGCTCTTAAAGCTGGTAGTTATAAATGTATTAATCTGATTCAATTCACTTAACAGACAACCACATTGGCATGTTTCCAAGATGAGTTAATACACATTTCCCTCCATTCCACAGCAAAAATTTGAGATTTCCCACCCTCTACTCTCTCAATTTTGAATGTTGACAAATTAACTGAATGTTAAGCATCCTTAGCAACAGCTTCACGAAATATTGGGTCACTAGGTCAATGTGAGGCCGAGCATTGTCTTGTTGGATGAATATTGGCCTTGAAGCATCTTCCTTGGGCCACTTAGCTCGAATAGCAGGAAGAACTTTCTCGATCATAAAAGTTCTTGTGACTTCATTAGTAATAGATGGGATTGGCTTCATCTCTAGTGTCCCTATAGCACGATTTACACTTGTTCTTTTAGCGGCTTCATGAGTGACTAAAGGGAAACACCCAATTCTTTCATCAAAAGTACAAAGCCCTTCATCATCGAACCTTGGATGTGCCAGCCGAGGCCAAGCTCTAGCGCACCAGCGGCCACCCCATCACTAGCGAGCACCAGCAGCCAATTATTGGGACTTGGGACTAGCAATTGGCACTAGAGGATAGGGCTGGGTAGCACAAGTAAGAGTATTTAAGAGCGGTAAATAGGTCCAACCTTGAAACAATTGAAGACCTCTTGTTTTGTGTGATACCAGCTAAAACGCCAAGTCCGAACAGAGGGAGTACATGAAATGTTAAGTAATTCTGAACGGAGAGAGTACATGAGTTTATTATATGCTTAGTTTCGATCTATTATGCAAAATATAGCAATACTCTTGTAGGACCAATGTTAGCAATCAGAGATAGTGAATGATTCTCAAAACTTTTTTCTCCAACGGTATCCAAAATCTACACACACTGCTACAGACAGACCTATCACAGACGGTTCGGAACCGTCATCACAGACGGTTTCTGAACCGTCAGTGTTTAGGTGTCAGTGATAATAGGTGGTTATCACAGACGGCTCCCAAGCCGTCTGTGATAACTCACATTACAAACGGTTTTGTATAAAAAATCGTCTGTGATAGTCGAGTATCACAGACGGTTTTGTAAAAAACTAGAAAAAAAAAGGAGTTTCTCCTGTCGTCCGACTAGAAGTCATGTGAATTTTCCATAATACTAAGGGTAATTCTTGTATCCAAGCCCCTGAGTGCTTTACAAACTGGTCGAAGACTTGAGTCTTAATTCCCTGCATTATTTGGCCATTCACTCTTTCGACTACCCTATTGCTTTGGGGATAGGTGACAGAGGCATAACATAGCTTGGTACCTAATTCCTCACAAAATTCTTAAAATTTTGCACTAAAAAATTGCTTACCATTGTCTATAATTATTTGATTTGGGACCCTAAAATGAGTTATCACGCTTTTCATTCTGAACATTTTAGCGGCTTTTATTGTTATCATAGTCATAGGTTCGACCTAAATTCATTTTGTGATGTATCAATAGCTACAAAAAGGAATTCGAAACTCCCTGATGCTTTTGGGAACGGTCTTAGGATGTCTAGACTCTAGACCATAGGTCGCAAGAGGCCAAGATAAAGGAATAGTTTATAGAGCCTGACCCAATTGGTGTATCTGCCTACTATGAAACTAGCATTGTACATATTTTTTAACCATCTCTTTAGCGTCATTGAGGGCGATTGGCCAATAGAAACTTTATCGAAAGGCTTTTTCAACCAGCTTTGTATAAGAAGCGTGTGCTCCACAGATGCCCCCATGTATGTTGTGAAGGAGTTGTAATCCTTCTTTCTGCGATATGCATCACATGAGAACCCCTTGAGTACTCTATTTGTAGAGTAACCCTCGACCAAAGTATACATTTTGGTCTTGCGGGATAAACAATCTACTTTAAAATCGTCGTTAGGTACATAATCCTTCTGAAGATACTCGTAGATGGGTTCCATCTAGATATCCTCATAGTAGATAGAGGCTATCTCATTAGGAGTTGTTTCTAGTGTTTTGACTAGAGACGGCTTCTGGAGTTGCTCCAAGAAGACTCCCGTTGGTACTAGTAATTGGAAAGAAGCCATTTGAGCCAACTGGTCAGCGAGAAAATTATCCTTTTGAATTATATATTGTATCTCAAAACTGAAAAATACTTCTCAAGCTTTCTGATCGAGAGACCATGTGGACGTGTCCCCATGTTTGTGATGAGTAATTGACTCGTGTTCTGGAAAGTTTGAGTTTGATTTGGTTGGTTTGCGCCAAGTCGGTGCATGGCGCAGTCTAGTTCGGTTGGACTTGGTCAAACGCGGTCGGACGTGCTTAGGACACTTGTTCTCTTCTCGATCGGTCGTTTGGGCTATTTTGTGTTTGAGTATGTTTCATTGTTGCTATTTTTGGTTATATTGTTTCGTGCGGTGCTATGTGATGGTTTCTTGTCTGTGATGGCTGCAGGACTTTGAGGTGGTGTCATGGCGAGGCATGGATGGCCGGACTAGGCACGGGCGGTGCTGAGGTCAAAGCGGTCGGGAGATGCCGAAGACGACGAGGACTCGAAGTGGTTGCGAGGCGTCAACAGCAAGAAAGGAGGAAGATTCCAGGAAGGTGCAGCAGGGGCATTTCGGTAAAATACGCAAGGTTGCAAAATGGAAGCAGATTCGGTTGAAGATAACCGGTTGGAGACCCGTTAGTGGAAGAGAGGGTTTAGGGTTTGAAGGAGGCATGCATCTGGTTCCCTCCTCTCCTGGTGTTGTAAAGGTTTTGGCTTCTTGCCTTTTGTGTGTGTAAGAGTCAAGTAGTGGATGTGGGCTGCCACTTCTTGAATTTCTTCTTTAAGGATGTGAGCTCCTCTATTTAGTGAGTAGGAGATGGCAAAGCTATTGGGCATTTCCGAGCGCAGGAGCTCAAGTAGGGTGTGAGTGTGTTTGCGTGAGTTCATCTCAGCCTATGAAATCATGTAGTGAGAGTTCTCAGAATGTGAGAATGGGTTGATGTGGCTGTAGAAGAATTCTTATGTAATTGCCCATGTCTCTGAATCAATATGAGAAACTCTTTGTTTGAGATGAATTGGTTTCATGCTCCTTTCTGTGTTTGGTTTTTAGTTCTGCCCACTGTTCTTCCTTTTTTTATGGCTTTGAGTTCTTGTAAAAGCAGCTTCTCATTTCTGCTCTGTGCCAGAAATTAGTCTCAAGGTCAAGTGGCCAGTTCATTCCCAAGAGCAATTGCAAGAATCAATGTGCATTCTCTTCTCTAAGTTGAATCCCCACACTTCCTCTGTTTTGATTTTGAGCTTCTAGGGTTTGGAGGTAGGGGACTTTGAGATTCCCGATTTTCCTTCATAAAGGATGCTTGTAGTTTTGTGTTTTCTAGTCCTAAGTTCATTGCTTAGCTAATTTCAAAGTCTCATGAGCAAAAGGTTCAAGAATGGCAAATAATTTGAAAATCAATCTCATTTTCGGTTCAATGTTCAGTTTCTATCCAGATTTCGGTTCATTGCCTTTTGGTCTGAATTTTCTTGTTCTTGAGAGCCAGCTGCTATTTAGTTCAAGTCTCTGATTTCTTTGGCCTGAAATGAGCTGCAAGCGATTGGCATATCCTCTGTTTTTCTGCTGTCCACAGTAATTACTGTGCTGACAAATTGCAACTGTCGTCTGCTATCTTCAGGGCTTCAACCTCTCGGTTTTCAAGTTCAGGATTTCAGGCAAATGAGATTTATGCTCTGACTGTCTATTCTTCAGCCGAGATTGTTTTTGTCTGTGTGTTCCTTTTCCTGAACCTGGTTAGACCGACCGATTGAGTTTGCAGTCTACAGTGCTGATTTGGTTGAAGTCTAGCTTATTTCTCCTGAGAAGCTCAGCGATCCTGCAGTCAGACCGGCAGCAAACATGCAGTCAGACCGGAGGTCATCCGGCGGTCTGACCGGCAGCATGTCTCCGGTCAGACCGGCCACTGCTTGCTGCTCTGTGGACTGCATTATTTACTTCTTTACTTAGTTTGAGTTCATGTTGTTTCTAGTCTGATTGTCTGCAGCCTATGGACTTTTGTTTTTGGTTTTTGTTTGCAGTCCGATTCAATCACTTTTCGGCTATACCTTTCTCCTCTGCTTACTGTTCCTGTCTGTGTTCGGTTGCTTTGGCGATTGCACTCGTCCCAGTTCTGTGATCTAGCTCGAGTTGGCATTTGAGTACTTTGTCTGAAATAGATCTCTCTTTCAGTTTCTGTGGTTTCTAGAGAGGCCTTCTGACTGAATCGTTTGATCACTATTCTGTCTTCTCCGTTCAATCTGTTTTCAGTTTTTGCAGTTTTCGGTCTCAGTCTGTAGCCTATAGTTTCTCTCGGCCAGCTCATTTCGGTTCAGTTCAATGATCTGTGTTTTGCTTTGCTCAGTTTGTTTTCTCTACAGTAATTGCTATGCTCGGTATTTACCTGCTGCTTTCTCTGTTTTCCTACTCCTTCTATTCTTGTCTCGGCCAAGCACAGTAAATACTATGATGTCTAAATTTCAGCCTCTCGGCTATTTTGCTCCAGTCTGCATTTCGGCCGGAAGCTTCGATCTACCCAGTAGACATTGACTGTCTGAGTTCAGACAGATTATTTTGATATTTGAATTTCCTCTCGGTCTGATTTTGGTTTTCCAGTCAGCACTCAAATTTCTTGCTTCATAGCTTTTATAGCTAACGGAGAAGAAGTTTGTATGAATACTTTGGGGCGGTTTTTAAAGGCACCATTCATCCCCCCTCTGTTACCGTTTTTGATCCTACACTTTGTGACTTTCAACAAGAACTGAGACATGGTTGTACTAGAGTATTGGTACTTTTTAGACTTGATTCACGACTATTTGAGAGTCTCCTCTCATGAGTAAACAACGAATCCTGAGCGCTTTCGTAGCTCGTATGCCAGCCAACAAACCTTCATATTCGGCCACGTTATTAGTGGCTTAAAAGTTTAATTGAATGGCACATTTTAAGGTCTCTCTTGTAGGAGATTCCAGGACTACCCCAGCCCCCGAGCCACTAAGCGTGAGTGACTCATCAAAGTACATTGTCCACTGGTTGTGGGAACTGTACTAGGTATCCTGAACAGGTTCTGGATTTGTCCATTCGGTGACAAAGTTTGTCAAGATCTGGGATTTAATAGCCGTTCGGGACACAAAATGGAAGCCAAACTCTCTAAGTTCTACCGACTATTTTTCCATGCATCCCACTGCTTCCCTATTCTAGAGGACCTCTTCCAAGGGAAACACAGATGGCATAACAAATTTGTGCACCTAAAAATAATGCCTCGGTTTTCTCAAAGACATGAGGAGGGCATATAAAAGTTTTCTAATCTGAGGGTAGCGCATCTTAGGCCCATGTAAGACTTCGCTTACATAGTAGACTGGTCATTAGATGCTCTCACGTTCTGTGACTAGTACTGCACTTACTGCCTGTGGCATGGCAGCTAGATATATTAAGAGTGTCTCTTCTAATTTCAGAGAAACCAGAATAGGAGTACTCGTAAGATATCTCTTGACATCCTTAAAGGCATCGTTAGCCTCTTTCGACCACTCGAACCCCTCGTGCTTCCTTAGAAGTTTGAAAAAAGGAAATCCTTTTCCCCACTCATGCAATGAAATAACTTATAGCCACCATGCACCCTGTGAGTTTTTGGACTTCTTTCTTAGTGGCTGGAGGGCGTATTTGCTCAATGGCCTTTATCTTTTCATGATTTACTTTGGTATCTCTTGCAGAAATAAGGAATCTGAGCAACTTTCTGAAGAAACTCTGAACACACAGTTCTCTGGATTGAGTTTCAAGCGGTGTTTTTTGAGGTTGTTGAATCTTTCCAGTAGGTCTGAAACGTGATTAAGTTGTTTGATGCTCTTTACGACTATATCATCAACATAGGCTTCCAAATTTCAGCCTAGTTGAAATGAAAAAGTTGATTGCATTAAACGTTGAAAAGTAGGACCAGCATTTTTAAACCAAATGGAATTTTGATATAGCAAAATATCACGGACGGTGTGATGAATACGGTCTTCTCTTCATATTATGAACACATACTAATCTGATGATAACCAGAGTATGTATCTAAAAAACTTAATGTTTCACAACCAGTAGTAGAGTCGACTAATTGATCGATACGAGGAAGAGGGAAATCATCTTTAGGATGAGCTTTATTAAGATTAGTATAGTCTATGCATATACACTACTTAGCATTAGACTTCTTAACCATTACAGGGTTAGCCAACCACTCTGAGTGATTGACTTCTCTTATAAAGTCTGATCTCAATAGCTTGTCCAATTCTGACTTGATAGCTTCCCATCAATTAGGTGTAAATTTTCATAATTTCTATCTTACGGGCTTCTTGTCATGCCATAGGGCTAGCCTGTGCTCGATCACCTCCCTCAGATGGTTGCCACGTAACGCATCTGTGTTTGCCTAGAGAAATGTGACGAGGGCGTCTTCCTATGTAGGGTCGGAAGTAACCCCAATGCGAATGGTCCTCAAACAATCCACTGAATCCAACAAAATTTCCATGACTTGCTCATTCAGTTTTGGCATAGCTTTATGCTTCGAGTGCTTGGTCGAAGGCTGCACCTTGCTTACTTCTCAAGTTGGGAACTGACCGATCATCTCAAGAGACTTGTGGTCGTATGTAAGCGTCATCTTTTTATCGCAGCAGACTATGATCACTCCTTTGGGATCTAGTATCTTAAGACATTGATATGTATAGTGAGCAACAATTAAGAAGTGTGTCAGAGTTGGTCATCCAAGTATGGCGGTATACGCCATGACAAAATCGACCACATCAAAAGAGATTTTCTCTATTCTGAAGTTGCCTAGAGAAGCAAACGAAACAGGCAGAGAAACTAGGCCAATTGATTTGGCTGAAGATCCAGGTACGATCCCATGGAATGAGTATCGTATAGACTTTATTATGGTCCGAGGGACTTGCATCTTGTCTAAAGCACTTACAAACAAAATATTTAAAGAACTACCCTAATCAATACTCGATTTACTCAACAGTTGTTGATGGTGGGCTTGACCATGGTCAAAAATCAACCCAATCGAGTTGAAGGGATCGGACAGTCACTTTTCTCAAAGGAGATGGCGACTTTTGACCACTTTGGAAGGTAATTGATAAGGGGAGGGTCAATAGAGTTTACCTCACGTATGACAGCTTTATAATGTCATTTTGACTCATATGCCAAAGATCCTACATAGATATGGTCGATGGTGTGCTATGGATCTTCTCATCCTTGTTCAACTGCTTTTGACCACTCATTTGTCCCCCTCATTGAGCGTGGGCAGTGGACCTTTACCGGAGTAGTAATCCTCGAGCTTTCACTAGAAAACTTGGCAATTACGAAGGTCGTGTCCTTCCTTTTTGTAGAGAGGACACTACCTTGGCTTGTTATCCTTTCGAGCGGGAATTTTGCCGTTGCCCTAATCGGAGTACTGCTTGGGGTTCTGTGGCTCCTTATCGCCCATGGCTAAGACCTTGGAACTTCCGGCTTGAGGCTTCTGACCTTTTACCTTGTTCTTGGATTTCTTGACTGTCTCCTTCCTTTTGCTACCTTCGCCTACCTCTTTGATACATTGATCGGCTTGGTCGATGGTCTTGCTCTACTCGACTACTTTAGTAGCAATCACATAACGATCAGCCGTCTCGAAGAGCTCAGCGACAGTAGTTGGAGGATACAAAGCGATATCTTATGTGAACCTTCCATTGTGGACTCCCTACTTATGCTCTGATAATAGAAGCATTAGAAACCTTTGGAATGGAGTTATAAACCTAACTACAATGCCTGATGAATTATCATAGGGTCTTGTTGCTGCTCTGCCTCTTTCAGTGTAGGTCATCTTCCTTCCCAGATTAGTTATATGTGCCCTGAAAATTGGCCAGAAGGTCACAAAGATGCTGCCATGAATGGATTGACTCTAGTAGTTGATTCAGCAACCACGATCGAGTGGATCCCTCGAGCATAGTTGGAATGTAATTTGCCATAACATACTCCCCTCCTCCTGCTGCTCAAATTGCGATTGTGTAAATTTGAAGGAATTCGATGGAATTTTGGGACCCATTAAACTTCTTTATGTTTACCAGTCAAAACTGTGGTGGTTAGTGTACTACTCGGAGTTCAGGCGTGACTACCCAACATCCAGTAACAAGATCATGATGCCTCATTTGTGAGAAATGATGATTAGCATCTCTAGGCGACCATACTCGATGATGCCTAACAGTCGATGGACCTGACCTGTAATAGGTCTCATCCATTCAAGGGTAATACTCCTTGTATTTCATTTGTTGTTGCAAATTTCTTGCTGAAGTGGTGATCGATCACCTCCTCCATAAGCTTGCCGGTTCAAGGTCGTTCAAGGAACTCTTGTACGACTAGAGTTGTGGTTAGGAGAATGACATGACCTATCATCATGTCAATTTACTCGAGGTGAGTTCTATGAGCGACTAGACACAGTCGTACCTATTCGACTCATGGAGTTGCGGTGGTGAGGTTGCTCAAGCCTAGCCATCATGCTTTGGAGGCTTCGTGTGATCCCTTCAGCAAAGTGGTCATAGCTCGGTGCTCGAGCCAGCTCTTGAGCTGGATTCTTGAGCAGATCATTTATGAGTTGAAGCTCCTGAACCTCTTCAAACTGGTACTGGATATGCCTAGGTAAGGACCTCTGGGCAACCAATCTTCTTCTTCGAATGGTCTTGAGATGCTTAGTATCTGAGGCTAGTTGAGGCCACCTTAAAGGAAAGCAATTATTTCAAGGATTTCTCCCACACTCATCAGAGTACTCACCTAAGTCATCACTGGAGGCCTCCTCACCACCACCACCACAAGGGGTTGTAGTGTGTGATTGGCAGGGAGCATTGTTAGCCCCTCCTTCGAGAGGGTGCTTAGTATCTGCAGGGGGCAATGACCTCCTATCAACAATCTCCATTCCCGTCGGAGGCCCCCTTGCTTGAAGAGTCGTCCAATGAGAGTGTATCATGACGTGGAGTAAACCCCACCAGGAAGGGGAATTCTGGGTTATAACTATCTCCTATCAGAGCTAAACCCTTTGAAAATATGGGCGAACTCGTAGGAAGCCCACCCACGCTCTTTGCAGGGGCAACCGGAGAGTTACAACCACTACATGTTGATGGAGTCCCGGAATAGGGATTTCAGGACTCATTGAGCCTAATCGGACGGTCGCTAAGAGACTCAAACACTTGGGGGGAGGCCCCTTGTCATGTTGCGAGTCTTGTTTGTGGTCAGATTGACCCTTGCCCTTTGGGAAAACTTGTTCCTCCATTAAGCATAATGCTATGGGAGATAAGGATCCCTCCTTAGCCCTACCCACAGTACAATGCCCGGGATCTCATGATGGATCTCCAGGGATAGCCTCACCACTGGATGAAAGCATGGTTTGCTCGTAGTCGTAGTAGGCATCCATATCAACATCTGTGTAGTCGGCCAGGTTGAACCAATTTTCGCCATTCCATTCTCCTACCATGAGGACATTAGAAAGAAGAGAACTTGCCAACAAGGAATTACTGGAGTTTGGAAGAAGGGTCCCCACGGACGGCGCTAACTATCGGTCTTTTAGTATTGATGTTACGTATGATTTCTTGGATTCGAGATATCTTTTACTATGACCTAGCTACAATCACATAGAGAAAAGTCATAGGAATTTTTATACAGATTCAGGCCTTCTCCTAGAAGAATAACAACCCTACTCCTATGTGGCTATTACTCAATGAACTAATTACAATTGAGAGAGGAATGTGAAATGTCTTGTTCTACTCCTATCTCGCTTAGGTCTAGCCCATCCTCCCCTTTTCTCCTTAACATCCACTTTTATATAACTTGCAAAGCGACGGCAGTTGTTCCATACCAAGAGATACCTTTATGTTTTAGATGATAACCATCCGATGGGAGTTATTGTCAAAGAGACATGGTATCTCATGCATCATGTGGCAATTATTGTCAAAGAGAGAGAGATTATGCGTAGTTATTCTAGAGAATAAATGTATGTGCTAACTGTCTCATCAAACAAACCCACGATGCAATGGGTTGTTGTAGATAGGTTAGTCAAATATTGGCCTAATCATAGCAGGATCTACGACCACAAGGTGGTCGTAGTATAACTTATGACTATATTATGGTTGTAGAAAAGCCTACGACTATGAAGCAGTCATAGAAGAGCTTACGACCAAGGAGTGGTCGTAGAAGAGCTTACGACTACCCTGTGAAATCTCTCCCTTATAGATAAGGGGTATACTCAAGGAGTATAATGACGTAAGAATATTATTTATAAATAAATAATAATTTGATGATCATTATATCCTCGTCACAATGCATCACGCAACTCAACATAATCAAACACCGACACCCATGCCATTCTCACACTCAAACCAACTCAATATCCAATTTCATCAATACCCCAAACATGCCTGGCCTCTCCAGAACCTTTCTGCACACCTCAAACTTATCTAGGGTACCCCCAGACATGTCTACCCTCGAGAAGCCAATCTGACCACTGTACCATGACCAGTGAGACCGCCCAACACCTTTCTAACTACTTGCCCCATGGCAGTTAGGCCACCAACCACCAGCCGGTTAGATTGCACCTCACTCCATAACCACACAGGTTGGAGGTCGTTTACACAACCACACTAGTTGGATGGCGATTACATGACCACATAGGTTGAAGATTGGTTCCATGACCACACTAGTCACTGGTTGAGGGTCACTTCCATGACCACACTAGTCACTGGTCAAAGGTCACTTCCATGACCACTCTGGTCGCTGGTTGTAGATTACTTCCACAACCACATTGGCCACTAGTCGGAGGTCACTTCCACAACCACACTTGGTCTTGCACGATCAATTTCCATGACCACACTGGTCTTGTATGACCACACTATATTTACACTCTGAATTTTTTGAAACTTTTGCAAAACTCAAATTCAACTCAACTAAAGTGTGAAATGTTCATCACAAACATATTGTAGACTTTCACATATGGTCCCTCAATTCCCCCTTGATGAACACATTGGCAACTACTCCAAAAATGCAAATTTGAGTTGGTTGTAGAAAATAAAGAGAATTTTGCAAAAGAGGACTTAACTTGGCTCAAGAAGTGAATAGAAGTCAAAAATGACCAAATGAGCTAGAAAATGAAGTGAAGAAACTAGAAAGAACAAGCTTTCAACATAAACAATCCAAAGCCATTTGAACTTGGGAAATTCTCATTCTAGGTCCATATGAAAGTCATGAGAAGAAGCTAAGCAAATCAAGATTTTTAAATAAAACTCAAAAATCCAAAACTCCCTCATTTTCTCCCCCTTAATACAATTCATGCATTTTTGCCATAGTTTCTCTCTTTTGACAATATATTCATCAAGTAAAGAAGGGAAGGAGTTAATGAAGACTAAGAGGGAAACATGACTATTTTTTTTAGTAATTTTTAGATTTTGGTTGGATTGGAGCTTTGAAAATTATCCAAGTCAATTAAACGGTATTTCACCATGTCATGCTTATGGAAGTAGCTTTTAGAATCATTTAGGAACATATATAGCAAAGCAAGTCAAGACTAGCTAAAAGTGATTACATGGATTAAAAACATGTCAGGTTGTCTCAAAATCACAAGTACAGCTAGAGAGATCCTAATTTGAATCATGACAGGGAAAAGTACAAAATAAGCTAAGATGCTAAGTTAGGCAAGAAATATGCCAAAGAGCTTCAAAGTGACTCACTTAAGTGACTATGGCTTGAGAGTCACCAAGTTCAGATTACACCACCTATGCTTCACAAAACAAGGCTAGAGACTTAAACCAACAAAAGCACGAACATTCAGAACAAGGCTTGTCAGACAACTATGGATGGGCCAGTTTGACCGTCACGGCCAGTCTGTGTCGGATCCCAATGCAACAACTTTGAAACCCTCTATGTAAATCGCACTAGTCCAGGATCAGCTAGTGCACACAATGATAACAGGGATACATATCAAGCACATGACAACTTTATTTAATTGAATATGAGCCTAAATGGCCAAAGTTTACATCCACGACACATAAGCCAAAATTAATTATAAGCAGTGGAAGGAAAAAAATTGAAGTGGAAGAAGCCCACTGAGCCTGCCCATAGGCAAATAATAGTAAGACGCGGCCTATACATCCTGATCCTCATTGAAGTCAAAGCTGTTCTCTGAAAAATGATGAATTGAGCAACATGAGCACATAAAGTACTCCACAAGTTACACCAAGAGTTGATGCATGCATATGTATTTTGATAGACCATGTGGAGGTGACCCAGTGTGTGTGATGAGTAATTGACATCTGTTTTAGGAAAGTCGAGTTTGGTTTGTGTGGTTCGGGTCATGTCGTTGCACGGTGCAATCAGCTTCAGTCGGACTTGATCAAAATTGGTCAAAGTGCTTAGGATGCTTATACTTTTGATTTGACAGGTTTCGGCTATTTTGTGTTTAAGATTTCTCTAATACGATTGCTGATTACATTATGTCGAGCGGTGCTATGTGATATGTTTCTTGTCTGTGATGGTTGCAGGACGTCGAGGCGGAGTCGTGGCGAGGCACGGGATGACCGGACTAGGCGCAGGCGGTGCTGAGGTTGGAGCGGTCGGGATGTGCTGAAGACGACAAGAACTCGAGGTGGTTGCGAAGCTTGGGCAGCAAGAAATGAGGAAGCTTCCCGGAAGGTGCAGGAGGGGCATTTTGGTAAAAGCGCAGGGCTGCACAAAAGGAAGCAGATTTGGCTTTGAGCTAATGGATAAAGCGCAAGAGTTGTTAGGGCTTAGCGGGCAAAGAGAGAAGCAAACCCATTAGTGGGAGGCTATAAAAGGAGAGGAGTAGACATGAGAGAAGTTAGAGAGTGGGTGTGAGAGTTTTATGTTTGGTTCTCTCCATGTATACATGAGTTGTAAGAGTTGTAGGCAGCAGTAGTGCCTCTTTGTTTTCCTTGTGTGGGTATGCTCTTGGCTTGATGAGAGAGCTGTAAGAACACCTACAATCATTCATGTCTCTGACTCATTCTGTGAGAGCTGTCTTGTGCGTGTTTATGTTCGTTCTATGTTTGTCTTAGGTTTGCTTCTCTGATCCTCTCTGTGATCTTCTCTTTGTTGCTGCGTTTTTGCTCACGTGACTGCATAGGTCTTCTGTTGTCTCATGTGAAACCTTGAGTTTAAGCTATTTTGATCTGTTGTGTTGCTTTGTTCCTCTTCTTCTTTGTGATGAAGTCTTGAGTAGATGCAAGACCTGATGCTCTGAATGGGCTAGAAGAAATCTCTGTTTCTGTTGTGTTTAGTTATCTTGCCGATAGATTTGTTTCTTCCTTCGGTTACTAGATATTTGCTGCTTGCGGCAGTGAATAGAGCTCACGGTAGGTGGTAAAAAAACACTCTATGATTCACAAGTTTTAGACTGCATGCAGCCCAATTATTCAGCACAATTTCGGCAGCAGTAATGGCTATCCTTTTGCATTTCGGCTGCTGCCTACAGTTCTTTCTTTTGCCGCTTGCCACCTTTTCTTTTGTTAGCTTTCTTTTCCCTGCATTTCATCTTGTTCTCGGCAGCAAGTCCCCATAGATTACTTTGTCTTAGCAGATGATTATTACTTTGTGAAGAAGAGTGCTTGCAGTATAAGTCTCTTGAACAAAAGATTGCCATCTTTTTGGTTTTTAGTTCTTCCCTGTACTCTTCTAGTTTTTGGCCATGCAGTCCTTTTTGTTCAATGCTTTGCCGATCAGCTCCTCTGCTTTGTCTAAAGTTTGTTTTGCTGTGCCAACAGCTCACAGACCATATCCTTTCCTTTTCTTTTGCTGATTTGCTTTCTCAGTTGGACTGCTATCATTTTGCTACTTTTCGGTTTCTAGTTTGTGAGCAGTCACCTGCTGTTTTCAGCATTTTCATTTATCTCTTGCTCAGGTTCCTGCTACTCCTTTTTCAGTCCCTGTAGCTTTCGGTTGGCTGCATGTTTAGCTTTTCTTTGGTCCTTAGTTTCAGTTTTAGTTCAGGTCTCTATTGCAGTTTTCAGCCAGCAAGTAGCTGCTGTTTGTAGTCCTTTTTGCTCACTTCTAGTTGCTCCGTCACAACAATTTCAGATTGCAGTTTTCAGCTTGGAAATTTCCCTGTGACTTCATTTTCTCTGGTGTTTTGATCTGTTTAAAGACCTTTTGTCGGCCAGGTGTTCACTGTGAGCTTTTTGATTAGCTTGTCACTGTTTTGGTCTTTTAGTCTTGAGAAATGAATTGCTCTCCGCTTAGTTAAGATCAATAGCCTTGGATGTTGGTTGCATGATGAAATTTCTTTAAGATTTGAGAGTGGATACTTGGGGGCGGATTTGAAAGCACCATTAACCCCCCCTCTGTTGCCATTTCAGTCCAACAGATTTACAAAGGAAGGCACAATAAGGTTAATTGAGCGAAAAGCAGAATTGAAGTAAATATTGTAAGTAGATTTAAAAGCTGAATTTGATAAAATAGATAGAAACAAGATTTTAACAAAATAATATCGTTAGTGCAGGCTCCAACCAAACACCAACCTAACCACGGGCACCAGACCATCTTTTCCAAAACGATTTCATATGGATTCCATCCATCCATAAGCAGTTTGTAAAACCATTTTGAAAAACAAAGTTTAATCCATGAAAAACTTTACTCAGCTTGCCCATGACCGTGGACACGGCTATCCAGGATAGATTATACACACTGCAGAGGTTGTACAGCTTTACCTACAAGACATGATCATCCCATATTGCCACCGGATAAACACACCTCCTTTGGTGTGCGGCAAGAAGATCATGACAAGGCCTTTACAATGCAAAGCCTTCAACCTGGCCAAGCTAACACTGAGGTTTCACCACAACTTGAATCGACAAGTTAGAGCCTCCTCTTGAGCCGAGTGAGACTTCTCATGGCCTACACCACTCTCACTTTTCACCGACAGCAAGACTCAGGTTGGGACTTGCAAATTAATCAGTCAGGACTGTGCCATACCAGCCTCATGGTAATACGATAGGGCTTTGTAGCAGTATCTCACAGACTGGTCCTTAATTGACTTCGACACCAACCACATACCACTTGTGCCTGGCGATCAACATTGTGTCACCAAACAACAATGCATGCCAGCAAGCACCCACCACCTAACCATTTGCCTAAGTCTAAACCAAGTTTTTATATTTTGTTTTGAAATAACTCGTAGTCTTTCTTGAATCACCGAAGTCATGAATACATTTCAAAAGTTTATCATTTTATGTGAAAAGGTTATCCCAAAACAAAAATTAAATCTAAGCAGATCTAAGCATTTGATACAAAATTTCTCTAGTCCATACTAGCTTATTAACTAGAGTTTTATCTAAGGTGACAAGGCATGTTGATGTTCAATGTCAAATTTGGCCATATACAAAAGTAAAAAAAAGATCACCGAAGAAAAGGTGGCATGGTGGAGGGAGGAGAGAGCACGGGCGGGTTGCGGCTTCTCTAGTGTTTCGCGTAAAGGTAGAGGAGGTGCTGGGGGTTGGCATGGGAATGGAACATAAGGTGGTGCTTCTATTTATATGGCAAGAACAAGAGGAATGAGTTAATTTGGCTCATTTATGTGCAATGTCGGTTTTCAGTGCTTGAATGCAAGAAACTGAAAAACTGAAATTTTAATGATTAAAACTGAAATGGAATTTATGTTTGGCAATGAATAAAGGTGTTCTTGCTGCATGCTAATTAATTTGGTAAGAGAGAATTGATTTTGCTTGCATGCATGCATGGTTCATGGTGGCTTTAGCTGAAGAACAGAGTGTTTGCTGGTCAGATGCATGGAGATGAACAACAAAGGTAGGACAAAGAAATATTAGGCTAAAAGGGAATAGTTCAAATGCCTAAAAAAAGTCTATGGCACTGGATATGGTGAGAACTTTGGAGTTAAGCGTGTTTGAATAAAAGAAGACTTTGGCCTGGGAGGGAAATCTCACTATTTCTTTTTTACTTTTAGAAAAAGAGAAGTGCCAAGAAAAATATTTGGACCAAGAAAAATAGAAGAGATATTTTTATGGAGATTTTGAAGTTTGGAAGATTTGAATTTGAATTTTGGAAGTGCATAGAAAATTTTGAATGTAACTAAGGCTTTTGAAAATGAACTAGGCTTTGGAATTTGAAATTTAAAATTTTGCATACCAAATAAACTTCAATTATTCAAATGGGTGGCATAAATGGATAGATTGGAATTTTGATGAATTTAGAAATTTGAATGGGCTCAATCGGAGTTAGGATGAAGGAGAACGATCTTCTGGAAGTTTGAAAAGAGAGAAAAAGAATAAATCTGATTTTCTGGAATTATTTTTGTACTCAAAAAGGAAGATTATGACGTCAGCGGTGGATTTTGGATTTTGGCCGATTTATTTTTCAACAGGAAAATGGCTTTATGACGTCAGGTTGGTGTCAGCCTGTAGAGACCTGAATATGCAAATCCGGACTCTCCTGTGTATTCTGCACTAGTTCAGGATCATGCTAGTGCACACAGTATAAACAAAGATGAAATATCGAACATATCACGATTCACTAAGAAAAAACTTAAATATCATTAATAATTATCAGAGTACAACCTTATGACCAAGCTTACAATTAATAGCCTAAAGACTTAAAGAAACTAGCAGCGAAAAACAGAAATAAGCGTAGTAGCCATACGATATGCCGACAGGCAATCGACTGAAGAGCGAAGTCCTAGTTCGCGAAGTCATCGAAGTATCCTCCTTCTAATAGCTCCTGCTGATCTGGTTCGTCTTCCTTAATTGAGCAAATATGGATGAAGCCGTGAGTTCATAGAGTACTCAGCAAGTCGTTCGTAACAAACGATGCAATATAGTATGCAAGGCTTACCAACGAATGGCTGAAAGGTTAATTTTGCAGAAAGCAACAATTTAAAGTAAATACAATAAATAGATTGAAAAGCAAACTTTAAAAGTGATAACAAATAAGTAATCAAAGGAATTGAGACACACCCCAAATAAACTAGCCATTCACTCCAATGAATCACCCATGAACCAAGATTCATGTAATGAACCACCAATAAACTAACTATTCACTTCCCAACTTTACCCAACTAGGTTTTTATGAAAACTCTACCCCTCGTGTGAAATCACCTAGCATTGTCCATGACCGAGGACACGGCTATTCGAATAGTTTTACACTCTGCAGAGGTTGTACAACTTTACCCACAAGACATGATCATCTCATATTGCCACTAGATTAACACACTTCATTTGGTGTGTGGCGAAGAGATCATGACAAGGCCTTTACAATGTTCAATTTCAACCCAATTCCGCCTCGCTAAGGTTTCGCCGTCGAGTAGGCTACCACCTAGTCGATAATTGCCCCCTCTTGCGCCAATGCAGATCCATGGCTCCGACCACACCACACTCATCCCAATGACGGAACCGAAATTGAAACATCCCAAATTAATCAGCCAGGCCTATCCCATACTAGACATGTGGTTGTACGGTAAGGCTCAGATCAATCGCGCACAAAGTTAAGTCCTTAAATATTACCCAGGCGAAAATCCACATCCCAATGTGCCAACATCACCCCCTTTACTGCACGATCATTCGCCCAGGTGAAAACCAAGTTTGTATAACCAACACCAATGACACCCCAATGTCATCGCACACAAATTTTATCACGTGGCTACTACCACGATTCAATATCTCATTAAGTCAAAATTAATTATTTGATCATATGTGATGATAAACCCAACGTTACTATAAGCATGGCTAAGCAATTTTAACGTACACCTCATGTGACAACTAGTATTGCATCACTAGATAATTACCCATTCTATGGTGGCAATGGAATCATGGCATTCAAATTTCCAAGGATGAATTAATCAATTTGGACAATAACTACCAATACAAGGGTTTATAATAAAAAAAGTGATGCATGACAATTTAAAACAAAGTAATACATAATAGATTTAAAAACTAGGTTTAACATGATTAAAGAACATGACTTGCCTTGGCCTTGCTCAGTTGATGGCTCTTGATCCTCAAATCCGGCTTCAACTCCTTCGAAAGCGTGATCTAACGAGAGAGAAAGCGGAACAAAACACAAAAACAAATTCAAATAAAATTCAAATGAACTCCAAAACTTCAAAACCAGAACTAAAAGATAGAGCTCAATTTTATATAAATTTAGGAAAAAATCGGGTCCATCGGAGTTCGGACAAGGGAGAACGAGCTCTCGGAAAATCTAATCTAGAGAAAAAGACTGAAAGTCAGAAATTGTACTGTGCTGTGAATCCGGTGCATGGAATAGCTGGTCTACGGTAGACTCGGCTCATGGAATAGTGCAAACCGACTGGGCTGATGTCGCGGCAGTTAGGGCTAACGCGGCGGACATGTGGCTGACACGTGTGCACAAAGGGCTAACGTGGCGTGACACATGGCGAATGACATGGCATGCTAACGTGGCTCATGGGTGGGCTCGACTATTGACGTGGCACCCACGTGGCAAGCCATGTGGACTATAGGGCTGAGGTCACAGCTGACTCAGCTCAACGGTGCACGGGTCTACGAGACCGAGACCTGACCGGTGGGCCCATGCGTCAGAGGCATGGCTCACGTAGACCCGGCGCTCGGGAAGGTGAAGCGGCACGGGCACGGTCTGGTGTCAGCGCTAACGCATGCGGGCGCGGGGCACGAGGCAAGCGGGGGAACCGAGGAGACGGCGACGCGTAGACCGGGGGCAGCGCACTGCGGCGCGTGCGACTGGGCGGCGACGATGTCGCGGGATTTGGTCGGCGGCTGATCGGCAGTGAGCTCAGGCGGCTGGGTTTGGCCGGTGGTGACTCACCGACGGCGGCGAACTTCGGCGGCGGGGAACAGCGAAGAACGACGACAAGGTGCGGCTTGCCAGAGATGGAGACGAAGGCTCGGGCGACGGCGAGACCGGCGATGGCGAGCAGCTAGCGGCGGCAAGGGCGGCGGCTAAGGGATGGTGGAAGACCACGGGGTTGGGCTCCTTTTATACCCGGATGCCAACGTGTCCCGGTCGGAGACGGACACCGAGTCTGGAGAGGAGACAGTGCGGTGGCGGCGGCGTCGTGCCGAACCCGGAGACGGGAGTCCCAGTCGGAGACGAAGCTCTGACAGGTAGGCCCCACCTGTCAGTGGCACGGAGCGGCGAACCGCTGAGATTGGCTGCGGCCGAGATGACCGCATAGATGGGCGACGCGAGTCGGCCATGCGGCTGACGGGACGAGGCGGGGCAAGGGGCGGGGCAGGCTAGGCTGAGGCGGGATGGGCCGAGGTAGGCCGGCTGGTGGAGTGGGTTGGCGGTTCAGCCTGGTCTGGTGGGCTTTGGCCCACCTGGCCTTTTTGGAATTTTTGAGGTTTTTCCTTTTTCCAGAAATTCAAATAAACCTTTTGAGCTCTAGAAAATAGCAAATAAACCCAGAAAATTCCTTGAGACTCAAGGAACTCAAATAAAATATTTTTGACAAATGTTAATGTTTAGTTTAATCATATTAAATCCTTTTAATTAATAAAAATTCCAATTAAGCTTTAATTAATTCCAGAAAAATTCAAATGGTGAATTTTATTTTAAAAACTTCAAAAAGGCTCTGAAAATCAGGATGTTACATAGCCCTGGGCTAACGAAGACTGACCAGTTGGTCCGGTCTACCGTGGACCTGGTCTACAGACTAGAGGGATGGCTGAGGTAGCACACGGCTATCGTGGCTGCTAACTGGGCGAGCGGTCGCTGGCGTGGCATCAACACGGTGTCCACGTCAGCTGCCACATTGCCTCGGGCACTGATGGGGCATGGCCAGCCGGAGGCGGTGCTCGGGGCCCGAGGGTCACCGGCGCTACGGCGAGTGACGTCGGTCGGTGAATGGCGCAGAAGAGAGAGGAGACACTGGGGGTCAAACTCACCTTGGCTCATCGCTCGGAGAGGCTTGGTGGCGGCCGACAATGAGCAGGAAGCGGCAGCGGCGCTTGGCTCCGAGGGCGGGCGGTGCTCTAATGGTGAAGAGGCTCGGGTGGATGGCGGACAAGCTTAGCGGGATTGTGGTGAAGCCGGAGGAGAGGTCAGCGGGGCACGAGGGTAGTCAAAGTTGCAGCGATTTCTCCCCGGAGGGCGGCCAAGGCTTAGAAAGAGATGGGCACAGTGAGGGGACTCTAGGCACACGGAGAAGGAGAGGAGAGACTGGAAGGGGGTGGTGCGAGGAGGAGTGGTGCAGAGGGGCGCCTTTTATAGGGGCGAAGAGGTGGCGCCGGTGAGTAATTCCTCGCTGGTTTTAAGACCGGAGTAGAGGCGCGTAAAGGCGAGGAAATAGGGTTTAAGGAGGGGAAATGGGCGAGGGTGAATGCAGGAGTGAAGAGGGTACTTAATGGCATCATTTCTCTGGATAATCGAGAGGTAACGGCTGCCATTTATGAGCTTGGGTGGGGCGGCAATGGACCTCGGTCGGAGGAAGAAGAAGGAGGAAGAAGAAGACCTGACAGGTGGGGCCAGCTGTTGGTGAGACAAAAGAAAGAAAGGAGGAGCAGGCGGACGGATGATAGCCACATGGCGCAAGAAAGGGATTTGAACTGTCGGATGGAAGGGAAGGGTTTAAGTGAAGATGGAGGAACGAGATTAGATCGAGCGATGGTGGATTTAATCCAGACTGTCGGATGAAGAGTGAAGGGGTAAGTGGTGGGAAATGGCTGAGATTAAATCAGGTGAGGATGGATTAAACCAGGGAGCAACACGTGTCGGCCAAGGAGAGAGGTTTTGGATTTAAAATTTGTTTTTGGTTTTCAGAAATACTAGGAAGCTTTGAAAATACTTAGAAAATAGCAAATAAAGTCTAAAATTCCAGAAAATTCACATAAATTCTTGAGTTGATTTAGACTTAGGAAAAGTATTTCCAACTTAAAGTTGGTCTTTTAATTTTTTATAAAAATACTTTTTAGCTTTGAAATTGATTTTTTAATCCAGAAAAGCACAAAAAAAAACCAAATAAAAGCCAATTGCTTTAAAATAATTAATTTGAACTAGGATTTTTATATAAATCCAAAATATCTTTTACTTAATAATATTTTTATGTTTTTTAGTTAAATTACTTTTAAGAAAAGCCTTTTTTAAAAACTAAAAATAGGTAAACAAAATCTCCAAAATTTAGACAACCAAAGAACACTTATTTTTTGTTTAAATCAAATTAATTTTTAATTTTTTTTACTAAAATTTTTGAAATAAACAGTTGGGCTATTATAGTTTGACCATAGAGACAAAGATGCTCTGACCACTTGGTCTGGTTTTACTATAGTTCCAGGGCCAGTCTGACTGGTCACCTATTCGCAAACCTAAAGATGTCTCGGGCCAAAACTCAAATATTAAGAATTTTCTCAATTCTCATCCCAACACTCAAAAATTTTGCATGAGATTTATTCAAGGCATTAGGAATCTAAACCAATCAAGAATCATAAGGTTCTTGGGCTTAGGTTCACTAAATTGAAGACAATCAAATCTAGGTCTCAAAAACACCAAAAATCTTAAAACTCAAATTACTTCTTGCTCGTGAGGATATAAGGCATAAGGTATTCTAGATCTATTCTCACATGTCCTAACAAGGTAATTTAAGCAAGAATTTGAGTTAGAACTCCCACAATCACGAAATCCCAAATTTGAGCCAATAACAAGAAAAAGCAAGCTTGATCACAAATCTTACTATATGAGTGATCTAGATGGGTGAAGATTGATATCTTCTACCTATTACTCATCATGGATCACTGTAAGATCAAAGAGGGAGAAGGAACATCAAAAACTAAGGCAAATCAAGATTTCAACACTTGAGTAAAGAGGAGAAAGACTTGGACAAATTTTGATATTGTTGTGGTTACAGACCAAACAGAGAGAGAGTGGTATGGTAGTGGAGAGTTAGGTGAGCAATGCTTGGGGGGCTTCCCCATGGCTCGGATGGCTTATATATTCACATGGGGAGCATTTTAAAATTATGACCTTACACCCAAGTATCCCTCTCAAAGGGCAGTTATGTCATTATACATGTCCCATCTTTGGGCTTTACAATCTCCTAACAGGCCGGCTGGGCTTAGATGGGGGCCACCCCTACAGCAGGAGCCTCTCATGGTGAAGGGCTTCACAGCCGAAGCTATGTTGCCGAGTCCTTTGGCCCCCCTCCGTCCCTGCAGCCTGTGACCTTCTAAGGTGTTAGACAAAACTGGATCTTGCTGGTGTAGTGCATTCTGATGGCATGGACACGGGGCAGAAGTTGCTGCCGAAGGCGTCCTCCAGTTGCGAGGTGTACGCCCCGAACGGAGTCGGTCCTTCGACCCGGGGGTGCGAAGTCAAAGCGGGCTCCGGAACCGTCGTGCAGGCTCGAAGTGGCGGTGGGATCTGACGCGCGCAACTCCAATGGTGAGTGAAAGTCGGAGTCATTCTGCCGAGACAAATTCGGTGCCAACGTCGCATACGGAATGAATGGCTAGTGGCCCACTGCCAATGCGTTTGATGACCCCAAAAGTCGCGTCGTCCCCTAGTGTGCGATGGGAGTTGTACTGTGTCATATGGTCGTACCTTGCTCCTAAGGGGGCGGACGCGTAGCAAGACATGATTGGCGTGGCGTGGGGTTGGAGGCGTCACGGTCACATGCCATTGCGACACTTCTCCTCCCGCTGGTTGGACTTCCTAGGTGAGGAGGAACGGGTATATATACACTGCTAGTGCTGCAACATCATCGTTGCCTGTGGTCTGCAGCCGGGTATGGCTGAGATGATGTTGTTCCCCAAAAATGGGCCTCTTCAGTTCATCCACATTCTGCGATGGCGCTGTTTCGTGGTGGACTTGGCGCCAACAGCGCGATTTAGAGAATGTTGATGAACGGAATGAGGCCTATTTTTTGGGTGCTTGGTGTGCTTCTCGATGGAGGGGAGAACAGACGGCTAGGTCTCCACCGGTTGTTGCTCTGCCGAAGGCGTCCTTCGATCGTGAGTTGCATGCTTCCCGCTCACGCGTTGTGTTCCTGCACACGACGCGCATCTGGGCACGGCTAGGGTGACATTGCCCTCAGAAATAGGTCTGCTTCAGTTCATGTGTGTTCTCTGATAACAGAGAGCGGTGATGAACTGAAGGAGGCCTATTTATGCGACGCCGCAAGGTGTATGCATGCCACAGAGCCGGTCCATGCTGGCGAGGCCGAGTCGAAGGGGCCGCTTCAGCCTGCGGACGCGGCGTCGATGCAGGCTCCGGGTCGAGTCCCTATTCGGGCTCGCTCGAGGCGGGTTTAGGAGTCTTCGTGGGGGGTTAGGATCGGAGGGCCGCTCGGTGCCTCGCTGCTAAAGGATGGTGTATTGAAGTTACTGTAGAGTACGCCTGCGGTTGGCGTGCGGTGAGACAGGACCGGCGCGTCCTGCGCTATCAACGGGTGGACGTGGAATCAAAATCGAGGCGGTATTTAGCTTCGGTGCTGGCGGAGCCGCCTCGCAGGGCCGAAGTCGAAGTCAGAGTTGCTCCGCGGAGGCGCGCGAGCGCTCCATCCCCTACCCTCTGAACGGTCGGGATGAGTCGGCTGTGCGTGCACAAGTCATTCGTTCCTCTGTTGTTGATTCTTCATCTACTCCCTTACCTCCTGCTGTTCCCTCTTCCCCTGCTCTTCTTGCACCTCTCTCTTTCGGGAGTGTCAGTACCTTATGAACACTCTCGAGAGATTTGTAGGCGGCAAGAAGAAGCTTAATCTTATTCTAGACCAATCCAAGATTTGCAAGTTCAATCAAGGTCTAGGATATGACTTCTATGAGGATATGAGGAAGCATCCACCTGCTATTCTCCGACCCATCATAGGAGGTGTGATCGAGGTTGAGCCCAGATCTGATGAGGTTAAATTCAAATCAGCGGGTTTTGTCCAAGGGATCTCTGACAGCAAGGTGATTCCACCTGTTGCTTCGGCCTCTCAGAAGGCGAAGCCTCTTCGTGCTACTTCCACCTCTCAGAAGGTGAAGTACCACTGCACCTTCTGTCAGAAGGATGGGCACTCGATCGAGAGATGTTTCAGGCGTGCCAGGATTGCGCGTGGAGACCGTGCAGAGGCACTTAGGCGTATTCAGGGTCAGCCCCAGATCTTGAGTGCACCTAAGACTAGCACGAGATCCAGGTTTGCTTCTGACGGGTTTGGGCAGCATCGAGGGCTTGGTTTTTCTGAGTCTTCTGGTTTTCATCCTCGTGCTGCTCCGGGTCATGACTTCCGCCGTCCTGAGGGTACATCTCGTTTCCCTCGTCGAGACAGTTACCCACGGCGTGATCAGCGTGTTGCCGGCGCTCCGACTCGCTCATCCGTAGCGATCGGACTGTAATGCCTTCCAGTCCGCTCGTGGACCTTTCGCTTCTTTGAGTCACGAGAGCGTAGGGTAGATAGAGGTCAGTCGTGCTTGACTACTTCATCTGCTCGACGTGTTGTTCAGTATTGGGTGCCAAAATCACTCTTGATTTACCCCAGTACTGAGACTTTACTCTCTGTTTGACTCAGGTTCGCCGGGCAGGTAAGGGAAAAGTTTGGCTTGTAGACTCCGGGTGTTCACGACACATGACCGGAGATTCCCGTTGGTTTTCTTCCCTTGCCCGTGCTCCAGGTGATGAGACGATCACCTTCGGAGATGCTTCATCTAGGTGCGTCATCGCCAAAGGTACTGTGCGCATTAATGATTCCTTCATTTTGAAAGATGTTACCTTGGTTAGTAAGCTGCAGTACAATTTGCTTTCCGTTTCTCAACTTACCGATGACGACTTTGAGGAGAGCTTTAAGAAAAACAATTGCAAAATTCTTGATTCTTCGGGTAGTCTGGTTTGCGGGATTTCTCGTTTTGGGAGGATCTTTCGTGCTGATTTTTCAGAGTCTTCTGGTGATCCTCTCAGGTGTTTAGTTGCTTCTGAGTCCCGCGACCTCTCTTTCTGGCATAGGAGACTTGGTCATATTGGATTTGACCATTTGACCCGAGTTAGCGGCCACGATCTCATTCGTGGTCTGCCGAAACTCAAGATGGTCAAATATCTTGTTTGCGCTCCATGCCGGCACGGCAAAATGGTTGCCGCTTCTCACCCTCCAGTTACAGTGACTATGACCGATGCACCGGGACAACTGCTCCATATGGACACAGTTGGACCAGCTCGAGTGCAGTCAGCAGGAGGGAAGTGGTATGTTCTTTTCGTGGTCGATGACTATTCGAGGTTTTCTTGGGTGTTTTTCTTAGCCTCGAAGGATGAGACGTTTACCCATTTCTGAGGTCTTTTCAGTAGGCTTTTTGTTGAGCTTCCGGGTGCCTTGCGAGCGATCCGCAGTGACAATGGCACGGAGTTCAAGAATTCCTACTTTGAGAGGTTCTGTGTCGAGACAGGTGTAGAGCACCAGTTCTCTTCTCCGCACGTCCCACAGCAGAATGGCGTCGTGGAGAGGAAGAACCGTACCTTGGTCGAGATGGCCAAGACGATACTTGATGAGTACTCTACACCGCGGAAGTTTTGGGCTGAGGCCATAGCCACCGCGTGCCATGTCTCAAATCGAGTTTTTCTTAGGGCACACTTGCACCGCACTTCTTATGAGTTGAGATACGGGCGAAAGCCCAGCGTCTCTCATTTTCTTGTGAGGGTATCTTTCTAGATTACTCGCCTTCTTCGCGGGCTTATAGGGTTTGGAACTGCGAGTCTAGTAAAATGGTAGAGACCTGTGAGGTGACTTTCGATGAGGCCAGTCCGGGGACTAGGCCCGATATCTCAGGTTCTTTAGAGCAGTCCGAGCCCATCTTCGTGGATGATGAGGATGATGGAGATGAGGGTTGTCTACCCGATCCAGTCCTTCATCCACCCCTTGAGGTTCCGTCTTCCACCGTACCTCGAGGTGATCAGCCTCTGCCTTCCGCTTCCTCTGGAGCAAGTGGCTCTGTTCCTACCTCTGCTGCTCATGAGGTCGAGGCCACTTCTTCATCTCATCCAGGACCTCCTAGACACATTCAGAAAGCTCATCCTTCCGAGCAGATTATTGGAGACCTTTTCGAGCGTGTGACCTGCTCAAAATCTGGCTTATCTCAATTCTGTCTCCATTCTGCTTTCATTGCCTCCTTTGAGCCCAAAGATGTTTCTCATGCTCTTTCCGATGAGTCTTGGATCAATGTCATGCATGAGGAGTTAGAGAATTTTGAGAGAAACAAGGTCTGGTCGCTTGTTGAGCCCCCGCGAGGTCACAATGTCATTAGAACCAAGTGGGTGTTCAAGAACAAGCAGAGTGAGGATGGGGTAGTCATTCGAAACAAGGATAGACTGGTAGCTCAGGGGTTTTCCCAGATTAAGGGTCTAGACTTCGAGGAGACCTTTGCCCCTGTAGCTCGACTAGAGGCCATTAGAATCCTGCTTGCCTTTGCAGCTTCTAAGGGTTTCAAGCTTTACAAGATGGACGTCAAGAGTGCCTTCCTTAATGGGTTCATTGAGGAAGAAGTCTATGTGAGACAGCCTCCAGATTTCGAGAACCCCAAATACCCTAACCATGTCTTCAAGCTTTTCAAAGCTTTGTATGGACTTAAGCAGGCCCCTAGAGCTTGGTATGAGAGGTTTAAGTCCTATCTTCTGAGTCATGGTTTTGAGATGGGTAGAGTAGATAAGACCTTGTTCATTTGCCGTCATGGCAATGATTTTCTGCTCGTCCAAATCTATGTCGACGACATCATCTTTGGCGGCTCCTCACATGCTCTCGTTTCCCAGTTTTCAGATGTCATGAGCTCCAAATTTGAGATGAGCATGATGGGAGAGTTGAGCTTCTTCCTTGGCTTCCAAATCAAGCAGACTCGGGAGGGTACATTCCTGCATCAGGGCAAGTACACACGAGACCTCCTGAAGCGCTTCGATATGAGTGACGGCAAGCCAGTATCCACTCCGATGGCTACATCAGCCTCACTCGACCCAGATGAGGATGGCGAGCCTGTTGATCAGAAGGAGTATAGGAGTATGATCGGCTCCCTCTTGTACCTCACTGCCTCGAGACCGGACATACACTTTTCCGTGTGTCTTTGCGCTCGGCTTCAGGCTTCTCCTCGCGTTTCTCACCACTAGGCGGTGAAGCGCATCCTTTGGTACCTTCGAGCTACCATTGACTATGGTATCTGGTACTCTTCCTCTTCTTGTCTTTCCTTGAGAGCCTTCTCGGATGCAGACTTCGCTGGCTGTAGGATAGATAGGAAGAGCACTTCTGGCACATGCCAATTTATTGGCACTTCTCTCATTTTTTGGTCTTCGAGGAAGCAGTCCGGTGTTGCATAGTCCACCGTAGAGGCCGAGTACGTTGCTGCAGCCAGTTGCTATAGCCAAGTGCTTTGGATGGCTTCGACCCTGCGGGACTTTGGGTTAGCTATCGATAGTGTTCAACTCTTTTGTGATAACACTTCAGCTATTAACATTGCCAAGAACCCAGTGCAACACTCCCGGACCAAGCACATTGACATTCGCTTCCACTTCCTTAGAGACCATGTAGAGAAGGGTGACATAGTGCTCCAGTTTGTGGAGAGTGACCACCAGTTGGCTGATATCTTCACCAAGCCATTGGATAGTTCAAGGTTTTCAGCTCTGCGAGGAGAGCTTGGGGTGGTCTGTCCTTATGGACTGTCGTGAAGGGGAGTTTCTATTCTTTACAGCTTTACTATATTAATTATGCTCTTACTCCTTACTGTTGCATTGCATTTTGGGTGTACTTGGGATTAGTCCTCCTAGCATAGATTAGAGTGCTTCTCTTGTCTAGTTGCTTAGACTTCTGCTATTATCTTGTGATTCTAGGATGCTGCTTATTAGCTGTTTCTTATCTCACTAGGTTGAGCTCACTCACTGCTTGTAGGTTCTAGCGAAGGTTGGGCCACCCTCGAGTAGACAGGGTACGTGTTTGCTCTCTAGTGTGTGTGTGCTAGATGGTCAGCTGATAGTCCTGGAGTCATTTGGGGTAGATGAGAGTCTGTCTAAGCCATAGTACCTTCTATATCTCATCTATGCTTTAAGGACTACCCGTTTGGATTTTCTTTGTCAGCTTCTCGTTTTTATTGCTTTGGTTCAGGAGGAGTTCATTTGGGAGCTTCTAGATCTTAATATGGACATAACTCCACTTGAACTAAAAGTTGCATCAAATGTTGAGGGGGAGCTGGATTTTTTGCATTTCTAGCATTCTGCATTGTAATATAACTACATGGAGCCTTAATTATTATCCTGTTATGACATAATTACAATGCTTTACACCTTGCCATGACTTGTGTTTATTTGCTAGATTTATCATGACTTCATATGTATAGACTAGCTTTTGCCATGATAAGTTAATTAAAATTGCTTAACTTATATTAAAACTTGTCATGCTAGCATTTGAGTTTAGTCTATCTTTAGCTATCCTTGTATGATTCATGCCATGTCAAATAGGTTGAGTTGAGTCTTGAATCTAGGTTGAATCTTAGATTGAGCTATTTTAGTATCTTGATACATCATGAGTTAGCACAATCTGTTAAAAGCAAAAAGGATCTCTTTTTATGTGCGAAAAAACTGATTTCACCAATTCTTTCTCATGAGACGGCTTGCCATTGCACTAGGCATGAATTCAGGGGGAGTTTTGGATGACCTAGACTATCTTCTTAAGTTTCTCGCTTGGAGTAGTCGCATAAGGTTTGAGATCTAGCACATGACAAAAATTTTTGGTTGGAAACAGCCATAAGCTTGAAAAGAAAATATGTCAATTGTGCAAAATTTGCTTAATCACCTAAAGATGAAAAGTACTTAAACAAATGATAAACTCTTGAACTTGTAGCACTCTAATTGACTCAACTCTAGTTTCTTGTTTCCGCTTAGCTTATTGACATGACCTGCATCATTCTTGGATATCTTTAGCTAGACTTTGCTTTGTGATGACTTGACATGCTCACAAAACGCACTACATTTCAGATCGTCATCTATGTGTTCTAGCTAGATTATACATATCTTGTCATGATCTAGATAGCCTTTAATTGAGTTATGGCTTGGTGTACTTCATTATGGTCATTATGGATAATACTCATGGCTCAACATGCTTAGAATAATCAAACTTCAGCCACTTTCATCCATTAACATGACATATTCTCTCTTTTGCATCCTTGATGTGTTTGTTGCCAAAAAGGGGAGAATAGAGGAGAAAAAGTCTGTTGGGAATCTTTCTAGAGCTTTGGAGATCAATTTTCTCTTTCAGTTGTTGCTCTAGTGTTCCTTCTGTCGACATGGTCATTAATTCCATTTTTCTCTCTTTGGACCATGTTGGATTCTTCAAACTCAAACTCAACTTCACGCTTTTTCGGGTTTGTCAATATACTCATCAAGGGGGAGATTGAGAGACCATGTGGTGGTCATCCCGTGTGTGTGATGAGTAATTGACTTTGGTTTAGGTAAGTCGAGTTTGGTTTGGGGTGGTTCGAACCTTGACGTTGCATGGTGCAACGGGCTCAGTCGGACTTGGTCAATCTTGGTCGTATGGGCTTAGGATGCATATTCTAATGTTTCGACAGGTTTGGACTTCGTCATGCGTAAGTATGATGTTTTGATGCTATTTACGCTTTCATGTGTCGAGCGGTGCTATGTGATGTGTTTCTTGTCTGTGTTGGCTGCAGGACATCGAGACGGAGTCGTGGCGAGACACGGAGGACCGGACTAGGCGCAGGTGGCGCTGAGGTCAGAACGGTCGGGATGTGTCGAAGACGACGTGGACTCGAGGTGGAGTCGTGGCGAGGCACGGTGGACCGGACTAGGCGCAGGTGGCGCTGAGGTCAGAACGGTCGAGGTGTGCCGAAGATGACAAAGCTGCGTGGCTTGCAGGGCAAGGAATGAGGAAGCCTCCTGGAAGGTGCGTGAGGGGCGTTTCGGTAAAAACGCAAAGCTGCACTAAAGGAAGTGGATTGTGGGTAAAGCGCAAAAGCTAAATGGGTAAAGCACTTGGTGAACCCATTAGTGGAGGCTATAAATAGAGAGGGCAATGGTGTGCTGAAATTTGAGAGAGTGGGTGTAAAAGTTAGGGTTTTAGTTGTGTCTCTCCATGGTTGTATGAGATTGGGTTGTGTTCATCTCAAGCATGTATGGGGTTTTAGTGTTAGATTGAGAGAGAGAGATGAGCTGTGAACAACTTTATTTTAAGCATGTATGTCTCCGTATCGTGTTTATGATATCTTATGGTTGAGCGCTTTGTTCTTGTGTTCTTGTCTTTCAATGTGATCTTGATTTAGTTTTGAGTTGGTTTTTGCAAGCGTTAGTTTTTTGGTCAGTCTTCTTGTTTGAAGTTTCTTGGCTGCAGAGTCTTTTGGATCTCTGTTCACTTGTTTTATTTTCGGCCAGCATGATTGTGGTGTGCGGCCAGCATGCATGCATGTATTAATTCCTTTGCACTATTTTTGGCAGCATGGTTCTTGATTGCTGCAGCTAGTTCCTTCCCTTTTGCTCTGAAGCCTTCTCCTGCTTTTAGCTGTCCCTGCCATTATCGGCTGCAGCATGTACTACATTGGTGACTTTGTTAGTTGGCTGCAGCTCTAAATTTCAGTTCCTTTTGCTTTTGGACAGTACCGCTTTTGCAGTCTTTGTGCAGTCCAACATTGGCTTTGATCAGCCTTCACAACCGAAGGTTGTTGTTTACTGCAGTGTACTCACGGTTGTTTCTCAACTAGCAGAATTGTTTAGTTCCTAGCAGCACTTCTCCTCTCTGCTTTCGGCCGGCAGCAAATTCTACAATTTCTTTGCCGTGGCAGCCAATTTGCTCTGCCGTGGCAAGATTTTGAGCTGGTTTCTTGCTTTGTCTGCAATCTCAATGAGCTTTTATTTTTAGTAAGTTTCTATGGTCGGTTGTCAGATTTGCTTGCAATTTCCAGAGAGCCCAAATCATCTTCTTTGTAGCTTTTTATAGCTATTGGAGAGTTGAACGTTTGAGTACTTGTGGGGGACAAATTTTTAGTAAGCGACATTCACCCCCCCCCCTCTGTCGGCCAATTCGGTCCAACATAAGGCGTAGGCCACGATGGTTAGACATAGACAAGTGGACTCTCGGCTTTGTGTGCACATATGTTACCGGGTCCCTGGTGACATATACTGTACACATTACCCTACTGGTCGCTTGCCTGTGGATTTGGGTTTACTTTTGCTACTATTTTCGCTGCTTATATGTAATGAAGACATTTGGCCAAAGCGGCCCTTTTGTAAACATTCACCCGATGTGGTGTATTTCAGACTCTGTAATATTATTATGCAATGTATGTCAGGATTTAGCAATGTACCTGTGTGCACTAACTACTGATCCAGGGATTAGTGCAGTGAAACACAGTAGATTCCGGATTAAAAAAATCTGGGTCTCACAGTTCGAGATCCTAGAAGAACACCAAGACGTCGTGCAACGACAAACCTACCTAGCGGCGTGCAAAGCATGGAAGAACCTCAAGAGCACGCTTGTCAAGAAATACGTGGAGACGGACGAAACGCCTTTTCATAAATACCCATTCCTGGAACCACAATGGGAAGAGTTCAAGGCGATGAAGACGTCCGAGGATTTCAAAAGTACAAATACGGCGCACAAGGCCCTCCAGCAAAAACACACACCCCACGGACTTGGCACGGTGGGTATGCGGGTAAAATCCGCAGATGGAGGAAGGAGGATGACTCGGCAGCCGCACGGACATCGCCCGTCATTTTCCAATATCCGGATGAGCGCTCGAAATTGGATTAGAGTAAGGTCATCTACAACGACATCGGGGGCGTCTCCTTTCAAAACCTGCGGACCAGCAAGTGTCCCAATACCTGGTAAGATATCGATCGAACCACGTAGCTTGTAATTACTCCACAACTTCATACGAATTGAAATGACATGTCGTGCTCTTGCGGGAAGAGTGAGTTTTGAATCTACCAGGATCATTCCAGGAACAAGGGAGAATGATATGCTCTCCGTGGCCCTGGGAAACAAGGAGCACCCAGGTCGTACGAGAGGCCTTGGTCTTTACGTTCCTTGGAAACATGGTTTCCAAGATGACTCCGGAATGTATCGGCGTAGGAAGAGAAACAAAGCTGAGCGTGACGAACAGCTACGAGAAGAGATCAAGGCATCTCTTAGAGAGGAGCTAATAGGTGAGCTGGCTGATGTAATCAGAGATGAGGTGCGGAAACAAACAGAAAGTCAGCAGGCCGCTACTGCCGCTCCTGTGCTAGCTAGCCCGCACAATCTTCCGAGTAGCTGCGTGTCCAATCCGACGCAAACCTAGGCCAAATTTCCTGTGGACAACATCCTGGTAATAATTATTATCTCTCGAATGCTTGCTCTATTGATAGGCCTATTCGAGTAGCTAATTTTGTATCGTTATGTAGGAGCCTACGGCGTGTGCTCCAAGTGAGATATGGCTCCATTCCCTTGTCTGCTGCTTGGGGCGGGCATATTAAATGCAGTATCGGGGCCATGGTGCACGGTCAAGCTTTAGCGCCGAGCCATAAAAATTAATGTGGATGGTGTACATGTCAATTTTGAGGTGGTCCCGCCACCGAAGTCCCCCAACGACGAGATCGTGACTCTAGGATGAGCCATTGGAACATTCATCCGGTGGCCCAAAAGCGACATCTCCTCGAGGCTTCTTCACGGTGGCGGGACGAGCAACATGCACCGTGTCATCTCCATTACAAGACCAGTCGGTTCCACCACCGATAACTGCACCGGTGCCATCTCCATTATAAGACCAATCGGTTCCACCACCGGTAACTGCACCGGTGCTATCTCCACGGGTGCTATTCTCGCCAGAGCAACTTGCACCGCTACTACCTTCAAAGTCGACTGCCGTGAAGTCGACCTATAGCCGAGGCAGCAAGGCCAACAAGGGCAAAGCAAAGAAGACCAATGATGATATACCATACCTACCTTTGGCCCGTAAATTCGTGCTTGGCGAGCCGTTGCTCAAGCAAAAAGCCCTCCAACGCCTAGCATATAGTTGCATACAATTGCACACGTGGTATATGCAGCAGTCCAATAAGCTAGAGGGAGAACAGACCTCAAGTATCACTGTTAAATTCACGTCAGATGATTTACACCATAGTCTTCAAGAGTGTATGTTCGTGGTCGCCTTTGAGAATTTATTCGATCTGTTCACGCTCAACGCTCTTGACGTCTTAATCATTCGATGCTGGATGCTGTAAGTGTGTACAATCACAGTCTCCGTTCATGTCATACCGATAAATGTCATATCTAATTTGTTGCTTTCGTGTGTATATATATAGACACATGCTGACTAAAGCTAGATTATCCAACTCATCGGCTGGTTTCTTGGACCCACACTTGGTCGCCAAGGATACCATCGACTAGGATACATCCCTCGTCGAGAGGTACATTGCAGCAGGACTGATAGGTTGCCTCAAAAAGGAATATGTACTTATGCCCTTCCATCAGAACTTTCATTGGATTTTAATAGTAATTGTACCAAAATGGAAAAAGGTATATTACCTTGATTCCCTAAGTAGGAATAAAATGGACCTCACAGTTGTCAGCCAAGTAATCGATAGGTAAGTATATATTCTCCATACATACCTATATTGTACTCTTTCTTTCCTTTCGAATGACTAAGGTTAACTTTTTCGAATCACGTAGGGCGTTCGCGATGTACATTGAAATGGGAGGTGTCTCGAAGCGCGGGGCCAAAGGCCTGCTGACACATGCTCGAGATTTTAAGGTATTCGCTATTTCACATTAATTAATCCTATGCAACAGCCTCTTGAACTAACACATTCCATTTTTTGCAGTGCCACCAGCAGCGGCGGGCAACACATGTGGATACTCGTTTGCCAACATATGGAACTACTCTCGATTCCTCGAGGATCACCAATTCAAGGTTTGTCAATCTTCCCATAATTACTTCATACTTATCACGTTACATATATACGCACATTGATATTCCTATCGACAGGCTGCGTACATCCCGTCAACTTCATTGAAACAGCCTGATCTTGGATGGATTCGAGCAGAGTTGGCGTATTTTTTGCTGACTAAGTCATAAAGCCAGAAGGCCGGTTCCACTCCGCACCATAGATACATAATCAACGAACCTTTTTTAAGTGCAAATGTAGTGTATATCTTTTGTAATTGTGTATTTGTTAATGGATATTTTATTTCAATTCAATTAATTGATTTGCGAAATGGATGCTTTATGTTTGTGATCCAATGAAGTGCGTTGTCAATTGGATGTTTTATGTCTGTGAAATGAATTGAGATGTGAAATGTATCTGAAATGAAATGAGATGTGTGAATTGTATGTTTTATGTCTATGATTATCTGCTTGTTTCAGAGGGCATGGCTAGCATTTCCTGAGGCTAGCCAATAAACAGAAATAGATTTAGATTTTGGAGGAAGGAATATCACAGACGGTTTTTAAATAAAAGGGAAAATTTGTTCAGTAGCACTGAAAGCTCACATCTTTCGGAAAATACCACTAAAAAAACAGGGTACCGGATATTACCACCGAAAAATTCATTTTTCTTCGGGATTTACCATTCTGGACAAAAATACCCCTCCCCCTCCCTCACCTTCTCTCCTCTGCGCCGCCCCGTCCGCCTGCATCTTCCCCCACCGCCGGCCTCCCCGCCTCCTCCTCCGCCCGCCCGCCTCCTCCTCCTCTCGCGCGCCCTCCCGCCGCCGTTGGCCTCCTCCTCGCCCCTCCTCCCCGCCGCCTCGCCGCCTCCTCCTCCCTCCTGCTCGCCTCGCCGCCGCCTCCTCCGCCGCCGCGCTCGCCTCCTCTCCTCTCGCGCGCCCCTCCCGCGCCTGTTGCCTACCTCGCCCCGCCTCCTGCGCCTCCTCCTCCTCCTTTCCTCGCTCCCCGCGTCCGGCCAAGAGGTGGCGCTGTGGCGGCGATCGAGGAGGGGCGAGGAGGAGGCCAACGCGCGGCGAGGGGGCGACGAGAGGAGGAGGCGGCGCGCGGCGGAGGAGGAGACGGGAGGCGAGCGGCGGAGGAGGAGGAGGCGGGAGGCGAGCGCGGGGAAGATGCGGCGACGGCGGCGCAGAGGAGAGAAGGTGAGGAGGGGAGGAGAGGGGTATTTTGTCGAATGGTAAATCCAAGAAAATGAATTTTTCGGTGGTAATATCCGGTATCCCTTTTTTAGTGGTATTTTCCGAAAGAGGTGAGCTTTCAGTGCTACTGAACAAATTTTCCCTAAATAAAAACCATCTGTGATATGTATCACAGACGGTTTTTAATTAAAAACCGTATGTGGTAATCAGATATCACAGACGGTTTTTACTTAAAAACCGTCTGTGATATGTGATAATCACAGACGGTTTTTAATGCAAAACCGTCTGTGATATCTGATAATCACAGACGGTTTTAAAACCGTCTGTGATAACCTTGGATTATCACTGACCCATAAATTCAGACGGTTCAGAAAACCGTCTGTGATGACGTTTCTGAACCGTCTGTAATGTGGTTTTCTGTAGTAGTGGGAGTGTCTTTTCAAGGCGGAGTCTACTAGTCAATTGTAATACATACTGTAGTGACTTCATTTAAATCGGTCAAAATCACACGCGAATGTGTCTTTCTACAAGCTGTTACTATTCATAAGCTAAAACTAAAAGTTATCAGTAAAAATCAATATGAACGCCCTAAACCAAACCAATTACTAGCCTTGCTAGGCTGTCAACCTAATTTATTTTGTCAAGTCAAGCCACCTGGTACAACTCATTCTAAGATACTAAGTACTCCTACCAAACTCTCTGCAACACTGCTGAATTCGTCAAAAATAAAACAGAAACTAATTAACATGAAAAACCAAGTTAGACATATCGTCTAGCGCACACATCTCTTGGTCTCTGGTGCTATTCTGATCATTCCTGAATCTTGATCTAACAGTCGAGTAAATGCATGTGATATTTTTCTTTAAGGGTTGTTTGGATCATATGAGTGGAGTTATCAAATTCCTTTGGAATACATTTCTTGCCCTCAATTATGTAGGAAAATAAACATGAGCTCAAACCTCATGTTATTTTTCCTTTGAAAAGTCCAATGCATCTTCTCGCTGTACGTCCCTCTACTCTATCTAATTAAGTAATATCTAATCTCAAAATTTCTATGTTTTTTCTGAAAGACATCCAAACACTTCTTTAGAACAATTCTGTTTGTTTTGTTTTCTACCAGATTCAACGAGCCATGGTATTCTAATTATGGGTTTTTCTATTCTGTCTTATATATTCCTCTATTCCAAAGAGACCGACACACGGTGCTAACAATGCTAAGCAATTAACCGTGCGTGCAATACCTGACGAGGGATATTCTCCCGGATTCTTGCTAAGGTACAGTGTACCAGTACGTGGTAGGTGACGCTAAGACGAAAAATGAGCCACTTTTTGCTCGACGTGCCCTGATTTTACATTATTCCACCAGAACGTGACGTGCAAACTGCTAATTATTCTCTCGGAGCAGAACCTCACCTGCTCATGCATGCAGGCCACTGGGGCCATTGGAAGGAGACATCTCTGTACTTTCCTGCACCAAACTGCTGGTGAAGAAGTAACAAGCCAAAGCCCATTTCTACTCACCGACAGTTTGGAACAGAGAGAGAAAATAGATTCGATCACTTCCTTTCAGAAGAGATGGCTCAATTCATCCCCGTCTCTGTATTTCTAACCGTGTGCATAGAGAGTGTACTTGCGAATGTGATGATGTATCTACGTGTGCGTCTTACTGGCTTGTAATTGGAAAAGAAAAATAAGAAGAGATGTATCAATTTCTCTCCCTCAGACCCGCAATCCTAAAAACCCACTGCCACTCTAGTTCACCAAAATTACACGCATTTGCCACTAGTCCATCCCGTACACGAAACATAAACAAGGCACTAATATTGCTTCCTAATGATTTTAATTTTTTTATTTTTTATTTTAATGTTTTAATTCATACTCATTCAAATATATTATTTTTTAATTCATATGACCATATACAAACATACAACTCCAAATGTTAGAACAAATCGGTGTAGACAGGGCATCTTGGACAATTGCCTCTCTCGATCATGCATGAAAGTGTTGGTGAAATTTGTTTTGCCAAACAGCTTTCCAAAACAGATTTAGCTTCATCAGTGAAGCTACTCGTGAAGTTGAAACAAAAAAAATAGCTTCACTAGTGAAGCTGAGCTGTGCCAAACGGGGCCTAATAATACCTGCTTTGTAGCGATATACTCCCTCCGTTTGATGTAGGTGCATATTAAAGTGCTCTCTTGATTTCCGTACCAGTGGAAGGCATGGTGAGGTATAGGTTATAACCCGATCGACCCGATAATTCAGTATAATCTCATTTTCATTCGCCGCTCACTCGTCTCGTCTCGATCGACTTCACGTAGATCGACCGCATTACTTGTGATATATGGCCTGGGTGGTTGCAAAAGCAACGTTCGTTGTTTGATGTGAGACGATCATGCAGAGACATGCAGGAGGAAGCAAAAGTTCAGCGCAAGTTTGACAGGTCACCTAAATGTCAATTGATCCCATGTATGGGAATCGAGCTAATAATTAGAGAAGGAATAATCACGAAACGCACGTAACTAGGTAATGCTTTGTTTAATCAACTTTGCATTGCTTTTACCATTTTGATGCTACTTTTTTGGGGTCATTTTGATGCTACTTGGTGCTGCATGCCCTTCTTCGTGTCCTCTTTTTCTTTCTTTAAACAAGGGGGTTTTGTTAGGTCATGAAGCTAGTAGTACTAGATAGCAATGGCTCCTCAAGAATCCATGATCAGTTTCTTGCCCTTTGTATTCTTGCTCTTTCGTCAACTTGAAATATCTTCACCTCCCTTTTGGCTTACATTGAGTAGTAACAGAAATGCCAACATTTCATTGACATGGTAACATAATAAGTTGATCCTGCCCTAACAAAAACCTGTCAATCAGGTAGAGCGCCAATCAAGCCGAGTACTACAACCCCAGTCAACTCTAGCAAGAAAGTCCACAGAAATAAGAACAAAACCCGGCTTTTTTGTTAACAGCTTTCACAATGCCGAACATAGAATAAGAACGGAAGAGAATAGCTCTTACAAGTCTACAATAGTCTCTGAGAGGAAGCCTGTAACTGCATGCGTGTACATACTGCAAAAACAGGCTTGTGCACGTCGGCATCAAGCATTTCATGGTCTGTTGGCCATGGACCTAACAATGTTGACAATGCCGACTTGAGAAAACGCAAGGACAGCTCCCCGGACAAGTCAATTAATCTGAATTCTGAAGTGCCTCTCAAATGCACAACCACAACAGTGACATACATACATATAAATATATGGTATAATTACCTGAGGCACTATGGTGGCATAACACCATGATCTAAAATAGGTATTTCTTTTATGTATCATGTAAGATTTTTGGATTTTTGAATGTCGAGTTTAACTAGCTTACTAATCAGCAAGTCAATTAGTTTTTTATGATAGTTTGATTACATGTATGTGTTGATGATATATATAAATCAGCAAAGCATGTGATTTAAATTTGTTTAAAATCTTTGAATTTGAATATATTTTTTAAAGGTATGTATTTTATTTGAATTTTTATAGATAGGTATATACTCTAAAATTAATGTTTTAAAAGATGTACCAAAATTTAGGTTGGATTTGCGCATTACAAAACGGATACTAGCTAGCTCTTCCCAGCTTATAAGCGTTCCTATCTATTGGTGAGCATGGCTTGCCTGTGTCCCCTACCGTGTAAATCCGTATCCCCAAAATAAAAAAATACCGATAAATACCTTTCATTTTCATGGTATGCTACATGTAAATTGTCCCGGAACGGATGACAAAATTCTACTTCAATTAATCCCTGCAAGATGCCAACGCCATTGCCAAACCTGTAACGACTTCAATTTGCCCCTGGACCTAACCAATCCGAACCTGAGAAACGACAGAGAGGCCATCGTCGTCCCAACATCAAGATCGAACTTTTGGTACCAGTACACTATCACCGGGTACCAGGCCACCCAACGAATTTGATACAGGTGCATTAATTAGGTGCTCGAGTGCCTCTATTACCAGCCTATGCTGCTGTGCTGTACGTACCGAGACTGATTCGGTGGTGCAGAAAACTGCAGATCGTCATGGAGCTAGATGTGACCTGTAAGTGCAGGTCGATCGATCGATGGTAGTTAGCATGGAGGGCCAATTAAGCTACATTACTCTACGACAGTTTTCTTTCTAAGATTTGAGGTTCCGCTAAACCTGGCATTAGATTCCTTCTGTATATATTTATGTTTATTTTTATGCGTTCTAAGGTGGTGATCATTTGAACTTTTATTTTTAGTTTATTTTTATATTCATAAATTTCATTTTTATGAACTTTTGGCTTTTGTTGAGCTTTTTGTGGTTCTTTTTCCGTATTTGTTTGTATTATAGCATAATTAACATATTTTTATAAATATTTAAATTTAATTATGCTAAATAAGCAAATATGTTTTTAGCCCATTCTGATGTTTTTCAGCCATAATACAAAGCCCAAATGATCATCAAAGGGCAAGTGTATGAAAATAGAGTCTTCAACTTAAAAACCATACATTCTGAGAAAAAGACGAAATTTATGAATAGTAAAAATAAGTCCTCAAGCTAAAGAACCACAAGCATTAAAATATAATTTTTCACAGCTTAAAACCCCTTAGGTTATATACACTATGGAGTCAGCTTTAAGGTTTAGATGAGACCTATCTTAAGACCCCTTGGATTATATACACTATCCTACTATTATTATTTTTAATTAAGACCTACGAATTCCTGCGATTATTATTTTTAATTAGGACTGGGAGGCGAGCTCCGCGACGCTGGCTGGCCGTGTCCCGTTTTGGGGGCAGAGTTCGGTGGCGTTGCACGCTTTTCTACGCGTTTGTTTGTCCGGTTCTCATCGCCTTCCTTTTCCGCCACTTTTCGGCCGGTCAAAGCGGCCGAACTGGACAGTCAAGGATCGATGGATCTCTTCTCTACTCGCTTAGGAAACGATTTCACTCTTCAGAAATCATGCCAATTCTTTAGCCATGTATCACGGACAACGGAAATAATATTTCTGTGACTTTGTTTTGGAGCTTAGCGCGTGTTGCATGGTAACAGCACGAATTCTGTGAACTACAAGCCCCTTCTTTTTAGTTTTAAAAATTATCTTTTCAAGATGAGATATACAAGTTGATTATAATATATACTACAGTACATACTCTCTCTTACGAACAATTAAAATTTAAATCATCGACTAAAAAACATACCCTACTAGTATTTTTAGTTATTCTATATATCTAACTTTTAAGCGGATTATTTTTTCAAAGCGGGACCTACAAGTTAAACGTAGTACACGTTAAAAGTCCAACATCTGTACTAACAAAATCGCAAAAATCGAACATACCCTACTAAAATTCAAAAATTGTAAAAATCATGCGGCAATAGCTGGTAATAGCTTAGTACTAGTACAGTACAGTACTGTTGCTAACTGTTTAAGCTTCTGAACCAAATCGTGATTGCGTTGCACCCTGGATTTTCTTTTTGTGAAAAAGAAATGTGAGCTTGATATTGTTGGTCAAAGTTAAAATAGTCTGACTATACGCAGGGTAATAGTTGGATTAACACATTTAATCCACACATATTGGGATTCGCGCTTGGTCGTCTGCTACGACAAATATAAGTTCAACCGCTTGCCAATTTGATGTTTGCCATCTTTTTGACCAGTTGCAGTCATTGAAGACGGTTATCCTCTCGATCGCGCGCGCGTCCCAACATGCAACAACACCTCACGTACTCCGTGAAATAATTGCTCATAAACCAAACAATATCTCAAAATGCGCAAACATCGTTATAAATGTTATCATTTCCTTCATTTATTTGGAACCGCAAGAAATCAATCAAGCCATGCTTCCTCATCTACCATGGGTAAAATGGTTCGTCACTTTAGGCATCCACACAGTCTCTAATACATGTCTTTAATTGTTTCTTTTTTTCAAATTATGTGTTAACAAACAATATCGAAAATATAATGGTATGGAAGTATATTTGAAGAAAAAATTACTAATGTAATTTTCATTTGACAAATCTAAATGGGGAATTGGATCATATACCCTCCCTTTAGTTGGGAAATTCAGGATTTACCTTCTCATCTCAATGAAATCAATCAAGAATTTCCATCATGCTTCCTCATCTACCATGGGTAAAATGCGTGGTAGTAAAACTTAATGCCTATGTTGTCACGCGCGCCTCGCTCCATTCACCTTCACGCTCTTCTCCGGCGAAGGAGGAAGGAAGGCGACACGATGTTCACGGTGAGGAGGAAGGCAGAAGGACTAGGGCCTCGAGCCCTCGGAGTTTGTGGACTCCGTCGCGCAGCGTTCTTCGACCGGAGTGTACAAGGTCCTCTACATCAATTTTTACTCGTCACTTTAGACATCCACAGAGTCTCTAGATATGCTCGGTGGTGGCGTACATATCTTTGCAAGAAGCGGCTCGTCGTGGATATATTGTTTCTTTTTTCAAATTATGTGTTAACAAACAATATCGAAAATATAATGGTATGGAAGTATATTTGAAGAAAAAATTACTAATGTAATTTTCATTTGACAAATCTAAATACCTCGCATATCAACAGCAAAAGATTTGAAAAGTTGGCTGCATGCATTCTAGCTAGGGCGAAAAGTAAAGGTAAACAAAGAGTGTAATTGACAAAGACTGAATGGATAGATTCCATTTTGGCAGATTGCAAAGCACTTGATAAAATAAAATCCATTGTCGTAAACACCGAAAAAGATCTAACGTACTTTTCTTAGAGCGCCTAAAAATATCTTGCTAGAGCAAATGCCCTTTTTATTCATGTCTAGTTAACACCATGCAAGGACTCTTATCATATAATCACCAAGTGCATACCAATCAAACCCAATCCGATCAACATGGTAGCACTGAAGAAGAAGATAACTCTTAACAGTGACATTTCCCATATAATGCAGAAGTGTCGCATTTGTGCCAGCACTACTCAGAATCGAGTTTTTAGGCCTCGCTTTGCATCGTCCATCTAAGCCCCATCAGTAGGCCTTGCTTTGCATCGTCCATCTATTTTTGATTAGGTCCAGATGGGCTAACATATTTTTTTATTTTTAAATTTTTTAAAATTAATTACAAAATAAGTTAGCAGCGTCTCGCTTTTCCTCCACGGACTTTTCAGCCATGTTGATCACCACCATATATATTAGGTCCAGACCAACAAGAGCAGCGTCTCGCTTTTCCTCCACGTTCTTATCTCTTAGGAGTATGTCATGTCCAAAAAGATATTAAAACATGCTATATAATTTTTCTCTGTAATTCGTATTGTGAGAGGAAAATGAGCTGACCAACACATCCGTGTACTTTTCTATTTTTTGGATTTCCGTTGTAGTCCGTGTGATGTGATGCACACACAGTGTGGTACACACCAAAGAGCAATCGTTATTTTTACTCTATATATATATATATATATATATATATATATATATATATATATATATATATATATATATATATATATATATATATATATATATATATATATATATATATATATATATATCTATATATATATTTCAAGTTATTGGTGTGATTTTTAAGTTAAGCACTATTTGGCATCATTTTAATTTACAATATAGACTTGCCAAAGACAGGAAACAATTGACAAAGAAAAATACAAGAACAAAACCATTCATTTCCAGAATTACCACAATAGAAAAACGCTTGGCTAAAATTGCACATTGAAATAAATTCTAAATCAAAATGACAATTTTATTAGTTTCATTAATATGATCCACAAAATTAAAATAATTTCTATAAAGAACAATAATTTTAAAATTTTGTATTTCTAGAAATAATCTCTCACAAGGTGAAGCGTGGGAGGGCATTACTCCCTCTGACATGGGGCCCCACGCGGTACGGCAATCAGTGAAGCCCATGACACGTCCATACTCGGTGACCATGTCCAGCTCACGCGGACCTGATGACGCGCATAACCTCTGAGCTGGCGCCGAGATATGCACATCGGGCAGGCTCCTATAGTCCTATGTTTTCAAACTGACCAAAGTTTTCTATGTCCATATTCCTTATGTCATATTTTTTTTCAGAATTTCATTTCAGTATACCTATAATCTAGTTTAAAACTATTTATTAGTAAATTTTACATCTTCCCTATGTTCCAGAAAATTGAATTCGTCTCCGTGCTAAGCCCATAAAAAAATCTAATCTCTAGTCTAAGAGCCTGGGTGAGATGCAGATTTTATAGAAAATTCACAAAAACCAGTGCAATTTCCATGGAGCCTTGAAAAACCCCCCCTTTAGAGATAGGGCCTAAGAGCATTTTCAATGTGAGATTTTTGCAGTTGAAGAAAGAGGGTGTTGGTCCCATTACCTCACATTCAAGCAAAACTTGGTACTGGTACCAAGTGAGTTACTAGTACCAAGGGGGAAATCGAATGGGACCCACATGCACTGCCCAAGGTTGAGGATGACAACGAGGAAGTTGGCCAAGATCGAGGATGAGGAAGTCGGATCCTACACCATTGCCATGCTCGCTCAAAGGAAGTTGTGCCGCCGCTGGTCTAAATCCACTAGCCTCCCTCGCCATGCCTGTTGTCGCCTCCAAATCACCCGCATTGGGAGGGGAACCCTTTGCCGTGGTCTTCGCCTGCATCAGGAGGTCGTCGCCAACGTTGGAACCCGTCGTTGCCGAATCTTGGCTAAGAAGGTTGCCATTGTTGGATCCGTGGTCGTCGCCTCTAGATCTTGGAGAGGGATGCAAGGCGACAAGTACTGAGAAGGGGGTAGCGAGTGCGGAGGGAAGCAATAGGGATGGAGTACGAAGAAGTAGGGCGATGGTAGTAGTGGGTACAGAGATGGGGATAACAAGGAGACAATAGATGTGATGGATCGAGAGAGATTGAAAGATAGGGAGAGGGTTATGTGGTAAGACCCACCTCAGAGAGGGTGGAGTCACTACATATTGGAGATAAAAAGACAAAGTCAGCACCTATAATATGCCAATTTTTAGCTTTTGTACAGACGCTGCGCACTGTTGATGGCCTAATAGATTAATTGTATCCCCGTATAAAAACCGATACGAAAGTAAGTGTGAGCGCGTGGCAAATGTCTCCTCCCCCTATCCGAGCTGTAGCACTAGCGGTAGTACCACGGCGCCGAACGAAGCGAAGAACGTGGGGCCTCCCTACCTCCCCGAAAACAGTCAATGACAGCGTGGGCCCACCGGAAAGGCGACGACAGCGAGTGCGTCTAAAACTAATCCACATCAATCGGCCTCGGTTGGGGTGCGACAACCCCCCGGTGAGTTTGACCCCTCGTCGGTGAGCCTCGACCCGAGGCGAGCTCATCCTCAGCGGCTGTGTGTATATATAGGCGCGTGCGTGCGCGACCGGAGAGAAGGCAGGCACGAGCGGCGCAATGGGGGAGTCGAGCGGGTCGGGGTCGGTGTCCGTGGACATCGAGCGGATCTCCTTCGGCGGCAAGGTTCGAGAGCCTCCTCGTTTTCCTGCTTGCTTCCGTTCCATTTTGGGGGATTTCTTTCTCTTTTTTTTCCCTTTTAAATTTTGGTTCCAGGTAGCAGGCGTCCCTTTTCTTTTCCGAGATGTTTCGGGTTTCTTTTCTCTTTTTTCCCTGCGATTTTAGTTGGTTTCTTTGTCCATGGATCGTTTGGGAGATAGTAATTGTTTAGTTTTTGAAAAAAGGACAACATTTCATCGTCTATTGTTTTTCTTTCTTTTTTCTTTTTGTTTCGAAATGTTTGGCAATTGATCGTCGTAGTACTAAATTCGTCAGTGTTAGCGAATGGATGCATATCTGCATTAGAATTTTACACTGCTAATTTCATTTTAGTTATGCTTAACCGTAATACAGCTTGATAACTAGCACAACAAGCGTTTCAATAAGATTACCGATTCTTCTGGCAATTGCTCTGCTATCTTTGGAGATAGTTTGTCAAGCTTTCGCTGTTCACTTCCAAGCTACTTTCGTTTGAAGTGATTACTAAATGCATACATATGCTTTTCACCAGGAGCATCAAGTCAGAACGAGATGTGGCTCTGTATCCGTTGCGGTATATGGAGACGAAGACAAGCCCGCGATGATTACATACCCTGATGTCGCTTTGAATTGTAAGTGTTATCACATCCAGTAGGTTGCTTGAAGACCCCCCTTCTTATCAAAGAATTCACTGGTCACCTTCCATTTGTGGCTAATGTCAGTGTTACTGATCTTGCTTCGCAGACATGTCCTGCTTCCAAGGATTGTTCTTTTGCCCGGAAGCGGCGTCGCTGCTGCTTCACAACTTCTGCATATACCACATCAATCCTCAGGGGCACGAGGTCGGTAGTGTTGGTTCAATCTTGTCACGCGTTATGCTGGGTTTCTGTTGGTTCAGTTGCTTACATGATCTTTCTCATGACATTTGTTAAGAGCCTTACAGTTGGGAGCGGCTCCGATTCAGTCTAATGTTCCGGTGCCATCTGTTGATGATCTCGCCGATCAGGTTGCGGATGTACTTGATTTCTTCGGGTAGTGTACCCTGACATCAGTCCAAGTGCATCATTTTTTTTTATCTAACTTTCAACAAATGCTGGGACTAACCAGTTTTAAAAAAAATTCTACGTATATTTTTCATTTTCAGTTTAGGATCTGTAATGTGCCTGGGTGTTACAGCTGGTGCCTATGTTCTCACACTATTTGCGGTAAGTGTTTCCATGACTTGTGTGGTATTAGATGTAGAATTTAGGGAATAATTGTGTGTGTCTCTATGGACCTCACACCCTTTATTCATAGTGCCAATATTACAAATAGTCCCTCGTATAGTCATTGTAGACTATTAATCAACTCATAATACTAACTAATCAGCATTAGAAAATCTCTCTTTTGAGCCTGTGCTGATAAGGATTTTGTACTTTGTAATAGGCGAAATATCGGGAGAGGGTAATAGGCTTGATGCTGATTTCCCCCCTATGCAAAGCCCCATCATGGAGTGAATGGTTGTATAATAAGGTACCTTCATTTTTTAGTAAGTTTTGACCATTTTCTCTCCTGCCAAGTAATGCCAATGATTAACTATGACTTCTCATGTACCAGGTATTGTTAAATTTGCTTTATTATTACGGCACACGAGGCTTGGTCAAGGAATGCTTGCTTCAGCGATACTTCAGCAAGGTAGCTTCAGATCTCATTACTCTCAGCTTTCTTGCATCTCATATATTACAGTTTCTATTCAGTTTGTCTTACAGTCTTACTGATACACTTTATACAGGAAGTGCGTGGCAATGCTCAATATCCTGAATCAGACATCGTGCAAGCCTGTAGAACTGTTAGTCTCTTATTTTCTTTTAAGTTTTGGTCTTATATGGATAACAAATCAGAAATGCCTTTAGGTCTTGTACATTTGTTTAGTGATCAAATCATAAACTCAGAGGTGATATTTCTTTTTATGCAGTTGCTTGATGAGAGGCAAGGCGAAAACATCTGGCGGTTTCTTCATTCAATAAATGAGTATGTGTAATTTTGTTCTTTTTTTTTTTTTGAATCAAAGACAGTATTTCATATCTGTATGCTCATATAGAACTGCCCTACACCAGGAGGCATGACTTAACAGACGCATTGACGAAGCTCCAATGCCGTACACTGATTTTTGTGGGAGAAAATTCACAATTCCACGAGGATGCCATCCATTTGACAACAAAGTTGGACCGGAGATATTGCGCGCTAGTTGAGGTACTATATGAATCCATGCCGCACCATTAACTGATAAGAGCACTTACGCAGCAAAAACCGGTGCTTAGGATTACATTGTGAGCTAACTGCAGGTTCAGGGTTGTGGCTCCCTTGTAACCGAGGAGCAGCCGCATGCCATGCTGATGCCAATGGAGTACTTCCTCATGGGATACGGGCTTTACAGACCGTACCAGCTGAGCAGCAGCCCTCGCAGTCCATTAAGCCCGTGTTGTATATCGCCGGAGCTGCTATCTCCTGAGAGCATGGGAGTGAAGCTGAAGCCGATCAAGACTCGAATCGCTGTTGATTTCTAACAGAGGCGAAGCCTCAGGAATACGAACGAACTACCTACCTTACAGCTCAGAGAACTGGAGAGAGGCTGGGTTGGTTGAACAGTCACTGTAGGGGCGCCAGTTTTGATCATACCTCTCGCATATATACCCCGGCAAATGCACTTTTTTTTTTGTTGTGGATAGCCTATAATCTACATCAGCAAGACAGAACCGAGGGAACCTGTAGTGAAGATTCTACAAGGATGGTTCTTTGTTCAATTTGTTTTTGTAGTCAGCACAAATGTACATCTCAGAATAGTTCCAGGCAGAAAAAATAAGAATCAATCTCCCCAGGTTTCAACCGGTTCTAACCGTCAAGGTTCAAGATTACGTGTTCCATCCACCCGCACTGGCTCCATTCGTCAGGACACACTTCCGAGAGTTCCATCCACTTCTGAGTTCCCAAAACTTTTATTTTGAAACCAAAACCAAGATCTATCATGTGAAAGCACACATCGCTCGCCCTTGATTGTGGGAACGACTATTTAAATAATTTTATACTCTGTAGAGATTGTACAACTTTACCTACAAGAGATAAGTCATCTTAATAGCCAACGTGCTTCCTTAGGCATGAGACCCAGATAATTTATCACAAAGCCTTTACCTTACTCCGATCTAGTTAGACAACACCAGCTGAGGTTTCACTACTGAAGGGTTAAATCCACCACAGTCAGAAGCCGCCTCTTGCGCCATATAACTAAAGTAAATCTATGTGCCTCACTGTGAGTAAATCAGTAAATCCTGACATCCCACTTATAAAAAAACTCGACTGCTGGGGAAGAAACCCCGGGCCTTCCTGTATGTTGTCTGGACCTTCCTGCTGCGGATCGAAAAACTCTTCGACAACGTTGGGTTCTACGCGCAAAAATGAGAAACCCAAATAAATAAATAAATAAACACAAACAAAGTCACAAAAATATAAAATATATACTGGAAGGATATTTATGATTTTGGATGAATTTAGAAATTTGAATGGATACAAATGAAGTTAAGATGAAGAAATACATGCTTCTACATGTGTTTGCCGTTGTCGTAGACTGCAACGGTCGGACAAAGGCTAGGAGTGATCAAAAGCTATACAAAGTGGTTGGTGATTAGAAACTCTGGAGTAGTCGAGAGCCCAGGAGTGGTCAAAAACTAGAACGTGGTCGAAGGATAGAACATGGTCAAAGGCGACTGCGGTCATGAGTGCTGGTCAAAAGGATCGGAGGAATCGAAGTAGTCAAAGGAATGGGATGGTGCGGAGTGGTCGAAGGAATTGATCGACTTGGAGCGGTTGAAGGAATCGATCGGCTCGAGTGGTCGAACAGTTGTGATCGGATGGCTGAATGCGGTCGAAAATTTAGACGTGGTTAGTGGTCGAAGTGTCCGTGAGTGGTCGATGGTCGATATATGGTCAGAAGGAGTGGTCGAAAAGTTTGAAGTGGTCGAAGTATGCAACATGGTCGAAAGATATATGTGGTCAAAAGGTTTAGAGAGGTGGGAACCATTGCAAGTCGAACATTATAGGAATTGGTCCAAAAAGACTAGAATTGGTCGAAGACTTCAAAGTGATCGAATCTTGGCGATCAAAACCTAGTGGTTGGAGGTTGAGAGTGGTCGAAGGCTTGATGTAGTTGAAACCTACGAGAATTGTTGGAACGCCGAGAGAGGTCATAACCAATGAGGTTGTTGTGGCCGACTATGGTGATCACAACACCGAGAGTGACCGAGAGGCCCAGAGTAGTAAAAAACGAGGGTGGTCGAAAGCGGCCATGGTCGTGAGTGACCGTGGTCGAAAGTGGCTGCAGTCGAAAGTGACTGCGGCTGTGAGTGATCGTGGTCAAAAGTGGTCGTGGTCGAAAGCAAGGGGGGTCGGAAATGACAATAGTCGAAGCTAAAGTTTTGGAAGTTTAAAGAATGGTCAAAACTCAGGAGCGATCGGGAGTAGTCGGAGCGGCTGAGATCGATGTGGCTGCCATGGTCAAACACAGAGTGATCATTTTCAACAGGCAAGGGGGTTTACCAGAGAAGGCTAGAGAATGGTCGGCGATGGTGGAAGATGGTGGCGGCAATGTGCTTTAGTGAGGGAATGGGTTCTGCGACGGTGTTGGATGGTGAAGAGATCGGCGACATAGTCTCAGCCCGGCGAAGCCGATGGTGTCGACGGCGGCCTCGGCGTTGCTTCGGATACTTCTCTGGAGGAGGGGAGACTTTGGCTAGATGAAAGGGAAGGCGACACGGTGCTCCAATTTATAGCTTTGGCAAAGAAAGGAAACCGATGAAATTTATGGCACCGTGCGAGCATTTTTGTATTCAAGGACGCGCAAAAGGAAGAGAAAGATTAATGATTTGATTGCTAGCACAAATTGAGCGGTTTCCAAGTGAAGATGTAGAGGGAAAAAGGCTTTTGTTGGTTGAAGATTTGAACTTAGGTCTGACACAGGGAAGGAGAAGATGAATAGTAATCAGACCAAAGAATAAAAGGAAGGAAGGTGGAAAGAACACACAACAAAGAAGAAGGCCAACTGGTGGTTAGTTTTACTAGAACATTGACATTAAGCGTGCTTGGCTTATGGAAATTCTAGGATAGGTGACCCTTTGGGAATTTTTACTTTTATTTTTACTATATTTTTTTGAAAAAAGAGAGAAGTGCCAAGAAAATAGATTGGACCCAGAAAAATTAGAACGAATATTTTTCTAGAGAGTTGAAGATTTGAATTTGAATTTTAGAATTTGGATTGGAATCCAGATTTTGATATTTTCCTCCAGTATTGCACAAATAATCCATATAAAATCCAAACACTTTTAAAATAATTAATTTAAAAATTAATTTTTAAAGAAAGCAAATTTTTAGGATGTTACAAATCATCACTGCTAAGGTGTACAACGGTGACTTAATATTTTGTCGCTAATTATAGATCAAGTAGTGACAAGATGATAGTTCATCACTAAATAATCATTACTACTAAGGTGTTTTGCTGCTAATTATAGATCAAGTAGTAACAACATGATAGTTCATCACCAAATAATGGTTACTACTAAGGTGTACTGTCACAACTTAATGTTTTACCACTAATTATAGATCCAGAAGTGACAACGTGATAGTTCCATCACTAAATAATCGTCACTACTGAGGTGTACTGTGATGACTTAATATTTTGGCACTAATTATAGATCAATTAGAGACAACATTATAGTTCAACACTAAAGATTGTGACTATTGAGGTGTATTATGATAACTTAATATTTGCCATTGATTATATATCAAATAGTTACAATGTGATAGCTCCTCACTGTAGAATCGTCAATGCTAAGTTTTTGTCAGACCCAGATTTTACAATCCGGAATCTTCTGTGATTCCACCGCACTATTCCCTGGATCAGTAGATAGTGCTCACGATTCTGATTCGAATATCAAAGTACATATCATGCGGAAGCGTAAATATAATAGTAGACTTACTCATGGGCGTTTAGGCGAAATCATAAATTGCAGCGGCGGAAGAACGAAGCACACGGTGGGACCTTGAGGACATGCCCACAGCAGCCAAGCGGAGGTTCGTGACTTAGCCTTTGACATCTTCATCTTCTCGGCCAGCTTGTCAAATCTTGTTCTTTGGCGAGGTGATTTGATTCCGATTCGAATTCGCAAAGCGAGTGTGAGCACTCCAACCCCGTGCTCATGGCGAATACGAATGCAAATAAATAGTATGCATGGCTTGTCAAAGGAGAGGCTCGGGTTATTTATTTGCCAAAAATCGCTTTTAGCAGCATTATTGTTATTTAACCATAGTGTTGTTATTACTGCCTAAACTTCACACGGCGATTACCATAATTGACTTAATCCACCAAGGACACATTTACCTTACTGATTGCTGTCTAAGACCCCAAACAACAGGTGCCATCATTTAACTAATCCACCGATCTCTTTCTTCCTATATTATTTACTATTTAACCCCCGAAACAGTGAGCGACATCATTTAACTAATTCACCAGTATCTTTTGTATTCTATTCCCTAACAATCCAATCCTTTTTGTTACTGATCCACAACCATAATTTGCTCTTCCAATTATCACCTTATAATCCATCTCTAACTGCTTCACTATTGTACATCCACCAAGAATGTCATTGATCAGATCTAGAATTCTCTAATAAATATCCACCAAGAATATCATTGATCAGGTCTATGATTCACTAATATATATCCACCAAGAATATCATTGATCAGGTCTATGATTCACTAATATATATCCACCAAGAATATCATTGATCAGGTCTATGATTCACTAATATATATCCACCAAGATTATCATTGATCAAGATAAATCTCCTATAGTTATTTTCATACCTCCAAATTCCCAAGATTCAAATTATCCATCTAGTATTTGATCAAATCATTTTAATCCCATCATTGTCAACACTTCCAAGAATTTATACTAAGTATCAGTGTTGTGATCCAACAATTACCTTTATACTCCCTAAATCTCCAAAGATCATTTAAATCATCTATCTAGCCTATATATTCATTTAGGCTCCACCAAATTATTTCTCCCAAAATTCATATTATCGTTATCCCTATTATGATCAACATAAATCCACCAACTTCTTTATGCAATTACCATAAACAGCTATCTTCTTTTCTTACGACTCTATTTATTCTTCCCATATGTTATTTTGTAAGAATAGAAATGCCACTATTTGAAATACAATATAAAATTTTCTGAGACCTAGCAACTTTGGAATAAAACATAATGTTCAAGGAATATTAACATGATTTTCCATACATATGGCATCACACCATATGCCTAATACCACCATAATCTTTCCATACATATGGCATCACACCATATAACATCCTTCAGCGTTATAGCCGCTTAACTTACCACTGGGACGACACCCAGGACAATTCAAATCAGGGCCTTCCACTGCCCTCCGCTTTTCCATTCCCATTTTCCAAATATTTTTAAATAGAACTATATCTAGTTAAGTTCCCATGTCCGCCCTTGACCGTGGGCACGGCTATTCGAATAGTTTTGACTCTGCAGAGTTTGTACACTTTCACCACAAGAGATGAATTATCTTCATAGCCAACATGCTTCCTTAGGCATGAGACCCAGATAATTTATCACAAAGCCTTTACCTTACTCCGATCTAGCTAGACACCACCCGAGGTTTCACCGTGAAGGTTACACCACCAGATCGAAGCCCCTCTTGCGCCGTGCGAGTACAGTAAAACCCTGTGCCTCACTGTGAGTAAACCAGTACACCCTGGCACCCACTTTCCACTGGTGATATCTAAACTAAACCCTTGCAAGTTATTCAGCTAGGTCGTACCCATATAGACTTGTGGTTGTACTGTTTTACACGGGTTGACATGACAAGATTCAGTCCTTAAGGTTACCCGGATGGTTCTACCATATTTCACATTTTGTGCATCCACTGCACCACATACCAGCCCCCAAACCATCCATCCAGGTAATTAAGCAAGTTAGGATTTTTGGGAGCATAAAATAATCATGTCAAAATATACCAGTCATTCCCACCATGACTGCCCAAACCAGTTTCTCATGATTTAAAATGACAATGATGTTTGGGACATTTCAGTGCCCCTGAGTATTTATGCAGTACTAAGCATGGCATATAATTAGGGACTTATTTTCAAAAGTTACCATTATAATTTTGCTAGGGCGATAAGGTTCACATATTCAAGTATTCAAAAGAAGGTGTAATATTAATCAAGCAAACAATGGGCATATAACTAAAATTTTAAATTAAACATGTATTTGCATATAAAATAACAGCATGCATGTTGATAATTTAAAGGAAATTAACTTTGCAAAACCATAGGTTCAACATGATCAAAGTATTGACTCGTCTGGCGCGGTTTACCGCGGTCTGGAGTTCACACCACGCTTTCTCATTTGATGGGCTTAAGCTTTTTGGTCATTGTCTTCACCTCGATCTTGATCAAACTTGATCCATTGATTCTTCGGGGCTCCAGTTTCTAACTATGCGATAAGCGACTGAATCCAAATAAAAGCAAATAACTCAAGAGATCCAAATAAATCCAAATACTTTAAATGCCCGATTTAATTTAATTTATACATTTATTATGATTGGAGAATAGAAGGATGATTTAGGTTGATGTGTTGTAAGCACAGTGCTAGCTGGATTTGAGCAAGAGAACGAGTTGTCTGAATGCTTTACCGTGAGAGAAAATTTTAGAATACGAGGGATCAAAAATGAAGATGTACCTACAGGAATTATTTGTTTTTGGGAAAGGAAGGTGGCCATACAAGGCCGATTGGGGAGAAGCGAGGCTTGACCTTTTTTATTAATAATTTCTTTTATCATTTTTGTATTTATCAAGGAAGTTCCGTGAGTCGGGTTAGACCTATAGACTGATGCAGGAGTTTAGTGTACAAATTTTATCTTTAGGGTATGCATTCCTTGCAACTCAGGTATGGTAAAGGCAAACTGGACTGATGGATGAGATCTGTACTTATTCTATAAATCTTTTAGTCAAAGGTATTATAACACTTGGATATCTTTATTAAGTTTTAGATTAATCTCTGGTATAGGCCTTTACTTACTAATTAGATTAAGATAAATAGCAAAGGCTCAATATTTATTCATACATGGTAATTAATTAAAATTTAAATCTCTAATAATCCCACTATCATATTTTATGTATCTTCATTCATAGCTAGGCTAAATTTAAGTTGATTTAGGATCCGCTCATATGGGTCCTAACTTGTTATATATACAATTATGCTCAATACTATTATGTACTAAAGCTAGTGTTAAGATTTAATTAATGGCACTATTATTAGCTTGCTCATACTTTAACTATCCTTAGGCTTAGCTCTATCTAATTTAGATTCATTTATCTAAGTAAAGGTTATTGTACAAGGTAGTAAAATATATCGCTGAGACTTGTTTAATGGTAGGATGATAAATGTTAAAGCATATATTTTAACTTCATGCAAGGGTAATATTTGGATAGTTAATCAAAATCATAGTGCCTTTATCAATGTCTTTAATTAATAATAAGTCTTTTAGATAATTATCCAAACCATATAATTAATCATATATGAACTAATCAAGATTTAAATATCAAATAATCTTGTTTACCTTCCTATTAAATTTTTTTAGCTTCTCTAGATTATTCTCTATTTTCCTTGATTTTTCTTACTGGAAATGACCACAAACATCAAAAATAAAAATGAGAGAAAAAGGGTGCGGCTGGCTGGATTGAACACATGACATAAGACAACGAAGTGTTAGCACGCTCGGTCTAGCCAAGTGGGCACTGGGTATTACCTGCCTAACCGACGGAACGATTGTAGAAGAGCTGAGGGTAGGCAGCCAGAACAGAGGACCGGCTCGGGCGGCCATGGTTGACGGCGGCGCCGGCGAGGAGCGGCCGGGGAGGGAGTGGGGATGCGGAAAATGGGTTGCTCGGTGCCGGAGGATGCTAGGGGTGGTGGCGCGGCAACCGGAGCGGCGGCGCAGTGGGTAGGCGGTGGAACTAAGCGGCCGGCGGTGAGGGGAAATGAGGCACCGGCAGCCGGGAGGATGGGGAGGGGAACTGAGGTGCGCGAGAGGAGGAAGGGCTCGCGGGGGTGCTCACCGATGGTTTGGCAGGGCCGGAGGGAGACGGAGGATGGCCGGCGGCGTGTGCCTGCGGTGGCGCGGAGGAGCCCATGTCGCCGGCGGGGTACAGGCGATGAAAGGGCCGGCCGACGGTGGGGTTGCATTTGTGAGGCCATAATGAAGCTTCTGTGCAGCCGAATTAGATCATGGTGACGCCATTTGGCGAAATTTGCTCCGGCCGGGGTTGGAGGAGATGCCGCTCGCCGGCGAGCTAGGGGCGCCGGGTGGCCAATTCCGCTAGAGGGGAGGGCGAGTGGATGAGGGCGGCGCATCCTGTGGAGCGAGCCAGCTTTATAGTAGGTGAGGTCTTGGCGCGCCGCGAGTGATGGAGGCGGCGAAGTGCGCGACAGGCGTGGCGGCGGGCAGGCCCGGGGCGGCAAACGCAGAGGCAAAAAGGTAGCGGCGACAGGACGGGACCAGGCGGCGTCATGATGGGTGAGCAGCGTGCTCTGGCGAGGCGGGCGCATGGGCGCCACGGGGAAGAAGGAGCAGAGCTCTGCAGCGAGAAGAAGGGGGTTGCGCGGGCGCAAAGGGGGAAAGAAGGAGGAGGGGGCCCCGGTCGGCAGAGAGAAATGGGGGAAACGGGGAGGGCCCACGCGCAGAGAAAGGGAGCGGGAGGAGGCTCGGTTGGCAGGGAAAAAGGGGAGGAAGAGGGAGGGGAGAGAGAAAAGGGCTGGGCCCAAAAGGCATAGAGAGAAAAGGAGAGGAAAACCTGAGAATTGGGATTCTGAATTTTAATTTTAAATTTTTATTTCATATTTATGATTACTGATTTTTGCATGACATTTAGAATTTAAGCTTTAAATTTTCAGATATTAAATGAGAGCTTCTATTATTATTATTATTGCTTCCTATTGCTAAACTCTTTCTTGCACAATTTTTGTATACACATATATGTATATATGTATGTGTGTTTGTAATTTGTTCATCCGCTTTTATTGCTATTTATGCCATTATTTTCAGAATGAGATTTTATATTTTTAACTCAGGTTTCTCTCTTCTTATACTGGATCATCTTTTCAGATTCGCATTTTAAATCTTGATTTTCTATTAATTAAATTTGTTTGCTTCTTCTCGATCCTTTTAACTTTTGGAACCTTCACCAAATTTCTCAGAAAAACATCATACACTCCAAATTCAAATAAAATATATTGCAAAATAATTCAAAAGCTTCACATTTTCAAATTTCAAAATTTTGGGATGTTACAGTTTTCTTGTGATGATATATTATTTAGTCACTAATTATACAAGAAACAGTGAGGAGACAATATTTTCTCACTATAAATATGGTAAATAGTGACAAAACACATGTTCGTTACTGAATAGGCGAACTCTTGTAGTGAGCTTGCATGTACCTCTTTTTCATTAACTGCCCACATACATTTGAGATCATTATTTCATCATGCATCTCCATCTAGATGATGATCCAAACTGTTGAGAAACCGTCGCTGGCGACCAGTCCAAGCGATTCCTCTGTTTAGAACAAGAACAAATCAATCACAGAAGAATAGATTGAACATACAGAGAGATAGAGAGAACTCCTACTCTTTCTTTATTGCTTTCATTCATGTGTACATAATGAGGAGGTATGACTCTCTATTTATAGACTACAATGAGGTGCCCACCATGGGCCCTGGGCTTCCAGCCCAGGCCCAGGTTTCTTAACACTCCCCCTTGGGCACTCATCCGACACGTTCATGCCTCACTAAAACTCCATAAAAACCCAGTGGGAAAAATTTGGAGAAAGAGCACATGATACATGTGATGATGCGATGCACGAATTGCCTCATTAAAAACCTTGGTCGCGAAACTTTATGGAAAACTCGTCAAGGGAAAAAGAGTACAATTCACCCAATTTCATTTGGTCTTCAGGACTTTATTCCTTTGGGTACTTAATCTTCATAATCAAGATTTAATAACGGGCTTGAGAGAATTCTCCCCCTGAATTCTGCACTTCTCTAAGTTTCATCATTCCAATCCCTCACACGCACCTTTCAAAGCTAGCTGCGGGGAGTGACTTAGTGAACAAGTCTACATAACTTAGTGTGCAGTACTTTAATCTTGTCCATCTTTGCAATTCATGAGCATAGAGGAACTTGGGGTTGATATGCTTACATAGCCCGTCTGCACTTGTGCAACGCAAACTGCATTATCTTCATGGATAATTGTGGGGGTTTGCACAACGTTCATTCCACATGACTGCTGAATGTGGTGAACCGTTCAGCGGAACCAGGCGCACTCTCGTGCGGCTTCATACAGTGCTATAATTTCTGAGTGGTTCGTCGAAGTAGCTACAAGGCTTTGCTTAGACGATTTCTAGGAAATTGCAGTTCCACCACATGGAAATACATAGCCTGTTTGCGACTTAGCGGTATGCGGATTAGACAGGTACCCAGCATCTGCATAGTCAATCAAGTTCAAATCTTGATTCTTTCTGTAAGACAATCCAATGTCTTTGCTTCCTTGGAGGTATTGGAAGGTGTCCTTTATGCCCTGCCAATGCCTTTTGGTGGGCTCTGCACTGTACCTTGCTAAGAGGTTCACGGCAAATGCAATGTCCGGTCTAGTGCAGTTTGCTAAGTACATGAGTGCTCCCACTGCACTTAAGTATGGGAATTCCGGTCCCAGTACTTCCTCCCCCTCTTCCCTAGGTCGGAAAGGATCTTTTCTTCTTTGTAAAGACCTCACAGATCATCGGTACTTTCGAGGAAATGCCTTCTTGAAGCCAAACCTTTCAAGCACCTTACAGGTATAGGTCGTGATGTACCAAGACTCCTTCAGGACATGCTCAAGCTGCAGCCTAAGCAAAACTTGGTCTTGCCCAAATCTTTCATTTCAAATTCGACTCCAAGTAGGAGCTTGCTTCTTTTATGTCTTCTATTGTCCGATGATATTCGGATCATCTACATACACAAAGATTATCAGAATCCATTCGGGATCATTGTATAAATACATAAGGACAGTCTTCATTGTTCGTGTAGCCTTTCTTGCAGAGAAAGTCGCTTAGCGATTATACCACATTCTTCCAGTTGTTTCATCCATCGGTGACTTTACGAGTTTCACACTATACTGATTTCTATTTGCTCTGTCTTGGTTCGGAGAGATATTCCTTGAGGAGTTTCATATAAATCTCGAATCCAAGTTACCGTAAAGGTATGCAGTCACAACATCCATCAATTTCATTTCTAAGTTCAAGTTCACTGCCATTGAGATCAAGTATCTAAAGATAATTCTACTCATGACTTGGGAGTAGGTTTCTTCATAATCAACTTCGGGACGTTGAGTGAAACCTTGGGCTACTAGCCTTGCTTTGTATCTCACTACTTCATTTCTTTCATTTCTCTTTCGAACAAATACCCACTTGTGCCCAACGGGGTGTATGTGGGGAGGTGTGCGGCATACGGGAAATACCTCACTTTTGTTCAGAGATAGCAATTCAGTTGCTATTACCTTCTTTCAATCTTCCCAATCTGATCTTTTCTTTCATTCAGCGAGCGATGCAGGCTCGGGATCAAGATCGATGATGGTGGCAATTTTCTTTGCGAAATAGATATCGATATTAGCTGTTGTCCTATTCAGGGACTCTCCCGTGTGCACATAATTTATAGCTATTTCTTCATGAGTTATTTCTTCTAGAGCGATTGCTTCTGCTGGAGCTTTACCTTGCGCATCGCTTCTTTCAATTGCGGTGGCAAGTCCCTTTAGTTTTTCGGCTCCGATGTGTGCGCACACATCCATGCCGATGGGGATATTCAGATCCGGTATGTCCTTTTTCGGGAGGTGTCATACTTGTGCCAGGTCTCAACTGGCTCCCCTTCTCATTCTGGGGGACTTCAGTGATCGGATGTAATAAATCCCTCTTATCCTTCTTCACCAGGCGTCCCCGGTTACTAAGGATTCGAGGAACCGGAGTTCTCGTCCTCTTTTTTATTTTTTGAGGCCTCTGGACGAGATTAGGGATACCTTCTGTTTCTTTGGTATTTCAACCCTCTCCGGTGCAGTGCGTGCAGACACATGCGACTTAGTCACGCACTTCAAATCACTAAAGTGATCAGGCAGCTGATTTGCTAATGCTTGCAAATCTATTTTGTCTTCTGGACTTCTATTGTCTTCTAGACTTCTCTTGTCTTCTGGACTTCTCTAGTGCGCGGGTCATCTGCATGGATTCCCCAGGCTTGCCACGTAATTTCCCGATATTCTTCATCAAGGGGTTGATTTCCTCCCCCTAATGTTGGGAAATTTTCGGTGGTGACACTTGCGCTAGTTGCATAGGTGAGTGGATGTTGTAGGCCGAAGGTCTAAGGTTGATGAGATTCGCTGCATGAAGGACTGCGTGTCCCCAACATGTAGCTGGCAAATTACTTTTATGCAAGAGGGGACGGGCAATAAAATTAATTCTTTTAATTAAAGCCTCTGTCAAACCGTTCTGGGTATGGACATGCGGTACCGAGTGCTCAACTGCAATTCCCATCGCCCTGGAATAATCATCAAATGCCTTTGAAGTAAATTCTCCGGCGTTGTCCATTCGGATGGACTTGATATGATGATCTGGAAACACATTTCTGATGCGAATGATCTACGAGATCAATTTTGCAAAGGCGTGATTTCTTGTGGACAACAAACCCACATATGACTACTTCGAAGAAGCGTCAATGAGCACCATGAAATACTTAAATGGCCCTGAGACGGGCTGAATGGGACCGCAAATGTCTCCCTGGATGCGTTTCAGGATTGCAGAGACTTCATCCTTCACTTTCAGAGTGGAGGGTCTAGTTATTATTTTCCCGGTGGCACATGCAGGGCACACAAAATCTTCATGATTTGAGAAATTCTTCTCATTAATATTATGCCCATGCGAGTTATTAATTATGTTTCTCATCATCGTAAGACTTGGGTGGCCTAATCTGTCATGCCAGAGACAGAAAAGTTCAGAGCTTCTAAATCATCTTGAGCGATTATGCAGATACGCAGCGCTTTAATGTTGGTATAATATAGCCCAGTTTCAAGTGAAGGAAGTTTTTCTAATATTCTTTTGCCATTCTCTTTGCGCTTCGTGATGAGCAGGTATTCCTTACCGTACTCTTCGTTAGTTTCAACGTGGAAAACATTGGCGCGAATATCTTTAAAACTTAGGAGAGTTTCAGTCGATTCTGGGTACAATAAGGCTTCTTCAATGACCAAAGTTGTGCCCATTGTGACTCTTCCTGAACCAATTATTCATGCATCGCTTCTGGCGATTGTCGTAAGGCTGCCAGTGCTCTTACAAATCGACTGAAAATTCTTAGTCTCTCTTAAGATGATATGCATTGTGCCACTGCTAGCTAAGCACACTTCCTTCATTGGGCGCTACACGCGTTCTTAATATAGGGTATTTATTAACATGCATGAGAAGGCAATCAACACATAGATAAAATACTCCAATATCAAAACATATCATGCCATCATAAACTGAATAAATGAATGAATTCTTCAAATATCATCCAACCATCACGAGAAAATAACAATTCTTAAGTACCATCCATGCAAATTCTAACATATTATTCCACACAAAATAAATGACAATTAAAGTCGAAATGCATTCAGTGCACTTGACTTCTTCTGTTATTTTCTCGGGGGGTGACATTCTCTTCAAGAGAAATCATGGCGGTGACTACTTCTAGGTCGAGAGGGGTGCTGCTGTCGTAATGGTCTCAAACACCATTAGCGTATGCAGCTGCTCAGAATGCTCCCCCTCAACCGATGCAGAGTGGGCTTCATGTGCCATTTGCCATCCCGTTTTTGGCTTGCTAGCCTTATTCTCATGTGGAGCATCTGATTTGCCTTTCTGGACTGCGGTCTTACCATTCCTTCCCCTTTTCTCTATCAAGGGCTTTCGCAACTTGTTGCTCCCTGCGTTGGCTTCACGGCCAGTGGAGCTACCAGATAGCTGAGTGACTTAGTTCTTACGGAGAACTTCGTCCTGAACCTCCGCAATTTGCATCATATCAATCAATTCGGCATATTCCTCATAGCCGTCTTGACGATAATTGCGTGCGAATTATACTGCATTGGGATGGAAGGATTTTCTCAATTTTCTGTATTGAGGTACAAATCCTGTGCACGGCAGAATTGTTTTCCCCGACCGTCTTAAAGTCGGCAAACCTCAATCTGATCTATTCTTACTCTGCTTGAGAGAAATGATGTACTTTAGCATCTCAAACCTGCTTCTTGAGTGCGGTCCAGAGTGCAAGTGCGTTTTTCTCCGCCATATACTCATTCTTGAGAGTGAGGCAGAGCTGGTGCTTGAGAAAACGAAGTGCCTGATCATTCTCTTTAGGCGTGGGTTGGGCGTCATTCCGTCCGCCAATACCAATAGTCGCGCGGAGTTTCTTGGCTCCAAGCACAATCTCGACATCGGAAGCCTATGTCAGATAGTTTTGGCCATGCTAGGCCAGCTCCTCGAACTCCTAGTTCGTGATGCTAGTCATCTAAATGTGTATAAGTCTACTGCTGGTAGACATGCACGGAATAATTTACTACGGGTAAATAAATGGTACAAAAGGTTCTCGCAATGTTTCATAATTTTCTATGCATTTTCTATAATTTTACTGCTAATTTCAGTGATTAAAAGCAATTTTCAGTAATTACAATTAACCAGAACAGTAAATAAATACAGAAAATACAAAGAATAATAATGGCATAAATAAATAAGCTTCAAATGCTAAAATTAATGCAAAATTCGGATTCCCGAGACCCTTTTATGCTAGAATATGAAATTTCAGCAAATTCTGCAATTCCAGAGGGTTTCTACGCAAATTTTCAGTTCAGAGAAAAAAATTGCGTAATATTCTGATTTACTGAGGGGTTTTCTGCAAAATTTGGACCCATACGTAAATCGGAGGTCCTTTCGGTAATTTTCGGAATTACCGGGACTCTTTTGCAAAATTCGGGACCTATATTGAAGTTTTAAGGGCCAATCGGTAAATTTAACATTTTACGAGGATTGTTCTGCAAAAACCACCATCCCCGATCGGACCCCTTCTTTTTTTCTTTTCCCGTCGGCCCGTTTGCTCTTCCCTGGCCCATTACCGACCGCCCCCTTTTTCTTCTTTCAGCCCACCAGCCGGCTGCCCCCTACGGCCCATATCTGGCCCACCTCCCCCTTCCACGCGATTAACACAGGCGCGCGGCTACCCGGTTGGGCGCGCGGCGGGGCGACGCAGCCGGCGGCGTCTACTCGGCGGCTTCAAGGTGTGGGCGAGTGCCGTGCGGTGGCGCCGGTACAAGCAGCGGCGGCGCATAGCGCGTCGGGCGGCCGAGGCGATGTGATCGGCGGCGCGCATGGGATCCGGCAGCAAGCCGGCTGCGGACGGTCTTTGGGCACGGCTTTGGCCGCCGATGGCATGCGGCGCGCCGTTGAGGCGAGGTTGGCCGGCAAACCAGCGGCTCGAGCGGCAGGCGCGCAGCGCGCGGCGAGCTTCGGTGACCGGCGGCGGCGGCGATGCGCATGCGCGCGCGAAGAGGCTGCTGCGGCTGGTGCCCGAGGCGGGTCGAGCGCGGCTGCTGGCCGGCGAGATTTGGCGCAAGGCTCAAGGCGCAAGGCTGGCGCAAGACGGCGGCCCAAAGTGACGGGACGGGTGGCTGCGGGCCGCGGGCACAGGAGTTGAAGCGCCGGATTCGGGCGGCGACTTCATGCGGCGTGCTGGCCGGTCTCCCTCGGGTGGCACGCACGAGCGGTCAATCTGAGGTGGCCGCATGCGGGCGGCGGGTGAGGGAGCAGAGGCGCCGGTGGTCGGATGTCGCACGTACGGGTGGACGAAGGTCGGGCCGGGGGCCAACCGGTGGCCAACGCGCGTACGGGCGCGGGAGGCCATGTCGCATGCGGGCGAGCTCAGGCGGCGGCGCCGTGCAGGGCTCCGGCTGGCCTTCTGGGTGGTCGGCCAAGTGAAGAGTTGAACAATAATACAATTACAGCCAACGAGTTCGTCGGTATTTGGTTTACCCGGCAATTCGCTAGGTTTCTTTGAAGTTTGGGTTTTGTTATTGTTGGACCACTACTCGGCGACTAGCTTACAGAAGGCAGAGTCCTCGTTTTCCATCAGCCTTGATGGCTTGTCATACTCTATAAGTTTGCCTGCAATCAAATAGAAGCCACATAATTCAATCAAATAAGAGTCATTCAATCCGAAAATCTCTGAAGAAATCTGTTAACGTCAGCAAATCTATATCTCCGACAGAATGTTAATAGTGCTCAGAGTCAGATGCTTACCGTAGGAAAGAACCATGACCATATCACTGTCTGTGACATTGGGAACCCTGTGTGCTATGGTGATCACCGTGAAGCCTAAAAACTCCTGCTTGATGACTCTCTGCGGGACGGCGTCGGTGGCGGAGTCGATCGATGCTGTCGACCAGGATGCTGTTCCTGCAGAGGAGGACGTGCGCGAGGCAGAAGAGCTGCCGTTGACCAGCGCTCCAGTTCTCGCCGTCATCGTTCAGCGAAAATGTCAAGATGACCGGCTGTTATAATTTTCCTATACTTTCACTACGAGGCAGTGAGGCGCCGTGTGCTTGCGCCTGCACCCACACGCAGAAGCTGCGCCAATCAGATGGCCTCCTAGCTCTTGACGCAGGGGCGGATCTACAGTGGTTAATGGGTGACATTGACAAAAAATCTAATATATATAAGATATAATACATATCATATGTTTAGTTGGATCAAAATCACCAATTTCAGCCTCAGGCCGCCACTATTCGGCCGGCCACCCGGCCCGACGCTCGCCTCCGCTCCGCGCCTGCGTGCGGCCCAGCCCATTACGCGAGCCGCAAGCGATACGGCGATGAAACGCCTGTGCGGCTATGCCCGAGCGCCCGATTTCCCAGCCCCTAACCCTAGCAGCGCCGGCCCTCCGCAGCTCCGCACCGCACTGGCCCTCCGCTCCGCCTCCGCGCCGCGCCGGCCCTCCGCTCCGCTGCCCTCCGGCCGCTACGGCACTCCGTCGGCACCGCGACCGCCAGATCTGGGCCCTCCGCTCCGGCCCCCCTGCCCACGCAGGCTCAGCGGCAGCCGACGCTGGAGGAGTTCCTGGTGCGCGTTGGCGTGGTGCGGGAGGACATGGGCCAGCCCATCGTGCTGCCGGCGCAGGCGCAGGCGCTGTTCCCTCAGGGTAATGTGGTCGCGCCGACCATGCAGCTGGGGATCGGGATGGTGCCTGGGGTCGTCGGGTAGGGGGCTGGCGGAGGGATGACGGTGGCGCCGCCAGTGACGCCGGTTGTGCTGAATGGGTTGGGGAAGGTGAAGGGCGGGGATGTCTCGTTGCTGTCGCCGGTGCCGTATCCCTTCGACAGTGCGCTGAGGGCGAGGAAGGGATCAAGAACCGGGAGTCAGCTGCCAGGTCCCGTGCGCGGAAGCAGGTGAAGCCTTTGTTCTTCAACTGCAGTGTTGTAGCTATCCATTTACCTTACGCCTTTTGCTTACTTATACTGAAATGTTATCTGAAATCGAACTCAGTGGTGCCCATATATGGTATGCCCCTCGGTTATGTTGTACCTTATTCCCTTGATGTGATCCGCCACTTCCTGTTTAGCTGTTAGATATTAATTTATGCTTAAGTAGTTAAATATTGTTAAACCAAAGAGGAGAAGAACCTATATATGCCTGAATCATCCATGGTTCAAGTTGACCCTCTCAGATTCAGAAAGGCAACATATAACCTTGTTCATTTTGGAAGTGCTAGTTCGGCATTGCAGCGTTGTGGGCTTTTGTTTCTTCCATCTACTATTGCGATGATAGGGATAGTATGCTCATCATGGGGCATAAAAAGAAGCTTAGCGAGACCAATGACGAGAAGTAGTTTTTTTTTTCCTTTTTTGGGTGATTTTTTTTGTCAGACCTGGTGATAAATAGGCCTCTTCTGTGCATAAGTTATGCTGCTATGGTGCAGTCATACTGCTATATAAGCTATGAACATGTATTTTGCTATTTAATTCATGTCATTATACTAGCTTTATATCGTCTATTGTCTCATAAGAAATCATTAATTTCTATATTTTTTGTATTTTTATTACATCTATATACACGTATCCTTGTATCGGTATTTTGAGGGAAATGACATGTCGCGGTATCGACGTATTCGAGTAACCTAAATCCGAACACCCATCTTAAAAATTTTGGGTCCGCCACTGTCTTGACATGATGCCTCCGTGCTGTTATGTGACGGAGCAGAGCAAATGAGGCACAAGGTAGACATCTTGATTCTTCACGTGTTGCTTCATGATACAGCAAAAAACGCAGACTCATAGGAATTGTTTTTCTGGAGCACCTATCCCTCTCTTCTCTTTATTTCTTATTACTCTGCAGCTTCCATGCTTCCTGTCAGATCACTTTCGATCTCTTCTCCTCTCTCTCTCTCTCTCTCTCTCTCTCTCTCGCTACCTCTTGCTTACAAGACTCCGACACAGAACACACTACCAAAACGGAAACAAATTAGGAGCCAACTCAGCTATATGCAGAACCAACTCGAATACTTATACTGTAGGATCGTAAGGGCCTTCTCACTCCAAAAGCTAGCCAATGAGATGAGAGACTCCCCCACTTTTAAGTTAGATCCCTTGCCCTTCCACAACCAATGTGGGACTATTCCAATAATCCCCCCTTCACACATTGGTGTCCTTCAGCCCTTCACCGCTCCTTCACCGTACACCGACGGTCCCTCAGGGTCACAGTCCATCAGACATTCACACACTAGTGTCCATTGGGCCAGAGATGTTAGAACCGGGCTCTGATACCACTTGTAGGATCGTAAGGGCTTTCTCACCCCAAAAGCTAGCCAATGAGATGAGAGACTCCCCCACTTTTAAGTTAGATCGCTTGCCCTTCCACAACCAATGTGGGACTATTCCAACATATACATATTCATATACACGGCAAGAACACGTATACGGACTTGTACGGACTAAACAAGATTACTAACTCTAACAATCATCTCCTTAATCTTATTTCTTCATCTCGACCATGCCGATCTTCGCTCTTGCTTTTGCTTCTTCCTTTTACCTATACTCTCGTGCGTCGTTCCTTCGTGAGCCATCACTGCCCTATCGCTTGCGCTTGCTACATCCTAAGCCTTACACAATTCAATGCTTGCTACGTCTCACACCTGTACTGAACTCGTCCTTCCTTGCACGCTTGCTTGGGCTGAAGCACCTACTCTCATAGCCGCCTTGGCTTCGCCGTTACCTGAGCCTCCCGCTCCTCTCTCTTGGACCAAGTCTATCCATTTTCCCACGTACACCTCAGCTGAGGCTACACCGCCCCTAACTCCTGTCTCCAACGCTTCCCATGTTCCCTTTGTAAAACAAACAAAAGACTATACCAACTTATACTTTAAGTATTCCTCTTGGACCTTATGCACTTTTTTCACCTAGAGGCCCGCCACCTTGACCTCCTGTGTTAGCCGCACCTGCATGTGTGCTGCATGTGCCTTTGGAGGTGCCGCCCGCTACTACATACATGCCTACATCATGAGGCACACCATCTTGACCCTAGCCATCACGTTCAGTGCCATCGCCCAGCTCCTCCAGACTGCTCTTCAGACAAACCGATTTACAAGTTTTCGAAGAAATCTTATACAACCAATTTAGAGATCTTTTCACCTTCATTAATAAATCTTTGTTCTTGTTATACACACGAAAGAACTCATCTTGTAGCACCACCGTACACCCTCTTTCTATCATCTACCCGAGACTGAGTATGTTGTTGTACAAACTTAGTATATAGTAAATCTTTGTCAACAACTTCTTATCTCCGTTCTTACATTGCAATATCATTATCCCTTTACCTTTTATCTCCACCGTGAAGCCATCGCCAAACTTGACCTTGCCCTAAATATTCTTGTCGAGCTCATGAAACATAGAGTAGTCTCCCATCATGTGGTTACTTGCTCCATTGTCCAAGTACCACTGATCCGTGTGATCGTGGCTGCCTTCCTTTGTACGTAGTTTTGGAACTACGTTCTCCTCATTCAGCATCACCATGATCGGTGCCTTTTCAATATATGAGGAGAGAAGTAGTCCCGGTTCTTCATCTTCTTCTTTGTCTTGGGCAAGGTTTGCCTCCTTGTTCTTCTTCTTGCTTTGACAATCTAATGCATAGTGCCCGTACTCATTATAGTTGAAACACTTTATGTGGCTACAGTATTCTGATGCGTAGTACCCATATTTGCCACATTCAAAGCACTTTACATGTGCTCAAAATGTAGGCAATATTCTAATTCCAAGTTTTACTAGGAGACAAATACAATAAACTAGTGATGCAAAATTCACAACTAACAACATGCTATTCATCATACTTCAGAATATACATAAGTAAATTGTATTAACAAAGTCGAACGAATGCGCGCATGACTAACAATTGGGCTTGTTAAAGAACAGGAAGCAACGCAGGCTTGATGTAGCGCAGAACATAGATGACAAAGTGAAGTGAGTGGTCGCACAGATGTACGCTACCCAGAAACCTTATTGCTGCCCCGTGCAGGTACTCTCTACGGCAATGGTTCAAAGATAGCTGCTCTCCCTCCTTCCAGGTGCACGTCGGGAAGAAAGGTTGGCGAAGTTCAGACAGCGCAGTACAAAAAGCACAAGATCGCAGAGAAGAAGAAAATGGAGGCAATGAGTTTCTCACACATACTCTGGACGTCTCCAGGCATGTAAATAGATAGACTAATAACCGACATGATTAAAACAGCCATTTACCCTTTGATAACTGACGTATTTAACCAGCCATTTACCCACTGGTAACTGCCTGTCATCAAACCTAATAAAACCACATTCAAATGTTTGAATCTCATTCAAACAGAGAGAAAGAATGATGCATGGTTCAACAAAAATAAAGGTGGACTTGGTTTGCCAAGTGGCGCGCCACATCACGACACAGTTGCACGTCGCAAGTCACAAGTCACGCGATTGTCACGTGAAAATGCATGAATACGCGTGCGCACGCATGCATGCATGTGTGATTAGTTAGAACCCTTCTCATGCCATCTCTATCCATATTTAAGGAGTAGTGAGGACTTCACCTTATAAATTGGTCTTCCCCACCTTGCCTTAGCAATATGGTACTAAATCATGCATGCTTTGGAATTAAGGAAATAGGCCATGCTCATGTGGGCCAATTTTTGACAATCCCCCATCAATTCCAAAGCAAGAAATAAAAAAGATGTCAAAGAAATTATGTTGAAGTATTGTTAATATACCAATCTTTTAGTGTAAGTCCCGTACGGGTTGAACTTGCACCTAAAATAACAAGATTCATCTTCTCAGAGCTCATGAATGAACTATGCCTTGAATTCACAGCTTTTCGTGATCAGATTTTACTTGAAATCTCAACTAGTACTAGACTGCCAATGAACCACGCCTAAACGGAGCATTATATAGTCATGCTCCCTTATCTACTCATGTGCTTTCTAGAGAATGTCCTGTTCTCGTGAACTGCGACCACACAGTTAAGCTCAAGTAGGTGTATTCTTTCTAGGTATCCTGCAGGCTAATACCTTTTCCTTTTTTGGACAATAGAATACATTAAAGCTTTATGCCAACCTTCCATACAGTCGAGAGTACTTTATTTATTAGGACATGGGTATATTAAATATATACTCTCTTGTTACAACATCAATTTGTTTTTCCCATTGTCTAAGTCATAGGATCTCCGATCAAGAAAGTATTGGTTACCATTATGATGTAACTTAAATGGGACACATTCCCATGTCCATAGATGCAGTGGAAATCTCTTTCCATTCTAACCCCTTTATAAAAGGGTCTGCCAGATTTTTTTCAGTGTGAATATAGTTCACATCAATCATTCCGGAGTTTCTTAGTTTTCTGACAGATTTAAGCCTACGCTTCACATGTCTAGTGGACTTCATATTATCCTTTGTACTTGTGACTTTGGCCAACATTGTTTGATTATCACAGTACATCAGGATTACAGGTATTGGTTTCTCAACCAATGACAAGTCCAATAGAAGCTCTCTCAGCCATTCAGCCTCAACTGTGGCTATGTCAGGTGCTACAAGTTCTGCTTCCATGGTTGACCTCATCAATATAGTCTAGTTGTGAGATCTCCATGGAACTGTAGCACCAGCTAAAGTAAATATATAACCACTTATAGTTTTGATCTCATCCACATTAGAGGTCCAATTAGAGTCATTGTATCCTTCTAATATAGAAGGGTGTCCAATATAATGTATTCCAAAAGATGTTGTGCCCCTCAAGTAACGCAACACTCTTTCAAGTGCCTCCCAGTGATCATCTCCTGGGATAGAAGTAAACTGACTTAATTTGCCCACAGCAAATGAAATGTCAGGTCTTGTGGCACCAACTAAATACATAAGTGACCCAATAATTTGTGAATATCTTAATTGATCTTTTTCTAACCCCTGATTAATAGATACTATAGAATGTCAATGTTTGTTATATATTATGAGCAATTGTGTGTTCATGATTGTGATGATGGCATAGTTGGTAATGTTCAGGGTTACTAGTGGTATGAGTTATGTGCATTTAAGGTTGTTTGAAAGTTATGAAGTCCATGATTGTGAATAGTGTGGTATGTATAGGTCATTCATGTGCTAGGTTGTTGCTGATGCAAATTTTTATTAAATTGAGACTTTCATACATATGCATCATGTTGGCTTATTGAAATCTTGGTCATGTGATGACTGAGCAACTGCTGAGGTCCTTGTCATGTCGATGACAGGCTAAAGGTCCCCATGCTTGAGGAGCATGGGCTTAGGTCCCCATACTTGCGGAGTATGGGCATTGGTCCCTGTATCGGATGGTACATGCATGGGTGTGCATCGACGGATGCGCACTTTGCATTACCGGTAAAATACAAATGAGAAAGAGAAAAGATAAAGATCTTGTTGAGCATATTGCATAGCATGTGTTTGTAAAGCAACTGTTGGGTGTTTCTTATGGAGTTGTGTACATGTATGCTATTGTTACCATTTATTATATTTGCTGAGTCTTTGGATTCACCCTTGTTGTTTGTTGTGTTTTAGGTACCTTTACGAGATCGGCATGCATGGGGAAAAGAAGGATTAATCTTGTTGCACTTTTGCACGATCTACCCACAATGGAAAGAAAGGAAAAATTAATTAGTAGATGAATGAATTACTTTTAGTACTTTTATGATTATAGCTTGCTAGAAGTGAACTGTAATAAAGGATTAGAAGATTCAGGATGCTCATGATTTATATCTTAGATGTTAATTGCTATGGATGTCGTAGCAACGAATAGTCAGTTTTGATTAGGTCTTGATTACATTACCATTTGGTTTACCTTTATTTAATAGAACTATTTGTTGAAAATTCTGACCTAGGTAATTACACAAAGGAGGTTCTGCTGAAATTTTGGTGAGGTGAATGTAGTTTATCTTTGTTTCATTACTTAGTTAGGTAGCATTCCAGGCCATGGTATAGTTGGGGTGTTACAGCAGCATTTAAGGGCTTCAAGCTATACCAGATGGATGTCAAGAGTGCCTTCCTCAATGGATTTATTGAGGAAGAGGTTTATATTAGACAGTCTCTAGGTTTTGAGAACTCGAAGTACCCAAACCATATCTACAAGCTTTCCAATGCTCTGTATGGACTTAAGCAAGCCCCTAAAGCTTGGTATGAGAGGCTTAAGTCCTATTTGTTGAGTTATATGTTTGAGATGGGTAAGGTAGACAAGAACTTGTTCATTTGTAGGCATGGCTATGACTTTCTACTTGTCCAGATTTATGTAGATGACATTATTTTTGGTGGCTCTTCTCATGCTTTGGCTTCCCAATTCTCTGATGTCATGAGTACATAGTTTGAGATGAGCATGATGGGTGAATTGAGCTTTTTCCTTGGCTTCTAGATTAAGCCGACTCAGGAGGGTACCTTCCTGCATCAAGGCAAGTACACCCGAGATCTTCTGAGATGCTTTGACATGAGTGATAGCAAGCCGGTGTCAACTCCGATGGCGACATCAACTTCACTCGATCCAGATGAGGATGGCAAGCCAGTAGATTAGAAGGAGTACCGCAACATGATTGGCTCTCTCTTGTACCTCACTGCCTCGAGACTAGACATACATTTTGCTATGTGTCTCTGTGCTCGATTTCAGGCCTCTCCTCATGTCTCTCAACGCCAGACGGTGAAGAGCATCTTCAGGTACCTTCGAGCTACTCTTAACTATGGTATCGGGTACTCTTTAGCTTCCTGCCTTTCCCTTAGAGCCTTCTCCGATGCAGACTTTGCTGGCTGTAGGATAGATAGGAAGAGCACTTCTAGCACTTGCTAATTCATTAGCACTTCTCTTGTTTCTTGGTCTTCTAGGAAGCAATCCAGTGTTGCACAGTCCATCGCAAAGGTCGAGTATGTTGCAGCCGCTAGTTGCTGTAGTTAGGTGCTTTGGATGATTTCAACCTTGTGGGACTTTGGGTTGATCATAGGTAGTATTCCTCTTTTCTGCGATAACACTTCTGCTATTAATATTGCCAAGAACCCAATGCACCACTCCAGGACCAAGCACATAGATATTAGATATCATTTCTTTAGAGACCATGTGGAGAAGGGTGATATAGTGCTTCAGTTTGTGGAAAGTGACCACTAGTTGGCTAATATCCTTACCAAGCCTCTAGATATCTCGAGGTTTACATCCACAACCTTGCGAGGAGAGCTTAGGGTGGTTTGCCCTTATGGGTTAATTTGAGGGGGAGCTTCTTGTACTTTATGTATCATTTTGTTCATATGCATCTATTTTATTTTGTTGCATTTCATGAGGGTGCATTTGGGTTAGTCTTTCTAACATAGACTGAGTGGTTTTCTTTCTCGGTTGCTTAGACTTCCTCTCATCTTATGATCCTAGTATGCTGCTATTAGTTGTTTCTCTTCTCACTAGGTTGAGTTCACTCACTTCTTGTAGGTCTAGCAAGGGTTGGGCCCCTTGGGTAGACAGGGAACATGTTTACTCCCTAGCATGTTAGATGACCTGCTTATAGTCCTAGAGTCATATGGGGTAGATGAGAGTTAGTCTGAGCTATAGTTTTCTCTCTTTCTTGTCTATGCTATAAGGACCGCCATTTATTTTTTTATCCAAGCTTTCCTCCTCTTTTTTATTGCTTTGGTTCAGGGGAGTTCATTTAAGACTTTCTGGAATTTAATGATGTCATTGCTCAACTTAAACCAAAACTGTTTCACTGCTGAGGGAGAGATGGATTTTCTTTGCATTGTATTATATTTAATTTTAGCATGTAATATAATTACATGAAGCCCTGATTATTATCCCTATTTGACATGATAAGATTGCATTATATCTTGCCATGAACTGTGCTAGGTTGCTAAATTTATCATGATTCTCTATGTGTAGCCTAGTCTTTGCCATGCTAGCTTAAGTAAAATATGAAAAACTTGAATTAAATCATGTCTTGTTAGATCTTGTAACTAGTTTGGTCCAGTTATCCTCTTATGATTCATGCCATGTCGAATAAGCTGAATTGAGTCTTAAATCTGCATTGAGCTTTACATTGAGCTATGCTAGTTATTTAGTGAAGCATGAGTTAATATTAACTCTTTGTTCTTGAACTAAGTCAAGAAAATGCAAAAGGTCTCTTTTGTGCGAAAAAACTGATCTCACCAATTCTTTCTCATGAGACGGTTTGCCATTGCACTAGGCATGAACTTATGGGGAGTTTTGGATGACTAAGATCATTTTCTTAAGCTTCTTACTTGGAGTGGTCGCATAAGGCTTGAGATCTAGCACATGGCTAAGAAAATAAAAAAGAACCAAGATCTGAATATGGCTGACTGTGCAGATGCAGGATACTTGTCAGATCCGCATACGGCTAGGTCATAAACATGCTATGTATTCCTGTGTGGCGGAACTGCAATTTCATGAAAATCATCTAACAAAGTCTTGTATTGACTTCAATGAACCACTCAAAAATCATAGTACTGTACGAAGCCACACAAGAATGTCCTTGGCCTCGACGGATGATTCACCACATCCAGCAGTCATGTGGACTGAACATCATTGTAAATTCTAGCTCTATTAAGTTGGTTTTGGTGATAATGATAAATCTAATTGAGACAAACTTGTTTATTGATTATTATATTACATAATTTCATTTGGATGAAAAGGTGAAAACCATAAGAGGTATGTATTCTATATCACATTCTTATTTCTTATTGCATTCCTCGGATCCAAAATATAGATTGAACGTCACCAAATAGTCAAACATGAATATGTGCATATGTCTCTATTACACATTCTTGTATGCACACATTTAGAGGGAGTTCACTCTATATTTTTTGGTTTCATTAGTATTGATCCATGTTCATCTTTCCACATATTAAGGATCTTTATTTTGAAACATATCCCCATGGGGCCAGTTAGAGAAGGGATTACTGCACTCTATTTTACTCTCTTGAACTAATGTGAGGTCTTCCTCTCAATTGTGTATGTGTTGCACCTTATGAGTAAGGAGGAAGGCTCTAGATTGTATGTGCTGTATCTAGAGGTGAATTGAGTATCCACTCGAGCTTGTGCATTTGTTCACGCGGTGAGAGTCAAGAGAGGGATTTGACTTATTACTCTTTGAGTTTACTGACTTCTAAACGGCGTTGGAGACATCATGTGTGGTGATCTTCTCAAAGAAGGTTATGAGAAGATCCGACGAATTGTGAAGGTTGGAGCTCACCTACGCTGAGCGGGAAAGAGCTACCACTAGTGGATTGAGGTGTTTCAGCTTAATTTGTGGAGCTAGCCCAATTCATTTGGGCTAATTTCAATGTGGATTAGGGAAGACCAACAAGTCTCCGAACACCAAGGTAAAAAAGATCGTGTTAATTGTGGTTTGTTTTCTTATGCTCAATTTATATTCAAGTAATTTACATTTATAGAATTAAATTGATTGCTTATCATTCTAGGATTGCAAACCTTCATATAGCTCTAGCGTGTTGCTGCACTTAGATGATCATAAGTGATTTAGACTTCATTTGTGCTAAGCCAATTTGATTTAAGGTTCCGCATTGTATACTTGGTTTAGACAAAAAGAAAATATTTTTAATTGATAATAATTGGAAGAGAATTTTTAGACGGCCTATTCACCCCCTAGTCGGCCTCCTCGATCTTTGAATCATGCGAGCTCCCACCATTAACTATGAAGATAATGTAGCTTGTGTTGTACAAGTACAGACAGGTTACGTGAAGAGTCATCTCACAAAGTGTATCAACTCCAAGTTCTTCTATGCTCATGAATTACAAAAGATGGGTGAAATTAAGATACTGCATACTAAGTTTTGTGAAATTGGGTAGATTGTACTCTTTTTCCCTTGATGAGTTTTCCGGAGGTTTCTTAGCCAAGGTTTTTAATGAGGCAATTTGTGTAACACAATATAACATGTATGATGTACTCTTTCTCCAAATATTTTCAATTGGGGTTTTATGGAGTTTTGATGAGGCATAAACGTGTCGGTGTGTGCCCAAGAGAGAGTGTTAGGAAACCTAAGCCTGGGCTTCCAAGCCTTGCCTATTGGTGGACACTCTCTACTTAGTCTATAAATAGAGGTTCCAATTATTGTAAAGTGTACCTTGAAAGGAGAAATTAACAAAGAAAAAAAGAGTTCCCCTATCTCTCAATGTTCAATATTGTATTTTCTTATATTCCCTGTGTTTGATCCATCTCTTTTATCTTGAAGAAATTAATTCATCTTTTCAGCAACAGTTCCTCAACAGCTTTCTCTGGAAGCTAACGCGAGCGCACGACGACCGCATCCGGAAACTGCGAGCCATTAACCGGTGGCGAGTGCTCCGTATGCACGTACACGCGTTGTATTGCTAGATACAGAGCTGTACATGTATGTAGCAAATTCATCAAAAAAAAAGGTAATCGCATGAATTTTCACAAAATTTCATGCGGTTCAACAAAAAAAATACCAGAACGACTTGCATCATAGAGAGTTAATGGCAATTTTGGCACATTTTGACCTCGTATTTACAAGAATGATCTTAGTTGTGTGACAATTACAAAAATAGCATTTATACTGCACAGTGACTTATTACTGCAGAAAAACTCATCACAAATGATTCGAAAACGTAATCGCAAATACTTTTTGAACTATTTATGTTTATAGGTCTGTAATACCCTAAGTGCATTACAGACGGTTTTTGAACCGTCTGTGATACAATTATGACAGACAGTTCCTAAATAGAACCGTTCATGATAACGATTATTACATACAGTTCTTATTACCCAACCGTCTGTGATATTATAATATATTATCACAGACGGTTCTTACTACGAACCATCTGTGATAGTATATTATCACATACAATTTTTCGACTGAACTAAAAAATAAGCTTTCTTTAATTCATCAACATTCTCTAATTGTGTTGTTTGTGCTAATTGTGTTATAAAACAACGCAAACAGAGAATGTAAATGAACCAAAGTAGACCTATTTATGAGAATAAGATCATCATAGCTATATCCATTCAAGCATCACATGCAAGAACTAAAGCATCAACTAATAATTTTCACATGCATCATATCCATCCAAGCATCAAGGAAGAGAGGGGAGGAGATCAGATGGGGGTATGAACAAAATACTGGCACCGATGAAGGAGAGGAGGTGGCAGCGTCACCGTTGTGTCACGACGATAACACTGCAGAAGGCACTCTTATGGCAAGAATGCCTTGTGCAGTGAACCATGGCGTTACAACTGGGCATGAAGGAGCTTGGGGGAGGCGGTCGGCGCTTCGATCGGCGGCTTGGCAGAGCTAGCAGGTGGATTGGTTTGGAGTGTGTTTAGGGGAGGCGTGTGGGGGAGGCTTATATAAGGGCATTTGGATAGCGGAACCGAGAGGTTACGACACTTCAGTTTGAAAAGAGGAGACGGCAAAATCGGGCAGCAAAATATCACAAAAGGTTTTTAATATAAACCATTTGTGATGAGGTAATATCACAAACGGTTTTTAATACAAACCGTTTATGAAGTATCACAGACGGTTTAAAAAACTATTTGTGATATTTGGCAATATCATGACGGTTTTAGTATGAATGCGTGATATTTCTCTTCTGAACAATTTGTATTAAAGCATGCGTGATTGTATATCTTGACGATTTTAGTTAAGCATGCGTGATGAGATGTCTAGTATAGCTTATTTTGTAGTACTGACTGGGCGGCAGCCTTGAGAGGGTGACATGTGCCTGGGTCGTGCGGCCACCGTACGACGCGCAAAGGTTGCACGTCCATCGTGCGGCCCTCCCTACTACCGCCCAGCCACCAGATGGTAGCTAATTAAGCTGGCTTAATTAGCTGCCTTAATTACTCTTTTATGCGTACTGCTTGTTTGATTTTTTAAATATAGCAAATGGGCTTAGAAAATTACAAAAATTTATATATAGCCCCCCGACACAATGTACTTGATTGTGTTCAGTGCTCTTTTATGCCGTGCTTGGGCTGGGCCAACAATACCGGGCCACTGGCCGGCACAGTACGGTCCGGCCCATTGGTTTGGGTTCGGTGCAGCGTGCTTTCGTGCTTGGATTCCACATGACCAATTGTTGGTATTTATTTGAAGAATCCTGTGCTTACGCATGGCCAATTGTACGTTGTTGTTTCATGCATAACATCTAGAAGTTCTTTGATAATCTTGAGAGAGGATGATAAAAAATGTGGTCCACAGACTAGAAATATTGTATTCACCGAAATTTTCTGCTCGCTCCTGTAAACATAGCATGGTATCTGTATATTGCTGTCTATATATAGTTGTTTCTGTGCCCGCTAGCCTCTTCATGCTCCCTGTATCATTTCTTTGTTCATAGCTTCCTGCTGGTACCGCAAATTGTTCTGTTTTGCTTTGTACGTCCCCGTATCTCTTTTATATAGATACGATTTTATTGTTTATAGCATACCGGTTCATGATTGCCTTCAGAATACCGTCATGTATTGTTCCATGCTTACCTTGGTCCTTTTGGCTTCAGTGTTTGTTATTCTGTTTCCCACTATGTATTTTGTGGCCATAAACTTTTTTGGCGTGCAGCTTGCTTCACTTCGCTTGGATATGCGATGCTAATGGATTCGACGCTTGCTATATTCCTATCGATTTGCAGAACTAGAGATGGCGTATGCTTTGCTCTCTCAGATTAATCCAAGCAGCAAACATTGGGCTCTCTGCGTTAGGATTTCTCGTCATTGGCACTACCGTGCAGGCAGTGATACTGGTCCGATCAGCCACACCGATTTCGTTCTCCTTGACGAGCAGGTATTCTCTAGCTCTTTCTTTTCCCATGACTTTGCTAGTGCTTTGCCCTTTTGATCTACCCTACTCTATAATACACCAAAATTTTCTTTACTAAATCCACCCCCCTCAACCACCCCCATAGTCATGCCTAATCTAAGTCCACCCAGATTTGTGTACCAAAGTAATCCAACTTCATACAAATAAATGGCCTGGATCTCTCCTCAAGCCTTCTTCTCTTACTCATTGAAAGATCTAAGGCCAAAATTATCTGGATCATGCACATCATTGAACCAGAATCCCACCCCGCACCCACACGCACGCCCCCCGACGCTGCCTCCACCCCGCTCCTTCGCCGAATCTTTCTCCCCCGTCTCCCCCGTTCTCTGCGTCTCCCCGCCTCCTCCTCCCCCCGCTCTGCCGTTCTCCACCGATCCGCCCTCGCCTCCTCCCCTCCCTCCTCCGCCGCTCCGCGCGTCTCCCCGCCTCCTCCTCCCCCCGCTCCGCCGTTCTCCGCCGATCCGCCCTCGCCTCCTCCCCTCCCTCCTCCGCCGCTCCGCCCTCGCCTCCTCCTCCCCACCCTGCGCCGCCGCTCCCCCATCTCCGACTCTCCTCCGCGCCTCCCCTCTGCTCCCCCCACCCTCCACCGCGTCGCCGCTCCCCCATCTCCGTCTCCTTCTCCGACTGCATATTTCATTCTAAGACGCGGTGCTCAAGACGTCGAGGCGTTCCGCGGTGGTGTTCGCGGGAGGCGCGGGCGCGACACACTGAGGGCGCCTGCGTCGACACCGCCATGGGCTGCGCCGTCCTCGAGGCGGTGCTGCGTGAGCTTCAAGGAGTTCAACGCCAACAACATCCGTGACACCTTCCGCATCTGCTCCGGATGGGTGCCGTCCTCATGTTCGGCGGCGGATGCGGTCGTCAAGGTACCAATCAACCCATCGAATCAAACCAAATCGCCCATCGAGCATGCGATTTGTGAGATCTGATCCGATCTGCTCCTTTTTGCACGTGACATGGTAGGTGGGAGGATGGTGGCGGATGGCCGCTGCCCGCTCCGGTGGGCCTCCTCCCTCGGCCGCGTGCTCCTCTCGCCGGCGTCGGCGTGGATGCTCTCGCGGAGGCTCTCGACGCCTCGTCGAGATCAAGCCCGGTGAGATTGGCATGGTCTCCGGCATCCCCGAGGAGCATCTCCACCGCAGGGTAACCGTTCCCCAGCCTTTCCTCGATCCATTTCGTCGTAGTACGGTGCTACTGCTAGCTATCGTGGATCCGTCTGGGCACCTCCAGAGATGTTTTTGTGTGTGTGGGTGTGGGTGGGGGGGTTGAGGCGTTGGGTCCATGCGTTGGCTGTGGTTGGACTTTGGATTGGATAGAAACTAATTTAGTGGTGATATTGTACGATCTTTTGGTTTTTGGTTTGAACTGCGGTGAAGAGGGGTGTGTGGGAGGGGTTCGCCCGCATACATTATGTCAAACCAATGACGATGTGAGTAACTAGGTTAGTCCATCTTTGTTTGGACAGGGCATTCGGGTAGAGAGAGGTAGAGGGTAGCAATAACGTATTGCTCACTGCAACTTTGGTTAAATTTTCCTGGTTTGGTTTGTATTGCCCATGGACTTGGAATAGTTTGCTTTTGCAATGTGAATGTATAAGCGTATATAGTTGCTTCGCGAAATGTTTCTAATGAAAGTCGACAGTTTTGGGTTAGAAAGCTGTGTTTTTGACATCAGAATATTTGATTTATGCTAATTGTCCAATTTTCAAGAGGATAGGTGCTAAATGCCTGCGTTGGCTATGTTAATATACAACAAATTGAAAATTTTAAACTTGTGAAATCAAGGTTGAGATAAAATATCAGATCCAATGGTTGGATTATAGGAAGTTTTTTTTTGCTGAATATATGTTATGCTATGGTTGGCCAAACAGTGCCATAATAAACTAACCAGTATACTCTAGACATCTAGAGAAGTACTAACCATAGTTCTCTTTGGGGTGATTCGCTAATGAAGTTCAGTTGCAATAATACTTGAAGGTCCTTACTCCTGAGTAAAAAAATAATAATCATACTTGATTGACATATCAGTATTGATAACATTGGTTTATCAGGATTCAATAAAATACATTTGATAAAATTAACTACATGTAAAGAAAGATGAAACTAATGATGATGCTTAGTTTTGAATTTAAACAGCTCTTGTTGGAATAAGAAACAATGTCTTTTTCATAACTCTTCTTCATAGGTCTTATTGTAATTGTATTTACCTCCCACAATCCACATAGTGAGCCGCTGTTAGTTTATTTTTAATTGTTGGCTGTCATTTCAAATTAAGGTCAACTAAAGCAGCCCCGTGGAATATAAGGTACGTCATAAAGATTTAATTTCACCAAAAAGATATTACTGTGTGCTTATGGATATTGCTTTGATTATTGGTTCTTCCCTTGATGTTTTATCTCACTCTCTTTTCTTTGTTGTAGAGGGTAAACAAATTCAGGATAGTTTTTTTTTGCTTTCTCATACTTTATGATATGGTTTGATCGGTATATTGGGTTGTGCATTGTGACCATGCAATTCGTTTTCAGCACTTCCTGTAGAGTTCTTCACATTTTAGGGGAAAATAGTTTCTCCCTTCACAACAGTCATGGTATTCCTATGGAGATGGCATGCCCTGTGATGAACTGCAGAAAGAATGTCTAAACTTCAATATGTTTTGCAGTTTTATTATAGAGAGTGAGACTGGTATTGTTGGCACACAATCTAGGCCTCTAGGGACCAGGATAATTAGAATACAGTTTTAAGCAAAAGGGTTACAGGATGTGTAAACTATGTGGATATATGGTGTCTTTTACATGCATTTTAACTAGCTACATGGGAACTTTTTTTTGTCTCACAAATGGTCACCTAATCCTTGTGAATTAGCAGGTTGTAATCTATTCACCAGCAAGAACTGCATCTCAGCAAGGCTCAGGCAAAGTTGGGAGGTGGAAAATCAACTTTGTGTCAACCCAAAAGTATGTTTCTTGTTTTGCTTTGCTGGTTCTTATTTCTCATGACTCATTCATCAAAAATCTTGTGTTGCTGTTGGATGAGCTACTTCAAGAGGATATAAAATGAAAACAAATTACCTCACATAAATTTAACATTCATTAACAGTCATACTCTCACTTAAATAGTTGTAGAGGTAAAGGTGCTATGATCCATATGGAATTCTTTTTTGGCCTTATTATTAAGAAAAGATAAAAAAAATCAGGCCACATCATTTAGGATGTGTTTGGTTGGAGGGATGGGGTGGGATGGGATGGGATGGGGATGGGATGAGATAGTTCCACAAAAAAAGTGGAACCACATGATCCAGCATCTAAGAAGAATATTCTCTAAATTTGCACAGGCTCATCCCACTTTGGACCATTCCATCCCACCTCATCCCTCCAACCAAACACGCAGATAGGCTTGGTCAAAGGAACCATCCCATCCCATCCCTCCCCATCCCTCCAACCAAACACATCCTTAGTATTTTTGTGGCCAGAGTAGACAGCGAAGAGAAAAAAAGGATTAGCTGGCAATTTTCCTTTTAACTTAAAAATCTTTGTACTTTATAGCTATTACAATTTACAAGTATAGGTTAACTGTTATGGGCTGATTATTGATTATTTTGCAGTCACCTTACTTTCAGTCTTTCACTCACATTGTTCTTGATACATCTAACTGGTTCTAACATTTGAATGCATGATAGGTGGGAGAATCCATTAATGGGATGGACATCTACCGAGGATCCATACGCTAATGTTGGTGAAGCGGGACTTACATTTGATGATGCGAGTCAGCAAAGGCATTTCTTTGAAAAACATGGATGGGAATATGTGGTGGGTCTTTTCCCTCCGATAGATAATATCGAGTTAGCGAATCGATATTCTTTTGAGTCGGGACTACTACTTTAGGAATATAGGGAAAGATTGAAGCAGGATTTAATTGCACACTTGTTTGAACATGTAGGATCATTCGATTCTTGATTCTTTCTAATTTATTTAAAAGTTTATATGGGGAATGGACAAATGGTCTGCTTAAGTGTCCAAGCTTGATTTGGTCCATGTATAAGTGGAGATAGACTTCACCTTTGGTCTATGTAGTATAAATATCCAGTAATAGTGAATTTTGTTTGTTGATAGATCAATTACCAAATAATAGGAACTGCTCTGCTGTTACCTGTTAATGATAATTCTGTACTTACGTCATGTATCTGCTGCTCTGTCGCCTCAGCAACACCGGCGCCGCCGTCCATGATTGGCTCTCTCGGTTCATCACCAGCAGCAGGGTACGTACCAAGTCTTAATCATATCAGAATGCAGCGCGCGTCGAGTATGGCGACGGAGGCACAATACAACTTTATGTCGCGCTATCAAGGGGTGTATCAAGATAAACGACAAGAATTTTGGCCAAACCAAAGAAAGAAGTAGATGCCTCAGGGAAGAACACCAAAAATATTGTGTATAAAGACGTCCTAGCATGGTGATGTGGTAAGTAAATAATCCACAAACACCTATTTTCTTACTGTGTTTCGTATTTCTTTATGTGACAAAAATGTTTGTTTTCTTTGTAGCCTCAAGTTTAAACAATGTGGGGATGGAGAAAGTCGTCGGTGGGTGAGTTCAATGATGTTGTCGCCTCCTCAAAGGATCAGTCGTTATGTGACATTCATTATGTGACAAAAATATTTGGTTATACAATATATGAGACGTGAATCTTAATGAATCTGATTGTTCGTTTTTTTTTTACAAATTTTATCTTGTTTTGTATTTTACCGTAGCGTTAGTACGGGCACACTACTAGTGACTATTAATTTCTCTACTAGTTCGACTCATGCTCTACTCATATAGGGCAATCATACGTATGCTGAGATATCACTTGATCATGTGAAGCTGTTTGAGCATTTGCTGGAGGAAGGCAAAATTTATCAGCTGAAAAAATTTGTTGTCGCTGAAAGCGTGGAGAAGTTTTGGAAGATCACGCCATAATCCATTGATTGGTCATAGACGGTTACATATACATGCAAAGCCTCAAAAATAGGCAACAAACACAGGATATGGAATAACCAAAACACAGCTGGTTTGTTGCCGAAAGAGTCCGATCCGCAGGGGACACCGAGTCCACGTATATCTGGATGCAGGCATACAGCCGCATGGTGTTGGAGTGCAACACGCCATGCTAACAGTCGCGCCTCCTAAGCCTGCTTTCAAACCTGTTAAGGCATCTTATATGATCTAGTTCACAAAGTTTGCGGTGGTTGATGAAAAGACTGGTATGCCAGACAATTTCCCGAAGTGGACTTACAATCCAATTCCTTTAACAGAGCTTCCTAAGCCTACCGATGCACCAGAATATTTTGTTGGTGAGTACTATGAAAACCGCATATCCATTCTAGCGGTTTTGATACCAGGTAATACCTGCTTTGTCATTACTTTTATCCGACACTTCACCTATTTGTTCTCTTGGTTCTAGATGTTATAGGTTCCATTTCTGCAGTCTCTGTCGTGGAGCAAATCCAAATTACCTCACGTCCCATACCTTCACTTAAGAGAACAATCTTTCTTTGTGATCTTAAGTATGCAGGTTCATATGTATAGCATGTTGGATCATTTTGCCAGTTAATCAAAATTAGCTACCACCTATTTACCACCTGTTTATTCCTCTATTCCAGTGATAATGAAATCATATTGGTTATGTAGGGTGAATGTGCAACACGTTTTGACGACACCGCTGTTCAAACACTTGGTGAAAAAGAAACTGTTGTTGCAATCTTTGTTGGTACTCTAACAAAGACATACGGTGGTGAGTACATGCTTCTTTCCTTACCGTTCTTGCAGACTCTTGAGTCATTCTAGCAGTTGTCATATTTTCTCATATGATATGTCATCTGTTGTTTATCAATGCAGGTGAGAGAAGCTTAAGTGGAAGCTCAACATGCAGATGGTACATAAATGAGGACATACCTATCCATCCCATGCTAGGTATCGTACCTATTACATTGTAACATCCTTGCTATTTTCTTTCCTTGTTGGCCAATTGTGCTTGCCTGATTTTGCTCTGCATGCCTATTCTAATAGTCTACACGGTAAGTTCGAACCAGTCAAATCCATTGTTGCCTCCCCAAAGAATGCTTCAGGACCAGCAACCCAGCCACAACTTGAAGGAAATTTTTTTAAGGAATTAATTACTCTTGATGTGTTTGACCATGAAGTAAGCTGCTATACTTTTCTTCCTATGCTTTTCCTTACCAATGCATGCCCTATATATGCAGACTCTTGTAAGCACGTTGTGTTGTTTCATGGGATGCATACTTCATCTGCACTGTTACTGTCACAAAGTTAGCTCCAGGGCAAATATGGTGGTTTCCTTCATGTCTCCTCTGTCATAAGTCAACCACCCCAGATGGAGTGTCTTACATCTGTTCCGATCCAAACTGTCCATGTACAGATGCAGAGCCTAAGTAAACTTCTTATTGCCACATAAATAACCTGTTAGTCTTCTATCTATTAATCATACATCTATATTTGTTATTACACTTGACATTCCTTCACAACAGGTATTGCATTTCTTTGATAGCCACGGACAGAACCGATGAAGCTGAATTTGTTCTTTTTGGAAAAATTGGCCAATGGATCGTGCTACGACCTCTGCCTAGGCTCCTTCGTGCAGGCCGACAAATGCACGAGCCCATTTATGAGGTCGTGTATGCTGCTCGCACAAGAACTGATGCCCCAAGTGAAGTGGCTTCGATTGATTCGCAGAAGCTCAGATTCATTGTATCAATCATCGAAAAAAGATTTCTTCAGCAACGGCCATCCTTCCAAGTCCATACGATTGATAAGTCTTTCCAAGACAGCTACATTCTTCGCTTTTTTTTTTATTATCATAGTCCAAGCTCTTCACAGCCATCAGCCCATCATACATGAAGAATGTTGCTCCATCTCAACGAGTTATCTCTTCGGACAATCTCCAGGCAGGACCATCCACTGTTGTTTATACAAGAATAGACATACCTGATGAATCTAGCAAATCAGCAGAAGATCAATCTGATGAACCAAAGATTGTTGAGATTTGTCATATTTGTAGCAATCTATTCTTATATCTTTCGTTCCCTTGGTTTTTCTCGCTTAGCACCATCGATGGACTCCTTTTTCCATGCCCTACATAACTATTGATTAATGTTGGTTTGGACCAACAATTAATATAACATCGTGTACTCCCATGTTTCCGTGCCTCTTTTCCTTTTACCATCATATCGACTTCTGTCGGGCCTAGATTTAGTAATCCAAAATTCTATGTAATTCTACCGTACTATTTCCTGAATTAGTAAGTGCTCACAGATATATAGCTGAATCATCTCATACATGATACATACCATACCATTCACTACTATTATAACATTAGAGTTCAAATAATCCACATCAGGATAAATTTACATAAAGCGCCGTCAGGCCAAATATTCACATTACATAAAAAGGGAAAGCGATAGCGGAAGCAAAAGAGAGAGCTCATCTCTCCATAGGCAAGCGACCAGGAAAACTTAGGTGTGATCGATATTACCCAGGGGCTAGGCTAATATTGAACTCACCCACAAGTTAGCTTCAGCTGGACTATAAGGAGATGCTAGAATGCTTGGTCCTAATCTAATTGCCACTGTTGTAGGGGTGGCCCCCATCTAAGTCCAGCCGGCCTGTTAGAAGGTAGTAAAGTCCAGAATGGGGCATGTGTAATGACATAAATGCCCTTGAGAGGGATACTTGGGTGTAAGGACATAACTGTAAAATACTCCCCATGTGGATATATATAAGCCATCCAGGCCATGGGGGGAGCCCCAAGCATTGCTCACCTAACTCTCCACTACCATACCACTCTCTCTGTTTGGTCTGTAGCCACAATAGTTGGCGCCATCCGTGGGGAGGACAAGAATAAGCCTCAAGATCTGAAGAAGAATGGCACCAAAGAAAACTTCATCATCGGCGGCGGAGAAGAAGAAGAGGAACACGACGGAGCCGCGTGTCAACACCAGAGCTTCGGCGTCGGCAATCGCGGGCGCCGGCGTCGGCTTGGGCGCGGCAGCTACGAACGTCGACGCTCATGGCGCGACAATCGACCCCACCGCCAGAGCGACGATTGACACCACCTCAGGCGCTACGATCGACCCCACCGTTGGCGCGATGGTCGACACTGGTAGCGCCGACCGGGTTGTCGGGAGCGGCAACGCCGATGCCCACGCTGGCACGGCCGCCGTCCCTACACCCGGAGCGGAAGCAGTGAGCGGCTCCGTCGGCAACGTCAGCCTCGCCACCAACCTCGAAGTCCACCGCACTGGCGCGTCGGGCAACTCAGGAGTGCAGGCCGTGGTTGCTACTGCCCCGACAGTGCAACCAGGCGCGCTAATAGCCTCGACCATGGTAACGGTGGAGAGCGCTCTACTGACGGCCATCGGCATGCTCTAGCGGGAGCTAGCGGACCTCCGCGGAGCTGTGCGGGACATGCATGAGACTCGGAGCCAGCAGATCCCGCCGATGGTCGCGCCGGAGCCCACGCTAGAATGGGCGGACAGCCGCGAGGCCCCTACATCCAGTCGCATCCCGCTGCGATGCATGGATTCAGAGTCCCCCCTCTCCACGGGCCTGCAGCAATTGGCATGGCCGGAGGACTTCAAATTCCCCAGCGCCATCGAGCCGTACAAGGGTGACATAGACCCTCAGGAGTTCGAGCGCGTGTACGAGACCACCATCGAAGCTGCAGGCGAAGACGACACCACCAAAACGAAGGGGCTCCCCCTCGCGCTACAGCGAGTGGCGCTCTCTTGGTTTTTTTACCATAGAGCCAAACTCCATCTACGCATGGGAGCAGATCCACGATCGCCTCTACAACAACTTCCAGGGGAACTACATCGAGCGCGTTGACGCGGATCAGCTCTTCGCTGTCAAGCAAAGACCCTCGGAGAAGCTCCGAGAATATTTCAAGCGTTTCGTGAAGGTCCACTACCATGTCAAGGACGTCAACGAGACAATCATCATCAATGTAGCGGTACAGGGCCTTCGCCCGGGGCTGCTGGCCGAGTACAATGCGTGAAAGCCAATCAAGACGGTGGTGAAGCTCTTCGATAAGATGGAAGAGTATGCCAGGGCGGAGGAGGACGCGCGACGGCGCCAAGGTGACGACTCCGACACCAATCGGGCGGAGGGCTCGACGAAGAACGGAGATTCACCGAAGGAAGGCTCCTCGAAGGGCAAGCGCAAGCAAGAGAGGAAAAGGGGAGCGCCAAAACAATGGAGAAAAACAAGGAAGAATAAAGTCAAGGAGAAACCATACAGTGGGAGAGAAAAAGGGGAGAGGTACAAGAACTTAAACCCATGTTTTGGATGAGGTTTCCAAGCCCAATTCAGAATTTTCTCAAGTCCAATCAAAATCAAACTCAGAATCAACTCAGAACTCAATTCGGATTCGGTTTGGGACAGCCAGACAGGCCTGTAATAAAACGGTCATAACTTTCACAAAAGGAGTATGATTTAGGTGTTCTTGTGCTTGTTGGAAATCTTATTCCAAGGCCCATCCAATGGTTAGGCCTCAGCTTCTGAAACCTTTTGGTCGGGTCGCAATCTTCAAAACAATCCGACGCTGATTCAGCATGACAGGACCAAATTCGAATATGCATAGAATTCGCATCCGGAGTCCGTTTGGGATGGGTGAGTACTTGATGGAAAGCTTATCTTATGCTCTTTCCAATGGATCTAGCCTCACCTCAAAATTCATTCTGTACAGAAAGATATCACCGAAACAAGTTAGGACTATTTTTGAATCCAAGTCTAAGGTGCTACGCCACCTCCAATTGGGCCCAAGGGCTTTGTAAGGGTGGGTGTCCAACCCTAGGACGACCCTTATTCACCCCTCTCTCTTCTCCAACTCATATATTCACCCTCTACCCCTTTGAACTCTTTGGATTTCGTTTGCTTAGTTTTTCCATGGTGAAAACTTTTGTTCTTCACTTGTATCGACTAGACCAACCGTAAAGAACCTCTGCGGAATCCCACCTTTTTGAACTCAATTTCTATATTTGCAATTTCAGATTGCTTGTTATCTTGTTCTTGCGTGTTCTTCGGTTGCATGCAGGAATAGACCTTCGTGGTCAGGTCAACCGCGTTCTTGACACGGTTGATAACGACTTGGGTGTAGTTCAGCGATTGCTAAGGCGCAAGCGACGTCGTACAGTTGTAGTCGGATCGCAAGAGTCACCTCCACCAAAATCGATAGTTATCATGCTATTGGAAGATCAGGACCCTATCGCCTCATCATACGGCCAGTGGTGCGAGGTGCATGGTCGGGGTGGCCACGACAAGCATGCATGCACCACCATTGCGGCGCTTCGACAGAGCGTCACTAGGGATAGAACCCTCGAGGTGCGGGCGCCCGTCGTGGCCCATGTCCAGCAACCCCTAGAGGGTCCCATGCGGATCCAAGATCATGGGCTGTAGCCCCAAGAGGGCCCCTTACGGATTCAAGCCCACGTGCAGCAACCCTAGGAAGGCCCCCTGCGAATCCAAGCCCCAGGGGGAGCCCAGTGCCGGGTTATAAATGTTATCTCCGGGGGCTCTTCGTTGGAGTTCTCCTTGGCGTGGCAACAGAAGGCCTACACGTGAAGGTTACACCACATGACAGCGTACCCGGCGCAGGCACCGCCGGAGTGGGCGCAGCACGAAATTACCTTTACGCCCGCTGATGCTGAAGGCATGGAGTTCCCTCATCAAGATCCCCTGGTCATCCAAGTCGCCATCGTAGGATGCGATGTCAAACGCGTCCTCGTCGATGGAGCCAGCTCTGCGAACATCCTGTTCACACCGGCCTTCGACCGGATGGGGATCCCCCGGAGTCGCCTCGGTCCTTCGGGAATCCCATTGCAGGGCTTCGGAGGTCAGCCGCTGAAGGCGCTGGGCCAGATATGCCTCCAAGTTTCCTTCGGCCAAGCCAGTAATACGAGGAGCGAAGATGTCACCTTTGATGTCGTCGACATCTTGTACCCATACAACGCCATACTGGGGCGTCCCACCCTCAACTCCTTTGGGGTAGTACCGCACCATGGCTTCCTATGCATAAAGCTCTTGGGCCCGCAAGGTATTATCACCACCTTTGGTGATCAAGACCACGCCCACCGCATAGAGCTTGGTGCGTGGAGTCCGGGATCGACGTCCAAGCCCCAGCCGGAGAGCTAGTCCTAGAGGGTGCCCCTGCACGAAAGCGGACAACGCAGCCCTGGTGGCGAAGGCCGAGCCCAGGGAGCAGAGGCTTCAGCACAAGCTGATCGAGCGACAGCAGGCAGCTAAGCCGGTCGTAGCGAAGCTCCTCCAGTTCGGAGCCATCCGTAAGACCTCTTGCCCTGCCCGTCTAGCACCAGAGGCTCCCCACCTTGTGCCACCGCGGGAGCGGTCGTCGCCGCACCTCTTCTCCTCGAGCGGTCAGTGGTTACTACCCTGTCTTTTCAGTAATTGCTCGCCAGCGCAAACGGGACAATTAATAAAGTCCGCTGTTTTCAAAAAGCTTCTCATTGTGCAAGTCGCGCGGGGGACGCCTCCGCGCGCACTCTCCACGAGTATAAACAAAGACATGCGGTAAACGCACGCACTCTCCGTGAGTATAAACAAAAACACGCGGTAAACGCGTGCACTCTCCGTGAGTATAAACAAAGACACGCAGTAAACACGCGCACTCTCCGTGCATATAAACAAAGATACGCGGTAAACACGCGCACTCTCTGTGAGTATAAACAAAGATACGCGGTAAACGCGCCCACTCTCTGTGAGTATAAACAAAGGCACGCGGTAAACGCGCGCACTCTCCGTGAGTATAAACAAAGGCACGCCGTAAACGCGCGCACTCTCCGTGAGTATAAACAAAGACACGCGGTAAACGTGCGCACTCTCCATGAGTATAAACAAAGGCACGCGGTAAACGCGTGCACTCTCTATGAGTATAAACAAAGGCACGCGGTAAACGCACGCACTCTCCGTGAGTATAAACAAAGGCACGCGGTAAACGCGCGCACTCTCCGTGAGTATAAATAAAGACACGCGGTAAATGCGCGCACTCTTCGTGAGTATAAAATAAGACACGTAGGGGATGCCTTTGCGTGCACTCTACGGAGTATAAATAAGACGCGGTGGAGGCTTGCCTCCGCACGCACTCTACGGAGTATAAATAAGACGCGGATGTTGTCTCTACGCACTCTACGGAGTATAAATAAGACGCAGTGGAGGCTTGCCTCCGCGCGCACTCTATGGAGTATAAATAAGACGCGGATGTTGTCCCTGCGCACTCTACGGAGTATAAATAAGACGCGGGTGTTGTCCCTACGCACTCTACGGAGTATAAATAAGACGCAGCGGAAGCTCGCCTCCGCCCGCACTCTACGGAGTATAAATAAGACGCGGATGTCCCCGCGCACTCTACGGAGTATAAATAAGGTGCGCGGATGTCCTCCCCGCACACACTCCATGATGGAAAATGCGGAAGTCGTCCCTGTGCACGCGTGCGTGTGGGACACCAAGTAGCACTCGCACCCTGCTCCTTTGCTTCTCATATGAAGAAGACAGCGCCGGGAAGCAGCTCCGCTCTCGGATCAGCCTCCGTGGGATGCGCTCGCTCGGTGGGGACCTGGTGGACTTCATTTCCCCCAAGCTCAGCACGAGAGCGGCAGCCGTTGCCCTAGCACCTTCGCATCAGTGGCCGCACAGCGTGAGGAGTGCACTCACGGCCACCATTTCGAAAGGTAGGGGACGGAGCGCTCGCGTGTCTACCTTGACTAGGCGCCAGCCCCGCTGCCACCACTTCGAAAGGTAGGGGATGGAGCGCTCACGCGTCTACCTAGACTAGGCGCCAGCTCCGCTGCCACCACTTCGAATGGTAGGGGACGGAGCGCTCGTGCGTCTACCTTGACTAAGCGCCAGCTCAGCTACCACCGCTTTGAAGGGTAGGGGACGGAGCGCTTGCGTGTCTACTTCGACTAGGCGCCAGCTTCGCTGCCACCACTTCGAAGGGTAGGGGACGGAGTGCTTGTGCGTCTACTTCGACCAGGCGCCAGCCCTGCTGCCACCGCTTTGAAGGGTAGGGGACGGAGCGCTCGCGCGTCTACTTCGACCAGGCGCCAGCCTTGCTGCCACTGCTTTGAAGGGTAGGGGATGGAGTGCTCGCGCGTCTACCTCGACTAGGCGCCAGCACCACTGCTGCCACTTCGAAGGGTAGGGGACGGGGCGCTCGCGCGGCTACTTCGGCTAGGTGCCAGCTCCGCTGCCACCATTCCAAAGGGTAGGGGACGGAACGCGCGAGCGTCTACCTAGCGTTAGGCGTTTGCAGAGCACCAAGTCCTATGAGTTGATCGGAGGCAAGCTCGATCGTGAAAAGTGGCGGGGACATGCACTTCAACTAAAGTCCTTTTTTGCATTCATCAAAGAATGTTTACAAGGGGGTTTGGTAAGGACCCTTGGGTATTCAGAGCCGCTACTCGGCCGGCTCCTCCTTAACATACGCCCGAGCTGGAGTCTCGCACACGGAGGCCCAGGTCGCCCAGACGTTCAGCGAACCTCGGCCCACCACCAGTGCCGAAGACGCCGTCGGTTTACGAGGTCAGAGACTAGCAGCCGGTCCATATCAAGTAGCTACCCAGAGCACAGCGATACGAGCGGTCAGAACACCGGGACAACTTCCACTCTATCCATAAAAGGGGGGAGGTGCATACATGGCAACGCACACCTACACACCAGAACCCCGGCATCACACCTGTGGGTTCGCGCCATGTCCCGCGGCAGCGGCGCCGCTTTTGCCATGCCGTGGAACTTCGTCAAGCCATTGGTCGAAGTTCCCCTCGCTGCCCAGGGTCCGTCGTAGCTCTAGCTTAGCCGCGGCCTCCCCGATGTAGTCCCAGATTTGTTCATGGAAGGCTCGGACGGCCGAACGAACGGAGCACGCGGCGCTTGACATCACCAGCTCAGGGTCAGCCAGCCCGTCGACATGCGAACAGCCTCGGTGATGAAGCAGCGCAAAGGCCAGTCACGAGGTCACAAAGGAGCAATGGTTGCCGAAGGATTTGGCGGAGCTGAGGGCGAGGTTGGAAGCCTCCGCGATCCGATGAAGCATTTGCGATAGCTCTTCGGGGCCGAAGGAGCGAGGTGGCCCTTCGGCGACAAGGTCTTCGAGGGCGCCCTCCAGAGCCAGCATGGCAACCCACGCCGCCACCGAGGCATTGCCTAGAGTCTGGTCCCACTCCCTAAGAGACACAGTGAGGCGGCCTTTCTCCTCCTCCAGCGCAGTGATTTGCTGAAGCAGGCCGTCACCGCGCTGCTGCCGCGAGCGCCTCGGCGTCCGAAATCGCCTTCGCACGCTCCGCCTCCAGGAGTCGGATGCGGTCGTCCTTGGCGGAGTGGGCCTCCTCGGCCGCGCGAAGGGCCTCTTCGGCAGCGTGCAGCCGGTCCTCTAACGCCCCCCGCTCACGGGCATGAGCCGTTTGCAACGCCCGGCTAAGGGCGAGGGTCTGCACGACGCAGCAGTCAGCAAGCTCCTAAATGACGACACACCACTAAAGGTCGAGTACTCACCCTCATCTCCAAGCCTCCAGCGTGCCTCCTAGGAGCTCTGACCCGCATGTCAGCAACGACTGGCGATCCAGGATCACGACCGCGTTGGCTGCGGCCCCCGCCACACCCCCAGCACCTCCGGCCGAGGGACGAAGTCTGCTAAGCTCAAACGCGTGGCCTCCGCGATGACAGTCTCGGGGGCGTCGGGCGTCGATCCCAAAGGACCGTCCTCTCCCCCCGAAGATTGTCTGCACCCGGGGGACCGTGCCACTGTGAAGGGACGTAGTGGTTAGAGCCCTATGGGGGCGCAGGATTGTGCTAAGGTGTCGGAACCCGGAGCAACAACTCCTGGATCCTCTGTGTAAATCGCACTAGTCCAGGATCAGCTAGTGCACACAGTGTACAACAAAGATAAATATCAACCATAATGACATTTATTAACTGAATATGGGCATGAATGCCAAAGTTTACATCAACGGCACATAAGCCAAAATTATGTAATAAGCAGCGGAAGAAAAACCGAAGCGGAAGAAGCCCATCGAGCACGCCACAGGCAAACGACAGTAAGACGCGGCCTATTCGTCCAGATCTTCACCGTAGTTGACGTCTTCCTTCTCTGTGTGGAAAAAGCAACGTGAGTACAAACTTGTACTCCGCAAATCACCCGGGAAAATGCAACATAATGATAAAGGCTTCAATGGAAGGCTTATAGGGTTAGTTTGCATAAAACAGCATTTAAGAAATATAATAATAGATTGAAATTGCTGAATTTAATACGGTAGATAAAATAATGCTTGTAATTGAAAATAATACCGTCAGTGTCGGCTCCGACCAAACACCAACCTATCCACGGGCATCCCACCCGGACCATCTTTTCCAAAAGATCACGTATGGATTCCATCCATCCACACGCTTTCACTGCGCAACTCTGATGAATTCCATCCATTCACCAGATTTCAATCTCTCACGGATTCCATCCATCCGCAAGGTTTTCATCTCTCGTGGATTCCATCCATCCACAAGGTTTTCAAAAACATTTTTGAAAAACAAATTCTAATCCATGAAAAACTTTTACTCAGCATGCCCATGACCATGGGCACGGCTATCCAGGATAGATTATACACTCTGCAGAGGTTGTATAGCTTTACCCACAAGACACGATCATCCCGTTGTACCACTAGATTACACACTTCCTTAGGTGTGCGGTGGGGAGTCGTGACAAGGCCTTTACAATGCAAAGCCTTCAACCTGGTCGAGCCAACTCTAAGGTTTCACCCCAGTAAGGAATCCACCAGACCGGGACCCCCTCTTGAGCCTAGACGAGACATCTCATGGCTTCACCACGCTCGCCCAAGGGAGACTTCACATGGCACCAACCACGCTCACTTTCAACCTACAACTCGGCTCAGGTTGGGACTTCACAAATTATTCGGCCGTGGTGTCCCATACCAGCCATGTGGTAGTACGATTAGGGCTTTGCAACAAGAGCTCATGACCGGTCCTTAATCGACTTAGACCCAACCACATACCCCCGTGCACGACAATCAACCACTGCGGCTCCAACCAACAGGGCATGCCTGCACCCACCACTCTAACCAATTGCCTAAGTCTAAACCAGTTTTATATTTGTTTTCAAAATAATTTTATAAACCTCCTTGACTCACCAAAGTCAAGAGTACATATCATTTTATGTAAAAAGGGGCATCATTTTATGTGAAAGATATCCCAAAAACAAATAATATAACTTCGCAGGGCTAAGCATTTGAATAAACTCTCTAGCCAACACTAATGTATTAACTAGAGTTTGAATCTAAGGTGACAAGATATCAGGGGAATTCAATATCAAAGGAGGTAATAACAAGTAGGCAATAACTAAATTTAAAACTGAATTGAAATACACTGAATAAAAATATGCATGCAATATAATTTAAATCAACATAATTTTATTTTGAAAAATGGGATCAACATGATCAAGGAGGGTGACTTGCCTTGCCCTTCAAATTGATTTGAATCTTCGTCGAAGAAATCTCCCGAATCGTCGAAGTCTACACGTGAAAATAACCCACCACAAACAAATAAATTCAAATTAAATTAAAATTGACTCAAATATTTGAATTGAGGCTAGAAATGGATAGAGGGGAATTTTTGATGAATTTAGAAATTTGAATGGGCCAAATCGGAGTTAAAACGAAGGAGAACGGGCTCCGGGAAGTTTGAAAAGAGAGAAAATGGAAAATCTGAATTATTGGAATTATTTTCCTAAAGGAAAATCTGAATTATTGCATCAGCAGGGGATTTAATATTCGGCTGAATTATTTTTCTATTGGAAAAGCTCTTTATGACGCAATGCTGACGTCGGCAGAGATTTGAATTTTCGGGCATGCCACTGACATGTGGGCCCAGGTCCATGGACCGGGTTCACGGAGAGGGCGGCGGCTGACGTGGCAGGGAGGTGCGGGTGGCGCTGACGGGGCGGCCTGGTGCGCGGGTGGCGCCGACGTGGACGCCACGCTGGCGCCGACGTGGCGTGCCATGCGAGCGAGGCCCACCGACGTGGCGGCCGCGGGGGCGCCCGGGAGCGACGGCACCGGCGTTCGGCGGGGCTGCCGCGGCGAGGGGTGGGGAGAGAGAGGGCACGGAGGGGAATGCGGGAAGGTGCGGGCTCACCGGAGATGGCCGGAATTGGCCGGCGACGAGAGCAAGCGGCGGCGCGGCTAGGGCTAACGGCGGCGAGGGCTCCGGTGGCGCTCGAGCTGGACAGAGGGGCGGAGGACGTCGGTGGAGGCGCGAGGAAGTCCGGGGAGGGGTCGGCCGGGCGCGAGCGGCGTCGGGCCGAGCGCAATTGCTCGCCGGAGGGACTTCGACGGCCGAGATGGGGGCGCGAGTGGTGAGGGGCTCCGGGAGCTCGGGAGAGGGCGGGGGAGGGCGGAGCGGTGGTGTGAGGGGGAAGGAGGAGCTCGGGGGCCTCTTTATAGGGGGCGGAGGGGAGTGGGGGCGCGTGAATCGCTCGCTGGAGGCGGGCGGCCATGGCGGCAGTTACGGGGAAGGTGGGATCGTGCGCGGAGAAGGCGGGGAGGAGGTGGCGCGTGGGGCGCGGGTCTTGCGGGGGAAGGTGGCGGCGCTCGCGGGAGAGAGGCGCGGCCGAGAGAGAGGGGTGGCGACCGGGTCAGGCGGAGGTGGGCGCAACGGCCGAGGCAGGCGGGCGCGAGGAGGACGACGGCGGCGCGGGGAAGATGACCCTGACGAGTGGGGCCCGGGGCGCAGAGAGACGGCGGCGGGGGAGTGGCTGCCGGGTGGGGCCGGGAAGGAAGAGAGAGGAGAGCGGGGTAGCGTGCCGACATGTGGGGCCATGCGGCCAGAGAGAGGGAGAGGCGCGGGCGGCGGAGGTGTCGCCACGCGGGGGAAGAGGGGCGGATCGGGCGGCCGATGAAGAGGGGCGACGTGGCGCAATCGGGGCCTGCCACATGGCGGGCTGGGGAGAGGGGAAGGCGGGATGCGCGGTGGATCGGGCGAGGCGTATGGGATCCGCCGCCCACGTGGCGGCTGTGAGGGGAGGAGGATTTTATTTTTGAATTGATTGCATTTTTTTGAAATGCCTGAACATTCATATGAGCTCAGAAAAATATGAAATAAATACCAAAAATCCCAGAAAAATTCATAGAATCTCCTGGAGACATTTTGGACTTACTAAAATTATTTCCAACTAATGTTGGTCTCTAATTTTCATATTTTAAAATACTTTTTAAATTTTGAAATACATTTTTAAACTCCAGAAAATCCAGGAAACCAAATAAAAGCCAAATAACTCCAAATAATTAGCTTGACATAAGATTTTTATATAAAATCAAAATATCATTTTATTTAATAATATTTTTGGGTTTTTCTGAAATTGTTTTTTTTCAAATCCAGCTTTTTCAAAAACAGAAATTCAGGGCAAATCCAAATTTAAACTTAGGCACAAAAATACTTTCTTTAATTTAAGTTTTATTTTAATTAATTTTTATTTATTTATTATTTTAGCAAAAATTTGGGATGTTACATAAGGGAGGTGAGCTTACCTTCGGCATCAGCTGGCGGGCTCCACTGGGGTGTCCCCTCAGCCTTAGAGGGAATTGCAGAAATACCAGCGCACCTTGAAGAAGCCGGCTCCCCAGGCCGGGGGGCCTCTGTGTTGGAGTCTGATTCCAATAGGCTCCTGACCCCGGTCACTGCAGCCTCAGAGGGAGCCGTAGGGATACCAAGCCAGGGGGCCTCTGTGTCGGAGTCGAACTCCAATAGACTCCTGACCCTGGTCACCACGGTGAACCCCTCTCTTGATGAGAGGGCGATCATGTACGCGGCCGCTTAGCTTTTGGAGACCGGGGCGAGGACTCCTCCACCTCGGCAACCACCGCAGGCGAGGACACTTCCCCCTCCTGGTTGTCCGCGCTGCACCCTTGGTCCTTGGTCCCGCCTAGGGACCCCTCATCTTCATCCTCCGCGCCTGCCTCAAAGTCCGAATCAGCATACTTCGCCGAGTCGGAGTCAGCGTCCATCGAGAGGTCACCCCGGCAGAGCTAACAGGAGCAGCAGCTGACGCACCAGGTACGGCCGCGGAGGACCGAGCCCTCCATCGAGACGGCAGTCCTTTCCCCTTGCTATCGTCGTCTCGGTGGCGAGGCTGGCTCGGGGCCAGAGTGGCGCGCTCCAGCACGCGAATGTTTAGGGCTTCGCACACCCGGTTTATCCACGCTAGCTTCGCCTTTGCAGTCACAGCAGCACGCAAGCTGTGCTCCTTGGCCGCATACGGTCCGAAGAACACAGCCACCGCACGCTCCGCGTCCCCCAGGAGAAGCACTATAGGTGAGAAGAAGTGGAGTCAAAAAAGGGGGGCAAGGGAAAAAGCAAGGCTCCACCAAGACTTACGAGGGTTGGAGGACCTCGGCAGCGAGGACACGGACGGGCGGACATTGTCGCGCCGAAGGCCCCCAGGTGTGATGCGCCACCCATCGGCAAGTGGTGCCACACCATACATGACGAACTCCTCGGTGAGGTCGCGCATGTTGAATCGGGCGGTGATCCCCACAAGCCTCTGCTCCCTCCGCTTGTCCTCGTCATCGATCAGCATGCCAGGCGAGGTATTGAACAACACCGGTCGGCCCGTGCACTCGAGGCCACTGCCGCTCGCCACACGGTGGTAAAACCACCGTTTCACCCAGTTCGGCTCCCACTTCGTCCGGGTCGAGTTGGCAGGGAAGATCTTCCCGCACTGCAACCGCAGGATGAAGTTGACGCTGCCGAAGTTGGAAAATGTTCCCCCTCTTAGCCTCTTCGGCTGACACCATGTTCATGGAGGAACACGAACAGTGAGGCGCTGGGCCAGCATGCCTCCGTATGTAGTGCCCAGTTGTAGATGGCAAGGCGGGCTATCGCGTTCGGAGTCAACTGTGCCAGCTCCAGCCCAAAGGTTCACAAGACAGCACTGACGATCATGGCTGTTGGGATGCGAAGCCCAACTTCAAAATAAGCAACAAAAACAACCGCCTCCGATTTCTCCAGATGTGGTTCTGTCTTGTCGCTAGTGGGCAACCGCACCTCGCGGTGGTCCGACAGCTTCCCTTCGCGTAGCAGGGTTCGGATCATCTCTTCCGTCGCGAGCATCAGGCCCAAGATGCGGGAGAAAGGACCCTCCATTTTTTTTCCGTTGCCACCCACTGTTTGTCCACCAGTGATGGCTCGCGCCCCTCGAGCGTTTACTCCACCTCGATTGGCGACAACCGCCGGGATGAGGTGCTACCGCCGACCCGTTAAGTGCATTCTTTGCCGTGAGCCTTTGTTCTCTGAGAGCTAAACGGCGACGGGGGCAGCACGATGGCAAAGAAGGCGAGAGCACATGGCACAAGAAAACAAGGGACCAGGAGGTATGAGGAGGAGAGCACCGACGCGGTGCCAGAAGGGGTATTTAAAGCCCCTTTACCTCCCACACCACCGGTAAGCGTAACTGGCGGAAGACGAACCACTCGCCTCCCCCACGATTGGCAAGCACAACCGATGGAAGCCCAAGTGGCGCAGCCGCCCACGTGCGTCATGCCCGGTCAGAAACGGATGCACGACCGTGGTCGTGCGGTAGCCTGGTAGCACACGACGCGCCAATCGTGTCCTGCCACGCGTCTGCTCCCTCAAGAATGAATGCAGGTCGCACGACGTGGCTCACTTTCTGCTGCGCATCGGTGGTCGGTACGATTCTCGGGGCCATCAATGCAATGTCAGCAGGGCATTGACCAGTCACTCTGACTTCATCTTCGGCATGGACTCCGCTCTCGCGGAGCGACTCCGGCTTCAACTTTGGCTTCGTCCCTGGGAAGCGGCACCTCGCTGCACCTTCACAAGTCTACGCGGTGAACTCGAAGACCGCCTCGACTTTGAGCACGCGGGATGATTCCGATGCCTACTCCGACGCATGTTCGTGGGGTCTAGCCGGGCCTCCGACTCAGCTCGCACACGGGGGCAGCTTCGTACCCCGCTTCTAACATTTTAAATGTCTTACTTTACGCGATTAACATTTCACAAATAATATCACATGGAATGCGGTCAGGTGCAGATGCGGCTTCGTCTTGATAGGCCGCCCCTGGCGGGCGGAGTCTAGAGACATGCAAACGCCGGTCTAACCCATAATGCCAGCAGAGCATTGTCCTCGAGCCGCAGGATACCATGTGGCCCTCCAATCTCCAGCCTGCGCGAAGACGCCGAAGCCTGCTCTGATCGAACCAGCGCAACAACACCACAGGCCAGCTTGGCTTCGAAGTCTGTGCGACAATCCCACAGCCCCAACCGGTGGGGATCCAACCGTCTGCGCTTCCCACAATCGGGGGGCAAGACTGCTGATCTACGACAAGTTTTGCCTTGTTCTCATAAATAGGCTGCCTTCAGTCTATCAACATTCTTTGATATTAGTGCCAATCGACGTGATCAAAGAACGCAGATGAACCAAAGTAGGCTTACTTGTGAGAACAAGTCAAACCTTGTCATCACATGCAGGAACGCGACACGCCCGAGTAGATGCGGAAGGGCGATGCTGCGATGGTGGCATATATATACCTACCTCCCCCTGGCCAAACTGGCGGAAGTTCAATTTGTGGAAGATCAGCTGGCGGGAGGCGAGGCGTCGTGGTCGAGTGTGCGCACGGCGCACCTGTCCCGCCATGCCACGTGTCGCACGCCCTCGGGAAGACACATACGGCACCCGTCGCCTGGTCACGTGCGCGCATGCCTCCCCCAAGGCGGCCCCCTGACAGCGCACGACACCCCAATCAAGCTTCGCCACGTGTCCCGACGCCTCGAGAAACGCAGGTCGAAAAGGCGCCATTAAGACACCGTCATCGGGACGTGGGCCATCGGGCTGTAAGTCAACTTCTCATCTGCAGGATAACCTCGCAAATTGCCTCAGCGGTGTGGCCGCTTCGAACTCGCCCCCGTGGGGGCCAACTCGCCCTTGGCTCTGACATTACGCACGTGGGGTGGACCTGCCCCGTGCCTCGACGATGTGTCCGCCAAAGGAGCCTGACTTCGCCCCACTTTCGACTCACACAAGCGGCCCCGCCAGCATCTTCGACTCCACGCCTAAAGGACTCTGAGGTCGAAGATGGCTTCGGTAACCAGTTCAATTCCATATCCTCGATGCGGAGCTAGGCTGCACCGGCAAACAAGGATTCTGCCCAAGATCGTTGAAGGTCACATGCCGCCGGGACGGAGGGGGCCAAATGGCTCGGCAACATGGCTTCGGCCCGTGAGAAGCCCTTTACCATGAGAGGCTCCTATGGTAGGGGTGGCCCCCACCTAAGCCCAGCCGGCCTACTAAAGAGTCGTAAAGTCCAAAATGGGATGTGTGTAATGACATAGATACCCTCCATGGAGGGCACATGGGTGTAAGGATAGGATTGTAAAATACGCTTCACGGAAATATATATACAGGCCCTGGACATAGGGAAGGGGCAAGCATTGTCCATCATCTTCACTCCACTACTCTCCTCATATACTGTTTGGTCAGTAGCCACAACAGAAGAAAAATGATGAATTGATTGCTAGCATAAATTGGGGTAGTTTCCAAGTGAAGGTGATGAGGGAAAATGGCCTTTGGCCAGT